>OY728137.1:1707336758-1708586758 GCA_963277665.1 Viscum album | reverse complement strand
ATTTTATTATCGCTGGTATTGTGGAAGAGGTTCATATGTGCCATGGATATCATTTCCATTATATATTCTCAATACATATTGTAGATCAAGATTGATTTTTTTAATCATTAGGGAACTAGGTGATTTCCAATTAGATCAGATTAGATCCTATCACGAGAATAAACCTCATATATTTATTCCACTTTGTGCATTTTTAATTTTATTGATTTAAAAAACATGTTTTAAACTATTAATAAAACCACCAAATTCATACTTATTATTAATTAATGATTATATTTCATTTAAATGATCTATATTTTTTTTAATAAGATAAATAATATTCATATAATGATTTAAATTAGATCTAATCACCATTTGTTAAATCCTTTCAATGATTAGAATGTATATCAATGTGATAATTTGATTAATTGGGTCATTTTTTATTTAAATGGGTGATTTAATTAAAACAAATTTTGAATAAAAGTAAATTCATTGGGTCCTCAACTGACCCCATCTTGAGAGACTCCCTCAAAAAATAACAAACTATGAAAATATATGTAACATATTATAAATGGAATTTATATAATAAAATCTAAATAAATTATTTTAAATATAGGTTATATTGGATAATATTAATATTATATTTTCTAACAATACAAAAAATTAATGTTCATGAAAATTTCTTGTAATGAGTTTGTGAAATTTTCAATGGCCTTCCACAGACATTATCAAACCAGGTTTATAAAAATATATCCATATCATGAACTAGGTGTCTTTTCAGTTAATACTATATGGGGCCTTTCTTGGTGATTACACCTTTGAACATCTATTTTAGATCATCAACAACTTGTAATATCCAATATAGAATTTAATTTTTCAAATTCCTCTAACCCTATACATTATAAAAAATTATGTATATTTTCTTATAAGTTAACATATACTAATTAATTTTAAAAATGTGTTAATTATAAGACCACTAAAAATAACTAGCCGATACTCAGACAAAAACTATATTAACCCAACCCTCTTATGAATATTATCATTTTATTTTCTACATATAAATAATCACAAAAAAACAATTTTCTAAAGGACACATAACTTCATTATAATAGTATAATGAAACATAAAAATTATTATTAAAAAATATCATTATTTAAAAAACCATAATATTCTCCTAGATCACTATGATCTACTAAAATACTATTTGATAAACATGAAAATACATAATGAAAATCTGTAACCTATAATGAAAAATATGGGAACAAGTATGATAATGTTCCAAGACACAAGAAAAAATTTCAAATCATGTTATAATAATAGACAAGGATCATTAATCATCACATGAAAGAATGAAATAAAGAATATGGAATAATATGTTCATGGAATTATTAGAAAATTGAAACATAAAAATACCAGGAATCATATGAACATGTCCGGGCTCAGTGTTGATATATCATAATAGGGTTGAAATAGACCCACAATAGATTTGTTATACTCCTTGATCCTATAAATATTATTTCATGTGATATGATAATTAATCAATTAATTACAGTCGTATAAAACAACACCAATGATAAGGAATAATCCTAATAAATTCCAGTCAAAATAAATAGTTTACATACTCCCCCAAATAGTAATAATAAATAAAAATGTCATAAGTAGTAAAAATTGAATATTAATTTGAATATCTTACTTTTTAATATTTATATAAATATCTCATGATATAAAATTTTGAGATAACAAAAAAAATACCATGATGAATCAAGGAAAATTAATTTTATTAATTGATCTTATTTATGTAAATTTTTCAAAAATATAATTGAATCGGTATAGGTGGAAAGAGAATCTTATTTAACATAAAACCCAAACTGAACTACTGGGTTTATCCAAAAAATTAATTTTAATGAACCCTTCTCTATAAAGAAACTTATCCTAAACTAGATATGGTGAGAGATATATAAGGTTTCCGAGATCATTCCACGAATAGACCACATGATGTAGAAAATCCTTGAAGGTATATAATCACATAAAAGAGGGGAATATCTGACATACTGATTTGATATGAAAAAATTTATATAATATCCACTAAATACTAATTATTATAATAAAAATAGATCTAAATACATGATGTGATATTTTTTTCTAAATGGGTACAATTGAAAATAATAATAATATATGTATATCATATTTATTTCAACCAATCCCTAGTAGATCCTTGACAACTATCAAAACTAGAAATGACGAGCAACATTAATAACCATATCCATATGAAATGAAAAATACTTATATATACATAGGGTTAGAATAACATGTATACAATCTAGGATCATACCTGGAACCATTAATTCAAATTATGAATAAACCGTACTAAAACATATTGATTAAAAAATTGTCTCTAATTCATAACCTAAATATTCATATTGTTATTTTCTCCATCCTCACCATTAGTCACTCAAAAAACAATGAATAACATTATACCAACATTAGATAGAATGTAAAACTATATAATGTGTTTCCCTCAACCACCCCATCTTTTGTTTTCTTCTCTCACACCCCAACATCACATGTCATTCACAAACATACCTTCTATAAATCAATCCATCATTGATTTGTTATTATCCTTGACCATACCATCAAAATCCCAATAAATGTAATGACATCTCATTTTACCATCATTATACATAACGATATCAACATTTTCATCATCCAATTTAGAGCTAATTGTATGTCCAAAATCCTCTATAGATCATTTAAATTCATATACATGTAGTTGTAACATAATAAAAAAAATACTCAAAGGGGAATCAAGAGCCGACTTGACTTGATAAAAGTATGATTTATCACCTCAAACCATCATAACCCACACAAATATATTATGAGAAATCACAGAAATTCATTTCCACATGTAATATTACTACATAAGGAAAGATTGGGAGGCTGAGGTAGTCAATCATTTTAATCCTCAACAAGGGAGATTATGGGGGAAACACCCATGAAACCATTGGTAATTGTAACACAACTTAATTTTAAAGTAATAAAATTATATTGGATATAATATATGACATCCAAGGCTGTGTATAAACAAAAAAAGAGTCATTATATAAGACCATGAAAACTGAGTCACTACATTCATTATTTTGAATGGTATTATCAGGATTAATATATATATATATAAGCTAATATATATAAATGTTTTTTAAAATTATAATGAAACAAGCATTGAATTTTTGTAATTTCATTTAATATTTCAAATATAAATTTTCATTAAAAATAAATATTATTTATTTTTTTGAAAAAATATTAAAATTAATTTATGGGACACATAGAAATTATATTCGATAAGATGTATAAAATGTTTGATTTCATTATTTCTAATGTTCTCGTTATTGATTTTTGAGAATTTTTAGAGAGGTTTTTATTTTCTATAAATAAAGATAATACGGATTTTTATTGAAAAACATAGTTTATTTATATGAAATTATAATGTAAAATTATATTATGAATTAGTTGTAAAGTATGACAATTTAGTGTTTATGAAAAAAATAATTTCACCTTTTGAAAGAATTTTATTTTTTAATATTATATAAATTTATTTGTATATGTAAAAGTGAATTTTTTTAGAAACATTATTTTTCATTATACATTACATTATATTTTTAAATTAATTTTATCCACATCTAGAATTCTTAAATCATGAAAAATGGTTCAAAATTTGGAATCTGGAGGTCAATGTATAAAACACTTATATTACAAAATAGAAATATCATAATGTAAAAGATATATGATGTAAAACGACAATAAATAATGAGACTTGTAAACCCCATGCATTTATGATATATATATTTTTAAATTAACTCAATCACTTTGATATATTGTAAATCAAGAAACATTGAGATTGGAGAAAACATGATACACTATAATAATATTATTATTTAATAATAATAACTACAACCAAGAAATTACCTTGATTAGTGGGAATAATAGAGATTATATTTCTAAAATTATTGGTATTACACATGTATAATAACAATTAAATGGCATTCTATTGATATATGTAAAATAACAACTTTTTGAGTGACATAGAAAAGAATTCAGAAAAATACTATTTTTTCTAAAAGGTGGTCTTTTCGGGATTTTAACACATTGTATAAAATTAATTTTTTAAATATTTTGAAACATTATGGGAGAATATAAACCAAAAATCTATAATTTTCATTTCTAAAATATCTTTGGGTGAATTAATGATAATTTTTATAAATGGGAAATTTATAATATGAATAGTGAGTTATTTTAAATTTTATTAAGAATGATCAATATTTTTATGACACTAAAAACAACCAAATTGTATTATTATGTTTTTAGGTTATAGTGAATTAATTATATATTGATTAAAAAAATTTAGTTCCTAGTAATCAATTTCATATTTCATTATGATATAAAACTTTTTACACTTTTGAAAATTTTCTCTTTGGAAACATTCATTCTCATTGCATCAGTAAGATTAAATTTAAAGTATAATACATATTTTTATTTTTATGTTTTATAATTGTTCCACTCACCATAGTTTTAAAAGGCCACCACCTCTTATATACTATTCAAACATCCAATACCCATATTACTGAAATATACCCTTCCAAATAACATTACTATTTATATCCTATAAAAATATAATAATTATTTTTTACATATCGACAACCATTGACGTACGTTAGTGTAAGAAAAAGGATGTTTTCATATGATGTAGTAATGTTCATAACTGAGTGTTTTATTTTATTAATATATTGACCTAAATCAATTATTATAGAAAAATGATATTATAATTACCTCAGTGTATTAAATATAAAGATAAGTTGTTAATATAGAGTCGTTTCCTATATCTATATCCACATCCATCAATGTGAAAATGGAAACCTCGATTGTGTATACAATTTAGAACCACCGTGCTAATTTACATAGTTCACTTTCCATCACCATCATTCAATGATGTATATAAATATAGATTTAAAAAATTTATATTCTAATGATGATATTATAAAAATTATGGAATTTTAATATCAATTATACCACATTATATTAAATTTCCTTTCAAATATGAATATGTTACTCATCTGTACAGTGGATTACCACCTCATGAAGTTATGTGATGAAATTATCACATAAAACATTACATGGAATGTAATATAAGAAATATTAATGAATATATGTGATATATATGAGATGTTATTTGTTAAAAAAATTTAACATATCACCCAAAATCTGAAAACTATACTGATTAATTGAATGATAATGTGGTTTCTTCATACATAAAACATATTGTCTCCATGATGAGATTAAGTTCATTTTCCATGTCCAACAATCATAAAAGGTTCTAAAATAGAATTTATTATAAAAATATTATATTTATAATATTGTTATCGTTATTTATAATATATATATAACCTATGAAAAATATCCATAATTTTAATGATGGAAGGATATGACAAAAGAAGACAATAAACACTCGAAACAATGAAATCAGTGAAATAAAAAAATTTGATAATGTTTGATATTAATATCTTATATGATAATAAATATATCAATATGGAACTATTATTAATTAATAACATTCATAAGGCCATTATACATGAGGTGTTTACACATAGAAATGAAATCATATATAAGTTAAGAGTTTCTCATCTCACTTCTACATCTGTGACACACATTACCCAATGATAAAATATTTCATTTGTGTGGTGTATATACATCACTTTTTATAGTTGATTAATTAATAAAAATATATTAATTGTATTTTTTTGATTGTATTTATTTTTTCGGTATTAAAATTCGGACGATACTAAAGTGGTAAGGGATTATTTTTCATTCTATGTTGGAGGAACTATTATATATTTCTCTTTCAAAATAAATATTTTTTACATTACATATTGTTATTGATGATTTTTTTTCAATTAACAGTATATTTTTCAACTATATTCTACATTAAATGAATGTGATATTTTTTATAAAAAATATTTCATTATTTTTCTCCTCAAAATATTTATTCATAAGAACCCATATCAACTATACTTTTGTTCATGAATGTTTTTAACCTTATAAAAATGATTTATTAAATTCATTTCTTTCCATTTTTTACCTCATCTAATATGTATTTAATGTAATATTCCTTTATTTTTTAAAACAATACCCATTTGGATTTTATAGAAAATGAGAAAGGAATTTTTTTTCATGTAAATAAACAATAGAAATTTACACTATCATTACCAAACAATGATCTAATGATTATTTTATATTTTTATAAATGTTATTTCTATGGTAAAATATTGTAATATTTTTTTATGAATTTTTTGTTTTATAAATTTGTTTTAAAAATGAAAAGGTAATTTTTCTCTTATATGATTTAATGATCCTTTCATGATTGTGCTATTTCTAAATGACATCAAATGTATATTTTAATTATCATCCACTAGGGGTATATTGTATTGTTACCATCCTTATTATTTCCTTGATGTTTTATGATCAGTTTAACTATGGTTGATTAATATTTTTTCAATTATCCTTTTTACTCTTGATGGTTAATGAATTAGTTATTTATTTATGTATGTATTAAAATTTCATATACTTTTTTTTTAAAATGAATGTGTATGATAATTATATTTCACCCCATTCATATGAAAAATTAACATAACTTTCTATGTAATGGACATATACCACTATTTTCCCTTCAATAATCGGTAGGATTATCGACTCTGGTTTTCCAGTGTAAGACTTTTGAATATTCCTAAGAATATTTTTAAAAATGGAGGTTGAGATGGTGAGTGAATCTGAGCCATGATGAGACCGAATATAACATTATAAAAATATTAAATACATTTTTACTATGAACACATATATTTCATGAAATACTATAATATCTCATAAATAAATAACTGATTGGAATTCTGAAACCATAGATGAATCTAGAACATGGAGATTACCATAGTCATCGCATAATGTTGGTCGGTATGGGAAGATCTGATGGGGTATTCATTTGTGGTTTCATTTTATAAATTAATTAATTCAATTAATTTGTTTAATATCCCAAAATCAAATAAATCCTACAAAGAGAAACCAATAAGAAATTAGAGACTATAGTTGAGTTTACAAGGTGGTGTTTCCCTTGGTGTGACCCAAAGATATTCATTACAAGACGCTTGGATGAGGAATCCATTAGCATGTTTGTTTCATTAATGTATGAAATAATTTTTTTATAAATTAATAGAATGAATTAAATAATATATAAAAAACATCTTATTCTAATTTACAAACGGTTGGTCACATAACTAATTTTGGAATTTTGAGGATAGAGATATCATCCTTCATTGGAGGTTTGTGATTGAATGATGAATGAGAATAAGATTGATTTGGATCAATGGGTAGTGATTACAACAGGTCTTTCCAATCATAAGAAGTCATATTCACCACTAAAAATAATTCCATAATCGATGTTGGAATAATTGTATGTGGTCTCTCATCCTTATTGTTAAAATATTGGTCAAGAAAAGTTCCCCATATTTGATCTGTATTTAAAAGAACCATCTCATAAGAACATGTATAAGAATAAATAATTAGGTCGATTTATTTCTTGTCTATGTCATGTTTCTCATCCTAGTATTCCCCTCTTCGATATTGTTTGAGAAGAACACCTAACCAAAAATGTTTATAACCAATGTTATTGTTTTTGACGCTATATATTTTCATGTTAATCATTTTTGGACCACGACATCATGATTTGTCTTTTTTAATGTGGGTATGAACATGGTCGAACCCCCAGATTCATTTCAGTGGCATGATTGACATGTGGATCGATGTTTATGGAAAAAATTGATAAATTTGATAGTTTTTGTTTGGTGAATGGATCAAATTGGCACTATAGGTGCATGCTTTTTTATTAGAGGTGGTTTAGGATCAGTAGACAATCTTAGATTTCTCATTTATAAAGTTTGGATGATGTTCAGTATGTCACGGTCAGTTTTGAGTAGTGGTTGTGTATGGAGTGTCATGTTGGATGATACTTGGTATAAACATGATAGTGTTCTAGCTCAGGTATCTGATGAGGTGGTTAGACACAGTCAATGGAGTGACCATTAATAGTAATAATAATGGAGTTAAGTTGATAAAAAATAAATGATGATATTTTATAATTATTATATTAAATTATAATAAATACAGTAACAAAAAAATTTGTGGTTGGATTATAAAATTAAATGAGTATAATTTAATATATGGAGATCCATGTGAACCAAAATTAACTGAATTGAATTTGAATAATAAATTAGTGAACATAAATATATAGAATTATAATATTGACTAAAATAAGTTTAAAAAGATATATTAAATTTTTAAGAAGGGTTTATGTTTGACTAAACTGAATGAGGTGAAATGAATATTTTTTGAATGGGGAGGATTTATGTTTTTTCCCATTATTGTTATTATTAATGATTAAAAGTAAAAAGGATACAATTAAAGGGGGTGAATGTATATAAAATGGGAGAGGATTTTGATCATGGCCATCATGATATATGTTTAATGGAAAATAAATTATAACAATAAATTATTATGATAATTATTATTTCGATAGTCAAATGTTAATTTGGAAACCACATCATCATACGGTGTCAGGCTCATGCACCATCGACACCAGTGTGACCCAAATATGGAGATATCCATTTCAATAATAGTGATGGATAATTTCTTCCAACTCATAACATTGATCCATAAAGATTCCAATAATGATAATAATACTAATAATAATAATAAATATAGTTAAATATTTTATGTGTTATAACTCCCTAATACAATTTCGGATTTGAGATCTTCAAATGAAATTGATGCTTTTAAATTAAGGTTGATGTTTCAAGACCAATTTCAAATATTTAATTCTAACTTGTGCCTTGGGCCCATGAGACACCATTTGAAAATGATACAATGAAATACACCTTTTTTACTGGGTGTCTTGTTAAGGCATGTGAATAGTATATCTCATGCATTTTTCCATGGGGATCACAATGGTGTAATCTGTTTGTACATACGAGGCCATTTGAAGAGGTATAATAGTGAAAAAATTTGGCTTCATAATGATGATAAGCCTGATATGTTTATCTAGATTATGGTTGAAACATGTCGTGCAGTACACTTACATGTTCAGTAGTGCTTCATTGATAAAAATTCATATTCTGGTGAGGAAATTACTTTGTGGTATATTGGGACCACATGATGTAATGGTCCCTAAAAATTCATGTACCTGTTTTTAAAGAAACATTGACTGTTTGAAACTATTTTTGTTGAACTCGAATTTGGGAATCAATATATTCTATCTTGAGTGTTCTACCCTGTAGAACAATATAGTTCACATGGTTGTGTATTTTGATATTTTAAGTGAAATTTTTTGAGAACAACCCATACTGAAGAAATGCCCGATTATAGCTATGTTCGGGAAGGATCAATAAAGACTCCTTTCATGTGGTACTCTCCTACTGGGATGGGCATTGGGTCATTAATGTCTTCAAAGTGGTACCCTTTTTCTAGGCTATGCAGTGGGTCCTCAATATATTCTGAGTGGTACCCTCTAGCTGGGATGGGTTGTGGTTCCTCAACATATTTAGATTGGTACCCTCATGTTCCGAAGGGTTGTGGTTCCTGAATGTCTTTAAAGCCATGTGGCCTTGGAAGTGAATCTTATATATAATCCATGTTTCCCCATCCCATTGTGCTGCAATGGTTCATCAATATCTTCTAAGTGGCGCCCTCTGGTTGGGCTTAGTACTGGGTCCTTGTTGCCATCATAGTGGTATCCACTATAATACTATGGAATGAGTCCTTGACTTCGAGTTTGTGACCACTCGACTATGAAACATAATGAAGAGTTATGGATAAACATGTAAGTATAATTTTGGTTAGAAACATGGGATATTAGTCATTGATGTTGTACTTTTGGAGATGTTCGATAATCTTATTACAAGGATGTACTGTCATATGGATATCCCCATACAGTCTTGTTTGGGATTCATTCCCTAAGAACACACAAATATACACACTTATATATATCTTTCTTCTATATCTACTCCTTGGATTCAGTTACTCTCTTTCTAGGAGAGGTAAATATCCATTAGGTATGACACATGATTTCTATGTTGATATTTATATGGATGGATGAGTTTACCCTTATGTTATAGGGGTTCAATACCATAAGGGTGGTTATTCTACTAACCGTGATCATCCTTATTTTCTTGGATGAGCATACATTCACACTTCAATAGGTTATGATGTACTCTATCACATTGCCTTATGTTATCTACTATCTATATCTTACTCTTTTATCTCATACTCCACCCCATTAACTTTTATGGTGATCTATTGGGTATGAATATAGTCAAACATGGATGGGATTTTTCTTCATGTATTGTGTCTATTATAGACGATGGATATGTTGATTTTGACTACAGAAAAATTCAGTGATACTGGGTTCTTAGACTGTGTAAAATTTTCATATACTTGGATTCAGGAGGTGTATTCTCTTTTAGTTTTGTACTTTTCTATTTTTAGGGAAAAAATTTCTGGTTTGGTTTCTATTTTCCCCTATTACTTTTTAGATTACACTTCCATACATTTGTACTGCCAATAGTTTCTAACATTTTGGGTTAAATTTATATCATTTTTATATATTTTATTCATTACCTCTTCACTATTGCATTGATATATATGTTTTACTATATGGGTAATTTGTCAATGGACTCCCCAAGCTAGTTATTCACTTGGTTTAACACATGGGAATTTTTAGAAATATGATTTTTAGATTAATTTTTTATTTTTGATATTTTCCATTTCATATAAAAAGTAATATAGTTTTATTTTTAGAGCACTATGTTCGGATTGAGTACAATACACATAAGAGATAGATAATATTTTTCTACACGCAACACCAATATGGCTTGTGTTACATGTGACATCGATTTTCTAAACAAATTCAATTGGTTGTATAATTATTTAATCGATATAGTTATAGAATAAATGTTAAACACAGTAATATGAAATGTAATAAATAATTTTTTTAATGATATGAATAATTTCCCTAAAAAAATAATAAATATTGAAGAATAAATATATAACGTTTTCTGAAGAATTTATATGTTTGGATAAAAGTTTTCTTGAAAGATGTTTTTTCCTCTTATGAACAATGATAAAATTGATTTTCGAAAAATTTTATAATTTATATTGATAAAATAAATATATTTTATGAATTAATATTGTTTAAAATATATTAAGGTGAATTTTTTATATGTTTCGGAGAAACATAATTTTTTGGATGAATAGTGAAATACTGAATTTTAATTTAAAACATGTTTTTCCTATAATTTATTTATATAGTAAAATTTTATTTTAATTTTTTTTTCAAATTATATTTATATAATATATAAAAAATCTCCAATATATGTAAAAATAACCAATTATAAATTGAAATTTGATATAAAAACATTGGACACTTTTGAAAAACTTTTAATTAAAAACACGCATTCTTGGAAAGTCTATAGGATTAACATTAAACTTAATATTCCCACCTCTGAGAAATGAATTTACAAAAATGTATATATAAGGTAGTAATAATTAAGATATTTATACTCTATTAGGATAATCTTATTTTTTTCCTTATTTATTGTAACTTTAGATGTTTTTTATTTATCATGTTAATTGAAAATCGTGTCATTACGGTAAAATTAAATTTATATATATTGTAATATTACACTGAAAGTTTTCCTAATTTTATCAGATGAGTGGCTTTCCACCAAAGCATACATTATCATAAATTATATCCTCTTTGTGATACTAGGATGATTGGAAGACATTTATTGTATTTTATTTAATGAAAAAGTAAAAGATGTAATACTCATATTTTCAAATAGTATATCATTTATAATATAGAGAAATATATAATCATTATTTTAAAATATATGGTATTTTGGAAGATAAAATGTTTTTATACAATATTTTAATATTTGTTTTTAAATTTTAGTGATAATATAGTTACCTTCAATTGTGACACAATGATGATGCATGAATCGTTTAATTAATGGAAAATCGAGTAAATGATCTTAAAAATATTGAAATAAGTATAATTTGACATAATTATTGTCATAAAAAAAATTAATGGATAATTTTTACATGATATTGAGAAATTAAAACAGTTTTTTAGAAGATATCATGTTTTTTTGATATTTTTACAATGTCATGTATTGAATAGTGTAAAAATTAACATTACTAATATTAAAAAAAGTATTTTATTAAATGATAAGAAAGTAATAAAAATATAAAACAAAGAGAAAAATTGTATAATTTTGATAATATAAAAATAAATCCATTTATGTTTCTTTAGGAATTTTATAGTATCTTTATTGACAATTATTTAGTTAAAAAACGTGAGATCATGGTATAGTTAATGAGGGTAAAAAATAGTTAAAGCTAAAAGATAAGGATTAAAAAATTGTCAAAATATATCTAATTTTCATTTTATTCAAGGATATAGACCCATAATCATCTTAAAATTTAAATAATAAAATTAATATCCTATTTTAATTATAAATAAATTTTTACTAATTTAATATTTTTTTATTTTTATAAAGTACCCATCAACTCAATTAAAAAAGGGCACCACCTCCCTCACTTTCTCACACCACATTGAGACTACTATATCATCCAAAACCTATCAAAATAAATTCCCAACACCCTTACCTTACATTTTAAGCCTATATCTAGAAATAAATTCATCCATGGATTCCCATTGAGACAATCCAAAAGCAGTTACCCAAAGAAGATATAACTTCCTTTCTCAAGCTTAATTATATTTTTATTTTTCTCCACCACCTCACTTCTTCTTATTCCATGAACACATAATACCTCAGTATAATAAATATACATATATTTTTATATGTTATAGGATCTACATAAACTTACATACACATCCACATAATGGGTAACAAACTTTCTGTTCTTGTGCACATAGAACTACCACCTCACGAGGCGATGTTGTTAATTTTTAAATTACAGCCTCTCTTGGATGGTCATTATGATGGAATATATATTTTTCATTATATATATAATATATATTATTTATTTATAATTATTTATATATTATATAAATAATACCTTCATGTATTCTATTTTTTTTAAATGATGACTTCGTTCCTAGAAGTCTAGATTATAGCCTTCTCAAAGCATTTTGAATCATTCACATATTGAATACATTATATTATGTATGGGTTTATTAATATTATATAATATATATAAAATAATATTTATATTTAATGATTTTATATAAATATAAACATATATTTTATTTATTTTTTTATTTCATTTATACATGAAAATGTAAACATCATTAATGCGTAAGTACGACCTACTGTCTCCATGAACAGTGTATTCTATTTCATCAATCTATCTTTCATTGAATTTATTAAATTTTTATAAATTTTATAGATACAGTATATATGTCCCAATATAAATTTTTTAAATATGTAAATAATGATATAATTAAGAGGAACATGAATGGAAAGTCAAAACACCTATGAAAAAGAAAACTATTATTAACCGAAATGTTACTTCAACATGGAATTTTTAATAAACAGTTTATAGAATGTCATAGAAAACTATATATGGATTGATATTTATTGAAATGGTAATATGTTAAATTTATATTAAACTTATACATATTATACATGAGTCTTGTTTGTGTATGACAAGCGTTAAGACACAATGTAATGTAATTTCATCTCACTTTTTATTTCATTTAGATACGTACCATATTCACCACTCCGTCCTTTTGTGTGTTGTATATTTGAAACTATGATATTTTACTTAATTAATTTCATTTATTTAATTATTTTAATATCTTTATAACATCTTATTATTTTATGGTATTCAATATTTTATAGTTACTTAATTAGTACGGAATTTATATCTGTAACAACCTGCAATTTTATGAGAATTATTCTTTTTAATTTCTTTGATGTCTTTTGTTGTACGCTACACCAAGATTATCTTGTGCTATAAGCAACACCATATTATCTTTCAATATATGAAACATTATTCTTGACTCATGTTACACACAATTTCAAGTTCGTTTTTTGGAAATTATTTTATGCAATATTATGTATAGATTTTTTTAATGTTTAAATGAAATAAGTTTTGATTATGTTATACACAACATTGAGTGTATATATATATATATATATTCAATGTATAAATGAAACATGGTTTGATTCTGTTATATGAAACAACAAAGGAGTCTTTCACTACACGCAACCCTAACATGGCTTACATTACACGCAATCGCGACCTTCCTCGATAACGTGTGTAGTACTCAATACCGAGTTTCACTAAACGAGATATTATTATAAAATTATTATGAACTTACCGTTATGAATAGTAATACCCACTTTTTGAAATTTTATAAATTTTATCTTTCAAATGGACTTCATTTTTGGATTCGTAATATCGAAATTATCCTAGGGTGAAATTTTGGTATTTTTATGAAAACATTCAATTTTTGATGAATAGTGAAAACACTGGGTTACTATTTAAAAACCGACTTTTTATTTAAATAATTATTTATTTTGTTTAAATTTATTTTAGGTCAAAATTGATACATAATACCTATATAAGTTCAATGAAATTCATTGGAGGCATTTTATAATAATTTTAGATATATATAAAAATTTTATTGAACTTTTCACCGTCGTTTACCTACCTCCTAGGAGAATTTGAAAATTCACATACAACTTAATTTAACCACTTCTGTGAGTGGAATTTAGAAAATCTGAGAGACACGGTTAATATCAAAGACTAAAATGTGGTTTAATGAGATGAAAATAATTTTTGGTGAATAGTAACTTTTTACTTTTTTTACTACCGTTAAAAGTAAATAGGGTAATTAAGGGTAAAAATGGTATTATTATTACCCTAACACATGTCCTAATTCTATTGGATAAGTGTAATTCGACCAAAAACAACCTTAGTAATAAAATATGACCATTTAGGCCCACTTGGATTATATTAGGACATTTATTATTAATTTATTTAAAGAAGGGTTAAAATAGTTAAAATAAATGTTTAATAACTAAATCATTTCTAATATAGGGTTATACATAAAATAAATTCGACTATAAATATTCATTATAAATCTAACAATATTTCCTACATTATGGTATTTCATTTATAATTTTTAGATATTAAATAATTTAATTTATTTATAACACACTGATGATGCAGTAATTATCTTATTAATGAAATATTGACATATTTATGTTATAAATACCCAAATAAATGTAATTTGATAATTTTTATGAATTCCACTAATTTTATAGGTTAATATGAAATGTTATTATTCATTTATTTAACTTTTTTCGAACTAATCATTCTGTTTTAATTTTCACAAAAATCAATTACCAAATAATGTAAAAATTGACATAAAATAGTTGTTAAAACAAATATTATAGTATTAATTGTTATTTTATTACTAAAAATCTAAGGTTAGGCCAAATTACATATATAGGTTTATATATATTAATAATAAACAACTTGGGGTTCTTTTGGATTGTTATAGTATGTTTATTAACCTTATAGTGTAAGAAAACAAGAAGACACGGTAAAATAAAAATTATTTAATTTAAAGTTTAATCTAAATTATTATGTTAAAATAGAACAGTAAACATGTATAAATTATATTGGATGAGAGGGTTTCTACCCATGCCCACCTTAGTTTCGAAATAACTCAATTTGGAGCTATTATAAACCGAATATGACTTTATAATAAAATAATATTTTTAGTTATTCCAAAGGTGCCCCTCTCCTCCCTTATAAAAGGGAACCTCATCCCTCTCTTACTCACACAATTTTGTACTTTTATGATCTGCCAAACTCTTCCCATTTAACTTCCCCACATCCCTAGAAACCTTATAGAGGTACTGGTTTTCTCAAAAGACCAACCCTAGTGCCCTAAGAAGAATTTTAAAGGAGGTGCATCGAAGAATAGGCAATTTCTTCTACCGATTATTTTAAGCTTCTTTCTTCTTCAACGTCTTCTTCTTTAGTTATTTCATTATAAAGTAATAACATTAGTATCAATAATATACTGATATTTTATTATAAATATGAAACAACCCCATTTCACCTTCTATCCATCCTACAAAAAACGAATCACCGCGCATGTGTACGTACAGAATACCGTCTCCACGCCGTGGTGTAATCCATTTTCGACCACCACCTTACTTGGATGGGTATAATGGTGTAAATAAATAACTATATATGATTATTTCAAATTGATATTGATTATGAAATATTATACATACACTTCAATGCAATTCCACGATCATGGGAATGATATCATCGCTCGTGCGTACGTACGGACTACCCTCTCCACGACGTGAGGAGATTCATTATCCATGTTAACCATTCATGAATGATTATAAAGTATATATAATAAGTAATAATGAAATATATGAAATAATAATGATACTAGATTTATTTTTATATATATGAATGTCATCTACCTAATTTCATTCAATTCAATAAGGAAACGAAAACAATGTTCATGTGTACGTACGACCTGCCGTCTCCATGAACGGTGTATTTCATTTCTTTTATCAATCTATAATATATATGTATATTATGAATATCTATTATATCATTTTTTACATTATGTAATTATTTAAATCAGGATATAAGTAATAATATCAAGAACGACAAGTCGAAACGTATACGATAAATGAAACTATTTCACCCAAAACGCTCTTTAACATGGAATTTAAAAAAAGAACGGGTAATATAAAGTCATAAGCAAACCATATATGTTATCATAACAATGAATATGATTCTGTAATAAGTCAATGACATTATTTAAATCATTATACAAGAGTTTAGGATACATATGAATCATATCATACATAAGGTAAGGGATAAATTTTCAATCTCATTTTTTATCCGAGATTTATTATACGTAAGTATTTACTGGGGTTACGTTTATCAGCAATGAAAATGTTTTCTAAAAATGTTTTCATAAATTTTTTACTATTCTTACATGAATGTTTAAAGTCATTTTTACCATTTATTTAATTTTTACCACATTTTATGGATGGAATCTTTCCTTTGGTTACCATATAAGGTACTTTTTTTACATTTCCGAAAAAAGTACGAGAAGAATGTTTTTTTGAACTTATACGGCATGAATGGATTTTTAAAACATTATTTCCAAGCAGCATCCTTTACAAGTTTTCAAGTTTATTTTTAATCAACTTCATTTTGTTTAAAATTGTATGACATGTTATGAAAGGAAAAATGTTTTTGAAGTAGAAAGGATATTTTCCACAAGAATGGAGTTCAAGTGTTTTATCAAAATTATTTTCCATCTAAGATAATATAAGGATATGTTTCTATCCCTATTTTTACATTGATTTGATTATGTTATGATGGAATTATTTTTATGATGTCCTTTTATCTTATATGTATTATGTTATGATGGAATGATGTTTAAGATTCCCATTTTTATTACATGGGTTACGCTATGATGTATGATTTATGATTTTGTGGCACACATAATAATGGTTTCATTATGAGATGGGTGGGACCTATATCTCCCTCAAATTCATTGGGTAATGATTTATATCTCATGAAATATACATGGATGGAATGGTAAGTTAATCTTGTTTAGTGTTACAGGACTAAAATGAGGAGTGATCTCGATTCAGAAAGGAACTTTTTCCACTAAGATGGTCTTGGAAGCAATGCCTTGGCTACTCTGGAAATCATAACAAGTGATGAATGATTGACAAATTTACATGTTTTATCCCCATGATATTTTATCGTGATTGATGTTTCTTTATGATATATTCCTTACTTACTTCCAAGATTTATGTTTTTACTCAAACTTTTAATGTTTAAATTTCATGTTCAAGTTTTGTCATTCAAATGTTTATGGATTGTTTTATGTTCTCTATGATTTCCCTTACTGATAATTTGAGCTCACCCTTTTTATGTATTATTTTTTCCCAGGAAATAAAGAAAGGTTTTATCTAAGGAAACAAAAAGGGGAATATCTAAATGGGAGATGTTTAAGATCTTTCAACATGATTATATGTTTATATTCCGAGTTACCAAAGATACTAAACTGTTACGGTCCTTGTGTGCATATTTTTGTTATGAATTATGTATTCCGAAAAAGTAATGTAATGAACATGTAAGTCAAGATACAGTCTCTATAGTTGGTATCATAGGAAAGGTTTAGTTAACCTTTGGAAACATGGATGCGAGATCTTTAGTGAGATCACTAGAGATATTTCTAAGGTATGTCTAGGGATGTCACTAAGGTTAAGTATAAGTATAGGTTATAGTCCTAGAGTTACGGTAACGATCATAGAATTAAACCTAAGATGTTATATATTGAAGGTACTCCCCCTTTATTATGTTTTTTTCCCTACCATGATTTTTTCCTCTCACACTATTCTTTTTGGGGTTTAGAAAATGGCTGGAAACAGGAAGATTCACGATAATGGAGGATATGATGCACAATGGAATGATATTATTCATATGAAACCAAATGAAATTGGATCTGTAGGTCCACATATAGTTATTATTCCTAATCATAAATCTCATAATATGATCAATAATCTCAACTTTGGTAAGTTTCCTAACTCAGATAATAAGAGAAACATGGAGTTTAATGATGATCATAGAGGAAAGAAAGTTCAATTCCCCTCATGTAAATCATGGGGGAAGAGGCATGAGGGAGAATGTTTCAAAGGAACTGGAAGATGCTTCGGGTGTGGAAAATAAGGACACAAAGACATTAATTGCAAAGGAAAAGGTTTAGTTAACACCATGGACTAGGATAATGGTATTTCTAAGACATCAACAACGTTTAAATGTTTTAAATGTGGAATGTACGGGAATTATGAAAACTAATTCCCTAAGGGAAAATCTCATGAAGAGAATCAACATGGCCTTATGGGTAGTATTTATGTTGATGATGATGAGGAGACTACAAATGATATCTGAGATGAAAGAAGTGTTGAAGCTCAGTCAGTTGTTTAAAAAGGTAGTGGAATGATTGTATGTTTATCAAGAGTTATGTTGTATAGTTAATGGTACTATGGAATAATGAATCATCTAAGGATTGTTACACTATTTTGTTCATAAATTATTTGAATGTATATGTTGAATGGTACCGGTAACCATGAATGGTTATTCAGATATTTCTGGAAAGTAGATGATATGCGCATTATGAAGGGATAAGAATATAATGAGATGTTTGATTGTATTCATGAGCTCATGACTGATATAAGGACTAAGTGATATTATTGTTTGAGTATATAAATTTTTGGGATTTTGGTTTGTGGAATGTGATAAAATTTATCAAAATTCATTTTTTCACTAAGGTTCAATGGGTATTCATTCTTCAAGAGAATACATGATTAAAGGTATTCACATGGTGGTAATTTGACCAAAAATATATATCTTATGATATATGGGGGATAAATGATGGCATTCACATGATTGTTATATGACATTTCAAGTAATCATTTTCTTTATACTATGAGCTTGGACCGAAGTATTTTAGATAAGCCTATATATTTGAATAGATTATATTGGACATAAGTTAGAATTGTTTAAGGATAGAACTTTTTTTGATATTATTGATGGGATGTTATAGTAATGTAGTTTTAGAAAAAGGACAACCTGTAGGATGGGCGATAGCCCATCGCGTCGGACAAGGCTGTGGGAATCGAACCCACAAACGAAGTGCGAATGGCCTTTATCGCTGACCACTGGCCTACAGGAAGTCCCTGGTTAGTAGAAACTAGTTTTATTTTATAAAGCGGTATGATATATGAGTATAAGATCATTTTTGAAATCGTATATGATTAACCTCACCATATACAGACTTATATATATTTGATAACTTTTGATAACCTTTTGTTTGAAATAGATGGAATGACCCAGCATTCTATCACATGATCTGCTAACAATTCACGAATAACAAATTCAACTTCCTTTCTTTAATAGATGAAGTGGAAATTGTTCAAAGAATGAACAACCGTGAGACTGTTCCAAAATCAAGCAAGTATTTCTTCTAATTAAATTTTTTTCAACTTTAGGGAAATGATATTGAAAACCAAAAATGTTGTCCTAGTGCTCTTATATCCGAAAAATCAGATGGTACCCTAGATCATCACAAATTTATGGCTTTGTGATTGTTGGCTTTTTCATAGCCATTTTCACTACCACTCTCTATCAGAACATGACGGTTAGATTTCTCTTCCATATCCATATTTTCACCTATGTTCTCCTGTGTGGAAACCCTGTGATTAATTAATTTGGGTAACCATTACGTTTAGTTTTTAAAGATAAGTTTTGGTATTCCTTTTTACGATGTTGGTTTCTATTAAAGGAACTTTCAAGTAGAAAACCATTTATAACACCAATGAATTTCGAGGGCGAAATTCATTTTAAGGGGGGTAGAATGTAACAACCCGAGATTTTATGAGAATTATTCCTTTTAATTTCTTTGATGTCTTTTGTTGTATGCTACACCAAGATTATCTTGCGCTATACGCAACACCGTATTAGCTTGCAATATACGCAACACTATTCTTGGATCATGTTACACACAATTTAATGTTCTTTTTGTGGAAATTATTTTACGCAATATTAAGTATAGAATTTGTTTAATGTATAAAGTAAATAAGTTTTGATTATGTTATACGCAACATTGAGTGTATATATATATATTCAATGTATAAATGAAATATGGTCTGATTTTGTTATACGCAACAACAAAAGAGTCCTTCACTACATGCAACCCTAACTTGTCTTACATTAAACACAATCGCGACCTTCCTCGATAGCGTGTGTAGTATGAAATACAGTGTTTCACTAAATGAGATATTTTTATAATATTATTATGAACTAGCCGTTATGAATATTAATACCCACTTTTTGAAATTTTATAAATTTTATCTTTCAAAATGGACTTCATTTTTGGATTTGGAATATTGAAATTAGCCTACGGTGAAATTTTGGTATTTTTCTGAAAATATTCAATTTTTTTATGAATAGTGAAAACACTAGGTTACTATTTAAAAACCGACAATTTTTGAAATAATTATTTATTTTACTTAAATTTATTTTAGGTCAAAATTGATACATAATACCTATATAAGTTCAATTAAATTCATTGGAGGAATTTTATAATAATTTTAGATATATATAAAAATTTTACTGAATTTTTCACCGTCTTTTATCTACCTCCTAGGAGAATTTGCAAATTCACATAAAACATAATTTTACCGCTTCTGTGAGTGGAATTTCAAAAATCCGAGAGACACAGTTAATATCAAGGACTAAAATGTGGTTCAATGAGATGAAAATATTTTTTTTGAATAGTAACTTTTTACTTTTTTACCACGGTAAAAATTAAATAGGGTAATTAAGGGTAAAATGATATTATTATTAACCTAAAACATGTCCTAATTCTATTGGATAAGTTTAATTAGACCACAAACAACCTTAGGAATAAAATATGACCATTTAGGCCCACATGGATTAGATTAGGACATTTATTATTAATATATTTAAAGAAGGGTTAAAATAGTTAATATCAATGTTTAATAAATAAATCATTTCTAATATAGGTTTATACATAAGATAAATTCGACTGTAAATATTCATTAGAAAGATAAAAAGATTATCCACATTATGGAGTCTTATTTATAATTTTTATACATCAAATAATTTAATTTATTTATAACACAATGATGATGTAGTAATTGTCATATTAATGAAATATTGAAAGAATTGATGTTATAAATACCCAAATAAATGTAAATTTGAGTCTTTTTATAAATTCCACTAATTTTAAAGGTTAATATGACATGTTATTATTGATTTAGTAAACATTTTTCGAACTAATAATTCTTTTATGATTTTCACAAAAATCAATTACAAAATAGTTTCAAAATTGACATAAAATATTTTTTCAAACAAATATTATATTATCAATGGTTATATTATTCCTAAAAATCTAATGTTCGGAAAAATAACTTATATATGTTTATATATATTAATAATAAACAACTTGGGGTTCTTTTGGCTTGTTATATTATGTTTATTAACCTTATAGTGTAAGAAAACAAGAAGACACGGTAAAAGAAAAATTATTGAACTTAAAGTTAAATCTTAATAATAAGGTTAAAATAGAAACCTAAACTTGTATAAATTCTATTGGATACACGGATTTAGATCCATCCCCACCTTAGCTTCGAAATAAATAAATTTGGAGCTATTAAAAACCGAATATGACTTTATAATAAAATAATATTTTTAGTTATTTCAAAGGTTCCCCTCTCCTCCCTTATAAAAGGGCACATCCTCCCTCTCTTCCTCACACCATTTTGAGCCTTGAATCTCAGTCAAACTCTGCCCATTTCACTTACCCACTTCTCTATAAACCTTATAGAGGTACTGGTTTTATCAAAATACCTTCCCTAGTTCCCTAAGAAGAAGTTTAAAGGAGGTGCGTCAAAGAAGAGGTAATATCTTCTACTGATTCTTTCAAGCTTCTTTCTTCTTAAACTTATTCTTATTTAGTTGTTTCATTATGTAGTAATAACATTATAATCAATAATATACTGATGTGTTATTATAAATATGAAACAACCCCATTTCACCTTCTATCCATCCTACAGAAAACGAAATCCCTGCGCGTGCGTGCGTATGGAATACCGTCTCCATGCTGTGGTGTAATCGGTTTTCAACCACCACCTTACATGGATAGGTATAATGGTGTAAATAAATAACTATATATGATTATTGAAAATTGATATTGATTCTGAAATATTATACATACACTTCAATGCAATTCCACGATCATGGGAATGATATCATCACTCGTGCGTACGTACGGACTACTGTGTCCATGACGCGATGAGATTCATTCTCCATGTTAACCATGAATGAATGATTATAAACTATATATAATAAGTAATCATGAAATATATGAAATAATAATGATACTTTATTTATGTGTATATATATGTATGTCATCTACTTAATTTCATTCATTTCAATAAGGAAACGAAAACAACGTTCATGCGTACGTACGACCTACCGTCTCCATTAACGGTGTATTTCATTCCTTTTATCGATCAATAATATACATGTATATGATGAATATATGTTATATATAAATAATTTTTTAAATTCTGGAATTATCTAAATCAGGATATAAGTAATAATATCAAGAATGACAAGTCGAAACACATACGATAAATGAAACGATTTTACCCAAAACGCTCTTTAACATGGAATTTAAAAAAAGAACGGGTAATATAAAGTCATAAGTGAACCATATATGATATCATAACAATGAATATTATTTTATAATAATTCAATCACATTATTTAAATCATTATACAAGAGTTTCGGATACATACGATACATATCAGAAATAAGGCAAGGGATAAATTTTCAATCTCATTTTTTTATCCGAGATTTCTTATACGTAAGTATTTATTGGGGTTATGTTTATCATCCATGACCATGTTTTCTAAAAATGTTTTCATAAAATGTTTAATATTCTTCCATGAATGTTTGAAGTCATTTTTACCCTTTATTGACTTATTACCACATTGTATTGTTGGAATCGTTCCTTTGGTTACCATATAAGGTACTTTTTGACTTTTCCGAAAAAAGTACGAGAAGAATGTTTTTTTGAACATATATGACAAGAATGGATTTTTAAAACATTATTTCCAAGAATCTTCCTTTAAAAGTTTTTATGTTTATTTTTAGTAAACTTTTTAGTTTAAAATTGTATGACATGTTAAGAAATAAAAAATGTTTTTGAAGTATAAAGGATATTTTCCTCAAGAATGGAGTTCAAGTGTTTTATCAAAATTATTTTTCATCTAAGATAATATAGGGATCTGTTTATATCCCTATTTTACATTGATTTGATTATGTTATTATGGAATTTGTTTTATGATGTCCTTTTATCTTATATGGATTATGTTATGATGGCATGATGTTTAAGATTCCCATTTTTATTACATGGGTTATGTTATGATGTATGATTTATGATTTTGTGGCACACATAAGAATGGTTTCATTATGAGATGGGTTGGACCTATATCTCCATCCAATGCATTGGGTAATGATTTATATATCAGGAGATAGACTTGGCTGGAATGGTATGTTAATCCGGTTCAGTGTTACAGGACTGAAACGAGGAGTGAACTCGATTCAGAAAGGGACTTTTTCCACTAAGATGGTCTTGGAAGCAATACCTTGGCTACTATGGAAATCATTACAAGTTCTGAATTGTTGACACAATTACATGTTTTATTACCTTGCTATTTTATCGTGATTGATGTTCCTTTATGATATATGCCTTACGTACTTCCAAGATTTATCTCTTTACTCAAGGTTTTAATGTTTAGATTTCATGTTCATGTTTTTTCTTTAAAATGTTTATGGATTGTTTTATGTTCTCTATGTTTTCCCTTACTGAGCATTTGAGCTCACCCTTTTTATGATTTATTTTTTCCCAGGAAATAAAGAATGGTTTTAGGTAAGGAAACAAAAAGGGGAAGATCGTAATGGGATATGTTGAAGATCTTTCAACATGATTAGATGTTTATATTACATGTTTCCAAAGACACTAAATTATTACGGTCCTTGTGTGTATGTTTTTGTTATGTATTAAGTATTCCGCAAAAGTAATGTAATGACCATGTACGTCAAGCTACGGGTCTCTACAATATCTCTGTTTTATTTCTGTGGAATATATGCGTTATACAAAACTTGTTTCTTATATAAGGTGTATATACTGAAAAAGAATGAGTTTTATGAAGATTATCCAAAATAATGTGGTATTTCCATATCCATAAAATTTTATTTTTTTCATGATGCATATGACTCTATGAATTATAATGTGATTAGTATTTATCATAGAATCTCATCAATATTTAGGATTATTTTTATTTTTATCTATATTAGGGAATAGTTATATAACAAGTATATTTTTTATAAAAATATACATTCAATAATGTATCCACCATTCTCTTATGTATTTTTATTTCCATTATTACCTTTATTTTAACTTTTTACTAAATTGTTTAAAAGGAATATTACTATCATTTTCTAAACAAAGTAATTTTTTTGTTTTCTTGAAAAGTATGAAAAGAATTTTTTTTAAAATTATATGTAATGATTAGAATTTTACACTATCACTATGAATTAATTATTTAAATATTCAATTATATGAAAAAACTAATAATATTTTCTAAAAAAATATATATTAAAATTTGTCCTTAATTTTATGAAATGAAATCATTTTCAAAGAAGAAAATATATCGTCCTTATGAATTGTTTGAAAGAGTTATCTAAAAATTATTTTACATTTATGAAAATGTTATTTGACAGTACTTATGTTTTTCTAGGAGTATTATTCAATGTTACCATTCTTATTCTTTCTATAAGTGTTTTTTTAAGATGGAATTTTATTTATGAAACCCATTTCATTCCACTGGTTAGATATGATAAATGATTTTTGTTTGTATAGAACACATTTTTATGGTTTTATTATATGATGGGTGGGATCTATATATCACTCTAATGAATTAGGGAATGATTTAAATATCATGTTATAGACATAAAAGACCTTGTTTGCTAAGATGGTGTTAGAAGTGAACATTAACAACTAAGATGGTTATGGGGGTGAACCATGACCCCTACAATGGTTATTGGGATGAAGCATGACTACAAATATGGTTATGGGAGTGATCCATGACAACCAATATGTTATGGGGAGTGAAATAATACCACGAATATGGCCATATAATTGATTAATTATCTACTATGAAAATCATTTTATATACATAAATCCAATATCTTATTCTTATGTTATGATTTCATGTATTATGTTTTTATTTATTTATAATTTATGTCTTATGAATTCAAAATATTTATTACAACAATAAATATTTTTATATAGGTTATATATGGTATGGTTCTAAACAGTTATGTTAATGTTTTGACATTATTATTCTCTGGTTTTTCTTAATATTTTCATTGATTACCCTTAATGACCATCTAAACTCACCCTTTTCTTGGGCTTTATTTCTATAGGATACAATGAAAAGTGTTATGTAGTAATATAAAAAGGAAATATGCTTATTTTATATGATAACTATCATTTAAAAAATGGAAGAATGCATTCCATGTTTCCTAAGGAATTGAATACATAAGATCTTTGGGCATGTGTTTGTATAATGTATGACAAGCATTATGTATTCCGAAAAACAATGAAGTGTTAATGTATGTTAATACTAGGTAGTTATAGTTGTTATTATATACAAGCTTTATTCAACTTTTGGAGACTAGTGTGAGGAAACATTAGTGAGATCCCAAGGGATATGTTTAGGTGGGTATCCAAGGATAAGTCTATGGATGAGTTAATACAAATGGATTTGTCTCTCGAAAAGATGTACCTAGCGGTAAATACTCTAAAAAAGTGATTTTTTCTTAACTCGAGTGTAACTCCGTACATGACAATTGCCTTCCTCCACACCTCGTTTGACTGAAATAGTAGAGAGTTATATAATAGAACATTTCTTTAAATGACGTAATTGATGTCTTGCTTTGTACTATGTAAAACAATCATTTCACATGGATATAACAAGGATTATTCAACATGCAACACTGAATTGTCTTGCGCTGCATGCAACACTGACTTGGCATATGTTGCACACAACATTGATTTTCTACGAAACATAATTTTATTATTATTAATTTTTAAATCAGATAGTTATAACTAGGATATTAAACATAGTATTATAAATAGTAGTATATACATTTAAAATATTTTTTATAATCCTTTTTTATAAATATAGTATTCTGATTAAGAAAAATATATTATTTAATATTTGTTTTATAATTTTAGAAATCATACTCTCTCAAATAAACCTCATTTCATTACCTTTTGCGGAAAAAATTTATTAGACACTTTTAGAAATTTAATTTGATAAAATAATCTTCATTTTCTAATTTATATTTTAATATTTATCTGAGGGATATTTTTTTGGATTTTTTAAGAAACATATATTTTTGGATGAATATTGAAAAGATACTAAATTTAAATTCCAATATGAGTTTTCGTATAATTTATTTATATCATAAAATTATATTTTATTATTTCATTAATTTATAATTACCTAAATTATTAATTAAATAATTTAATTTTTTAAATTCTATCCTATTTCACATTGAAATTGGATATAACAATGTAACCAGCTTTGGATCATTTTTACATTAAAATCATGCAACGTCATCCTATCTGCAGGATTAATTTTAAATTAATTTCAACAACATATATATTTTGAATTTGTAATTTGGAAAAATGAATTCCATATTTTGAATCTGAATAATTTTAAATGTATAATAATTTCAACATAGTTTTTTAGGAAAAAATAATTGTTAATTCAATTAATATAAAATTCAGTGATTATGATACAATTACCCATGGAAAGGGAATAAACCTTAATCCTAAGGGATTAATTACATGAGACATGACCAAAACCCATTTAATGGAAAAAATTACACTATAAACCATAAATTATTAAGTTTTTTTGTTTTTTATGAAATTGTTTCAGTAAAAATATTGCTAAACATAGCATTTTTTCAAAAATGTGTTGTCTGTCCATTCACATCCCTATTAAAGGATACCAATTATCGCTTAACTTTGCACCTCTAAAACCATTTATTCTCAGACAATATATACCCAATTAACATCCAAACATCAATACCTTCCTCCTTGAATCACCCCTTTGATAATAAATCCTTCCAATGAACCCCTTTATTGAAATCTAAAAGTATTTACTCGATTAAGAGGTGACACGCTCCCTTAAGATCCTTTTTTATTATTCATTATCAAAAACCTAAACACTTTTAATTCCATTATTACACAAAAAAACCAGTATTATATATATATATATAAATTTTTTAATGTTGTGGTTTTGACATACAAACACACATTCATCTAATGGGTAACAAAAATATTTTTTATGTATATGATGAACAACTGTCTCAAAAATGATGATTTTTTATTTTTTCCATTACCACCATTCAGGGATAGTAATTATGATGGATATATTATTTATATATGATATATATGATTCTTATTATGTATTTATGCTTCTGAAATTATTTTAAAACACTTATATTTATACATTTTGATTTGTTTAAAAATGATAATTTCATTTTAAGATATGTGGACTACCGTACCCTCAAAGCGATATAATTCATTAAAACGAAAAATAAAATGTATTAAAGATATGTTTTATGAAATTATATGATATATATGAAATAATAATACCTTTTTAATTATAATATACACATATTTACACATATTTCACTTACATTCTTTCAATACGTTTATAAAACATATGAAACGTTCATGCATACATACAACCTACCATCATCATGAACAATGTGTTCCATTTATTGAATTCTATATTATATATATTATTATAATACACATATAATGAATATAAAATATATTCTTGTCATGTTTTATACATTTGAAACAATGACATATATTTATATGAAAATATATAACAAATTAAGACACATTTGTTAAACAAATCCAATATTACCCAATGTGCAATATTAACATTATATTATTAAAAATAGGGTAATATAAAATCATAATAAACCCATATATTTTATTATATATAATAATTTGGTTCTTTGATATATTTATAATAAACATTTATTTTTCATAAATTATGTTTCCATGAGTATGTTGAGAGTCAAGACACATGGTAAGATACTTTCATCTCACATTTTTTGAATGGGAGATACATTACATGTTCATTACTATATTATTTTTAGAAGTGTATATAATTACCAATAATTAATTATATGATTATTATTATTTAAATTTTGGGTTTTTACATATTCATTATATGATCAATATTTCTGGGGGTTTATGTTTCAAAAGTTAACATATCGGAAATATTTTTTTCTCCATTTCCCTAATTTGATACTCAAATTTTGTTATGTAGAAGAATTATTCTTTGACATGTATATAATTCCATTTGACATGTTATATCATCAATATAATTATATTTCAAGATATTTTAATCCTAATTTAATTTTATTTTCTTACATAGATGGTATGATCCTCAATTACCATGTGGTCAGAGTTTTTTAAAACAATCTAATCATATATTGAGATTGATTATGAGTACGTTTCCATTAAAGAAATCATACTATCAATAACTAAAGAAAAATCAGTAGATTTATTTTACCATGTTTATTCATGATATATAACTTGACCAGTACCGTTTTTTTCACTCTAATATACTTAAGATAAATAAGAAAATGTTTTTTAAGAAAATTCTGACAGTATTTCTATTTCTAGTTGTAAATATGTTTTATTTCAAAAACCATGTTTTAAAAAATTAAAATTATTTTAATTATTCTATTATACGTTATAATGGGAAATGGTTTTTAAAATGGAATTATGTCTTAATTTTATGTTATTGTAATAATTTCATAGTCAATGGTTTTGAAAATGTTTTATGTTTTAAAGTGCATTTTTAAAATAAGAAAAGATATGTTACTCATGGAATATTTTAAAAGATATTTGAAAATTATCTCCCATCTTATGAAATCCATTTGTGTTTATCAAGCCTTTATGGGGAAATTATTCAATTTTTCCAATCATTTTTTTTTCATAATGGTTTATGTTTAATGAACTGATTTTAATGGAACCCATTTATCTTTAACGGGTTATATGCTTTTGAAACACACATAATTTCAGGAGTTATGAGTTTTATGAAATGACTATGATACATGTATAATTTTCCATACATTATGATATTATTGAATTTTTCTAATTCCGATTTCATTCTATGGGTTATGATATGACTGTTAGTTATTTTTTGAAACATGTAGGTATGATTTCATTATGAGATGGGAGGAACCTAAATCTCCCTATAATGAATTTGGATTCGATTTTTATCTGATGAGATAAACTAAGATGGTCTTGGGAATGATCCTTGACTACTATGTTGACTATGGGAGTGATACATTTCTACCCAGATGGTATAAAGAGTGAAACAAGACAAATAATATTATCATGGGAGTGAACCACGAATACCAAGATGGTTTGAGCATTGAACCCATAATACCAAGATAGCTTTGGCAGCGAATCCTTGAATAATATATAAGTAATTTTATATTATTATATATTTGAAATATTTCAATCTATTATTCCAATATTATTCATTCATGGACAATGTTCATTCTTTCATTATGATTCATGTTTTATGAATATCCATGATTTATTCTATGATTCATGTTTATGATATTATTATTTGAATGGAATGATTCTACAAGGTTATGATTACATTATCCAACCCAAATTCTCCAGTTTATGCTTACATATCTCCCTTGTTTACCATTAGTACTAATTAGATATCAACTATTTCTATGTTTTCATTCCCCTAGGTTTTGAAGACATGTATTATGTTTTACTTGTCTATGAAGAGTTCTCGTTAAGAAAAACATAGATGGAGATAATGTTGCTTACTTATATTCCAGTGTTCATTTTTCAAATGGATCAACACTAATATGTTCTTTGGGAATCTGTTTGTGTAGCATTTTAAGTATTCTGAAAAAGTGATGTAATGTTAATTTATAAAAGCTAAGGGTCTTTATTCTCAACATTGAAAGGCATTATTTAGAAATTTCCAAACACATAATAATTCATCCTAATGTATTTACATGTAATTTAGATATAAATAACAATATATAAACATAGGGAATCATAGATTAAGGCAGGTTTTATAATGTAGAAATAGTATATGACATTTTTCTATATTATGTGGTTCCTCATAATGATAATAGAATCATACTCAATGATCTATATTTTTAAAATATGGAGGGAATAAAATGGAATTGGGTTAACATTGACTGTGACAGAAAATATTCTAATGAGTAGTCTAATGGGATGATCATTGAAGTACATGATTCTGTGATAATTCCTAATAATTTCTTGCGGAACATTAATAACAATATGTTCCATAACAAACACTCTGACTCACCAAAGATGAGAAGGAAATAGTTGACTGAGAGTTTAAGTAATGGATACCATAACATATAATATTCAATTTCTTACATTTTTATATTATGGAATGAATTTCCCAATTCAATGTCTTAGAATAGGAAGATGTTTTGACAATGAAAAATAGGGACACATAGAAAGTGACTATAAATGAAAAATGAAAAGTTCAGTTAACTAAATGAATGTGAATATTGGCCTCTCTAAGGAGTAATCAAATGTAAAATTATAAAATATTAGAAATAATGTTCAATATAGAATTAAATTTCTAATGCATAAATCACACGAAGAGAATCAAAAAAAATGTCCATGTAATGATTTTTATGCTAATGATGAAGTGACCACAAATAAATTATGAAAGGTATTTTTTTTTCTAATGTTAATTTTTATATGCATGATTAAATTGAGTTTGATTATGGTTTATACAATATTTTTATTTAATTTTCTATGAATATTGTGTTATGGAATATGTTTATGAATCTTGAGTAATGGTTTAATAATAATATTGGATAATTGAATTGTATATGTTGTGGATGCCAAAGATCATGTTATAATAATCCTAAATTTTATATTTATTTTTAGTATAACTTTTCCGTAAAATATATAAAAGGATATGTTGAATGGTGATTAAGACATAAAAAAATGAAATCTAGATTAATGGAAGGTAACTGTTAATGTATTCAAGATGTTGAGGAAATTGTGTTTTGTATGGATTAATCGATGATGATATGGATAAAGTAAATTGGATAGAATCTATGACGTCGGTAATGATAATGTATTTGGTTACAATGTTATATATTCTACCATTAATCATGTCTATAACATCATTTATATAATGAATATATCATTTAATATTTGGTATAAGGAAGCATGCATTTTTTCATTGAGAAATTATGGTAATTCATTTTGTTACATTATTTCAAAAGAATATACAATGATAATATTCACATGTATGGAATGGGACAACCATGACCTACATTATGAATTATGATGGATAAATTTTATGAAAATTAATATAAAGATAGTGACAATATATTTAATGTTTTATAATTCCATATTTTTAAAGGGTAATAAGTTCAACCATGTATATAAGGATTGACGTTAATCATCAGATGATGTTTGTGAGATTAATGTATTGTCTCACAATGTTAGTATTTATGAATATTGGATAAATTTTTCAAGAATGTAGTGTGTATGGTAACTGACGACAGATGAGATGCCTTATCATGGATCCCATGATCCATTAGTGCTTCAACAATGAAAATTTCACCTTTCTTTTTAAAAATAGAGGTGTAGTGTAAATTGATTAGCACACGAACAAAGGGTGACATTTTACATATGAAGGGGAATAAAATAATGTAACTATAATTCCTTATGTTCATTGATAGAAAAAGAATTCATCAAATATAGGTAAATTCTGTTGATAATGATTTACCCTAGAACAATTATTTCTAATGAATTATACAATTTGTTTTAAAAGGAACCTCTGTTTTATTACATAATTTATTATTAATAATTAAAAAATTATAAACACATACATCTAAAGACCTTATTAATATACTACTATAGGAAAAATGTAAATATTTACACTGGTACATAATCGAGCTATATTATCTCCCAAAAGGTTTTTTATGGCTAGGACCATTCATAGACACATCATACATGACAGAAATCTTCATAACCCGATGATGGAAACCTAAAAAGGTGTAGTCTCAGATGCTCAGAAGGGTTAAACATGGTAGACATGTAATCATTAACATGTGAATAGTGGTATGAGAATATGATCATAACATTACAGGATCATATGGATATCAATGATTATAAACATGTATCATGGAATAAATATTGGGAGTTCATTAGACAAGAAACATAAAGAAATAAATAGCATAATCTATGTCTGAATAAAACAGGAATAACATATGTATTTTTTGTAGATAAATAATTTTTTTAAATTACAGCCATAGTAGTCAATGCATCACTTTCAAGTATATCTTAGTAGTATGTGATCAACTCCCATACCGTATTCGTAGTCCTGGTTCACTCCCATGAACAACATTATAGTTTGATTTCACTTCTCATTCCATCTTGGCAGTCATGCTTCACTCTCTTGGAAATCATATTAGACAAGGTTCACTCCCAAGAATATCTTAGTCAGTGTCTTGAAATATAAATCTTTACCCACTACTTCGGAGGTAGATATATATCCCTCCCATCTCATAATGAAATCATACATTTATATTCCACAAAATCATAAAAAATTATATCATAACCCATGAATGAAATGTGTGCCATAAACATTTAATCATAGAATATCCTATAAAAAAAGAAACTGATTTAATAATAATTTCATCAAAATAAATACAAGTGAAAATAATTAGATTTCAAAAGCATATGACCTTTGAAAGAGAATAAAGTTTTATAATTATTATTCCATCAACACATAAACCATTAAGATAAATAATATAAATTTAAAAATTGAATCATTTCCAATAAAATGCACATGAATCTTCATCAATTTTCATCATATATTAAAAAAATTGGAAGATATTTTAAAACCATTTTTTGAGTAAAATATCATTTCTTAAATGAAATATAATATAAAAAAATAAATCATTTTTAAAAAAAATTCTTTTATATTACAATGAAAAAATATGAAAAGGCCTGAGATCTTTTTGAAAATCCATTCCATGAAAAAAAATTTAATGAAAATTGTAATCATATTGAAAATCATTTTCCATGAAATATTATAGAATAGGATTCAAAACATTTTAAAAATTATTTTCCATGAAAACACTATAAATACATATAAGGATATATTTAATGCATTTAAATACATTTTATTGAAAATATCATTTGATAAAACATAAGAATTCATTGAAATTCACTTAAAACACATTTTGGATGTAAATTTGTTTTTTGAAAACCTTCAATAAAACACAATTCTTAAAGAACATATATTTTTTAATGAAAGGATATATAAAGTCAGATTTTCTTGAGATCATATATTTAGTTATATTAAGTATCAAATTGTGTAAAATGGTTTTAATTAATGGATATAACAAGAATAAATATAGAATAATAGAAATCATGAGAGTTATTGAAATATGGATCATAATATGTCATCAATGGAAGCATAATCATAGAAAAACATGATAAATGATAAGATTATTTCAATACACTCATACCACATGGTAACATTGGATATGAAACTCCATTTATGAAAATGATATTTAATTAATATAAAAATATAATTAAAATAATTATATTCATGATATAGCATTACAAATGGAGGTATATATACCTCGAAAAATAATGTTTCTGCGTAACCAAAACATGTATCTCAATGAAGGAAAATTGAGAAAAAATTGTCTTACTAATTTGATAAATTTTGAAACATTAACCCCATTAAATAGAAGATAATATAATGGATATGTGAATACCAATAATGTTAATAATAGTAATAATAATCATAAAATACATTCATGGTAATTATATACACCATACAAAATAAATGAGTGGTGAACATTGCGTGTATCTCACTGATATAAAAAGTGAGATGAAATTCCATATCCTTATGTCTTGACTCTGTTAGTACTCATACAAACCTTCTATATAATAAATATATGTTTATTATAAATCTTTTATAGAACCATATTATTATATATAATATCATATAGTATTAAATTTAATTATATATTTCCCTCTACTTAATATTTTCATGTTTATATTTCTTTTCAGGTAATATTGGATTTGTTTTTCACATATGACATAATGGTTTATATATTTGGTCCTCATAAATATATTTATATATATATCATTGTTTCTAGAAAATAAAAAATTATATAAATATCATGTATAATCACAAGCTTAGTATAAACCCTTATTGAGATAGACTCGAACGGGAACTGGTGCACGACAAAGGGCCCTGCACTCTTGGTTTTGACACTCCCAAGGGATATTTTTATTATAAATTCACAAGCATAGTATGAACCCTTATTAAGGGACTTAATAAAATGCCCCTAAGAATATATGTTAGAAATTAGATCATGAAAATACTAGATTGAAGCCTATAGACTCATGAGTTAAGGAAATAAAATTTTATTTACAAGTCATCATCTTTTGTCTTTGGATTAGCCTTTATGTGTTACCCCTAACATTCCTTTTATTCCAGTCAATGGCCGGTAATAGGAGGACTCGGGCTAACAATCGATGTGAAGATCAGTGTGATGACTGTAATAATGAGATGCCCAATCCAATGGGAGCAGGAATCACGAACATTGTCACGCTTCTCTCTCAGATAACTAATGTTTTATATAGAAACATGGGTCAAGAGGAACGTTCAACCCCCCACCCCCCAAGAAAGAACATGTCACTATCGAGAGCTTCATGAGACAAAGGCCTCCTACTTTTAATGGATCATCTGATCCCATGATCGCTGAACAATAGATCACCTCCATTGAAAAGATCTTCTCCATCCTTCAATGTTCTGAAAAAGGGAAGGTTCTATTGGAAACTTATCGTATGGAGGGTGAAGCTGATCAATGGTGGACGTTGATCAAAAATAAGAAGCCTGGGGAGGAGATTGAGGTATTGGAATGGAAGGATTTCTGGAAGATGTTTTTCGATAAATATTTTCCACACACCCTCTGGCTTAATAGGGAAAGGGACTTCCTTTCACTCAAGAAAAAATACAAAGAATCTGTTGGAGCATACGAGGAAAACTTCACAAGGCTTGCACAATATGCTTCCGGCTTTGTCGTTACCCCATAATGAAAAGTTGACCACTTCCTTGGTGGGCTGAATCCTAGCCTGCAGAAAGCATTGGTGATCCGTGAATTCGACGGCTATAAGGAAATTGTCCGATGTGCCCTCATGGTCGAAATGGAGATCAGAGAATCACAGGGGTATCATAGGGATAAGAAGAGTAAGGTGGAATTCAATGCTGCTAGTCCAATGGATAGATCCAACGGTTCTAAGAAGATCCAGCACCCCACTTGCCAAAAGCGAGGAAAGAAACGCCCTGGAAATTTCCTTAAGGGGATGAGGAAATGCTTCAGGTGTGGAAGAGAAGGGCACCTAGCTAATAATTGTCGTCAAGAAAGACTCGTGGCTACGACAGAGGAGAGTAATGCTATGTTCGAACTTCAAGGCATTGTTCATTGATAAAAATGCAACGAACCCAGGAATCTTGTAAATCATTGCCCTAATCCAAGGGTTTTCAGAGGCAACCAACAACCTCCAAGACATCAAGGAAGATATTTTTCCATCATTTCTGCTGAAGAGAACCCTAACAATGAAGTGGTGACATGTACTCTAGTTATTCAATCACAAATAGAGAACATACTTTTTGATTCAGGTTCTACGCATTCTTTTATATCTTGAAAGTTTAGTAGAACAATCCCAACACCACCACAAATCATTGAAGTAAAGATGTCTGTGAGTACGGAAAATAGGGAAATCATTGTATCCCATGAATATAAGTCCTCCCCTGTTATAAACTGTGGATTGAATTTCCCGGGGAACCTCATCAAACTCCCTCTGGTGGAATTTTATGCAATTCTTGGAATGGATTGGCTTTCCTTATATAAAGCCATCATAAATTTTCGGGAAAGGAAAATCACACTCCATATGGAGAATCGACCCCCGATTCATTACAAGTGTAAGGAGGAAAATAAATCTCCTTTAGTTCCATCATCTCAAGAATGGATATTACTACCCTATGAGCATGCGTATCTGTCTCAGATGATTGAGTCCAAGGAAGAAACCATCCTTGAAGAAATTCCAATTGTGAGGGAATTCACAGAAGTGTTTCCTGAGGAACTGTCCGGTCTTCCACATATAAGAGATGTTTAATTCTAAATTGAACTTATATAGGGGGCGCTACCAATATCCAAGACTCCATCTAGAATGGTTGTTTTAGAGCTTGAAGAGCTAAAGAAACAACAATAGGAGAATCTGGATAAAGGGTGTATACGCCCAAGTGCTTCACCGTGGGGTGCACCAGTCCTTTTTTCAAGAATAATGATGGGTCAATGCGCCTATGCATCAATTATCCTGAGCTAAAACAAATCACGATAAAAAACAAGTATCCTCTCCCATGAATTGATGACTTGTTCGATCAGCTGTGTGGAGCACAATACTTCTCCAAGGTGGGCTTGCGGTCGGGATATTATCAAGTAAGGGTGAAGAAGGAAGATATCCCCAAGACTACTTTTAAGACAAGATACGGGCACTATGAATTCATAGTAATGCCTTTCGAACTCACTAATGCTCCAGAAATATTCATGGACTTGATGAAAAGAGTCTTTAGAGATTACCCAGACAAATTTGTGGAATTCTTTATAGATGATATTCTAATATACTCCAAAACCAAGGAGGATAATGAGGAGCATTTAAGAACTATACTAGAGACTTTACGCAAGGATAATATCTATGAAAAGTACATCAAGTGTGAGTTCTGGTTAAAGTAGGTCTCTTTATTGGGCTATATCATCACAATCAATGGGAAATCTGTGGATCCCTCCAAAACAGATGCAATTGAGGGATGGCCGAGGACAACATCAGCAACCGATATCCATAGCTTCTTGGGGTTAGCTGGATATTATCGACAACTTGTGAGAAATTTCTCACGATTGTCCAACCCTCTTACCAAGATAACTCTAAAGGGAGTAAAGTTTTTTGGAGTGGTGAATACGAAGAAAGATTCATGGAGTTGAAAAATAGGCTTATCATTGTGCCCATGTTCACTATACCCACAAGTGGGGAACCTTTTGTGGTTTTCAGCCATGCTTCTACGAAGGGATTAGGCTGTGTGCTGATGTAGAATGATAATGTGATATCTTATGCCTCAAGGGAGTTGAAAATCTCAGAGTGAAACAATCCAACGCATGATCTGGAGTTAGCAGTGGTGATCTTTGCCTTAAAAATCTGGCAACATTATCTCAATGGGGAGATATGTGACATATATAATGACCACAAGAGTTTTAAATATATATTCACATAGAAATAGCTTAATATGAAATAGATAATATGAATAGATCTCATCAAAGATTATGACTGTTCGATAAAATACCACCCTGGGAAAATGATCAAGGTGGCAGATGTCTTAAGAAAAAAGGACCCAGCAATTCTATCAATGATGATAATTGATAAGGATCCAATCTTTTTAGATTTTAGGAATATGGACATGGGAATCATAAAGAAAGGAACATCATCAATACTTTCACAATTTATTTCTCAACCACCTTTTTTGTAAAGGATAAAGGATGCTCAAAAGGATGATGTGGGAATTCAGGAAAAAGTGGAAGCTATCGAAAAAGGGAAATCCTTGGAGTTTAATGTTAATGAAGAAGTAATTGTGCGATTTGGGAAAAAAATATGTGTTCCATAAAGTCCGGAGCTGAAGAAGGAACTTTTGGATGATGCACGTAGTTCAAATTTCTCTAATCACCCAGGGAGCACAATGATGTATCGATATCTCCACGAAAACTTTTGGTGGGATAATATTAAGGAGATCGCTGAATATACATCAAAGTTCCTGGTGTGCTAGCAAGTGAAGGAAGAGAGGCAGAAGTATAAGGGTATGATGGAACCATTGCCCATACCAGAATGGAAATGGGAGAACATCACCATGGACTTTGTCACCGGACATCCAAGGAAATCCAAAGGCAACAATGCAATCTGGGTTGTTATGGATCGTATTACAAAGACTGCACACTTCATTTCTATTCGGGAGGATTTCTCATTGGATCAACTGGAATGAATATATATCAGGGAAGTGGTAAGGTTGCATGGAGTTCCAATATCTATTGTTTCTGACCGAGATCCAAGATTCACCTCTAAGTGTTGGAAGAGTATTCAACATGCTATGAATACTGAACTGAACTTCAGTACAGCCTTTCATCCTCAAACTGATGGCCAATCCAAGATAACTATCCAAACACTTGAGGATATGTTGAGAGCGTGCTCAACGGACATTAAAGGAGTATTGGATCAACATCTTCCTCTGGTTGATTTCTCTTATAATAACAGTTCCCACTCAAGAATCCAAATGGAACCATATGAAGCCCTGTATGGGAAAAGGTGAAGAACACCGGCATGTTGGGATCAGGTCGGTGAACGTAAGCTGCTTGGACCAGAAATGGTCGAAGAAATGGTGGAGAAGGTGAAAGCCATTCAACAGCACATCAAGGCAGCCCAGAGTCAACAGAAGAGTTATGCAGATAATCATCGATGAGACATTGAGTTTAAAGTTGATGACATGGTTTTTCTACGCATATCTATGTGGAAGAAGGTCATCAGGTTTGGAAATAAAGGGAAGTTAAGTCCAAGGTACATCATCCCCTTCGATATTCTTGATCGTGTTGGGGATGTGGCCTATCGAATAGAACTGCCAAATACCATGGCCAAAGTAAATGATTTATTTCATGTATCCCTCTTAAGGAATTACATAGCGGACCCTTCACATGTACTCTCTTCTGAGGTGGTACAATTGGAAGATGATCTTTCTTATGTGGAGAAACCAGTGAAGATCTTAGATCATAGAGAAAAATTTCTACGAAATAAGACAATGCCCCTCGTCAAGGTGTTGTGGAGAAACCACAAGTTTGAAGAAGCGACTTTGGAATCAGTGGAAATGATGAAGCTGAGTTACTCACATCTGTTTTAGTGTGGGAAAAGAAAAATTTCAGAGGAAAATTTTCTTAAGGGGGGAAATTGTAACAACCCAAAGTTTCATTAATGTAAATACTTCTTCATCTAAATAAATGTATCTTTATGTTTATATAAAATGTCAACTTATTTGTATTTATATAATGAATTTTGTCCGTTGCAAATATAGCCATAGAACAGTGATCACATGATTAGTATAAATATAGGACTTTAACAAATACGATTTACTCAGACAAAAGAAGCAATGGCCTCATCTAGTAAAATATCTCCATATGAAGCCCATTTATCAGAGATTGGAGAAGAGGTGGAATCCTTGGGATTCTCTCTTGACCAATCCCAAGATGAGATTCATCATGTCAAGCTTGAACGGGACCATCTACGGGAGAAGTGGAAGTTGATAGAAATTATAACTCGAGCGATGTTATCCGAGCCACCCAAAGAGTCTGTCACCATCGCACACCTTACCCTTAGGTCTTAGGCGTCTATTTTAAGGGGTTATGTTACAAATCTCTAGTACTATATTCATGTATATTATCATTTTATATAGTAATGAAAATACCTCCTTGTCATTTTTGATACATTGTAAATAGTTTTTAAAGTAAAAATAGTGTTTTAGTTATTATTTAATTATGAATTATATTTTATTAAATTAAGGTATTTTTGAATTAAATAATATTTTAATAAAATATTAGTATTAAATTAATTTTCATTAAATATAAATGATCTTATAATTTTATGAATGCAATTATAATTTTTATTAATGTTTGAAAGCCATTTCTATCAAAACACGTGAATTTTCAATAAATGTCGGTTTTTATTTTAAAAGTGAAAATTAACATATTTAGAAAATTATTTAGATAATATAAATTCTCCTTCTGGAATTTGGACGTCGAAATTAACCAACGGTGAATTTTTCATAATTTTCTGTGACAGTCAAATTTTTGGGTAAAAATTAAATACCGTTTAAATATATAATGTGTTTTATGACATCATAATGCCCCAATGGTGATGTAATAAAGTACTATAATCTTTATGTTCGGCCAATATTTGTTTTTCCATTAAAATAATGTGATTTTGGGTTTATTTGACTTGCTTTTCAAAGCATTATTGGACCCCTCAAAACATATTAAACACCTTGACTTTTTAAATTGTTTTCCATGGGAGTGTGACTCACCTCTACATAAGAAACCCTGTTATTTTAAAATTTTCATACTTTGGACTTATAAAATATTTTTTTCCTCTTCCCTTTGTCAAAAACCATGGTAAAAAACCATGGGATGGGTTGTGGTTTGGATTAATTTAATATAAGGGGACCCAACCCTAAATAATAATGAATACCCTCTCATTTCCTATATAAACCCACCCAAGCTCCCACTTCCTCCTCGCTCTAAGCCTATGCAGTTCGTCCAACCTCTGCCCTACCCTCTCTAGAATCATCCCAAGGTGCCCCAATCTCCTAAGAAGCCTTTCACAGGCCTCTCTCTATCATTTGGAAGCACACTTTCAAGTAAGGGTTTTTTCTTCCTTTCTCATTTTGTCCATTTTTCCTTAAGTTGTTTTTCCTTTTACTTTCTATTATGATGGTTGGGGTATGGTTTTTAACCACCCTAATACTTTCCTCTTTATGTTTTAATGAGGGGAGACCCATTTCTCTCTCATTAAATTCCTCCCATGTACACATGTTACTATACCGAAATTCTGAAAGGAACTTCTCTCTCCTCTTTTACATTAAAGCAATACTTTTGTATCATGAATCTAAATTCCATTATAATTATTTGAACATGTGTCTATATAACCAAATTATTTTACATTATAAGTAAATATGATGATCAACCCCTTTCACTCTCATCAACCATTTTTATAAATTCTTATGTCACGTCGTTACACTGCCGAAATGGCACCAATTTTCTAAGACAATGTCATTGTGTAGTGAATACCATTCCCATTTCTCCATCAAGGAAATTCTCATTTATGAACATTTACTTATTGATTATAAAGTTTAATGTATGAATTGCACATTCCTTTATCAGGGAATAAATGATTATGTTTTATGAATCCATGTTTTATGATCGATGTGGAACACTTTTGCATGAAATGAATTGTTTATGAAGGGTGCGCCCTTATAGCGCTCCAATGCATTGGGTAACGTATAATATCATGATACATCATCCGCAATGAGTTTTTACTAATGCTAATTCAAGTGAACTGAGGTTTTACTCATTCTTCATGTGCATTGAAGATTTACTCATGCTCCATGTGCAATGAGCCTTGGCTCATTCTAATTCCATGTTATGTGTTGTTTCCACATTTACATGTTATGATTACCATGCATCATCATTCCTTTATTTTCAAGTTAATATTGTTCTCTATTTATATTCCTAATTTCTAACATGTATTTTAATCCCCATGTTATTCCATGTTTATTCCATTACTGGGCTTTATAGCTCACCCTTTTCTTATGCATGTCCTCAAGTTATCCCATGCAATGCTAAGTACGAGGGAATATAGTGGTCATGTAAAGGAAGTATTCAATAAAGATATTGTATTTCAGGTTTTATGTTTTTATTTAATGATCCTAAGCCCCAAATACACTAAACCTATTGATCATATTTGTTGTATCAAGTGAAGTTTTATGTAATAAATCATGTTTAAGTTTGTAATAAAAGCAGGGTTGTCATAGTTACAACTTCATTGGGTAACTCCTTTTGGTTTTTAAAAATGGGATTACATGGATTAGTTTCCCCCCAACTGGAAGCATTAATCAGTATGGATTGTATTTCTATAATTTTATTGGTATAATCTTTTCAAAACCAAACTTGTTTGAGAGGTGTGAAAAAAGTGTAAGGATATCATGCCTTTTTATAATGGAGAAGAGGTGATGATATTATAAATAAAAAAGGTATAGAACAATTGATGATATCCCTCACACAATGATACTCTAAAATGGAAAAATAATGGATTTAGTGTTAATAATTGTAAAAAAATATACATCACAGAATATATGTTCATTTTTATAATTTTTTCCCATAACATCTATGTTTCTATAATTTTATCGTTTGGATTTTTATAAAATAATATCATATTCTAACATGTGTAATTTGACTATTATGACTAAATTAAATTGACATTTATTAGAAAAGATACCCACTAAACAATAATTTTGATTTATAATTTACATAATAAAAATACCATGGGTGTTGGAGAAATTTTTTGAAAAAAGTGATTGGAATGCGTAAAAAAAGTGATTTAACCTAGAAATTTGTAGTAATGTTTTTAAAATCTATGGGTAAATATGTTAAATAAAAATTATAAATTGGCCCATGAGTGGACCATATATGATATTAATTAACACTTTGAATATGGTAGGTTTTTTGTAAATTGTTAACCACATAACTAAATTTCATTTAATATATAATCATAATACCATCTATTTTGACATTATTAGAATAATTTAATTAAATAAATATAGAAAAAGAATTTTTATCGAAATATATTTCTTTCATAGGTATTTATAATTTTATATTCCACTAAAATATAATTAGTGAAAATAAATAAACCAATATACTTCAATTTAAATTTTTAGTATCATTTATATCAGTCAATTATTAAAATAATAATAACAATACTGGCATTTCCTATGTATTTTATATTACTAAATCATCCAAAAAATTATTAATAAGTAATTATTATAAAAATAACTAAATAATTTTTCGAAAGGATATGTATAGTTGAGAATATTTTATTTTCCATATATCATGGTTTTATAAATGTTAATGGTCAGGAAAGTTCCCTTTTTTCAATTCCCTTACTTAACATATAAAATAGGTATCCCATTTTTAATAGTATCCCAATAACAACTAAATGTTAGACCATTAATGGATACAATATACAGATGGGATGAAAATTTCTTCTTTACAAATATCTATGTCATTTTGCAAATTAAGTTTAAGGATGAGTCAAATATTAAGATAGATTTAACCATTATTGATATGATTGTCTTTAATCACTCCCACTAATATATTTTTTCAGAAATTTAGTTTATTTATTAGAAAAATGATTTTATAATGATTACATGTTATTATGTATGATTATACAAATTCAATTTTCAGAGGTGTCAAGATTTAGTTTGATTTTAATCCAAAAATCATGGAGAAAATTTAGTCATTAACACTCATTTGTTCAATATGTTTTTGTACTAATTTTCAATAAAAAAAGATTAAAATGTCCTACTTTGGATTAATATATTTATACTTTTTCTTCTGTGACTTTAAAATCCAAATTAAATTATAATTTAAATTTAATAATTGTATGTCACGACCCCCTCCTGCCAAAGAGTACCCCTCCTAGGCCGACAATGTGAGAATGGAGATAATGACCCCCCATTCCCACCTCCAGTAGGCCCCAGGTTGGCGACCAACATCAAGGGTATAGCGAACACACAAATGGGAGGCATTACCCTCTAAGAGAACACATGCGGAGGAGAAAGGTAAGATAAAAACAAACCAACTCCAACCCAACCTGTAAGATTATTGAAATCCGAAGTACACATATGAAATTTCATGCAAAAATACTACAACTGAAATGGGAAATCTGAAATTACCCAAAAGAAAGTAAAATGGTAGTAACCACAATCCCAAAACCCTCCGGCAACCGCTAGCTAGTAGTAACCAGCCTAATCTCTAACCTGCTCCAAGTGACCTGAACATTAGTTTATATATACATATGGTGAGTACTACAATATACTCTGTAGGATCCCCCCGAAGCCTCTTGTGCAAAAGTAAAGAAACCATGATAATGCACAGTGAACAGAAAGTGAATATAAATCATCACCTAAACAGGTATACTATGTTATCAGCCTCACCATGGCTACTGTCACCAAGTAATGCATACATGAATATATAATAAAATAATGAATATCAACAGAACCCCGATACTACTTCCCCACTGGTTTTCCTCTTTTCCCCAACGCCACATGTCCTATGAATCTTTCTCCAAAAAATCTTGCCTGCAAATACTGAGGTGAAGCACCACAACATGCACAACGTGAAAAAAAACAACCATGTCCACAAAATAAAAGTTACCAGGTAGTTTTTGGGAGACACCATAGCTCGCGTAATTTGTATCATACTTTAGATATTATACCTCAAGCCAATACAACCTATATACGTTACACCTATAGTCATCCATATAAAACATTATCCAGAATATATGTTTGTGAATAACCACAATCCATTACAACCCTCAACATTTATATATGGGGAAAACTAACCAATGTTCCTGCCAGCACAAGTAACATCCAAGAAATGTGTTTGGGGCCAAAGGGGGTACTCAGGAATCCATCTTCCCCCTAGAATGCTGGGGAAACACCCCCAGGTCTCAGAATCCTTCGGGTGCCAGTTTCCCTTATTGATAGGGTACAGTAGCGTATAGAAACACAAAAATTATAGAATATACTATAGTTCACAACCACACTATGGGTATAACCTAGTCTTAGACTCAACTGCAGCTAACTTCTCTCAGACTCCAGGATGTTACTTCTAATACATATAATCCTATAACCAAACAACCATTTAAATAGCTTTAATAAATTACTTTATTCCCTTTTTATCAGTTTAATTTTACGTTACTTAATTCATTAAACATTAATTAACCAATAACAAGTCCACATTAAATTTCATTAGCATCACACCTAATGTACACCGTTCATTCAAATCACAACCTCATCATTGCACCCCATCAAGATGAAAAACCCATGGGTTAACAACAATTATTAAATTATTTATTTAGATTATTACATTCCCATATTCATAGGAATTCTAGAAAAACAATATATTCTTCTACATAAAAAGGGGATCAACACAGTGAGTAGATGAACTACCTGTCGAGCATTTACTGCCTATAGAAAGAGCACAAAAACATCCTCCCTTGAGAAGATATTCATGGAAAGCATGTTCCATACCCCATGATTCTTCACCTCTTTCAGAAGAATGGAAAGAAATACCATTTTCTTTGAGTAGTGGAGAAAGTAAAGTAGATAAAGAACCAAGAAGAATCGGAAGAAAACCAAACATTCACATCCAACCCATCTCATCATCCCAGGTGTCCTCCCTGACAACCACGTGCATGAACTGACACATCTCGCCAGTCTAGGCTGTAAATGCATCAAAAACTCATATGTCTCCAAGACCCCACATATCACAACATCCATCCGGGCTCACATCACAACACAAGAAATAGGAAAACAACAATATTATCAGTTGGGATATTGGCCCTTGAACAAGCAAGAGGGTAATGCAGAACCCTTCAAGGAATTATCAAACAATAAGTTCTTTAAAAAATCTTTAAATAACCAATTTATTATTCCTAGGATCCCTATTCAGGAAACCTAAACAGTAAGCTATCAAAAATATATTAAACTTTCTTTACTGCACCAATTTGACTGAGCTCAAACAAAATAAAGAAATAAGAACCAGATTCATTTACATGCCTCTTTATCTTTAGCCAAACAATTATCAATTAACTTCTGTTTATGTTCTTTACCAATTTCCATCAAGGATGAACAAATAAACAATGAAAGCATAGATATCAAGCTATCTTGCAAAAACAAGAGGCAATATTATACAATTGGAACCAATTTATTTATCGTGTTCAAATATTTATTATGTAAATTCCATTGTGATACAGTGGTTAAAACATTCTAGCTCTAAAATTTCACATAAAAAAGAGAAGAAAAAATCCACTACCTTAAAAAGGATCTTATGGATCCTTATACGATAAGGATCCACACAACGGATCACGATCCCCTCTTCTCATGACAATTGCATCCACCCAAGGATATCGTGGTGTGACCGCAACAACCGAAACCCAAGAAACTTTATTAGAAGCATGAAGATCACAGGAAGTAATATGGTAGGGAGAAACAGAAGAAGGTGATCCCAAAAGAACTATGATTAATCATACCACATATCAAAGATTGATGGAAATTGCTTGGTTGAATCGAAAGAGGGGGTGCACTTGCATTAAGAAGAACATCGAGGGAAACAAATCCACCAAGAAAGCTTTAATCTCACGATTCCAATAATAAGGAAGAAAAGGTTAGAACATCTTTCAACAGATAACAAGGAGAAAGAACAAAGGAGGATGATATCTTTTCACTTTAGAATATTTAATAGAGAAGCAATTTATGATACATTGGATTTTCTATTAAAATCATATTGAATTAATCCATGCAGTTTGACCATGTAAATGCATCCTTAACCATAGGAAAATTAAAATAGGAGTCATGGTATTTGATTCGGCCTTAAATACCTTAAAACAAGGCCATAAATGCATTTTACTTCAAAGAAAATGTTAAATTGGAGAAATTGGAAAAATCTAGAAATTTGGCAAAGAAAATAAGAAATAGTTCTTTAAAAATTTTTCATGATATGTGACATAGTTTTTGACTCACCATTTCTTCCCCACCATTTAGGTCTCATCGTTTCTGTCTCACTGTTTCTATCTCACAATTTCTGACTCACTCTTTCTATCTCACCATTTATGTCTCAACTTTATGTCTCACAGTTTTTGACTCACAATTTCTGTCTCACTGTTTCTGTCTCACCATTTCTGTCTCACCATTTCTTACTCACCATTTCTATGACACCGTTTCTTCCTCACTATTTCTATCTCACCGTTTCTGACTCACCGTTTCAGTCTCACTATTTTTGTCTCACCATTTATGTCTCACTATTTCTGACTCATCATTTCAGTATCACCATTTCTGTCTCACAGTTTATGTCCCACTATTTCTAACTCAACCTTAAATTCTCATCGTTTCAAACTCACCGTGGCAGTGTTCATAAAACCGGAAACACTGTTCACAGAACTAGAAATTTGGCAATGTGTTGGGGATGAGTCACCTTGACTTCCTAGAACACCACAAACAATAGATTTCAGAAAAAGGATGGACCAGAGAGGTCTGGGACATTACATTAGATACCTCTCAAAACACTCTCATCCTTGAGAATAGAAAACCAACCCAAAAGGAAACTAAAAAGTGTTCTGAACAACCAATCCTCAAGATACCTCTCAAAAGAGAGAAATCCATAAGAAGTTACAAAACAAATCCATCTTATAAAAACAGAAGACCTATAACTACAATGGGGACACTGTTACATGTAAAGAGTTTAATCAACAAACAACTCTGGGTACTGAGCACCTATCTATGGCTCACACTACAAGGTACTCTCTTCCATTACATATTGTCTCCACAAGACACTGACCAAGGGAATTGAATGCCCACACTACACCTTCTATTTTCATTCTGGTATATACACAGGTGCCTCCTCAAAGGTCGCATCATCATCAACGTCAATCTCTCCAAAATAAATAACATGAGAGACATAGTGAAGATAAAGAAAGAGCTATGACACATGGATAACATAGTGTATTCCACTCATCTATGGGGGAAGTTCTACTCAATACGCCACATCTCAAATACGATATAACAACTCGAAAGGTCCAAAAAAACTAGAGGGAAAGCTTACACCCATGACCAAACCATCACTGTCGACAACAGGGAGTCACCTTCAGTAACACATAATCCCCAACATAAAACTATAACGGTCTCCTCCTTATATAAGTATATGATTTCTAACGTTCCTACACTGTCATCATCCTCTCGCGAATCACCTGAATAATCGCTGTTGTATTCTTCACTAGTTTTGGTTCAAGAATTGGTGACTTTCCGACCCCAGTGCAGCATAAAAGAGAACGGAATGTCTGACATTATAAGGATTAAAATGGTGCCATACCGATGGTGGAGTGAAAACTATTATTTTAAGCAAACTCCACCAATGTTAGGTGCCTCATCCATGAACCTCAAAAATCCAGAACACAACAGCATAACTTTTCATAATGAGTTTGGATGGTTTGCTCTGTCTGACCATCTGTTTGAGGATGAAAAGAAGTGAAAAGGCATAAATGTGAACCAAATACATGGTGGATACCTCTCCACACCCTAGAAGTAATTTGAGGATATTAGTCATAAATTATCATCCTTGGGACTCCATGGAGTCTCACCACGTCCTCCCGATATTATCTCAAAAAAACATCCACTGAGATCAACTCCTTGATCGCTATGAAGAGGGTTGATTTTGTTAAATGATCCTATAACACCCAAATAGAATCATTTTCTCCTAGAGATCGAGGTAAATAAATATCAAAGTCCATTGAGATGTTTTCCCACTTCCATTGAGAAATATCTAATGGCTGGAGAAAACCACCGGGGATGCGGTGCTCAGCCATCACCTTCTAGTAGACTAATCATCGAGACAAAAACTCTACAACTGCACACTTCAGCCTAGGACACCAAAACTGACTCTTCATGGCTCGGTACATCTTTGTCAAACCAGGATACACCACTAAAGGGGAACTATGGAACTCTCTGAGAACCGTCTCACACATCGTCAAAGGAAAAAAGGCCTTGCAGGATACAACACTTGATATTGTTCATCCTCAGTCCAACCATCAGGGGTCCACCACAAACAACTCGGTCTCTCTAGACCTCCACCTCAAGATCCCCCAACTGGGACTCTTCCACCTGATAAAATAGAGATGACTGCACATTCATCTTGAAAAGACAACCTCGGCCCCCAACTTCTCCCATATCAAGATGTAATGCTGGCAGTTTTTCCATTACTCTACATGAATCATAGTATTCACACATAACATCACTACATGAATTTCAACTTAGCATATTAGCTACAACATTACCCTTTCTAGGTGCATATAATATTTCTAAGAGATATTCTAATAATAATTATCCACAGACATTGTCGTAAATTCAAGTCACAGTAGGAGAAAATATACCTTAGGCTCTTGTGATAGGTGAAAACCACAAAGCACTCACCAATGAGGTAATGTCTCCACATATTATGAGAAAGAACCATGACTGCCAACTCAAGATCATGGGTGGAATAGATACGTTTATGAGGACGCAACTGTCGAGACCCAAAAGAGACAAATGATCTTTGCTGCATCAGAACACAACCTTACCCCAAATGTGAAGCACCCTAGAAGACATCAAACTGAACTCCCTCTACTGGGAGACAATGAACTGGAGAAATTACTAACTTCTCCTTTATATAATCGAAAGCTGTCCAAAACTGATCAGCCTATATGAATGCACTATCCTTCCTGGTCAAATTTTTTATAGGAGTTGCAACTCGAGAGAAATCAACTACAAACCTCATGTAGTAGCCTACAAGACCAATGAGACATCATACCTTTGACACTGTCATGGGGCGGACAAAGAACCAAATCCTTCTATCTTAGTTGGATCCATAACTACCACCACTGGGACACAACATGCCCCATGAAATGGACATCTCGGTCCCATAACTCACACTTTGAAAACATCCCAAATAGCTCATGTTGATGAAGAACTCCCAAAAAGGCATGTAGATGCTCTGTTTACTCCTCCTCATATGTGGAGTACACAATGAAGTTGTCGATGAAAACCACCACAATATTTTCCAAGAACATATGGAACTCATTTTTCATCAATACCATGAACATAGCTCGACCATTAATCACATTGAATGACATTGCAACAATCTCATTATGCCCATGATGACAATAGAAATATGTCTTCGGGATATCCTCATCCTTCACATGCATTAGATTATATCTGAACCAAAAATATATATTTGAGAACCAACTAGAACCCTTCATTTTATCAAATAAATAACCAATCCATGGAAGAGGATAGAAAGACTTTAAATTAAAATTGTTTAAGAGACAATAATTTACACACAACCACAAGCTGTCGTCAGCCCTCTTCACAAAAAAAATAGGTTCACCCCACGGTGACACACTCGGTCGAACAAAACCACACTGTAACTGTCCATCAAGCTGTATACATGACTCTCACAAATCAGAAGGGGACATCCTATATGGGGACATAGAGATATGAGATTCTCTTGGTTTTAGCTTGATACCAAAATCAATCTCTCATCGAGGGGGTAATTCTACAAACCTCTTCAGAAAAGACATCAGGGTACTCCTCTAGGACCCTAGGAAACACCAAATATAGAACCTCTGAAGAACTCAACATATTCTTAGCCATCATGAATGATAAGTATGGAATATGATTATGACCCATCCGAGGGTCTTACTCTCCAATGAACACCACCGGCCCTCCATCCGCATCGAAGAACACAACTTACCTCCTGATGAAATCCTTGATAGTATGCACCGAATATAAAAAATACAACCTATGGTTCACATCATATGGTTGTATTCAAAAACATATGAAATCTCTCCAAGAGAGGTGCTTCCCCAACAATAGCTCACAATTTCTACATACTTCAAACAAGTTAGCTCGAACTCCATCTTGCGTAGTCAATGCTAAGGGAACTGTAAGCCTCTCTACCTCATGTCCCAATTCATGGACAAGGGTAGGTTATATGAAGGAGTGTGTCTCTTCTGAATCAAAAAATGCATACACCAAAGTAGAAAACACCAAAAGGAATCCTTGATCGACATCTGGATCGCTTGGTGTTGGTAACACTAAAGCATGAAGTTGACCACAACCTCCTCCATGACCTTTATAACCCTGATTTCGACCACCACCACAGCCTCACACTACTCTATGAGGAAGGGGAGAAACATAGGGGATGTCCTCTACCTACCACATTTACCATATGCTGATCTAAAGCTGGTGCAACTTTCTACTGCTACCTCGACAGGAACGACCTAAACGGAGTAACCTGGATAAGAAAACCCTTTACACGTTGAATGCACTAATAGTTTTGGCACTCTCACTACTAATGACCTCATCCACCAAAATAAAATTAAGTGCTTAATCCCTTAGCATAGGCCTGAGAGATGCTGCCCCCATAGAAACGAGATGCTGAGGGATGGGACTTACCCCCTGCCAAATGAAAACTATTATTCCTTGAAAATTGGGAACCCTGAACCACAACTATGCTTTGTGAGGAATCGTGAAGAATCCCCTCTTATGATGATATGATTCTAGACAATGTCCTATTGATGACCTCTACCATTTCTAGCACCTAAAGATATGTATTCAACATAAATGGGGTGACTTAGCATGGGATCTCGGGACGGAAAGCCTCCTAGAAATTCCATGCCCTGGCCTCCTCATCTGGAAATAGGTATAAAGCATATCTGAAAAAGTTCTTGAAACGGGTTTCAAAATCTCGCATACAGGACCTCCCTGTCGAAGGGAAAGAAGATCCTAGCAACGGAATGCCCTTTCGGTCAACGAATGAAACTCAACTCTAAATTTTTCTATCGACTCCTCCCATGAGATATTTGACTCCTCGTGACCCCCAAGGAACAAGAACAACCACTGCCTCGCTACTCCATGTGACATCGTCACAACCAAGGACACCGAGTGCTATATCCGAGCATGGATCAAACATAAGGATATCTCAACATCCTCTAACCAGTCTTATATGACTAAATCTGAAACTAAGCCCTCGTACTTCTACAGACTATGGCACTGAAACTCTTGGAGTGTCCACCACCATGTTTTATCATCGTCGACCTCTACCCGATGATGATCTGCTGGCACATCCTACTAGACATCTTTTATGCAATCTTAACGAGGAAATTGACCAGGATCCATACCTGCAAAATAATAAATTGTTAGAGCTCCTAAACCTATAATATGGAAGACTTGACATTAACTATTTAATTTTTTTCTTTTAATCATTTTAGATTAACCTATCCAATGGTCTACCCATTCAAACACATGCACAAAGAACAAAGATTCATTATATTTTCCTACATCTCTACCCCGCAACTAGTATCACCTAGTTTAGAATCCATTGTAAACTTAAATATCCATACATCAGATCATAGGGGGCCCTAAATTCCTATGTATCAGCCGGTATCCAGTTTTTACATCACTTGATAAACATGACTGGCAATGTTACCCTACCAACCCATGCAACCACACCTGTTTCTAACACCAAACTCCAACCAATCCCTCATCCTGACCTCTGATACCACTCTTTCAGGACCCCATCCCCACAAATGTTTCCCCTCCTAGTACGATAATTTGATAAAATAGATAATGAGACCCGAGTCTCCCCTCTAGTAGGCCCTTGGTTGGAAACTAGCACCGAGGGTATAGAGAACACACAAAAGGGAGGCATTACCCTCTAAGAGAAAGATAATATAGACACAAACCAACTCTAAATAAATTAGTAAGATAAAATAAATTCCAAGTACCCATAATAAATTTCATGCATAAATACTAAAACTAAAAGGGGAAAACTGCAAGTATCCAAAAAAAGTAAGGAAACAACAACCACAACCCTGAACAACTCCTGCAACCACAAGCTAGTAGTAATAATATTAATCTCCAACCTACTCAATGTGACCTGAAAAGGAGGTTACATATACATAGGTTGAGTATAACAACATACTCAGTAGGATCCCCCCCTTAGCCTCTGATGATGAAGTAAAGAATTCATGATAAAGTACAGTTAACAACAAGTGAAAATAACTCGTCACCTAAACATGTATACTATGTTTCCCGCCTCACCATGGATAATATCACCATGTAACTCTTAAAAGAGTATATAATATAATAAAGAATATCAAGGGCACCCCACTACTACTTCCCCACTAGTTGGCCTCTTTTCCCCAATGTCGCACGTCCTAAGAATCTCTCTCCAAAAAGGCATGCCCGCAGACCCCTGGTCGAAGAACCAAAACATGCACTTTGTGCAACAAAACCACCACGTCCACATAAGAAAAGTAACCACGTAATTTATAGGAGCCACCACAACTTCAATATTGTGAATCATACATCAGGTATTAAACCTCAAGCCATTACTGCCCATTCACCGAGTAAGGATCCTCAATCCATCACAGCCTATACACGTTACACCTATAGTCGTCCATAGAAAACTATATCAGGAATATATGTGTTTGAATAACCTAAATCCATTACATTCCTCTACACACATATATGGGTAAAACTAACCACTGTGCCTTCCAACACAAGTAAATGCCTAGAGAATAGAGCAGGTCCAAAGGGGGTAGTCAGCCATCCATCCACCCACCAGAATGTTGGGGAAACACCCCCCAGTGCTCAAAATCCCCAGGGTGTGAGTTTCACTTACTAACAGGGTGGAGTATAATATAGAAACACAACAATTATAAAATATACTATAGCTCACAACCACACTCAGGCCATAACCTAGTATTAGACTCAACTATATCTAACTTCTCTCGGACTCCATGCAGCTATATCTAAGACTAGGTATCCTATAAACACACAACCATTTAAAGAGATTAAATACATTACTTCATTCCCTTTTTATCAGTTGCATTTTATGTTACATAATTATTTAAACAATAATTAACCACTAACAATTTCACATTAAATTTCATTAGCATCACACACAAAGTACGATGTTCCTTCTAATAACAACCTCAGCATTGCGAACCAATAAGCTCCAAACCCCTTGTGTTAAAATAATTTATTAAATTATTTATTTACATCATTACATTACCATATTACTAGGAATTATAGAAAAAAAAATATATGCTTTTAAACAAAAGTGTCTCAACACTGTGAGTAGATGAAGTACCCATCGAGTCTTTGCAGCCTGTAGCAAGAGTGTAGACCTATCATCCCTTGAGAAACTAATCACGGAAGTCACATGGCATACCCCGTGCATATTCACCCCTTTAAGAAGAAGGGTAAGAAATTACAGGTGCCATGAGAAGTTGGGAAAGTAAAGTAGAAAATAAACCAAGAAGAATCAACAGAAAACCAAACATTCACATCCAACCCATTTCATCATCCCAGATTTCCTCCCTAACACCCACATGCATAAACCGATGCATCTCTCCACTCTAGGTGTTAAATACTACAACAACTATTAGGCATCCATGCCCCCACATATCAAAATAGCCATCCAGTCTCACATTACAACACAAGAAGCAGGAAAACAACTGTCATATTAGTTGGGCTATTGGACCTTAAACAAGTAAGAGGGTAACACCGAACATTTCAAGGAATTATCAAACAATCAATTCTCTAATCCATCTTTAATTAAGTGATTTATTATTCTTAGGTTCTATATTCATGAAACATAAATAGTAATCTATAAAAAATAAACTAATCACGATTACTACACCAATATGACTAACATAAAAAATACAACAAAAAGAACCAGATTCATTTACATGCTTATTTATTTTTATCCAAACAATTATCAATTGTTTATGATTGATATTCTTTACCAATTTCCATCGATAATGAACAGCTAAACATAGAAAGCATGGATATAACAGTATCTAGTAGAAACAAGACGAAATACCATATGATTGATATCAATTACTTTATGCATTTCAAATAATTATTTTGTCAATTAAATTTTGATCCAGTTGGTAAAACATGATAACTCTATAGTTGCACGTAAAAATAAAAAGGAAGAAACAAATACCATACCATAAAAAGGTTCTTAGGGATCTTTATACGATAAAGATCCACACAACGGATCATGATTGTTGTAACCACCCGAAATTTTTAAATAAATATTTTTTCCTAATTTTATGTGTTATTGTTATACTCGACAAAAATGTTTTATTTGATAAACATGATTATAATTAAAATGAGATCAGTGGGTTTTGACTATTATATAACCATCGGTCAATATGACCGCTGTGAACAAAATGTTTTGATTATTGTCTCTAAATATAAGTAATCTTGGTTAATTATTATAGAAAGAAGATTCGATGGCCTCACCTAGTAGTCTTGGACCGATCGAAGCCCATCTAACTGAGCTTGGGAAGGAGATAGCACCACTGGGCTTTGCTCTGGATCAAATCCAAGCCGAACTTCATCATGTGAAGATGGAACGGAATCGCCTTCGTGAGAAGTTCAAACTGATAGAAATTACTACTCGGGCAATGTTGACTGAGCCGCCCCAAGCTTCTATCACCCTAGCACACCTTACTCTTAGGTCCTATGCTAGTATTATAAGGGGTTATGTAACGAGACCGTAACTACCTTGTTTAATCCTTGTTTTAAATAAAAATTGGGATTTCTTCTTATGATGAATTTTATGAATTTTGAAATGACCAGATAAATATAGTATGCATATTTTTGATGAATTTTAGAAAAAGGATATTTTAAATATGTTTATGTAAACCCTAAATAATTAAAAATGTGTAATGATTTTCAAAAATGGTCTTCTCCAATTATGTTCAGTACTAAATTTAGAGTCTAATGAGATCAACTTGATTTTTGATGAATAATAAATTATGAATAGTGATTTTATGATTAGGATTAGTAATATGACCAAATGGATTAGTAATCTCACTTAAAGAAAGTTTTAAAATAATCTATGCACCTTGATTAAGTAATGTGATTCAATAAAATAGTTAAATAACGGTTTCATTAATTATTATTCAAGTATTAGTTTTTTCGGGTGAATAGTGTTTTTTAATTAAAAATTTAATTAAAAATAATTAGAAAATTATTTTTATAAAAATGACTTTATTTTTGAACTCAGTGAATCGATATTATGTTATGGTAATTTTGGGGTTTTTTCTGAAAAAAATGAATTTTCGATGAATAGTGTTTTTATTTAAAAATTAAATTAAAAATATTTAAAAAATTATTTTTCTAAAATGGATTTCATTTTTGAAATCAGAGCATTGATATTTGGTTAATGTGAAATTTTGGGATTTTTCTGAGAAAGTTGAATTTTCAGTGAATAGTAAAAATACCGTTTTAGGGTTTCTGTATGTTTAATGACATCATAACGGTGTCATGATGATGTCATGAAATCTTTTGAGGGTTGGCAGGCCAAGGGTGATGAATTATTGTTTTGGGGGCCCCATGTGGCCTAACTCCATGATAAATGACAAGGGAGAGCACATGGGTTTGAGAAAAGCACATGTGAGGTGTCCCTTGGCCATTAATGCCTTGTCCCCTCACTTTCCCTATAAATACCAAGCCCTCCCCTCATCCATTCGACTCCCCACTCATTCCCAACGAATTTCTGGTCTCATTACCTCCCAATGAGTCCTCCCAAGGTGCCCCCAAGCCCTCAAGGTCCCAACCTTTGAGGTTTAAGAGTTACATTTTAAGGTAAGGGATTCGACCTCTCTCTTTCTTTTCAAGTAATCTCTTTTATGTCTTTTCTTTTATACTCCATGTTCTTATGTTGGAGGATGTTCTTTTATATTCATACTACTGCCTATTTCATGTTCATATGATTAGAGACCCCTCCCCCCCTTGCTCTCATCAATTCGTTTTAAGAATGTTTTAGTGGCGCCGTTAGGCTGCCAAATTTTTAAGAGATTCTTTCACCTTCCTCGTTTTCAAGTTCTATTTTCATTCAAGTCTCTCATGTTCCTTTTTATTATGTTGGGTTATGATCTCTAAATTATCATACTGATCTTTTATGATCATATTATGAGAGACCCCATTTGATCGCTTCAATTCAGTATTTTGAAGTTTTAAGTGGCGCCGTTAGGCTGCCGAATTTTTAAGTGGTTCTTCACCCTTCTCGTTTTGAAGTTCTACTTTCATGTCAATTATTTCAAGTTCCTTTTTGTTATATTGGGGTATGATCTCTATATACATCATACTGGACTCTTATTTTCATATTATGAGAGACCCCATTTGATCTCTTCAATTCAGTATTTTGATGTTTTAAGTGGCGCCGTTAGGCTGCCGAATTTTTATGTGGTTCTTCACCCTTCTCGTTTTGAAGTTCTACTTTCATGTCCATTCTTTCAAGTTCCTTTTTGTTATGTTGGGGAATTATCTCTACATCTATCATACTGAACTCTTATGTTGACATGATGAGAGATCCTATTTGATCTTTTCAAATCATTTTTGTTGATGTTTAAGTAACGCCGTTAGGCTGCCGAACTTTCATAAGAGAAATCTAATTTTTTTTCTTCCTTCCATGTTTTTCATTTCAAATGGTATGTCCTTGAAATTTCATTACCATGATCATGTATCCTTCTTATTCTGTCCATGTACTATTTTATGGGTCATTTATGAATGGTTGACCCATTTTACCTCTCTTTTAATGTCTTCTAAAACCTCAGAACATTGCCGTTATGCTGCAGAATTTCTGTCTCAAAATGTCTATCTCTTTTTATAAAGTCCTTTTATTTTATTAAGTGAATACTCAAAGCTCTTTCTTCTAAAGGGGTATTTACATATATACCAAAATTTAATATTTTAAATTCTGGTATTTACATACATGAGACCCACCTTCCTTTTCTGTGGGTTTTAAAGTGATATAAAGATCATGTCTTTAAAGCAGTTTTTAAAAAGTTATGATTATGAAATGAAACCCATTTCCATTATGCTATATGGGTTATTTATGAAATGTGTGATGATGATATATGTGGCTCACATGATAATAAAGCCAAATTTAAGGGTGCGCCCTGATAGCGCTCCAATGCATTGGGTAATGATGTAACCACTAGAGATTACAATTTTCACGATACCTTGGTGAATAACCTTGGTAATTTTAAAATGACACCTTGGGGATGGACCTTGGTGATATGTTCATGATTTTCTATGTTAAATGATGTAGCCACATCTTCAAGTTATGAAAAAGTTTTATTTTTATTATGATATGCCTCATGATTTCATTTTCATGCATTAAAGTTCTTTTCATGACTTTATTGATGTATCTCAAGTTCATATGTAAAATGTTTCACTTGTTTCCCTTGCTGGGCCTTCTGCTCACCCTTCCTTTTGATGTATGTCCCCAGGTTATGAGATGCAGTAATGAGCCTAGGGTTAACATGAGGAGAAGCCTTTCAAGTGTTTAAGAAGAATGTTTTTTTTGTTTCATGTTTTATGTTCCTTGATTCCAAGACACTAAACCTTAAAGATCCTCAGTTCCGTGTAATGGAATGAAAAGTTATGTTATAAAAATATGGGATGCTATAGTTGGTATCAAAGGATGGTTTAGTTATTTGTGGAAATTAGGATATGAAAACTCTAGGAGGAACCCTATAGAAAAGTTTAATATAGGAAATCTTCCTGGTATTTTGGTGAGTATTGAGTAAGGGGTTGCCAAGCAAATACATCCCTGTCTGGATACGAGCAGGTAGAGGTGGCTCTGGCACAGATGTACATAGGGGTAAAACCCAAAAACACCGCTTTGAGCTAGAATCGAACGGGAACTGGTACACGACAACGGGCCTTGCTGCACTCTTGGTTACGACACTCCCGGGGGATATGCTTTGGTAAATTCATAAGCTTGGTATGAACCATTGTTAAAGGAACAAAGATAAAATAAAATAAAGGTTCACATAAGAATATATGATCATTCATAACCTAGATGGGAACCTAGGAGATCACAAGTTAGGGTATACCTTTCATATACAAGTTATCCTTATATGCTTTCAGTTCCTTTTCATGATTATTAGCTAAGTACTTAAGCCCTTAATTATGCTTTCTCTTCTTAGTTAATGGTGGGAAATGGAAGAACATGTTCCGACAACCAATGTGATAGGAAATGCGACGATTTTCATATTAATATGATAGGGATGATTACGGGATTAAAATATGATTATTATTTTGGAAGACGTTCATTATTTTGGGAACCATATTTGATCGAGGTAAATAGATTACTACGGTATTTTCATTGAGGAGTAAGGTTGACTTATATTTTGAAGAATCGAGGAATTTAAGGTGAACTTATAGTAATTTAGGTTACTTATGGGAATGACTAACCTATCTTGGGTAAAATATGTTTAGGTTAGCTACTATTTTTATAAGATGTTAGGAGTGGTTGATGTTGTCTGGAGATGAACAATGAAGTTCTTTTGGAAGACTATGTTATCAAATCCTTATTGTATTTGGGTTTCAATCTTAGTTTTGGTTGTTTTGAAGAATTTTAAGGACCGTTATTTATGGAATGGTCTATGATGAAATATGGGTAGTACCGTGGAACTTTGATGATTTAAAAGTAGTTTCCATTCCTATGGGATTCTTTCTTTTTGAAGAGTTGTTTTACCTTAACCTTTCTGTTTTTGGGATAATGTTTAAAGATCGAAGAAATAGATAGTTAATATTTTGTAGATTATGTGATTCTATAGAAGATGATTCTTGTGATTTTATGAGACCAAGTGTTTTTGAATTCTCATCATTTGGAGAAATGATTAGTGTTGGTAGTGACTTGTTAAAGGATGAAACTCTACTTGAAGGTAGGTATATTTTCTTATGTTTTTGTTCTATGTAGTAAATGAAATCCTCAAAATTATGAAAAGAAACGTAAAACAAAAATGTTGTTGGTTTACGTTTCCTACTAGGTAATCAAAGACCGTTTACACACATCATAAGTTTGGGATTTTCTCATGGTTAACTTTCTCCTAATCATGTTCTCTATCACTCTCCCTCAGAACTTGACCCTTTGTTTTCTCCTCCATGTCCATGTTTTCCTACATGGAACCCTAGTGTGGGTTAACTCGGGTGACCTTTGTACTTCCCTTTCTTTATTTTAAAGTAATAGTTTTACTAACTCCTTTTCCGATGTGGGAGTTTCAATGAAATTTCAAAACCCAATTTTAAAATTGCGAGGACGCAATTTCTTAAGGGGGGAAGATTGTAACCACCCGAAATTTTTAAATAAATTTTGTTTCCTAATTTTATGTGTTATTGTTATACTCAACAAAAATGTTTTATTTGATAAACATGATTATAATTAAAATGAGATCAGTGGGTTTTGACTATTATATAACCATCGGTCAATATGACCGCTGTGAACAAAATGTTTTGATTATTGTCTCTAAATATAAGTAATCTTGGTTAATTATTATAGAAAGAAGATTCGATGGCCTCACCTAGTAGTCTTGGACCGATCGAAGCCCATCTAACAGAGCTTGGGAAGGAGGTAGCACCACTGGGCTTTGCTCTGGATCAAATCCAAGCCGAACATCATCATGTGAAGCTGGAACGGAATCGCCTTCGTGAGAAGTTCAAACTGATAGAAATTACTACTCGGGCAATGTTGACTGAGCCGCCCCAAGCTTCTATCACCCTAGCACACCTTACTCTTAGGTCCTATGCTAGTATTATAAGGGGTTATGTAACGAGACCGTAACTACCTTGTGTAATCCTTGTTTTAAATAAAAATTGGGATTTCTTCTTATGATGAATTTTATGAATTTTGAAATGACTGGATAAATATAGTATGCATATTTTTGATGAATTTTAGAAAAAGGATATTTTAAATATGTTTATGTAAACCCTAAATAATTAAAAATGTGTAATGATTTTCAAAAATGGTCTTCTGCAATTATGTTCAGTACTAAATTTAGAGTCTAATGAGATCAACTTGATTTTTGATGAATAATAAATTATGAATAGTGATTTTATGATTAGGATTAGTAATATGACCAAATGGATTATTAATCTCACTTAAAGAAAGTTTTAAAATAATCTATGCACCTTGATTAAGTAATGTGATTCAATAAAATAGTTAAATAACGGTTTCATTAATTATTATTCAAGTATTAGTTTTTTCGGGTGAATAGTGTTTTTTAATTATAAATTTAATTAAAAATAATTAGAAAATTATTTTTATAAAAATGACTTTATTTTTGAACTCAGTGCATCGATATTATGTTATGGTAATTTTTGGGGTTTTTTCTGAAAAAAATGAATTTTCGATGAATAGTGTTTTTATTTAAAAATTAAATTAAAAATATTTAGAAAATTATTTTTCTAAAATGGATTTCATTTTTGAAATCAGAGCATTGATATTTGGTTAATGTGAAATTTTGGGAATTTTCTGAGAAAGTTGAATTTTCAGTGAATAGTAAAAATACCGTTTTAGGGTTTCGGTATGTTTAATGACATCATAACGGTGTCATGATGATGTCATGAAATCTTTTGAGGGTTGGCCGGCCAAGGGTGATGAATTATTGTTTTGGGGGCCCCATGTGGCCTAACTCCATGATAAATGACAAGGGAGAGCACATGGGTTTGAGAAAAGCACATGTGAGGTGTCCCTTGGCCATTAATGCCTTGTCCCCTCACTTTCCCTATAAATACCAAGCCCTCCTCTAATCCATTCGACTCCCCACTCATTCCCAACGAATTTATGGTCTCATTACCTCCCAAGGAGTCCTCCCAAGGTGCCCCCAATCCCTCAAGGTCCCAACCTTTGAGGTTTAAGAGTTACATTTTAAGGTAAGGGATCCGACCTCTCTCTTTCTTTTCAAGTAATCTCTTTTATGTCTTTTCTTTTATACTCCATGTTCTTATGTTGGAGGATGTTCTTTTATATTAATCCTACTGCCTATTTCATGGTCATATGATGAGAGACCCCCCCTTGCTCTCATCAATTCGTTTTAAGAATGTTTAAGTGGCGCCGTTAGGCTGCCGAATTTTTAAGAGATTCTTTCACCTTCCTCGTTTTCAAGTTCTATTTTCATTCAAGTCTTTCATGTTCCTTTTTATTATGTTGGGGTATGATCTCTAAATTATCATACTGATCTTTTATGATCATATGATTAGAGACCCCATTTGATCGCTTCAATTAAGTATTTTGATGTTTTAAGTGGCGCCGTTAGGCTGCCGAATTTTTAAATGGTTCTTCACCCTTCTCGTTTTGAAGTTCTACTTTCATGTCAATTATTTCAAGTTCCTTTTTGTTATATTGGGGTATGATCTCTATATAAATCATACTGGACTCTTATGTTCATATTATGAGAGACCCCATTTGATCTCTTCAATTCAGTATTTTGATGTTTTAAGTGGCGCCGTTAGGCTGCCGAATTTTTAAGTGGTTCTTCACCCTTCTCGTTTTGAAGTTCTACTTTCATGTCAATTCTTTCAAGTTCCTTTTTGTTATGTTGGGGAATTATCTCTATATCTATCATACTGAACTCTTATGTTGACATTATTAGAGATCCTATTTGATATTTTCAAATCATTTTTGTTGATGTTTAAGTAACGCCGTTAGGCTGCCGAACTTTCATAAGAGAAATCTAATTTTTTATCTTCCTTCCATGTTTTTAATTTCAAATGGTATATCCTTGAAATTTCATTACCATTATCATGTATCCTTCTTATTCTATCCATGTACTATTTTATGGGTCATTTATGAATGTTTGACCCATTTTACCTCTCTTTTAATGTCTTCTAAAACCTCGGAACATTGCCGTTATGCTGCAGAATTTCTGTCTCAAAATGTCTATCTCTTTTTATAAAGTCCTTTTATTTTATTAAGTGAATACTCAAAGCTCTTTCTTCTAAAGGGGTATTCACATATATACCAAAATGTTCTATTTTAAATTCTGGTATTTACATACATGAGACCCACTTTCCTTTTCTGTGGGTTTTAAAGTGATATAAAGATCATGTCTTTAAAGCAGTTTTTAAAAAGTTATGATTATGAAATGAAACCCATTTCCTTTATGCTATATGGGTTATTTATGAAATGTGTGATGATGATATGTGTGGCTCACATGACAATAAAGGAAAATTTAAGGGTGCGCCCTGATAGCGCTCCAATGCATTGGGTAATGATGTAACCACTAGAGATTACAATTTTCACGATACCTTGGTGAATAACCTTGGTAATTTTAAAATGACACCTTGGGGATGGACCTTGGTGATATGTTCATGATTGTATATGTTAAATGATGTAGACACATCTTCAAGTTATGAAAAAGTTTTATTTTTATTATGATATGCCTCATGATTTCATTTTCATGCATTAAAGTTCTTTTCATGACTTTATTGATGTATCTCAAGTTCATATGTAAAATGTTTCACTTGTTTCCCTTGCTGGGCCTTCTGCTCACCCTTCCTTTTGATGTATGTCCCCAGGTTATGAGATGCAGTAATGAGCCTAGGGTGAACATGAGGAGAAGACTTTCAAGTGTTTAAGAAGAATGTTTTTTTTGTTTCATGTTTTATGTTCCTTGTTTCCAAGACACTAAACCTTAAAGATCCTCAGTTCCGTGTAATGGAATGAAAAGTTATGTTATAAAAAGACGGGATGCTATAATTGTTGTCTGTCATGACAACTGCATCCAGCCAAGGATGTCACGGCCGACCGCAACAATCAAAACCCAAGAAACTCTATTAGAATCACAGAGATCACATTCTAGAATATGTCAACGCCAAATTGGAGAAGGTGAACCCAAAATAACGATGATTAATCATACCTTATATAAAATATTGGTGGATACTGCTTGGTCGTACCGAAATAGGGGGTGCCCTTATAGTATGAAGAACAACGAGGGAATCCAATCCACTAGGAAAATATTAATATCACAATTCCTATAGGAAAGTAGGAATGTTTCGATAATCTCACACCAGATAACAAAAATAAAGAACAAGGGAGGAATATATATTGTTCATTTAGATTATTTAATGGAGAAGTGGTTTAAGATATAGTGGATTTTCCATTAAAATCAGATTGCATTAAATCATGCAGTTTGGAAAAGTCAATGCATCTCAAGCCTTAGGAAAATTAATATAGGAGTTATGGGAATTTATTCGTCCTTAGATACATTAAAAGGCCATAAATGTGTTCTACTTCAAAGAAAACGTTAAATGAGAGAAACTAGAAAAATTTGGGAATTTGGAAAAGAAAATATGAAACAGTTCTAGAAATATTGTTCAGGAGTTGTGATAGCATTTCTGACTCACCATTTTAGTTTCTATCTCACCATTTTTGTCTCACCGTTTCTGAATCATGGTTTATGTCTCACTATTTATGTCTCATAGTTTCTGACGCATAGTTTTGGTCTCACCATTTCTATCTCACCATTTCTATCTCAACGTTTCTGTCTCACTATTTCTATGACACCATTTCTGTCTCATCATTTGTGTCTCACCATTTCTATCTCACAATTTCTGACTAACCAATTTTTTCTCACCATTTCTGTCTCACTATTTCTGTCTCACAGTTTCTAAGTGCTTGTTTCTGTCTCAACGTTTCTATCTCTCCATTTCTATCCCACCATTTCTGACTCACCGTGACACTATTCATAAAACTAGAAATACTGTTCACAGAACTGGAAATTTGGCAGAGTGTTGGGGATGAGTCCCCTTGACCACCCTGAATACCTAAAACACCATATATCGTCAAAGGGATAGACCAAAAAGTTCTGGGACATTGCATTGTATAACTAAAAAAATTCTTTTTAAATAAATTAATATATTTTACAAATTCTTAAAAAAAATTATATTTTAAAAAAATACAACAAATTTAGCATACGACAATTTGGTCATTTTGTATTCAGAAAAGATTTTTAGTTGGGAAATAATATTTTATAATTGGAAAAAATTAGGTTTATCATAGGTGTGCCATTAAAAGATGGTAAAGATCGGTCTTGTATATAAGACATGCTAACTCAGTGTTGCATATACCGCAAGAAAATTTAAGTGGTGCTTGTAATGAAATATCAATATGGAGTTTAATATAATGTAAGAAAACGAATTACAAATATATGAATATATATTTTATTGTGTGAAATGAATAAAATAAAAGAAATTTGAAAATTAATTCACCAAATCTCAGGGTGTTCATGTCTACCCCACATAAAATAGATTTCACCCATGAAATTCATATCGCTTAACAAATTTTGAAAATTTGAAAGATCATTTCATTGAAAAACACATTTTAATGAAATACTACAACTCCCTAAAAAAATAATGATGGAACCATAAAAATTACCCAAAGTAACTGTTAGATAGCTTCCCGCATAGAAGAACATAGGTGGGAAGTGAAAACTTTTACATGGAAGAGAAATCATACTATTAAGTTCTGAATAAGAGATACTGTCAACAATGACCCTAGAAAGGTGAAAATAAAATATCTATAAATCTGTGATGACTTATGGGAACAACTGATTAATCGGAAATGAAGGTAATCAAGAAAAATATTATTTTCAAGAAGCTTTTAAAAATGTTGATGACTATTCAGGAAAATATATACATGGATTATTTTATGAATAAAATATCCTGAATCAACCTAAAAAATTCATTAATTCTTCTAGGCACAGGTCAAATTTAATATTTATATTGTATTGAACCATACTATCTACAAAGGCATAATATAGCATACGTATGATATCAAACAAACAGAGAGGGGGAGAACGATAATGAAAACTCTAGTCTAAAAGTAAGTTCACTCCAATTTTAATATGAATTTATTAAACAAATTAAACGAATTGAAATAAGTGAATTCATATAGATAAAAAGAAGAGAAAGGAATCAGTCTATAGTAGTGGCTTTTATAAATTAATAAATATTTAATCACAAAATAATTATATCAAAAATCTATGAAACAAAACAAAAAAATTGACTAATGAAATAGAAATTCCCTATAAAATTACCATAGAAGTAAAAAAAATATGTAATATGGATCAAAATATCTAAACTTAATTTAGTTCGGATTTACAAAAGCGGAGGATTAATTCGATTCAATGTTCATGAAAAAATTATCTCAATTATATGGGGGTTCATTCATTATTGAAAACATAAGGTTGATTAGTCAACAGAGAATAAAATATAAGCACATTCACATCATGATAAAATCATATAAAATTTTCAATATGAATAGATACAATTCAAACAATGATGGTACACACCACATTTTATTGATTCCTCAATCCCTTATGGGTTTTAGCAATCCATTGTTTGGTGATCGCAAATAATGATTAAACCCGAATCCAAAGAGAAGATATTAAAGAAGAAATAATGATAAACCAATAACTAATGAAATGATATAGAAATTAAACTAAATAAAATTTATATAAAATAGAAGATGATGTTATAAAAGAAAATAAAAAATAATGAAAAATCTATCTACGAAAGCTTGTTGATGGTCAGTCCGACATTTTCTAATGGTATACTTTTCTCATGGTTGTAATCCCCATTTTATAAGCCGCGTGGTCATAAATAGGGTTCGGTCATGAAAAAAATGGAATTAAATGGATATCGGGGTAAAAGTATTTTCAGAAATCACATAAGAAGATATGATGGAACTCGGTTTTTTATTGTATCAGGATTCTACATGACGTGTTATATTATTACACATCATGTAATCCACTATATTTTTTCATCTTATCACATAATTCATGGATTGTAAATTCATGTCCTGTAATGATAGTACAGGAAGTGTAAAATTTGATTTCAGCACTAAAATATTTGTTTCATCATACATATTCCGTTTTGCGTCCTCTGAAAGTTTTATATGATCATTTTAAAAATGTGGTTTTGTGCCGTGCACCAAGCCTGTGGTGTGAAATACCTTTATTAGTCCTATATTCCTATTGTATCCATCATATTTCTCCAAACAATAGACCAACATAATATTTCAAAGAAAAAATAATATATAGCTGAATATAATATTAAATTAATTAATTTTTAATTAATTAATTTATAAAAACATAACAAAATAAGTAAAAAAATCGAGATATGAAATACCCCTATGTTTTAATCTTTTCTCATCCTTCATAAAAACCTCTACATCAAATCACCAAGGGTCCATAACCCTATAAAGGATTTTTCAAATAATTATTCTCAAAAAGACATGTTATAACTAAATATTATGAATGAAAAACACATAAATAATGAGAAATTAAAAAATAAAACATCTTTTATAATGTGAAATTGAAAACATTTTTTAAATTTTCACTCACAATATTCAACCTTTTATCACACCCATGCCATTTTAGATTTACCCCACCATGGACATTACAAATAATCACTCAAGGTAACAATTTTAATAGAGTTATTCTCATAACCCATGTATAATTTTATTCGTCAAACATTTTTTAAATACATTTAGATTACACAATTCTGAATGAACATATATTTTTGATGGAAATGAGAAATAGAGTCATATTTTCCAAAAAAAACATTTGATCATTATCATAAGTTCCATAGAGAGGAAAACTGGTACTAATGGGTGGAAATATTTTTTTACAAATATTGGAGAATAAAACTCATGGTTTTTTTTAGAGAAAAGGATCGTAATGTTTCATTAATTCAATCATAATAAAAAATAACCAAGTTAAAGGATTAAATTGTTTCAAAAAACATTTACCATATGGTAAGTTGCGATAATACTCTCCATGTACAAAAATAATGATTTAATGAAGCTTAAAATATCATGAAAATAAGGATATTCAGGATGTAACATGTCAAATGGATGTATATACTCATCGAAAAAGAATGTAAATGCATAACCAAAACATGTGTCTCAATGATTAAAAATTGAGACAAAACTATCTTACTGATTTGGTAACTTTGGAAACATTATCCTCATGAAGGAAATATCATATAATAGATATTTAAATACCCATAAATTTACAAAATAATAATCATATAATACATTTATGTGTAGTACATACACCACTCAAAAAAATATTCAATTTTTTCACATGTTCCTTACTTTGATATATCATTGATCTATATATATATATATATATTATGATTTCCATAATTTAATGCATGATACAAATATCTATTTTATTTAGTATATGTTCCTTATAAAAATATATTAAATATAGAATTATGAAATGGAATACACTATTTATGGATATAGTAGGTCATATATACGCAAGAACACAATTTCAATTTTTCTTATAATATTGATAGAACTAATATATGATATATATATATATATAACAATAGAATTATAATGTAATTATTTCTTCTGTAATTATTTTACAAAACATGATGTAAATTACTAAGGATTTTGTTGCAAAATAAATATTGAAGCATAAATACATAATGAATACAATATATATTATATATAAACAGTGTTTCCATCATAATTAACATCCATGAAATATTGTAAAATAATGATGAGAAATCATTATTTCATGATGCGGTAGTTCTCCATACACGTAAAAAGAATGTTCATTACCCATCAAATAAATGATTGTGTCACTATAGGGTGAAACCATAGCATAAAAACATCTCAGTATATTTAGGGCACTGGTTTTGTTTTATAATAATTTAATATGTATAGTTGAGGAGATTGAGAATTAAAATTAGATAAAGGAATATGAGGTAAGATGTTACCTCTTCAATGGGTGACTCCTTTTTAAACCAAAAAGATTTGCTGGATTTCCATCATCCCAATTGGTGGATTCAAGGAGGATGTTTGGGATTTTTGGATGTGTATTTGTTATATCTTGGACAACCATAATTGGTTTTAGAGGTGTAATCATGTGGGAGGAGAGGATGCTTTTTTATAGTGTAGAGGGAAGGGTACCCATGTAAATAGTAAAAGTTATACAATAATGGGGGCTCTCAATTACATAACATTCCTTACTAATGAAAAAATATGGATTAATGGTGATTCATTGTATAAAAAAATATCCCACACAATAATAATTTCATTTTAAAAAATTCGGTCAATAACTTCAATGTTTCTCAAATTTTATCATTTTGGTTTTTATTAATGTATTTAATATTAAAAAAGAAATAATTTAACCATTAAAACTAAATTAATTTTAGATATTAGAAACAAGATACCTAATGAATTATATTTTTTTCCAAAATAAAAAAAATAAAATGTGTACTTGAAATTAGTTTTATAACAAGTGCATATAACACGCCAAAACACTACGTTTACCTAGACGACGTTAATAATGTTTTTACTATCTATGGGTCAATATATTAATTATAGAAGTTTAATTTTTCAAATAATGAAAAATATTTGATATATATAGACAACTAAATAAATATTAGAATTAGGTAGGATATTTATTATTTTAAAATCATTTAATAAAATATCATTTATTGTAAAATATCCTTATTTTTAATTTTGAAATTATGAATATAATTTTAATTTAGTTAATATAAAAAATTATTTGTATACAAAGATATTATGTTCACTTATTTTAAAAAATATATATTCATCTATCGAATAATTAGTTACAATAATTCTACCAATTTACTTCACTTTTAATATTTATATAATCACTTATTGAAGTAAATTATTAAGTAAATAATGATTACGTTATCATTTGGTAGGGATTAAAATTAAAAACATCATTTAAAAAAATAATTGAAACATAATTTTGATAAAAATGACTCATTTAGTTTTCAAAAGGATATGTATAACAAAAAATATGTTTGTTTTCCCATATCTCAATAATTTCTAAATGTTTAATGTGAGAAAAGTTCCCTTTTTTCATTTTCCATACGAATCATATGAAATTGGAATCCTTTATTGAATATTATCCCAAAAAACACAATAAAGTTAAACCAAATAAGTTATATAGTAAAATATGGTAATTAAATGGCTTTTGGAACAATTTCCTGGTTAATTTGGAGTTTATGATTAATGTTTAGTTTCTAATTAAGCATGATTATACCTTAATCACTGTAAGTAATTTTAATGTCCTTCCCTAATTTTATGTCCAAAATATAATTTATCTTATTGAACTATGAATTTATTATAAATTAGAACAATGTACGTTAATTTTTCCAAATACAAATCACCGTAGTGGCTAGATTATGTTTTAAGATAATCTCGTAGACATGGAGGGAATGTGGGTTTTTAAAGTAAAAACATTCAAATGTTCAATAAGTTCTTATAAGAAATTTAAATATTAAAAATATTTTAAAAACCTACATTATATTAATATATGTATAAATGAACTATTACGACATTAAATACAAAATTTAGATATAATTTAATATTAATTATTCATTAAATGAAAATGCAATTTTTAACAAAATTTTTGTTTCACCATTAATGATAAAATGAAGCATTTTAAAAAAGATAAATGTGAAACCTTATAAAATTTCAGCGTTATGAATTCAAAAAAAATTATTATGAAAATAAAAATTTATAAAGCTCTCAAAAATATGTTTTAACATAGGTTTACCATTAAAAGGCATTAATACTAGGTCTTTCCTGCAGCGCATGATATCTTAGTGTTGTGTTTACCAAAATCCATTCTACGTGTTGCATGCAATGAAAAATAAATATTTTGTTTCATATAACCCATGGAAAACTTATTTATTTTTTATATATAATACCATATATTTTTTTGCATAAAATATTGAATATTAAATTAATTTGAAAAAAATCACTAAATCTAAAGGTGTTACACCATAGATCATCACAGATTTTCGGTTTTATGAAAACCCACATATAGTGATAAATGTTCTTTATCAATCTCCATTAGAGTGTAATAGTAATATTTCTCTTCCATTTCCATGTTTTCACTTTCCACCTATGTTTTCCTATGTAAAAACCTAGTAGAATGTTATTTTAGGAAATCGTTATGTTTATAAAAAATATTTATAAAAATATGTTATATTATAAATTATAGTTTTTTTGGGATTATATGAATTGAAATTTAAAATATTAATAATTTAATAATCCAAAATAATTATTACGAATAAATTCATTTTATGGGTTATAGTTATAAACTTTGATATTGTGGAGAATATTTTTTAAATTTTAATTTAATTTTTAGATATTTTTATTTTAAAAAAACACTAAATATAGTTTTTATGTATTAAACCACAATGTTTTCTATGAATAAAATAAATGATATATATATATATATATATATTATGGTTATACATTCCTCCAATAGAACGAAGGCCAACATTTTTTAATGATTTTTTCTAATCCACCTTTCAATGGGTGAGGTGGATACCTAACAAGGCCTGTAGGCGTAAGTGTTTCTGGGCCCGTAGGCCTTAGGGGAATTTCAAAGCCCATAGGATTCAGACAATATATATAAACTAGAATAACTACATGGAACTGCTCCACCCCAGCATCATCTTCATTAAATCAGCTCTCCACCTTCGCTTGGTTCTTCGGGTAGGCTTTCTCTTTGCATGCACAGGCTTGTCCCCACTTTGTCACTATGATATTATCATTAATTTAGTTTTTTTACCATTTTTTAAAATCAATTTTAAAAAATAAATATATATGGTTAGAATCAGTATCATATTTATAGTCTAATTGGGTCAAATGATTTTATTGAAATTACAGATAGTAACCTTTTAATTTTCATTATTAACTATGGTTAAGGGTAAATCACGTAATTTTGGTAATAATTTATATTATAAATATTATAAAATTTCCCAAACCCGTGTCCGAATTTTATTGGATAAGTGGGTTTCGACCAATACCATCCTTTGGAAGAAATTATAAACCCTTTAATCCACCTGTCTGAGAGTAAGATATTTATTATATTTTATTTAAAGAAAATTTAATGATTTCATACTCATATTTTCAATAAATATGTCATTTGTAATATAGGGATAAACAAAAGATAAATTGAACTACAGAAATTTACTTGGAAATATAATTGTTTTTATACATCATGGTAATTTATTTATTTTTTTATGGATAATATAATTAACTTAAACAATAACACAATGACAATGAAAAACTTATTTAATTAATTTAATAATCAAGGAAATGATATTGAATATATAAAAATATATAAAATTTCATATTTTCAATTCCATACATGAGTGTTTTGATGACTCTGACATGTTAGTGATTTTTTAAATTAGTTTTCTTTGAGGATATCATGTTTTTATGATATCTTAAAAAATATCAAGTAATGAATAATGTAAAAATTGACATTATTGATATTTTAAAATAAATTATATTTTATAAAATGATATAAAATTCAAAGAAATATAAAAATAAAAAAATATTTTCTTATAATTTATAAAATTTCATGAATTATCAATTTTTTTTCTTTTTTAATTTTATAGGAACATTATTAACTCACAAAGAGTAAGAACACATGTTATCATGGTAAGTGATAAATTTGGTAAATAAGGGATAAAGAAAAAAGATAAGGATTAAAAAATAGATAGAACAAGTCTAAATTTAATTTTATTAGTTTATTTTACCAATAATCATCTTTTCTTAGAAATAATTAACTTTTTAATAGTTTGGTACTGAAAATTAATTTATATTTATTTAATATTGTATGAGTTTCCTAATGCATCCCTCACCTAAAATATAAAACAGATCCTCCTCTATCACTTTCTCAAAACACATTAAGCCTTATATCATGTCCAAATCTTATCAAAAAAAGGTACAAACATCCCTCCCATACTCATTGATGACTTTATTTTTTATCATAAATCCATCCAATAAATCTATTTTGGTGCAAACCAAAAAGAGTTTCCCCGAGAAGAGATAACATGATTTCTCCAGCTCATTTATATTATTTTCTATATCCACCTCCTCAATTATTCTTATTCCTTGAACATATAATATAATATAAATACTATATATATGTATAAATATATAGGTTTTTATGTTAATGTTTTATCTATACTAAAAAAAATTCCATCTAATGGTTAACAAACATTCCATTCTTGTTTATGGAGAACTACCACCTCACTAAATGATGTTATTAATTTTAAAATTTCCACTACTTATGGTTAGTAATTATGATGAAATATCTATTTTATATGATATATATATTATATTTATGAGGTATTTAAACTTTTTATTTTTTACAAAAATCCTTCCTTTATCATTTCCCTTTTGTGCAAATACTATAACTTCATTTGTGGAAGTGTGGACTATGGCCTTCTCAAAGCGATGTGATTCCTTAAAATATTACATGAATTGTATTAAAGATGTTTTTTTATAAATACATGATATATATGTCATAATATTTGTACTATAATGATATTATATACTTATATACATATATTTATTTTAAATTCTTTCTTATGATTCCCAATTAAAATGGAAACAACGTTCATGTGTACGTACGACCAAACTTATCACTGAACAGTTTATTCCATTTCAAATATCTAAATTTTTTAGAGTTTATTAAATTTTTATATAACGAAAATATATTATATATAATCCTTTTTACATTATGGGAAAAATTAAATGATTATTTAATTAATAGGATAAATAATGACAAGTCAAAACATGTACGATAAACAAAGAAGTTATTACCCAAAACCTCACATTAACATGGAATTTTTAATAATATGGTAATAGAGGGTCATAAAAACCATATATTGTATTATATATATCGATATGGTTCTATAATAAATTTATAAGAAACATATGCTTATTATACTAGAGCCTAATATGTGTACAATGATATTTAATATAAAAGGAAAGGGAATTTCATGTACCTTTTTATTTCAATGAGATACATGCCATATTTATCACTCACTCCATTTCTATGTTGTATATACGAAAATATAATATTTTATATCATTAATGTCTACCAATTAATGATATTAAAATCATTAATTTATTTTATTATTTTTATGATAATGATTCTAAATATACTCATGTGGTAACAGATTTATGTATCACTTTTAATTATGTGTGACATATTCTTTATACACCACTTGTTTCTTCTACCTGGTGTATATAATACCCATGAATGATTATTTTACATTTCAATTTCTTATAAATAATTTTTTTCAAATTTTAATTAGTATTATAATATTTATTTTTAAATTATTTTTTTTTCTTTTTCAATTTTTATTAAACTGTTCGAAAGGACAAATTTTTTTCAATTTCCAAATGATGCAATTTTTTAATTTACCAAAAAAATTAAAAAAGGAATGGTTTTAAAAATTATATATTATTGATTGAATTTTCATCCATCATGAGGCCTTAATGATTTTATGGTTCCCTTATAAGATTCCACTATTATTTTTAATGAAAATATTTTCTATTGAAATTACACATCAATTAATGAAAATAAATCATTTTGAGAGAATAAATTATATATCCCTTAGTAATTTCTATCCAGCGATCTTTGAAAATTAATTTGCATCTATGATAAAATTATTTAATGTTACTTATGTTCTAATAAGGATATTATTGAGTGTTATATTTATTATTATTTATATTAAGTGTTTATTTTTATGATGGAATGATATTTATTAATCTCTTTTCATTTTATTGGTCTTTATAGGGTAACATATTTATGTTCTTTTAGAACATATATATGGTTCAAATTATATGATGGGTGAGACTTATATATCACTCCAATTAATTGGGTAAGGAGTTATATCTCATGAGGTTGAAATAAATGACCTTGTCTATTGAGATGGTATTTAGAGTCAAGTTTAACTACTAAGATGGTTAAGGGAGGGAACAATTACTACCAAATTTTTTTTGGGAGTGATCCATCACATTAAATTTGGTTATAGGAGTGAACCATGACATGAAATTTCGTTATAAGAGTGAACCATGACTACAAAGATGGTTATTGGAGTGAATCATGAAATCCAAGGTGGCATGGGGTGTGATAACATACTACTAATATGGCCTTTGTACAGATGTATTGACTATATTGGAAATCATTTTACATGCTTATGTGTCTGTCAGAAATTCCTTGTCTTATTCCAATGCTATGATTTCATGGATTATATTCCTCCTTTATTTATGATTTATGTCTTAGGGATTTCCAATATTTATTCCATGGCACAATATTTTGATATATGTTATACATAGTATGGTTTTCAAAAGAAATTTCCAAATCGTTACATTATTACACTCATTTGTTCATGATATTTTCCATCATTTCCTATATTAAGCATCTAAGCTCACCCTTTTCATGGTTTTATTTTCCCCAGTATATAAATAAATGTTTTAGGTAAAAATAATAAAAGGTAGTATCTTTAGAATAGATTTTGGTGATCCGACACCATTTTAGAAAAATGAGTTCCACTTTTCCAAATACACTAAACTAATTTGGTCCTTGAATGTGTGTTTGTCGAATGTATAAAATATGTTAATTATTATATAAGAAATGATAAAATTTTAATTTACATTAATAATGGGTTGTTTTATTCGGCTCTTTTCAGCAGCCTTTTACCTATGGAGGTGGGCTTCAGGTAGTTGTAGCATGATCCCTGGCTTGGGTTGGGTAATAGAAGATTGGAATTAGAGGATGTTCATTTCGGGGGATGTTCTGTGGGGGTATCCAATAAAGATGATTTTGTTGGAATTAGGGAAATATTGTCTACGTATCTTGAGTGTGAATCTCTTTACAAGGAATATAGTGATGGATTTTGGCTGAGGTATCCATCACCTAAACCATGACTACCTTCTTATCGACTCAACATACAATGAAATTTTATGAAGGTATTAATGGTAAATGTATCATATAGGATTGAGTATTTGAATTCCCATCATAAGTAATCTCGATATTTTTCTTGATATATATGTATGATTTAAGACTACACCACTCTTTAATAAAATTAAGGATGCCTCCGCAATGATATCTAGCTAGAATACCAAATTAGCTTCATGAAGTTGATTTGATGACCTATAAAGCCTCAGTTTTGGGAGCATCCAAAGACCACCTTCTTCTAGGTGGGAAGGTAGAAACACCTCCCCCTGTCACTAAAAATACCAATCCAGTAGAATAGTATGAGGATGGGAACATTCTTAGTGCACTCTATGAGATCCAAAGTTAGTGACCAGTATGTTTATGTGGTGAGCTAGATCCATAGGTAGTATATGATTGGTTAGAATTGGTGGTATGTATCATTAGAATTGTTTAGATAATGAATGATCAGTTAGATTAATTGGTTTCTAGGATCCTTCACAAAGCATCTTGGATTTTTTAGAGCATTGTTATGTAGTCACATGATGAATTAACTCTGACATGTCCGGACATACAATAGTTGTTATATCATAAGTACTACCCCTCTTTATTATATTCGTTCTAGATCCCAGATCATATAGATCATAATTAGGGGGGTAGATTAAGGCCCATTGTGAATCACATTTAACTGACCTGGCACATTAATCCCTTGACATGATCTTTGTTGACTACTTATGAGCATTAATGTTTCCTAAGGAAATCTACAGAGAGATCTAATCCACTGTTATTCCCTTGTGCATTCCCACATATATCGGTGTGTTAGAACATGAACTAGTGACATTGAGGTTTCTATCAGAGGGAGAGTAGATATCTAAATATTGTAGTTGGAATCATTTCGATCAGTAATATTAAACACCTAAAAGATTATAGGTACTAGGATATCATAACAAGAGTCATTTTCATGATCAGACTCAGGCACAGTGTTAGAGGTAGCCCACATAGGGGTGGTTCTATGCTTGTAATGAGATAGGTAACACAGTTCAATTTGGCCTGAATCGATGTGTTGATCCACACAGGAAGATAGTTTAAGGAATTCCACGGTAGAGGAAACAACATGATGAAGGATCTCCCTGGTTTGGATAGGGTGGTCCCCTGGGGGGCTGAGCTGGCATTGGAGTAGGATGAGTTTTGGTTGGTAGACATTTCCATGAGATCATTCCACCGCAACTAGGATACCCACTTCAGGATCAAGGATCTAGATATTGGGGCCATAAAGAGCAGTAATATTTGAATGTGTATCACCTTGTATCTCACGAGAAGATAATAGGTACACTTTTTTCCATGGCATACCAATATAATGTTCATTTATTATTTGAATTTCAATAATTTTGGTGATTTTCAATGTGAAAACCCATTAATTTAATTTTTTTTAATTAAATGTGGGAACTTATGAAGATTGAAAAAAAATATTTTCAGAATAGTTAAAATGATTAGGTTTTATATATGGAACTTATTTATAAAATTTGGATGATATATTTATTATGGTTTGGAATTCTTCTACTCATTTAATGATTTTTGTGTTAAATATAGGCCAGCAGGTAGGCCCTTCACCCCATGCATGCACTGCCTTTCACCGGTCATTGCCACCCATTGCATGCAATGAATCATGCCTCTACCCCAGGAATCTACCACCACTCCTCACCACCTCATACATTCACTACCACTCGTCACTCCATACCTCCTACTACTTGGCAAACCACCTTCACCATGCACTGTCGGGCACCATTGTTCGAGCCAAATATAAAGTATATTTTAATGCCATTAAAGCCCAGACAATTCCATAATTCCTATATAAAGGAACCTTTCGTCTATACCATACCATAATTCTATATAACTATGAAGGATAACTCCACCATGGAGGTGACATAATGCTCAAATATCTCCATTTTATTTTTTTAAATTTTTATTTTATATTTTTAATTCAAGTATTACATTTATTAAAATTAATTAGGTCATTGTTTTTTATAATTTTAATTCAACCATTTAATTTATTCTCTAATAATAATAATAATAAATTATTATTATTATTTTATATTCATTATAAGTAATATATTTTATTTCTTTTCATATTTTATTTTATCTTTCTCTTCTCATCCACATTATTTATTTTTTATTTTATTTCTTTCACCCACCATTATTTTTATTTTATTTATTTATTCTTTTTTTCTTCTCCTCATCATCCCAATTGTACAATTGTTATATCTTACTCTAAAAAATTAGAGGATGATCCTGAGTATTGTCCTGGGGTATTTCATGTTGTAATTAATATTTACTTGAATTTTAATGTTATGGTTTAGAAAATTTAGAAACATGAATTGTGACACGAATGTCCCTAAATTGGTGACTTCCCAACAATGACATGCAACACAATTTATCAATTATTTTATATAAATTATCATTACCAATCACCATTGGTTAATTATTTAAATGATATGAGTTGAACTAATCAATGGATGAAACATATACGATTGGGATGGGTCGGAGAACATAACACCTCCTAAAACAAGGATTTTCATCAACCTTGATCAAAGGTGTATGATGAATTGAGAGTTCATTTGAATTTTACTAAATTCCAAAATTTCTAAAAAAATAATTGTAATTCAAAAATGATATTTCAGGATCAGATTATCATATGAAAATCAAACATATAAAGGAAAATAATGAATGAACCTGAGACTGTCCCAAGGACTATGTACCTTTTTTTATTAACTAATTCTATTTATATGTTTATTTCAATTTAAATTTACATATTATATTTCATTATAAAAGTAATAAAAAACCCAAAAACATTGTTGATATTTTAATTTAAAACATAAAGGAACAATATGAGATAGAATATGTAATTTACATAAAGTAGGTGAACAAATTAAAATGATCCTCCTGTGAGATGACCCTGGTCAAACACTATGAAAAACGTGGAAAAATATAATTACATTAGTCCATGGCCAATGATAGGCACATTTCAAAATTGAATCAATTTCTAGGGATCCAAAAAACAGTTCATTAAATATTTTTTTTAACATTTTATATAGATTTTATTTATTTTTTATAAAAATTAAGAATCTAAAGAAAATTATTCCATGATGAGTTCATATGAATTTTTTAACTCATTCAACAAAAAATACTCTGAGGTAAAAGTACCTGAAGCTAAAGAACTATACTCTATAACAAATGGTGTTTCATTACGGTCTAGACAGATTAGAATAAAAAGAAGAAAAAATTGTAAAGAGGATGAAATCAACGACATTTTCTAGTATCTCAGTGAGACCTTTGAGAAAGCAGTGGTTGATGAATTAGATAGAGAACTCATTTAATTCTAATAGTACTTCCTAGAAATCTACCACGAAGTTCCGAAGACACAAGAAGAGTTCTCCTCACTCACTAACTACAATAATAAAGATATTGGAATAGAATATTTCATAGAGATAGTGAAAAAATAAAAACTCAAGTATGATATTCAATAGCATCATAAAAATGATCAATATCTCCAAGGAAAATGTATTACAAAACTACATACATCCAAGAATCATTTCATAAATTTGAACATGAATATAAACCTGATCTAGACGATGGGCCATTTTCACAACTAAGGTGGAAATAGAGGAATAATATTTTTTGATCTACATGTGGGATATCAACAAGAACTTTATGACTTGTGGAATGAATATGAGGATCTTCTTCATCTCCCCAAACAATAAAAAGAAGAATATCCAACATAAATGAAGGAAAACACCATCCAGATGGTGAAATATGATGTAATGATGGAAGAGGCTGACTACCTTCCTCCATCCATGAATAATCTAAGATATGAGGCACTTAACAAAGAGGAATTGATCTATCCTGAACCAATCCAAGGATTTTATCATCCCTTATACTCTATCTCTTATGACATTATTGAAACTAAATTATGAATCACTCCCTATTATTTTTAATTTTCAGATTCCAAAAATCATTTTCAATCCATAGTGGATGGTGATGAAATTAGACCATCACCAATGGTGGAACACATGGTGCTCTATAATTTTAATGAACCTATATGTGAGGAGCCCCATGAAGATATCCAATTAGATGAGCCTGAGAAATTTCGAAAAGTGGATTCTCTTATTAATGTGTATAAATTAATTTTTAAAAATTAATATTGTATTCAAGTAAATATTCATAATTACCTCTAGTTTTATTTTTTAATTTATGCATCCCATTAAAATAAAACACTTGAATAATAAATGGTTACACAAGTAGTAACCAATCTGGAATATGATTCATACTCCATCATATCCCCACCATGCAGTCTATAACTCATTGTGAGGGGGATGGAGGGTCATTTGTACTCTATCTATGGACCATTTATCAAGTGAAAGGATGAAGAACAAGATGGAAAATTATTCATGGGGTGGTTAATAAAATATAGGATTCATAAACCATTTTATTGTTGGATAATAGCTGGTACTACCCTGTAGAGGTAGTAAAATTGAAATTCCCACTTCGGGGATCATATCATATCATATCCCATTTAGTTTATTTCAATGAATTTTGATTTTAGTTTCATTTTATAGAAGTATTGGAAAAATAATCCCACTCCCTTATATATTTTCTAAGCATAAATTATAGGATCCTTATTCGTAATTGTGTAATTATATTTTTTCAGATCATCATGGTAGAAGGAATCAAATACAATAATTTCAGGAAAGTTATCCATTAATTCATTGGAAAAGTGTAACACCCCAAGATTTTATGAGAAGTATTCTTTTTAATTTATTCGATTTCTTGTTTTGTATGATACACCAAGATTATTTTGCGCTATACGCAACACCGTATTAACTTGTAGTATACGCAACACTATTCATGAATCGTGTTACACAAAATTTCAAGTTCGTTTGATTGAAGTTATTCTACGCAACCTTTAATATATATATATATTGAAATTATAAATGAAATATGGTTGGATTGTATTATACACAACAACAAATGAATCTTGCACTACATGCAACCCGGACTTGGCTTTCTTTACACGCAATCTTGACCTTCCACAATAGCATGAGTTGTACGCAATACCGAGTTTCGTTAAACAATGATATGTTTTTAAAATATTATATAATATAACCATTATGAATAGTAATACCAACTTTTTTAAATTTTATAAATTTTATTATTCAAAATGGACTTCATTTTTGGATTCGGAATATCAAAATTAGCCTAGGGTGAATTTTTTGTATTTTTTTTAAAAACATTCAATTTTTGAGGAATAGTGAAAACACTGTGTTACTATTTAATAACCGAATTTTTATTTAATGAATTATTTATTTTATATAAATTTATTTTAGGTCAAAATTGATACATAATACCTATATATGTTTAGTGTAATTAATTTAAGTCATTTTATAATAATTTTAGATATATAAAAATTTTATTGAACTTTTCACCGTTTTTTACCCACCTCCTAGGAGAATTTGAAAATTCATATAAAACATTATTTTACCGCTTCTGTGAGTGGAATTTAAAAAATCCGAGAGACACAGTTAATATCAAGGAGTAAAATGTGGTTCAATAATATAAAAGTAATTTTTGGTGAATAGTATCTTCTTACTTTTATTTACCACGGTTTAAAGTAAATAGGGTAGTTAAGGGTAAAAATGATATTATTATTACCTTAACACATGTAATAATTCTATTGGATAAGTTTAATTCGACCAAAAACAACCTTAGTAATAAAATATTACCCTTTAAGTCCACTTGGATTAGATTAGGACACTTATAATTATTTTATTTAATGAAGAGTTAAAAGATTAAAAATCAAATTTTAATACCTAATTTTTTTCAATATAGTGTTATACATATAATAAATTAGACTATAAATATTAATTAGAAATATAATTTTTTTCATACATAATGTTATTTTATTTATAATTTTTAGAAATTAAATGATTTAATTTATTTATGACACAATGATGATGGAGTAATTATCTTATTAATGAAATATTAACAAAATTGATGCTATAAACACCCAAATAAGTAAAATTTGGGACTTTTTATGAATACCACTAATTTTCTAGACTAATATGACATGTTAGTATTGATTTAATATACTTTTTTCGAACTAATCTTGCTGTTATAATTATCAAAAAAAATCAATTACCCAATACAGTCAAAATTGATATAAAAAGGTTTTTAAAACAAATAATATATTATTAAATGTTATTCTATTCCTCAAAATCCAATGTTCGATCAAATGTCTTAGATATGTTTATATATTTTAATAATGAACCACTTGGGGTTCTTTTGGCTTGTTATAGTATGTTTATTAATCATATAGTGTAATAAAACAACAAGACACGGGAAAAGTTAGATTATTTAACTTAGAGTAAAATCTAAATGACAAGGTTAAAATAGTAACCTAAACTTGTATAAAACCTAATGGTTTAGGGTATTTCGACCCATACCCACATTAGCTTCAAATTAAATTAATTTTAAGCTATTATAAACCGAATATGACTTTATTATAAAATAATATTTTTTGTTTTTCCTAAGGTGCCCCTCTCCTCCCTCTTCCCATTACATAATTTTGAGCTTTCCAGCTCGGCCAAACCCTGAACATTTCCATTCTCAACGTCCCTAGAAACACTATAGAGGTTATTGTCTCTTCAAAAGACCAACTCTAGTTCCTTAAGAGGAATATTATAAGGGGTGCGTCAGAGAAGAGGTAATCTCTTCTACCGATTCTTTCAAATTTTATTTCATCTTCAAATTATTCTTATTTAGTTGTTTTATTATAAAGTAATAACATAATCATCACTAATATACTGATATGTTATTATAAATATGAAAAGCCCCATTTCACCTTCTATCCATCATATGGAAAATGAAATCACCGCGCTTGCATACGTATGAAATACCGTCTCCACGTCGTGGTGTAATCTGTTTTTCCACCACCACATTACATGGATGGCTATAATGGTGTAATTAATATATATATATATATAGTTATTATAACATCATACTGATTCTGAGATATTATATCATCCACTCCAATTCAATTCAATAATTATGGGAATGATATCATCGCTCGTGCGTACGTACGGATTACCGTCTCCACGACCCGATGAGATTCATTCTCCATGTTAATCACTCAAGAATGATTATAAAATATATATAATTAATAATAATAAAGTATATTACATGATAAATCTACATTATTTATGTATATTTCATCTACTTACTTCCATTCATGTCAATATGTAAAAGAAAACAGCGTTCATGCGTACGTACGACCTACCGTCGCTATGAACTGTGTATTTCATTTCATTTATCTATCTATTATATATATATATACACTAAATATATATGATATATAGATCATTATTTACATTTTGGATGTAATTAAATCATGGTATAATTAATAATAATATCAAGAACAACAAGTCCAAACACGTACGATAAATAAAATGATTTTACCCAAAACACTTCTTGAACATGGAATTTACAAAAGAACAGGTAATAAAAAGTCATTAGTGAACCATATATGATATAATAACAATGAATATGGTTCTGTAATAAACAAATGACTTTATTTAAATCATTATACAGGAGGTTCAGATACGTATGAATCATATCAAAACTAATGGAAGAGAAAACTTTTCCAATCATATATTTATACGAGATTGTTTATTTGTAAGTATTTACTGGGGTTATATGTATCTTCTATGTACCTATTTTATAAAAATGGTTTCGTGTAAGTTTAAATTTCTTTTTACCCATTTATGACTTTTACTACATGGTATGTAAGGTATTTTTCTTTTTTTTATCGCACAAGGTACTTTTTGACTTTTCTGGAAAAAGTACTAGAAGAAAGTTTTTTTACTTATACGCCATGAACATATTTTTACAGTTTCATAACCCCTTATTTTCATGAAGCTTACTCTACAATATTTAATGAATATTTTCAACAAAATATTTTTCTATTGAAATTTCATGGCATTTTGTGAAAAGAAAATTATTTTGAAGAATAAAGGATATTTTTCTCAAGAATTCATTTCAAGGGTTTTATCAAAACCATTTTCCATATAAGATGGAATTATTTCATATGTGTATATTTCAAGTATAATGTCTATATGATATACAAGGTTTCACTATTCTTATGATTAAATGATATCCATTTGTTTTATATGGATTATGTTATGATGGAATGATGTTTATGAAACCCATTTTATTCATTGGGTTTTGATGAATGATTTATGTTTATATTGTGGCCCATGTATGAGTGATTTTATTATGAGATGGGTGGGACCTATATCTCCCTCCAACGGATTTGGTAGTGATTTATATATGATGATATAGACATGGATGGAATTGTATGTTAATCTGTTTCAATGATACAAGACTGGAACGAGGAGTGAACTTAATTTAGAAAGGGACTTTGTCCACTAAGATGGTCTTGGTAGCAATGCCTAGGCTACTATGGAAATCATATCATGTGCTTAATAGTTGACATAATTACATGTTTTATTCCCATGCTATTTTATCATGATTAATTTTTCTTCATGTTCTATGCCTTACGTACTGCCATGTCTTATGTCATTGCCCACGATTTTGATGTTTAACAATTATGTTCATGTTTTTTAAGTTAAAATGTATATGATTGGTTTTATTTTATCCATGCTTACCCTTACTGAGAATTTGAGGTCACACTTTGTGTGTTTTATTTCCCCAAGATATAAATAAAGGTTTTAGGTAAGAAAACATAAAGGGAAAGATCATTATGGGAGATATTGAAGATCATTCACCACGAATAGAAGATTAAATTCCGAGTTTTCCAAATATAGTAAACTGTTATGGTCCTTGTGTGTCTATTTTTGTTATGTATTAAGTATTCCGCAAAATTAATGTAATGTCCATATACATCAAGCTATGGGTCACTACAGTTGGTATTAGAGTAATGGATTAGTCAAACGTTGGAAACTAAGATGCGAGAACTTTAGTGAGATCCATAGAGATATTTCAAAGGTATGTCTAGGGATGTCCCTAAGGTTAAGTATAAGTATATGTTATAGTCTTAGAATTACAGTAATGATCATATAATTAAACATAAGATGTTATATATTGAAAGTACTCCCACTTGATTATGTTGTTTTTCTAGTATGAGTTTTGCCTCTCAAACTATTTTTTTGGGTTTTAGGAAATCCCAGGAAACAGGAAGATTCATGCTAATAAAAAATATTATGGACAATGGAATGATATTATTTATGAGCAACCAAATGAAATGGGATTTGGATGTCCTATAATGACCCATACTTTACATACATTGTTTTTACTTCAGAATTGAAGCACACTTATTACAACATATAAAAAACCAGGAAAGGACCTTATAGGTATAGTGCCTTTAGAAACTGGGAAACATAAACAACTGGTTCATAAAGAATCTACATTTTCTCCAATTTATTTCATCATATCTAGAGTCCCTTTTTGGCATATCCTACTTAATAACCTTTTTCCGGAACTGGGGAAAGAAAACATACAAAAGGGTGAGCTCAAATTCTCAGTAAGGGTAAACAAAAAAAATCAATCACATCATATTCATAAGAACATAACATTTTGGAAATATTATCATGAAAAAGAGATCATAATTTCATAACATACGATAAATCATAGTAGTGAAATGTAATCCCATTAATCATAACATAAAACATGGAACTTTGTGGCATACACACATAATCATAGAAAATCATTTCTTAGTAGTCAAGACTTCTTTCCAAGACTATCTTAGTGGACAATGTCCATTTCTGAACCGAGTTCACTCCTCGTTTCAGTCATGTTTCACTAAACTGGTTTAACCTGCCGTTCCATCCATGTTTATCTCATGAGATATAAATCATAACCCAATTCATTGGTGGGATATATAGGTCCCACCCATCTCATAATGATACCATTGTTATGTGTTCCTCAAAATCAAAAAAAATTATACATCATTGCATAACCCATGTAATAAAAATGGGATTCTTAAACATCGTGACATCATAAAACAATTAATAAAAGATAAATAAATTCATAAAAATAATTCCATCACAAAATAATCAAATCAATGTAATAATAGGGATTGAAACATAACCCAATATTATATTATATGGAAAATAATTTTGATAAAACAGTTGAACTCCATTCTTGAGGAAAATATCCTTTCTACATCAAAAATATATTTCCTTTCATAACATGTCATAAAATTTTAAACTAAAAGAATTTGATTGAAAATAAACTTTAAAACTAGTAAAAGAAGCTTCTTGGAAATAATGTTTTAAAATTCCATTCAGGCCGTATAAGTTAAAAAAACATTCTTCTCGTACTTATGTCGGAAAAGTCAAAAAGTACCTCGTACGAAAAACGACAAAAGATTCCTTTCATATATTTTAATAAAAACTCACCAAAGGGTAAAATTGGATTCAAGCAATTGTAGGAGGATATAAATAGTATTACATATTGAGAAAACATGGATGTGGATGATAAATATTCCCTAGTAAATTCTGAAGTGTAAACAATCTCGGATAAAAATTGATATTTCTGAGATTATACCTTACCTTAGGTCCGATTTTATTTTAAGTGTCTGAAACTCCTGTATAATGATTTAAATAAGGTTATTTACTTATTCTGAAATCATACTTATTTTTATGATATCATATATGGTCATATTCTTAGCTTCGTATTAGTAATATTTCATTGATACTTGTTATTCGACTGTTTATTTCTTTTTGTTCTTATGCGTGTTTTGTCGAATAAATTCTTATTCCTCTTTTTAGGTTATAGTTACCTCATTTACAGAATGGTATTTGTGTAATAAATATCATATTTATTCACTCAATTCATTTATTTAATCATTATGCAATGAAAATCATTTAGAACGGGTCGCATCACATCGTGGAGACGGTATTCCGTACGTACACACGAGCGATGATATCATTCCCATGATCGAGGAATTGTATTTGACTGTATGAATACTATTTCACAATCAATATCACTTTAAAATAATCATATATAGTTATTATTTATACCATTATACCCATCCAAGTAAGGTGGTGGTGGAAAATAGATTACACCACGGCGTGGAGACGGTATTCCGTACGTACACAGACGCGGTGATTTCATTTTCCGTAGGATGGATAGATGGTGAAATAGGGTTGTTTCATAATTATACTGACATATCAGTATATGAGTGATACTTATGTTATTACTTAATAATGAAACAACTAAAGAAGAATAAGTGGAAGAAGAAATAAAGTTGAAAGAATCAGTAACAGACATTACCTCTTCTTTGAAGCGCCTCTTTGAGACCTCTTATTAGGGCACTAAAATTGGTATTTGAAAAAGAACAGTACCTATAGGATGTTTATAGGTAAGTGGAGAAGATAATTTTTCTGGTTTTGACCGAGCTTGAAGGCTCATAGTGGTGTGAGGAAGAGAGGGAGGAGGTGCCCTTTTATAAGGGAGGAGAGGGGAACCTTTGGAAAAACTAAAACTATTATTTTATTATAAAGTCATATTCGGTATCTAATTGCTCCAAATTGATTTATTTAAAAAATAAGGTGGGTATTGGTCGAAATACTCTCATCCAATAGAATTTAGACATGTTTAGGACATTATATAAACCTTATCTTTTAGTTTTAACTCTTAGTTAATTAGATTGACATTACCATGTCACTTTTTATTTTTATATTATATAGTTAACAAACTTACCATATACATCCAAGAGACCACCAAGTGGTCCATTAATGATACACCTATCATGATATAAGTATCTTGGCCGAACCTTAGTTTTTTAGAAATATAATAACAATTAATAATATAATATTTGTTTTAAAATCTATTTTATGTCAATTTTGATACCATGTGGTAATTGATTTTTGTGAAAATCATAATATAATGATTAGTTCGCAAAAAGATAATTAAATAAATACTATCATGTAATACTAACCTATAAAATTATTTTAATTCATAAAAAGTCTCAAATTACATTTATTTGGGTATTTATAACATCAATTATATCAATATTTCTTTAATAAGATAATTACAGCATCATCACTGGTCATAAATAAATTAAATTATTTATTGTCTAAAAATTAAAAATAAAATACCATTATGTAGAAAATTTTATTATATTTCTAATGAATATTTATAATCTAATTTTTCTTATGTATAACCTTATATTAAAAATGATTTAGTTATTAAACTTTGATTTTAACTATTTTAACCCTTCTATAAATAAATTAATAATAAATGACCAAATCTAATCCAAGTGGGCCTAAATGGTCATATTTAATTCCTAATGTTGTTTTTCGTCGAATTAAACTTTTCCAATAGAATTTGGACATGTGTTAGGGAATTAATAATAACACCTTTACCCTTAATTACCCTATTTACTTTTAACTGGGGTAAAAAAAGTAAAAAGTTACTATTTACCAAAAATTATTTTCATCTCATTGAACCACATTTTAGTCATTGATATTAAACCTGTCTCTCGGATTTTCTAAATTCGACTCACAGAAGTGGTAAAATTATGTTTTATGTGAATTTAGAAATTATCCTAGGAGGTGGGTAAAAGACGGTGAAAAGTTCAATTAAATTTTTATATATCTAAAATTATTATAAAATGAATCCAATGAATTGAGTTGAACTTATATTGGAATTGTGTATCAATTTTGACCTAAAATAAATTTAAATAAAATAAATAATTATTTAAATAAAATGTCGGTTTTTAAATAGTAACCCTGTGTTTTCACTATTCATCAAAAATTGAAAGTTTTCAGAAATATACCAAAATTTCACCCTAGGCTAATATCGATATTCCAAATCCAAAAATTAAGTCCATTTTGAAATATGAAATTTACAAAATTTCAAAAAGTGGTTATTACAATTAAGAACGGCTAGTTTTAATAATATTTTAATAGCATATCATTGTTTTGTGAAACTCGGTATTCCGTACGACGCAAGCTATCGAGGAAGGTATTAGTTGCATGTAATGCAAGCCAAGCTAGAATTGTGTGTAGTGAAAGATTCCTTTGATGATTTATATTACACAAAAACTAAATATTTCACATAAAAGTCTCGGGTGTTACATTCTACCCCCCTTAAAATGAATTTCTCCATCGAAATTCTTCCCTTTGTAACAAATAGATGAGGATACCTCTCCCTCATCATATCCTCAAGATCCCATGTAGCTTCTTATAATTGGTGGTTCCTCCATAATACTTTTACCAAGCAAGTGGTATTGTTCCGTAGGAATTTTTTTCTACGATTTAGAATCTCTATCTGCTGTTCTTCATAAGAAAGATCTTGCTCCAGCGGTACAACTTCTCAGCTGAGTACATGTGAAGGATCAGGTATGTACTTTCTTAGGAGAGATACATAGAACACATCGTGAACTTCAGAGAGATTCGGTGCAAGCTCCAATCAGTAAGCTACCTTCACAACACGATCCGGTAATTCAAAAGGACTGATATACCTAGGGCTCAGCTTTCCTTTCTTTCCAAATATCATTACTCTATTCCAAGGAGATATTCGTAAGAACACTTTATCACCCACTTAAAACTCTAGGTCTTTTCTTCGGTTATCGGCATACCTTTTTTTCGACTTTGAGCAGCTCTAATGTGTTGTTGAATAGATCTGAACTTTTCTGCCATCTCATCAATAAGATCAAGTCCTAATAGCCTTGTTTCCCCAACTTCATCCCTGCAAGTTGGAGTCCTGCATTTCTTTCCATTGAGAGCTTCATAAGGAGCCATCTGAATATTGGAGTGAAAGCTATTATTATAAGAAAATTCTACCAAAGGAAGGTGTTGATCCCAACCACCTTTTAAATCCATAGAACAAGCTCTCAACATATCTTCTAGAGTTTGAATTGTCCTCTCAGACTGACCGTCAGTATGAGGATGATAAGCAGTGCTGAAACTAAACTCTGTATCCTGAGTATGCTGAAGACTTCTCCAGAACATCGAGGTAAATCTCAGATCCCGGTCAGATATAATGGAAAGTTGTACTCCATGCAATCTTAACACATCCTTTACATATATCCTGGTAAGACGATCTAGAGAGAAATCCTTTCTATTAGCAATGAAGTGTGTAGACTTTTTAAGATGATCAATTATGACCCAGATAACATTATTTCCTTTGGATGTTTTAGGAAGTCCGGTGACAAAGTCCATAGTGATGTTTTCCCATTTACATTCTGGTATGGGTAATGTTTGTAACATCCCCATAGACTTCTGTCTCTCAGCATTAACATGCAGACAAACCAAGCATCGAGAGACATATTCAGCAACATCTCTTTTCATGCCATCCCACTAGAAGTACTCTTTCAGGTCCCTATACATCTTCATGCTTCCAGGATGAATAGATAATGATGAAATACGAGCCTCATCCAGCATCTCCTTCTTTAAATCTGGGATAGGAGTAACACAAACCTGATTCATGAACTTTATTATGTCATCATAATGAAGTTTGAATTCAGGAACATTTTCACCTTCTTTTGTAACTCTACATCTTCTTTTTTGTGCCTCTTTAATCTTCACATGTATAGATGATTGAATATTAATTTGAGAAACATATGATTTTCCACTTCCATTGTAATTCCAAGATCCATCCTTTATAAATCCATAAATATTGGATCTTTTGTGATCCTAATTATGGATAAGATAGCATGGTCTTTTCGACTTAATGCATCTTCCACCTTTTTTGCTTTCCCAGGGTGGTAATGAATTGATCAGTCGTAATCCTTAATCAGCTCCAACCATCTTCTTTGGCGCATATTCAGCTCCTTTTGTGTGAAAATATACTTTAAAATTTATTGATCAGTATAAATATCAAACCTTTCTCCATAAAGATAATGCCTCCAAATATTTAATGCAAAGATTACCGTAGCAAACTCCAAATCATGTGTCGGGTAATTTTTCTCATGGATTTTCAACGGTCATGGGGAATAAGCTATCACCATATAGTTTTGCATGAGAACACACCCCAATCCCTTCTTGGATACTTCACTGTAGATCACAATCCTTTCTCCACTACAAGGCAGTTTGAGCATAAGTGCAATAGATAACCTTCTTTTCAACTCCTTGAAATTCTCTTCACATTCCTCCGTCCAGACAAACATAACTCTATTCCAAGTAAACTTGGTGAGTGGATTAGATAATCATGAGAAATATTTCACAAAACGTCGATAATATCCAGCCAAACCAAGAAAACATCGGATCTCAGTTACTATTGTTGGTCTCGACCATATTTCGATAACCTCTGTTTTTTCTAGATCCACAGATATGCCCTCTTTTGAGATTATGTGACCAAAAATGCAACTTCTTGAAGCCAAAATCCACACTTGGTAAATTTGGCATAAAGATTCTCCTTTCTCAGGGTCTTTAATATAATTCTCAACTGATCTTCATGTTCATTCTTACTCTTTGAATAGACAACAATATCGTCTATAAAGACCACCACAAACGGATCAAGATTGTCTCTAAAGACTCAATTCATCAGATCCAAGAAGATAGCAGGGGCATTAGTAATACCAAATGGCATCACTATAAATTCATAGTGTCCATACCTTGTACGGAAAGCCGTCATTGGTATATCCTTCCTTTTGACCCTTAATTGATGATACTCTGAACGAAGATCAATCTTGGAAAAGTATTGAGCTCCTCTTAGTTGGCCAAACAAGTCATCAATGCGCGGGAGAGGATATTTTCTCTTAATAGTGATCTTGTTAAGTTCTCGATAATAAATGCATAGTCTCATTGATCCATATTTCTTCTTAACAAATAGAACATGTGCTCCCCAAGGTGACACACTTGGGCGTATGAATCCCTTATCAAGATTCTCTTGGAGTTTCTTCTTTAATTCCTGCAACTCAATTGGGGCCATTCTATATGGTGTCTTTGAAATAGGCAAATCACCCAGTACGAGTTCAATTGAAAACCCGACTTCACGATTTGGTGGAAGACCGGGCAATTCCTCCAGAAAGACATCATCAAACTCTCATACAATAGGGAATATTATTAATCGTGATTTTCTCTCCAACCATTTGAGACAAATAACCTTCATTTAGTGGAATCAAGACCCATAAGATGGATGAAATTTACAATGGAAGGTTATGTTCATCCTCGCATCGATAGATGATCATAGATTGATCTACAATATGAAATGTGACTTCCCTTCTTTGGCAATTGATATGAGCTCCATATAAAGAAAGCAAATCCATGCCAAGAATCTAATCAAATTACACTATACGAAGTACCACAAGATTTTCAGGAAGCACTTTCCAAAAAACATCAATTAGAGAATAATTATAAACTTTTGATGCGACTATTGTTCCATTAGGGGTTGTCATAGCTAACTCAACATCTAATTATTGAGGTAATATGGTGATACCCTTAGAAAATTCATCAGAAATAAAAGAGTGGGTGGATCCATAATCAAATAAAACATTTGCTACTTTAGAGTGGATTGTAAGTGTACCTTTCACCACATCGTTATCATACTCCACATCGCTGATAGAAATTTCATGTGACTTTCCTTTGTCTTTAGCCTTAATAGTTTGTTGACGTCGATCATCATCAACAACCCTTGGATTAGGGCATTGATTGGCATAATGCCCCATTTCCTTGCACTTGTAACATTGAAGTGTAGGAGGTGCACTCTATGTAGACTTTTCTTTGATCGCATCACTAGACATCTTCTTCCCATTATTGAGGCATTCAAATTCCCGATGAACTTCCATTCCACATTTGAATCATTTACTTGTCCCTTTAAGACAACTCCCTCCATGTTTCATTCCACACTTTGTGCATAAGGGAAAACTCATCTTCTTTTCATTGTGTTCTTTATATTTTCATTTGAATTCCATTTTCCTCTTCTTATCAAACCCATATGATTGATGGGTTAATCCAATATCCATCTCAACCTTGAGAGAACATCAAATGATATCCTTGTTGCTATTGAAGTCCCTTATGGAGAATGCCCTTCGAAGACATGGTTTTAAGACACTAAATAATCGATCGATCTTACTCTCCGGTTGTATAATAATACCAGAATAGTACCTTGCAAGTCTGGTAAAATTTGCTTCATAGGTACCAACAGATTCATCATCATTTTGCTTTAGTTAAAGAAACTCCTTCTCTATCTTTGTTCGAAGAATACGAGGGAAGTACTTATTGATAAATATGTTCTTGAACTCATCCCATTCCATGGACTCAATTTCATTCATTTCCCTCATATTCTTAATAAGATTCCACCATTGATCAACATCTCCTTCCAAAACGATACACTGCTAAGATGACTTTATCATGTTCAGAACATTGAAGAACTGAAAATATCTTTTCAGTGGTAATGATCCATTGTTCAGCCACTAATGGATCAGTAGACCCGCTGAATGACGGTGGACGCTGCCTCATGAATGATTCAACAGAATTTTTCTCCTTCATTTTCACGTTTGGAAGTCCTGTATGATTCATGATGAGAAAGTTGTGTGAGAATGGCTATAAGATATTTCATTCCAGCTCCCATAATGTTTGGTTTCTCATGGGGACAATCATTGCATTCCCTGTCGCATTCCGCAATAACACGATTCCTTCGGGTTCCAGCCATTGACTAAAACCAAGAATAATAGTGTGTGCAAAACTAATTATAATAGGAAAAACACATAATCAAGAATTAAATTTCACACTTAAGGTCTTATCATAGGTTGTTCATGTCCATTTTTAAAACACCGGGATCATGTTCTATGCTTAGACTTATCCTTAGGGTTCTAACTAAGGCTTTCATATCCTAGTTTCCAAAGGTTGACTATACCTTTCCTCTAATACCAACTATAACGACCCATACTTTACATACATTGTTATTACTTCAGAATTGAAGCACACTAATTACAACATATAACAAAACCATGAAAGGACCGAGTAGGTATAGTGTCTTTAGAAACTGGGAAACATAAACAACTAGTTCATAAAGCATCTACATTGTCTCTCATTTATTTCATCATATATAGAGTCCCTTTTTGGCATATCATACTTAATAACCTTCTTCCTGACCTGGGGAAAGAAAACATAAAAAAGTCTGAGCTCAAATTATCAATAAGGGTAAACAAAATATATATCAATCACATCATATCCATAAGAACATAACATTTTGGAAATCTTAACCTCCAAAAGAGATCATAATTTCATAACATGGGATAAATCATAATAGTGAAATATAATCCCAAAAATCATAACATAAAACATGAAACTTTTTGGCATACACACATAATCATAGAAAATAATTTCTTAGTAGTCAAGACCCATTTCCAAGACTATCGTAGTGGACAATGTCTATTTCTGAACCGAGTTCACTCCTCGTTTCAGAAATGTTTCACTGAACCGGTTTAACCTGCCATTCCAGACATGTCTATCTCATGAGATATAAATTATTACCCAATGCATTAGAGGGAGATATAGGTCCCACCCATCTCATAATGATACCATTCTTATGTGTTCCACAAAATCAAAAAAAATCATACATCATTGCATAACCCATGTAATAAAAATGAGATTCTTAAACATCGTGACATCATAAAACAATTCATACAAGATAAAGGAATTCATAAAAATAATTCCATCACAACATAATCAAATAAATGTAATAATAGGGATAGAAACATAACCCTATATTATCTAAGATGGATAATAATTTTGATAAAACGGTTGAACTCCATTCTTGAGGAAAATATAATTTCTACTTCAAAAACATATTTCCTTTCTTAACATGTCATAAAATTTTAAACTAAAAGAAGTTGATTAAAAATAAACTTCAAAACATGTAAAGAAATCTTCTTGGAAGTAATGTTTTAAAATTCCATTCAGGCCGTATATGTTAAAAAAACATTCTTCTCGTACTTATGTCGGAAAAGTCAAAAAGTACCTCATACGAAAACGACAAATGATTCCTTTCATATCTTTTACTAAAAACTCACCAAAGGGTAAAATTGGATTTAAACAATTGTAGGAGGATATAAATAATATTACAAATTGAGGAAACATGGATGTGGATGATCAATATTCCCCAGTAAATTCTGAAGTATAAACAATCTCGGATAAAAATTGAGATTTACGAGATTGTCCCTTACCTTAGGTCCAATTTGCTTTGTAAGTGTCCGAACCTCCTGTATAATGATTTAAATAATGTTATTTACTTATTCCAAAATCATAATTATTTTTATGATATCATATATGGTCATATTATTACCTTCTTATTAGTAATATTTCATTGTTGCTTATTATTCGGGTGTTTATTTCTTTTTGTTCTTATGCATGTTTTGTCGAATAAATTCATATTATTCGTTTTAGGTTATAGATACCTCATTTACAGAATGGTATTAGTGTAATACATATCATATTTATTCACTCAATTCATTTATGTAATCATTATGCAATGAACAAAATGTAGAACGAGTCGTATCACATCGTGGAGACGGTATTCCGTACGTACGCACGAGTGATGATATCGTTCCCATGATCGTGGAATTGTATTGGAGTGTATGTATACAATTTCAGAATCAATATCACATTACAATAATAATATATAGTTATTATTTAAACCATTATACCCATCCGACTAAGTTGGTGGTGAAAAATAGATTACACCACGGTGTGGAGATGGTATTTCATACGTATGCACGGACGGTGATTTCATTTTCCATAGGATGGATAGATGGTGAAATAGGGTTGTTTCATACTTATAATAACATATCCGTATATGAGTGATACTGATGTTATTACTTCATAATGAAAAAACTAATGAATAATAATTGGAAGAAGAAATAAAGTTGAATGAATCGGTAATAGATATTACCTCTCCTTTGAAGCACCTCATTGAGACCACCTCTTAGGGCACTAAAATTGGCCTTTGAAGAAGACCAAGACCTCTAGGATGTTTCTAGGGAATTTTTGAAGATAATTTGGTAGGGGTTGGCCGATCATGGAAACTCAAAGTGGTCTGAGGAAGAGAGGGAGGAGGTGCCCTTTTATAAGGGAGGAGAGGGGTACCTTTGGAAAAACTAAAACTATTATTTTATTATAAAGTTATATTCGGTTATTAATAGCTCCAAATTGATTTATTTCGAATCTAATGTGGGGATGGGTTTAAATCCTCTCATCCAATATAATTTAGACAAATTTAGGTCATTATACTAACCTTATCTTTTAGTTTTAACTCTTAGTTAATTAGATTGACATTTACCATGTCACTTTGTATTTTTAAATTATATAGTTAATAGACGTACCATATACATCCAAGAGACCCCCAAGTGGTCAATTAATGATACACCTATCATGATATAAATATCTTAGACGAAACTTATATTTTTAGGAATATAATAATAATTAATAATATAATATTTGTTTTAAAAACTATTTTATGACAACTTTGACACTATTTGGTAATTGATTTTGTGAAAATTATTGCAGAATTAATAGTTCAAAAAAAGTTAATTAAATCAATACTAACATGTCATATTAACCGAGAAAATTATTTTAATTCATAAAAAGTCTCAAATTACATTTATTTGGGTATTTATAACATCAATTATGTAAATATTTCATTAATAAGATAATAATTGCATCATCATTGTGTCATAAATAAATAAAATTATTTATTGTATAAAAATTACAAATAAAATACCATTTTTTAGTAAATATTTTTAGCTTTCTAATTAATATTTATAGTCCAATTCATCCTATGTTTATCCCTATATTAAAAATTATTTAGTTATTGAACTTTGATTTTAACTATTTTAACCCTTCTTTAAATAAATTAATAATAAATGTCCTAATCTAATCCAAGTGGGCCTAAATTGTCATATTTTATTCCTAATGTTTTTTTGGTCGAATTACACTTATACAATAGAATTAGGACATGTGTTAGGGTAATAATAATAACACTTTTACTCTTAATTACCATATTTACTTTTAACCGTGGTAAAAAAGTAAAAAGTAACTATTCACCAAAAATTATTTTTATATCATTGAACCACATTTTAGTCCTTGATATTAACCGTGTCTCTCGTATTTTCGAAATTCCACTCACATAAGTGGTAAAATTATGTTTTTTGTGAATTTAGAAATTCTCCTAGGAGGTGGGTAAAAGAGGATGAAAAGTTCAATAAATTTTTTATATATCTAAAATTATTATAAAATGACTCCAATGAATTGTATTGAACTTATATAGGTATTATGTATCAATTTTGACCTAAAATAAATTTAAAAAAAATAAATAATTATTTAAATAAAATGTCGGTTTTTAAATAGTAACCCAGTGTTTTCAATATTCATCAAAAATTGAATGTTTTCAGAAAAATACCAAAATTTCACCCTAGGCAAATTTCGATATTCCAAATCCAAAAATGAAGTCCATTTTGAAAGATGAAATTTACAAAATTTCAAAAAGTGGTTATTACTATTCATAACGGCTAGTTTTATTAATATTTTAATATCATATTGTTGTTTAGTGAAACTCGGTATTGTGTATGACGCAAGCTATCGAGGAAGGCCGCGGTTACATGTAAAGAAAGCCAAGCTAGTGTTGTGTGTAGTGAAAGATTCCTTTGATGATTTATATAAAATAAAAACAAAATATTTCTCATAAAAGTCTCGGTTGTTACATGTCCAAACATCATTATTATTCCTAATTAGCAATCTCATAATATGATCAATAATATCAACATTGGCATGTTCCCTGACTCATCTAATAATAGAAAGATGGAATTTCAGCATGATCATAGAGGAATGAAAGTTCAATTTCCCTCATGTAAATCATGTTGGAAGAGGCATCAAGGAGAATGTTTCAAAGGAACTGGAAGATGATTTGGGTGTGGAAAAGAAGGACACAAATCCAGTAAGTGAAAAGGAAAAGATCCAGTTAACAACATGGACAAGGATAATGGTATTGATATGACATCTACAACGATAAATGTTTTAAATGTGGAATTTATAGGTATTGCTAAAACCAATTCCCTAAGGGAAAATACTATTAAGGGAATCATCATGTTCATATGGGGAGTATTTATATTGAGGAGGATAAAGAGACTAAAAATGATATATGAGATAAAAGAAATGATAATGCTCAGTTAGTGGTTTAAGAAGGTAGTGGAATGATTGTTTGTTTATCAGTAATAGTGTATGGTACTATGGAATAAATAAAAATTTAAGGATTGTTACAATGTTGTCTTTCCTTTAGTTTTTGAAAGTATTTGATGAATGGAACCAGTAACCATGGAAAGTAATTCAAATATTTTGGAAAGCAGATGATATGCATACAATGAAGGGATAAATAGAAAATAATATGTTTGATAGTATTAATGATCTCATGAATTATATAAGGACAAAGTAATATCATGGTTTGAGTATATTGAAATTTTGGGATTTTGGTATGTGGAAATAATTACCTTTTGACAGCAGTCATGTTTTCACTATGGTTCTATGGTAATGATTGTTGCAAGAGAATATAATATTAATGTATTCACAAGTTTGTAATATGATCAACAAGATATATCTTATGATATATGGGGGATAAATTATGGTATTCGCATTCTTGGTTTATGAAATTTCTAGTAGTTGTTTTCTTTATACTATGAGATTGGACAGATGTATTCTGGAAAAGTCTAAAGAATAGAATGGAATATTTCGGACATCAGATATTATTGATTAAGGCTTGAACTTTTTTCGATATTATAACTGTAATGTTATAATAGTGATGTTTTAGAAAAAATGAAAACTTGCAGGACGGGAGAAAACCCGTCACGTCGGACAAGGTTGCGAGAATCGAACCCACAACTGAAGTGCGACATGACTTTATTGCCTACCACTGGCCTACACGAAGTCCCTGGTTAGTAGAAACTAGTTTTATTTTAATAATTAGGATGATAGATGATGTATAAGTCCATTTTGGAACCTTATACGATTAATCTCATCATAGATGGACTTTTGTATATAACTATTTTTATCCTTATGTTTGAGACAGATGGAATGCCCTATCTTTCTATCGCATGATCTGCTAACACTTTGAAAAAGAAAAATTCAACTTTACTTCTTTAAGAGGTGAAGTGGAAATTGTTCAAGGCACGACCAACATTAAGATTGTACCAAAATCAAGTAAGTATTTCTTATCATTCAAATTCATCAAATTTAGGGAAATGATCTTGAAAACCAAAAATGTTGTCCTAGTGTCCTCATATCCGATGAATCAGATTTTACCTTAGATAATCACAAATTTATGGCTTTAGGATTGTTGGCTTTTTCATAGCCATGTTCTCTACCACTCTTCATCTAAACATGATGGTTATATTTCTCTTGCATATAAATATTTACCCCAATATTATCTTATTAGGAATCCCAATGATGAGTCACTTTGGGTATCCATTATGTTTCTAACGCTCCTTTTTAAAATGATGATTTAGTATTCCATTTAACGATGTGGGTTTCTATGAATGAAACTTTCAAGCAGTAAACGATTGATAACCCCGATGAATTTCGAGTGAGAAATTCATTTTAAGGGGGGTAGAGTGTAACACCACAAGATTTTATGAGAAGTATTCTTCTTAATTTATTTTATGTCTTGTGTTTTATGCTAAACCATGATTATCTTGGCTATACGCAACACCGTATTATCTTGCTGTATACACAACACTATTCTTGGACCGCGTTACACATAATTTCAAGTTCGTTTGATAGAAGTTATTTTACACAACATTGAGTGTATATATATATATATATATTAAATTTATAAATGAAATATGGTTGGATTATATTATACACAACAACAAAGGAATCTTTCACTACACGCAACCCACACTTGGCATGCTTTACACTCAATCACGACCTTCCACGATAGCGTGTGTTGTACACAATACCGCGTTGCACTAAATAGTGATATGTTATTAAAATATTATATAATGTTGTCATTATTAATATAAATACCCAATTTTTGAAATTTATAAATTTTATCTTTCAAAATGAACTTCATTTTTTGAATTCGGAATATCAAAATTATCTTAGGGTGAATTTTCACCGTCATTTACACACATCCTATGAGAATTTGAAAATTCACATAAAACATAATTTTAACTTTTTTGTGAGTTTAATTTCGAAAATCCGAGAGACACGGTTAATATCAAGGAGTAAAATGTGGTTCTATAAGATAAAAATAATTAATGGTGAATAGTAACTTTTTACATTTATTTACCACGGTTAAAAGTAAATAGGGTAATTAAAGGTAAAAATGATATTATTATTACACTAATGCATGTCTTAATTCTATTGGATAAGTGTAATTAGACCCAAAAAAACCTTAGGAATAAAATATTACCCTTTAGGTCTACTTGGATTAGGTTTGGACCCTTATTATTATTTTATTTAAGGAAGAATTTAAAGAGTTAAAATCAAATTTTAATTACTAAAATATTTTTAATATAGTGTTATACATAATCTAAATTGAACTATAAGTTTTCATTAGAATGATAAAAACATTTCCTACATAATGGTATTTTTTTATAATTTTTAGACATAAAATGATTTAATTTATTTATGACACAATGATGATTTAGGAATTACCTTATTAATGAGATATTAACATAATTGATACTAAAATTACCCAAATAAATGTAATTTGAGACTTTTTATGAATTACAATAGTTTTTTAGGTTTATAGGACTTGTTATTATTGATTTAATATAATTTTTTCTAACTAATAATGATGTTATGATTTTCAAAACATTCAATTACCAAATATTGTCAAAATTGACATAAAACAGTTAAAAAAAATTATATTATTAATTGTTATTATATTCCTAAAAATATAAGGTTCGGCCAAATGACTTATATAAGGTTATATATATTAATAATGAACCACTTGGGGTAATTTTATCTTGTAATATTACGTTTATTAACCATATAGTGTAAGAAAACAAGAAGACACAGTAAAAGTTAAATTATTTAACTTAGAGTTAAATCTAAATGATAAGGTCAAAATAGTAATCTAAACTAGTATATAACCTATTGGTTGAGAGGACTGCGACCCATCCCCACTTTAGATTCAAAATAAATCAATTTGGAGCTATTATATACCGAATATGACTTTATTATAAAATAATATTTTATGTTTTTCCTAAGGTGCCCCTCTCATCCCTTATAAATGGGAACCTCCTCCCTCTTCACTTTACATAATTTTGAGCTTTCAAACTCTATCAAATCCTGCTCATTTCCCTTATGAACTTCCCTAGAAACATTATAGAGGTTCTGTTGTCCTCAAAAGACCAACTATAGTTCCTTAAGATGAAACATAAAAGATGTGCGTAGAAGAAGAGGTAATCTCTTCTACTCATTCTTTCAAGTTTTCTTTCTTCTTTAGCTGTTTCATTATAAAGTAATAAAATCATTATCAACAATATACTGATAGGTTATTATGAATATGAAACAACCCCATTTCACCTTCTATCCATCCTATAGAAAACGAAATCAACGTGTGTGCGTACGTACGAAATATCGTCTCCACATCGTGGTCTAATCTGTTTTTCCACCACCACCTTACTTGGATGGATATAATGGTGTAAATAATAACTATATATAATTATTATAAAATCATAATGATTCTGAGATATTATATCATCCATTCTATTCCAATTCAATAATTATGGGAAGAGTATCATCGCTTGTGCGTACGTACGGATTACCGTCTTCACGACGTGATGAGATTCATTCTCCAAGTTAATAATTCAAGAATGATTATAAAGTATATATAATGAATACTAATTAAATATATGACATGATAATGCTACTGGATTTATGTATATTTCATCTACTTACTTCCATTCATGACAATAAGTAAAGCAAAACATCATTCATGCGTATGTACGACCTACCGTCTCTATGAACGGTGTATTTCATTTCATTTATATATCTATTATATATATATATAATTAATATATATGATATATAAATAATTATTTACATTCTGGAAGTAAGTAGATCATAATATAACTAATAATAATATCAAGAACAACAAGTCCAACCACGTACGATAAATAAAATGATTTTAACCAAAACACAGCTTTAACATTGAATTTACAAAAGAACGGGTAATATAATGTCATAAGTGAACCATATATGATATAATAACAATGAATATGATTCGGTAATAAGTCAATGAACTTATTTAAATCATTATACAGGAGGTTAAGATATGTACAAATCTTATCAGACCTAAGGTAAGGGATAACTTTTCCAATCTTGTTTTTATGCGAGATTGTTTATTCGTAAATATTTACTGGGGTTATATTTATCATCAATGTCCCTATTTTAGAAAAATGGTTTCATGTATATTTAAAGTACTTTTAACCCATTTTTGACTTTTATTACATGGTATGTAAGGAATCTTTCTTTTGTTTACCATACGAGGTACTTTTTTACTTTTCCGACAAAAGTACGAGAAGAATGTTTTTTTATTTATACAGCATGAATAGATTTTTATGGTTTCATAACGCCTTATTTTCATGAATCATACTATACAAGATTTAATAAATATTTTCAAAAAAATCCCTTTCTTTTAAAATTACATGGAATTTTGTGAAAAGAAAATGATTTTGAAGAAGAATGGATATTTTCTTCAAGAATTCATTTCATGTGTTTTATCAAAACCATTTTTCATATAAGATCGAATTATTTCATATTTGTATGTTTTAAGTATAATGTCTCTATGATTTACATGGTTTCACTATTCATATGATGACATGATATCCATTTGTTTTATATGGATTTTGTAATGATGGAATGATGTTTATGAAACCAATTTTATTTTTGGGTTATGATGGATGATTTATGTTTATGTTGTGGCACAGGTAATAATGATTTCATTATGAGATGGGTGGACCTATATATCCCTCCAATGCATTGGGTAAAGATTTATATCTCCTAATATAGACATGGATGAAGTGGTAATTTAATCAGGTTCCGTGATACAGGACTGTAATGATGAGTGAACTTGATTCCGAACGGGACTTTGTCCACTAAGATGGTCTTGGCAGAAATGTCTTGGCTACTATGGAAATCATATCATGTGCTTAATGGTTTCCACAATTTAATGTTTTATTACCATGCTATTTTATCATGATTAATGTTTCTTTATTATCTATTCCTTACGTACTTCCATGCCTTATGTCATTGATCAAGATTTTGATGTTTAAACATTATGTTCATGTTTTTTAAGTTCAAACGTATATGATTTGTTTTATTTTCTCCATGCTTACCCTTACTGAGTATTTGAGTTCACCCTTTATATGTTTTATTTCCATAGGACATAATGAAAGGTTTTAGGTAATCAAAAAAAGGGGAGATCTTTATGGGAGATATTGAAGATGTTTCACCACGAATAGAAGATTATATTCTGTGTTTCCAAAGAAACTAAACTATTACGGTCTTGGTGTGTCTCTTTTTGATATGTATTAAGTATTCCGCAAAAGTAATGTAATTTCCATGTACATCATGATTTGGGTATCTAAAAATATGGTGTTCACTTTTTATGATTATCTTTTAAAATATACATATTTTCTCTAATAACCTATTTTTAGCTTCAAATAAAAAATTGCATTCCCATGCTTGAACTCATGTTTTACTTTACTTGTAGATGATCGATGAGTTTTTTAGTAAACCTATGATTCAATGTTATATATTTCAATTATATTTCAATTTATGGAGTAAAATGAAAAATTAAATGATTAATGTTAATCATGGATATTATTATGAGGACTCATTATTTGATGGAATTGATTGATTCGTGTAAAAGAAATTTCCCAACCAATTTTCATGCATTGAATTTCTAAAATTAATTGGAATTTATTTGTAGTCGTTAATCATTCACTGAGATATTTTCTGAAATTATTTTTATTCTTTCTTATGTATTTGTGGACAATGTAATTCTTATTTTATCTTGAAGACATTACTTGAGAAATATCGGTACATTACACCTATATGAACATTAAGATGAACTTATCAAAGTTGTGGCTATGAAAAAAACATAGAATGATTGAGGACTCATTTTATATCTTCATATCCTAAATATATAATCTTTATGACAATAATTATTTATCCCAAAGAGACCATGAATGACCATTGGAGGAATGATCAATGTTTGAATCCAATTTTATTTATTCCTACCCAACACTTTGTAATTTAATGATATTCAAAATTTGAAGTGTGGGGTGACGGGAATCATGGTTAATGGGATGATTTAAATTATTAGGAAGACTTTTGGGGCTTATTATTAAAGTAATAGTCAAATGTTGTTTAATCCTTCATTATACTTCATTATTTTCCCGTCCTTAATATAAGGTAAGGAAATGACAAAAAGAACAGAAAAATGGTGAAAATGGTTTTGATTTTGGAAAACAAAAAATCTCCAATAATAGACCTAAGATTTTATCATATTTGGTTATAGTGTGGATGTGAGTTTTATTCTAATATAAATGTTATTAAAAAGTAAAATATTACACATTATTTTAAATATAAAAATAAATTAAAATTTTAAAATTTACATATTCTAAAGGAGAAAAATCATACATTTTTCTTAAACTGATGAAAATATTTTATTTGGACTTTTGGGAAGTTTGGAGTTGATATAAATATAAGGGGATAATGTCATTAAACATGTACTTATAATATAATGATTTATGAATTAAGAGATAATCCTCTTCATTGAGTAATTTTTTAAAAAAATTATTTCCTACTAACCTTTAACATTGGTAGAATTTAATCACTAATTATAAATTCCAATATATTTTTTCCAACTTCTATATTTAAAAATGTAATAATGTATTTATTTTACAATCCTACGGATAAGGATAATTCTCTCATGATATTAGCTTAAATATAATAGATTTTATCATTAGAGATGATGGAAAGGATTCAGGTTAGGGAAATCCTAATTTGGAATGCTTAATAAAACTGAATTGATTGGATTTAATAAATGAAAGGATAAGTTTAATCAATTTTTAAATAGAAAAAGTAAAATATATGATTTTACTCTTTCTTTTAAAAATGGTAAATTTAATAGTTATTTTATGAAATTTTTGTGAATATGACTTGTATTTTACTATAATTTGATTTTATTACTTTTATCAATCTATATTGATCAACACGGTTTCCCTCTTTTTCATATTGTTGATAATGTATGTTTGAAAATAAGTATGGTAAATATGAGGGGTATTTATAAGACCAAAAGAATGTGCAATTTTTTATTCAAATTTCAATCAGTTTTATATATTTTAAATATTAAAACCCTTAAATTTTATTATTTTAATTAATTTAATGAATTTATAATGATAGTGTTAAACGTGATTTCAAGAAGAGTAAAGAGATGATGGTTTTATACTAGAAAAATTTTATGAAATTATGATGACATATTTTTTGTGGTTGGAAATATTTATAATTATATTAATGATTTTTGTGTTAAAAACATGCCAGTTGGTAGGCCTTCCACCCCATGCATTCATCATTGCACACTTCTCACCACTGCCAAATGAAATAACCATCGCTTGCCACCACCCCATGAAAGCACTAACACTCATCGCTCACAACCCAATACTACCTTTAAAACCACCTCCACCATAGCCATTCACTAATGAGTGCTGATGACTAATCCTCAATTCTCACACCTCCATGCCTTGATGGATCACTATGGATCACACCATCCCTTACCGCTAATGCTTTTCCCCTCCCCTCTCTACCGCAGTCAGGTGACATTGAATGCATATAGTCACTGATGTCCCTCTAATCTTCATAGCTTGGATACCTATATTACTACCTCCCATGGAGTTGAAAATCCCAGAATGAACCTTGTTCTCTACCACTTCCTGAGATCCATTGGCCACCACTGCTTGCCCACTGATCAACTGGACACCACATCCTCTTCATTGAGGATCCCAGCATGAATTCATCCACACTAAAGTGTTATGATCCTATTCCCATTTGGTTATTTGAATCATCATTCACTCTATAGTGAATATTTATTCACTAGGGTACTAGTATGATTTAAATCCCCAAAGACTGCCTCTCTAATTTTAGGGATCATTTAATTCAATTAAAGTTGAGGTAGTTACCCTACCTATATAATGGATCCTTTCCTAGATCCAATATTAATAATCAACACTGCCAAGAAGTGTATCTCCACCAAAGAGTTTTCCGACTATTGTAAATCTCCCCTATCTCTTCTTATTTTTCATTTTTCTATTTTTTTCATATTTATTAATTTTTTTTATCTTATTTAAATAATTTAGATCACGTTTTTTTATAATTTTTGTTCCACAAATAATTTTTTTAATTATAATAATAATAATTATTAAAATTATTATAGTTATTACTATTAAAACTTTAATTATTATAATCTAAACACCTTTTTTAATAAAAATTTATATTTTTGTTTTTATAACTATATAATTTTTAAAAAATAATTATCTTAATATGAATTATTATTTTATTTATTATTTTAAATTCATTATATAATTATAATCTAATTTCTATTCTTATATTTTTATATATATATGTCTCTCTTCTCATTTCTCATTCTTCCATTTTTATTTCATTTCTTTCTTCATCCATTATTTTTTTTATTTCTTTTGTTCTCTCATTTTTTCTCTTTTACCAACATCCACTATTTTGATATATTACTCTCGAAAATGAGAGGACAACCCCGATGGTTGGCCTAGGGGGATGTCAAGTTTTTATGAAATTTTTGTAAATGATTAACATTATATTTGAGGTAATTCAAGTAGCAGTCATACTTAGGTGAATGTATTTTATTTATAAACTTCCAAAAAATGGAACACAACTCAATTTATTTTTATTATTTTATTCAAATAATGTTACCTTTTATCATTAATTTAATTTTTCATATGGTTGGTGTTAATCGAATCAATTGATGTAACAACATTGACTTCTGATGGGTCATGAGATAAGACCTCCTTGACTAATGATTGTCACCGATGTTCAATAACTGAGTTGGTGTAATTGAAAGTGCATTTTTACTTTATAATATTACAAAATAAATAAATTTTAAATATTAATAAAAATATTTTACTTCATGGTTTGATTATCAAAATAAAATCAATCATATATTCGAAAATAATTATTGAACCCAAGACTAACCCTAAGACCAGGTATTTTATTTTATCAACTCATTATGTTCATATTTATATGTTATTTTATATTTATATATTTCATTTCATTAGAAATGTAATTGAAAATAAAAAAAATCATTTTTCCTTTAAAATATAAAATAAAAAAAAGAGATAGAATAGGTGATTTAGAAAATGTAGTGGAACAAATGGAAAGGATCCTCAAGTGAGATTGCCCTAGTCAGCCACTTTACTGTAGTCACAAATTTATAATTTCTTTTGACTATTCCCCATACTTTTTGTGCATCATGTACCATTTACATTCTTCAATCGTAATTATTAGACACTTTTCAAGGTACCCATTTTATCATATTTCGTGCTCAAGGATTAATCAATGGTGACATGGGGCATTGGTGTAACTATTTGTTACTATTTTTTAATGAAGCTTTGAATGAAAGAGGAATATGGGTTCTCTGCCTTCTAAGAATCATTTTTGAGATGTGGGAGAAACCATGAGGGAGAGTTAGTGCCACAAAAATTGGATAGTATTGAGGTGTGATGGATGAGTTCATCTGACTTGTGTGTTTGGAGCCGAGTGAGATGTAGATATTTGAAAATAGAAAGAATGTATGAACTAATTGAACCTTTGGGATTCACTTTTATTTTATTTGGAACCCTCATTCACATGGGGTTAGTTTCTACACTATATGTTCATGGATGAAATGAATAAATTTGACCTGACTTTGGACTCATGAGGAAGAGGAATGTTTTCTACACCAAAATGTGTTTTTTTTGACCTGACCAAAACCATGCGGGAGAGTATGTGTTGCCTAAAAAGGATAGTGTCGAGGTGTGGATAATGAGTTCCATAGAAATTATAATTATGTCCAAGGTTGTGTGATGGAGTTTGGGGGCAAGTAATGCCATTTCTGGAAGAGTTCTTTTTCAGACACTTTTTTATTTGGATTCAATTAGTGGGTATGGAAGAGTTTCTAGTTTGGGGTTTCTATCCTTCCAAGAGAGGTCAGGTTGAGGGGTGATGATGTGTGGGTTATTCCACATTAATTCCATTTCTATCTTGTAATTATTGGATGAATCAACTCACCTTCACTTTTTGTTGTTACCTTTGCGTGCTCAACATCAACCTTGACGTACAAGCCAACAATTATCACATTCGAGTCGAAGCCGTTGAGACCCTATATACAAAACTATATGAATCACTCCCTATTGTTGGCAGTGGTACACTTCTCCTTGGGGATGTGGAGGTACTACATTTAGGGGGATATAGAATATTAGGTATTGTAGGAATAGATATCCATAGATGTTTTAAATGATGTATTTTTTGAATAATACTATAATATCATCATCTTTAGGGATGAGTTGTGATTCTGAGAATATTATCAGAAGAGGTGATAAGGGAGTTTCACACTTCTCATTTGGTTGTACATCCCGGTGTAGGGAATTTGTATAGAGAATCTACATGCGAGCTTAGTCTCCCAATTTTTTTTCTTAGTTGTAATTGATGGGGAAAATCATTGGGGAAAATAATAGTGTAGAGAATCTTGTTTTTATGTTTTTTTAAAGGTTGGGGCCGAAGCCTCATTTATTATTTAAGAAAATCAAAGACCTCTTTTAAATGGGTAGAGGGAGACCCATTATATATCCCGATGTCCTAGTGGGCAATTATCTCATTACATGGCCCGTAGGCCCATTTTTTTCCCAAATCCCATTTTGTGAATAGTACTTCTATAGTAACCCACCGCTTATACAGTCCTCTACCGCCACTACAATGTCCTGCTGCAGCTACAATGACCGCTGCTGCTACAGTGACCGCCGCTGCTAGAGTACTACTATGATAGTGCCCGACATTGTGGCCATGTGTGCCCAGAATTAATTTTATAAAACTATAAAAAATATTTTTAGGGATCATGCATAGATACTTTGAAAAAGGAAAATATCTCAAAAAATGGGGTCATTGATCGAACATTTAAGACCATGGTTGAATATTAAATGTAGAGATTTCCCAAGGTGAAACCTAAGGTTCATAAGCACATGACATCCGTATGAGGTATGAGTTTTTTGGGAGCATTAAATAAATAATTTATTTTATTTTATTTATTCTACAAACCAAACTAAAATAATTCACATAATAATAATCGTATGGGAAATATGATCCCATTATTGAGTACCAAATGAAGGGTTTAACTTCGGCGCAACCTAAATTATGTCGGTTCATGATGTTCAGATGAGTTAGTTTTTAAGAGAAATATTCAATTAAAATAAATAAATAAATTCATTATTTGTTATATTAAATAATTTAATTAAATCATATATAAATATCATTTTATAGGTATTTTCCAAGGGTGTTTCGCATAAACCTTGTATTATTTAAGAGTATTAGGAGTAACTCATTCATTGGATGATTGATATACAATGATGAGCAACGATCAGACTGATGCAGATCGATGGGTAGTGATCATAGAGGGTCTTCCTCCTCAATGGCAGATAAATTATTCACTGATGATTGATCTATAATATAGGTAGTACTCATTATTTATGAGATTACACACTTATTATTAAAATATTTATCAATATGGATTCCCCATATTTGATTTATGCTTAAATGAACCTTAACATGATCCCAAGTATCGAAATATATTTTTAGCTGTATTTATTTTATTTTAATGAAATGTTTCGAAACACGTTATTCCCCACTATGAAATTATTGTCTAAGAACCACTATCCAATGATGTCTATCATTTTTGATATTAGTGATTTTCCCCCACTATTTTATGTGTTCTTTACTTTTAGACCTCGAGATCACGATTCAACTTTTCAAGGGGTAGGCTAAATGTGGTCAAACACATAGATTCATTATGGTGGAATGAAAAAAATGTGGATTTATGTCTCGGGGAAATATTGATAAATGGGTGAGATGGTTCTTGGTGGAAATATCAGATCAACATTGCGAGTGTGTATTTGTGATCATAGGTGGTAATGTATCGGGGCGATAATCCAGGTCTTCCTGGTCGGTGTATAGCGAAGATGTGCAGTTTGATGGGGTTGGTTTTGAGTAGTGGAAAAACACAGAGTCCCATGATAGAAGATGCTCAACCTAGATAAGACGGTGTATGGTTTTAGAGCTCCTATAATGATGTCAAGAGTGGTCAATGTTTTTTATTATTTATAATAATTATTATTATAATAGCGGAGATTTATTGATACAAATTAAAATTGCATTTTTATTATTATTATGTTAACTAATAATAATGATTATGACATAAAAAGCGTAAATATATTGTTAAATTAAGAGAATTAAATTTAATATGAGGAGATCCATAGAAAATTAATTCAATGGAATTTAATTAGAATAATAAAAGAGAGCATTTAAATTTATCACATGATAATAAGTAACAAAATAATAGAAAAATGGGAGATTAATTTTTTAAGAAGAGATTATGTGGTAAATTCCCCAATGTGGTGTGTTGGATGTTTTGGGTAAGGATAAAGGTTTATGTTTCCTCCCATTATTTTTATTAATTATAATAATTTTTCAAATGTGAAAAAAGAGATAATTAATGAGGGGTGCATATATAGAAAATGGAAATAGAAATTTACCATTAACCTCTTGATATAAGATTTTTGAATAATAAATAATGATAATAAAATAAGAATATTATTATTTCGGTTTTCAAAAATTGATCTATCCAAAACATCTTCATATGATATTCGACTGATGCACCATCAACAATATAGTGACTTTGAATTTAGGATGGTCATCTCAATACCAGTGATTGATACCTTTTCCAACTCATGGAAATGGTCAACGAATCACCCAATAATAATAATAATAATAATAATGTTAATGTGGAATCCTTTATCTTTCATAAGTCCCACACACGATGTCTGATTGGTGAACTGTAAGTGATTTTTTAATCCAAAAATTAAGGTGGAAATTTCATTACAAATGTTAGGTATTTAATTCAGACTCGTGGATCAGGCCCTTGAGGTTCCATTCGATCGTGATGTAGGGAAATGCTCATATTTTAGTATATGTCTATTTGAGGAATGTGAATTGGATATATCAATTATTTTATAATTATTATCATAACATTGTGTTATGTTTAGTCATATGGGGTCATTCGAAGACATATATTGGTGGAATTTTTTTTTTCCTTGAACTAGTGATGAGGCTCATGTGTTCATCAGGATTATGGATGAGACATTTCATGTAGGACACTAATATTTTGTGTAGGACAATATGGATAGATATTCGTGCTATGGTGAAGAAAATTATATATGGTAGAGTGAGACAACCCACCGTGTGGTTCACCGACATATCATGCACCTCTATTTGAGGAAAAAACGTACTTTTGTATCTACATTGTTTGAAATAGTTCTTTGGACAGTGTCTAGCCTATCCTAAGTGTTATAAAAATTGAATGTGATGGTCCCCAAGGTTTTGGATCTCGAGATATGATTTGAAATGTTTTTGGAATGACACCCATTGAAGTAATTTTGAATTATCTAATTGATTAGAAGGGATCAGTGGAGACTCCTTTCGCGTAGTACCCTCTAGCTGTGCAAGGTAGTGGGTAGTTGACATCATCTGAGTGGTACCCTCAACCTATGAGAGGTAGTGGTTCATTGAAATCTTCCAAGTGGTGCCCTTCATATGGGATGTGATGTGGGTCCTCGATGTCATTAAAGTGGTTCTATCCAATTGGGTTGGAAGTGGTTCCTCAATGACATCTGAGTGGTACCCTCCAACTAGTCCTTGAAGTGGGTCTTCAAACTCTTCTTATTTGTACCCTACATATGAACTAATACATGGTTCCTCGATGACATACATGTGGTACCCTCAAATTGATATGGTTAGTGGGTTCTCAATGCCATCAGAGTGGTACCATTATTTTACCTAGGTGTGGGTCCTTAACATCGAATTTCCCACTCAATTGTGTGGAATAGTGTCAAGGCAAGGTAATAATTGTACGATTACTCCTGGGTAGTCACATGGGATGCTGGGAATCAATGATGGACTTTTGGAACTATGGGCTACTATTTTTCTTGGGCTGATCTTTGAGATTATGATCTCATTACTATCCCATTTGTGATTTTTTAAAGAGAATATATATATATATATATATATATATCCTTAATCTATATCCATTCAACATTTGGGGCATCCAACATGGTATGTTTGTACTCACATCTTCATTGGATTTTGCTGTATGTGTTGTGTCTTATATAGATGATGAAAGGTCGACCATTAATATAGAGGAACACAGGGACAATTGGTTTTATGACCACACACGGTGGTTGTAGCTTGGAGTTCAGAAGGTGGGATCTATTTTAGCTATTTACCTTATTATTTTTCTCATTGATTTGAAAAAAAAATTGTTGGGAATGTATTTTTCCATTAAAATTTCTATTTCCAATACCATAATTCTGTACTACTTAGATTTCCATGGATTATTTGTTTTATTTATATGATTTTTTATCTATAACTATTTCTTGTTACATTTTTTCATTGAGATAATATTATTTGGGTGTACATGCACATTGGGAAGGCCCCCCTCGAGTTACTCATTCCATTGATGTTGGTCACCACCCCTTTACTTATCGATGGGGGTTTGGGGAAGTTGTTTCTCCATTAAAATTTTGGGATGGTTCATGACACTATGTATCATGAGTAAAACTTGATTAGGATTTTTTTCAAAGCCTTACCCATATATTTAGATATATTTGGACAAGGCCTCAATGTTTTATTTAATTACTATTGCATTATTAATTATATCATCATGAATCTAGATATTGATATTCAATGTATAACAACCCATACTTTATATACATTTTTAATACTTCAAAATTGAAGCATACTTATTACAACATATAAAAAAACCACAAAAGGACCGTATAGGTATAGAGTCTTTAGAAACTGGGAAACATAAACAACTGGTTCATAAAGCATCAACTTTGCCTCCCACTTATTTCATCATATCTAGAGTCCCTTTTTGGGATATCCGACTTAATAACCTTCTTCCTGACCTGGGGAAATAAAACATACTAAATGGTGAGCTCAAATGCTCAATAAGGGTAAACAAAAGAAATATCAATCACATCATATACTTAAGAACATTACATTTTGGAAATCTTAACCTGCAAAAGAGAGCATAATTTCATAACATGGGATAAATCATAGTAGTGAAATGAAATCCCAATAATCATAACTTAAAACATAAAACTTTTTGGCATACACACATAATCATAGAGAATCATTTCTTATTAATCAAGACTCATTGCCAAAACTATCTTAGTGGACAAAGTCCATTTCTGAACCGAGTTCACTCCTCGTTTCAGTCATGTTTCACTGAACCGGTATAACCTACCATTCCAGTCACGTCTATCTAATGAGATATAAAATCCTTACCCAATGAATTTGAGGGAGATATAGGTCCCAACCATCCCATAATGATACCATTCTTATGTGTGACACAAAATCATAAATCATACATCATTGCATAACCCATGTAATAAAAATGGGAATCTTAAACATCGTGACATCATAAAACAATTCATATAAGATAAAGGAATTCATAAAAATATTTCCATCATAGTATAATAAAATCAATGTAATAATAGGGATAGAGACAGAACCCTTTATTATCTTAGATGGAAAATAATTTTGATAAAACTCTTCAACTCCATTCTCGAAGAAAATATCTTTTCCACTTTAAAAACATTTTCATTTCATAACATGTCATACAATTTTAAAATAAAAGAAGTTGATTATAAATAAACTTGAATACTTGTAAAGGAATCTTCTTGGAAATAATGTTTTAAATATCCATTCATGCCGTATAAGTTAAAAAAAATTCTTCTCGTACTTTTGTTGGAAAAGTCAAAAAGTACCTCGTACGAAAAATGACAAAATATTCCCTTCATATCTTTTACTAAAAACTCAAAGAAGGGTAAAATTGGATATCAGCTATTGTAGAAGGATATAAATATTACATATTAAATAAACATGGATGTGGATGATAAAATACACCCCAGTAAATACCAAAGTATAAACAGTCTCAGATAAAAATGAGATTGTGATATTTCCTTTACCTTAGGTCCGTTTTGCATCGTAAGTGTCTGAACCTCCTGTATAATGATTTAAATAATGTTATTGACTTATTACAGAATCATACTTATTTTTATGATATCATATATGGTCATATTCTTATCTTCTTAGTAGTAATATTTCATTGCTACTTTTTATTCGGGTGTTTATAACTTTTTGTTCTTATGTGTGTCTTGTCGAATAAATTATTATTCTTCTCTTTAAGTTATAGATACCTCATTTACAGAATGGTATTAGTGTAATATATATAATATTCATTCATTAAATTCCTTTATATAATCATTATGAAATGAAGATCATGTAGAACGAGTCGCATCATATCGTGGAGACAGTATTCTGTACGTACGCACGAGTGATGATATCGTTCCTATGATCGTGGAATTGTATTGGAGTGTATGTATACAATTTCAGAATCAGTAATACTTTATAATAGTCATATATAGTCATTATTTACACCATTATACCCATCCAAGTAAGGTGTTGGTGGAAAATAGATTACACCACGACGTGGAGACGATATTCCGTACGTACGCACGCGTGGCGATTTCGTTTTCCGTAAGGTGGATAGATGGTGAAATAGGGTTTTTTCATTCTTATAATAAAATATCAGTATATGAGTGATACTGATGATATTACCTCATAATGAAACAACTAATGAAGAAGAAGTGGAAGAAGAAATAAAGATGGAATAATCGGTAATGAACATTACCTCTTCTTGGAAGTGCCTCTTTGATACCTCCTTTTAGGGAACTAAAATAGGTCTTTGAAGAAGACCAAAACCTCTATGATATTTCTAGGGAAGTGGAGAGAATAAATTGGCAGGGGTTGGCTGAGCTTGAAGGCTCAAAGTGGTGCGAGGAAGAGGGGGAGGATGTTCCCTTTTATAAGGGTGGAGAGGGGCTCCTTTGGAAAAACTAAACATATTATTTTATTATAAAGTCAAGTTCGGTTTTAAATAGATCCAAATTGATTTATTTCGAAGATAAGGTGGGGTGGGTCGAACTCCTCTCATCCAATAGAATTTAGACAAGTTTATGTTCCTATTTTAACCATATCATTTAGATTTAACATTAAGTTAAATAATTTTACTTTTACTGTGTCTTCTTGTGTTCTTATACTATAAGGTTAATAAACTTCCTATATGCAGTCAAACGAACCCTCAGTTGTTTATTATTAATATATATAACCTTATCTAAGTCATTTTCCCGAACCTTAGATTTTTAGGAATAAAATAACAATTACTAATATAATATTTGTTTTAAAACCTATTTTATGTCAATTTTGACACTATTTAGTAATTGATTTTTGTGAAACTCATAACAGAATGATTAGTTCGTAAAAAGTTAATTAAATTAATAATAACATGTCATATTAATCTATAAAATTAGTTGAATTTTTAAAAAGTCTCAAATTACATTTATTTGCGTATTTATAACATCAATTATGTCAACATTTCATTAATAAGATAATGTATGCATCATCATTGTGTCATAAATGAAACAAATTATTTAATGTCTAAAAATTACAAATAAAATACCATTATGTAGGAAATACTTTTAGCTTTCTAATGAATATTTATAGTCGAATTTATCTTATGTATAACCCCATATTAAAAATGATTTACTTATTAAACATTGATTTTAACTATTTTAACCCTTCTTTAAATAAATTAATAATAAATGTCCTAATCTAATCCAAGTGGGCCTAAATGGTCATATTTTATTCCTAAGGTTGTTTTTGGTCAAATTACACTTTTCCAATAGAATTATGACATGTGTTAGGGTAATAATAATATCATTTTTATCCTTAATTACCCTATTTACTTTTAACCGTGGTAAAAAAAAATAAAAAGTTACTATTCACCAAAAAATTATTTTCATCTCATTGAACCACATTTTACTTACTGACATCAACCGTGTCTCTCGGATTTTTGAAATTCCACTCACAGAAGCGGAAAAATTAAGTTTTATGAAAAAATCCGTTATTTTAACTACCACTTAGTGGTTTCACTATTCATCAAAAATTGAAAGTTTTTAGAAAAATACCAAAATTTCACCCTAGGCTAATTTCGATTTTCCGAATCAAAAAATGAAGTCCATTTTGAAAAATAAAATTTATAAAATTTCAAAAAGTGGTTATTACTATTCATAACTGCTAGTTTTAATAATATTTTAATAGCATATCATTGTTTAGTGAAACTCGGTATTGCATACGACGCAAACTATCGAGGAAGGTTGCGATTTCTTGTAAAGAAAGCCAAGAAAGTGTTGTGTGTAGAAAAAGATTCCTTTGATGATTTATATAACATAAAAGTCTCCGGTGTGACATTCTACCCCCCTTAAAATGAATTTCACCCTCATAATTCGTCACTTTCTAACAAACAAATGAGGATACCTCTCCCTCATCATATCATCAAGCCCCCATGTAGCTTCTTCTAATTGGTGGTTCCTCCATAAAACTTTCACCAATCGAGTGGTCTTGTTTCGTAGGACTTTTTCGCTACGATCCAGAATCACTATTGGCTGTTCTTCATAAGAAAGATCTTGCTCCAGCGGTACAACTTCTGAGCTGAGTACATGTGAAGGATCAGGTATGTACTTTCTCAGGAGAGATACATGGAACACATCGTGTACTTGAGAGAGATTCGGTGGAAGCGCCAATCGGTAAGCTACCTTCCCGACACGATCCAGTATTTCGAAAGGACTGATATATCTAGGGCTCAACTTCCACTTCTTTCCAAATCTCATAACCCTCTTCAAGGGAGATATTCGTAAGAACACTTTATCACCCACTTCAAACTCTAGGTCTTTTCTTCGGTTGTCAGCATAACCTTTCTGTCGACTCTGAGCTGCTCTTATGTGTTTTTGAATAGATCTGACCTTTTCTTCCATTTCATCAATGAGATCAGGTCCTAATAGCTTTCTTTCCCTAACTTCATCCCAGCAAGTTGGAGTCCTGTATTTCTTTCCATAGATAGCTTCATAAGGAGCCCTCTGAATACTAGAGTTAAAGATATTATTATAAGAAAATTCCAAAAAAGGTAGGTGTTGATCCCAACCACCTTTGAAATCCATAGAGAAAGATCTCAACCTATCTTATAGATTTTGAATTGTTCTCCCAGACTGACCGTCTGTATAAGGATGATAAGCAGTGCTAAAACTCAACTCCGTATCCAGAGTATGCTGAAGACTTTGCCAGAACTTCGAGGTAAATCTCAGATCCCGATCAGATATAATAGAAAGTGGTACTCCATGCAATCTTACCACTTCCTTTACATATATCCTGGCAAGCTGGTCCAGAGATAAATCCTCTCTAATAGCAATGAAGTGTGCAGACTTTGTAAGACGATAAACTATGACCCAGGTAGCATTATTGCCTTTGGATGTTTTTGGAAGTCCTGTGACAAAGTCCATAGTGATGTTTTCCCATTTCCATTCGGGTAAGGGTAATGGTTGTAACATCCCCTTAGACTTCTGTCTCTCAGCTTTAACTTGTTTACAAACCAAGCATCGAGAGACATATTCAGCAACATCTCTTTTCATGCCATCCCACCAAAAGTACTCTTTCATGTCCCTATACATATTCGTGCTTCCAGGATGAATAGATAATGAAGAACTATGAGCCTCATCTAGTAGCTCCTTCTTTAATTCGGGGATGGGAGGAACACAAACCCGATTACTGAACTTCATTATCCCATCACAATCAAGGTTGAATTCAGGAACATTTATCACCTTCTTTTGTAACTCAACATCTTCTTTCTGTGCCTCTTTAATCTTCACATGTATAGATGGATGAACATTCATATGAGAAAGATAAGATTTTCCCCCTTCCATTATAATTCCAAGATCCATCCTTTGTAATTCCATAAATATTGGATCTTTTGTGATCCTCATAATGGATAAACTAGCATGGTCTTGTCGACTTAATGCATCTGCCACCTTGTTTTCTTTCCCACGGTGGTAATGGATTGAGAAGTCGTAATCCTTAATCAGCTCCAACCATATTCTTTGGCGCATATTCAGCTCCTTTTGTGTGAAAATATATTTTAAACTTTTATGATCAGTATAAATATCACACCTTTCACCATAAAGGTAATGCCTCCAAATCTTTAATGCAAAGATTACCACAGTTAACTCCAAATCATGAGTTGGGTAATTTTGATCATGTATTTTCAACTGTCGTGAGGAATAAGCTATCACCATATCATTTTGCATAAAAACACACCCCATTCCCTTCTTGGACACATCACTGTAGATCACAAACCTTTCTCCACTACAAGGCAGTGTGAGCACAGGTGCACTAGATAACCTTCTTTTCAACTCCTTGAAATTCTCTTCACATTCATCCGTCCAGACAAACTTAACTCCTTTCCGAGTCAACTTGGTGAGTTGATTAGATAATCGTGAAAAATATTTCACAAAACGTCGATAATATCCAGCCAAACCAAGGAAAATTCAGATCTCGGTTACTGTTGTTGGTCTCGACCATCTTTCGATAACCTCTGTTTTTTTTGGATCCACAAATATCCCCTCTTTTGAGATTATGTGACCCAAAATGCAACTTTTTGAAGAAAAAAATCACACTTGGTAAATTTGGCATAAAGCTTCTCCTTTGTCAGGGTCTTCAATATAATTCTCAAGTGATCATCATGTTCTTCTTTTCTCTTTGAATAGACAAGAATATCATCTATAAAGACTACCACAAACTGATCAATATAGTCTCTAAAGACTCTATTCACTCGATCCATGAAGATAACTGGGGCATTTGTAAGACCAAATGGCATCACTATAAATTCATGGTGTCCATACCTTGTACGGAAAGCTATCTTTGGTATATCCTACCTTTTGACCCTTGATGGATAATACCCTGAACGAAGATCAATCTTGGAAAAGTATTGAGCTCCAAGTAGTTGGTCAAATAAGTCATCAATGCGTGAGAGTGGATATTTGTTCTTGATAGTGATCTTGTTATGTTCTCGATAATCAATGCAGAGTCTCATTGATCCATATTTCTTCTTAACAAACAGAACAGGTGCTCCCCAAGGTGACGCACTAGGGCATATGAACCCCTTATCAAGATTCTCCTGGATTTGCTTCTTCAATTACTGCAACTCAATTGGGGCCACTCTATAAGGTGTCTTTGAAATAGGCAAACCACCCGGTACGAGTTCTATTGAAAACTCAACTTCACGATTCGGTGGAAGACCCGGTAATTCCTCCGGAAAGACATCATCAAACTCTCGTACAATGGGCATGTTCTTAATCGTGAGTTTCTCACCAACCATTTGATATAAATAACCTTCATTTAGTGGAATCAAGTCCCATAAGGTAGAAGGAATTTCCACTGGAAGGAAATGTTCATCCTTGCATTGATAGACGATCATAGATTGATCTAGAATATGAAATGAGACTTCCCTTCTTTGGAAATTGATATGAGCTCCATATAAAGAAAGCCAATCCACGCCAAGAATCACATCAAATTCTACTATAGGAAGGATCACAAGATTTGCAGGAAGCACTTTCCCACAAACTTCGATCGGAGAAGAATTATAAACTTTTGATGCGACTTTTGTGCCATTAGGTGTTGTCACAGCTAACTCAACATCTAATTGTTGAGTTAATACGGTGATACCCTTAGAAAATTCTTCAGAAATAAAAGATTGGGTGGATCCAGAAACAATTAAAACATTTGATACTTTAGAGTGGATGGTAAGTGTACCTTTCACCACATCGTTATCGTACTCCACATCGCTGATAGAAATTGCATGTGACTTTACTTTGTATTTATCTATAAGAGTTTTTAGACGTCGATCATCATCATCAACCCTTGGAGTAGGGCATTTATTGGCATAATGTCCCATCTCCTTGCACTTGAAGCATTGAAGTGTAGTAGGGTCATTCTGTGTATCCCTTCCTTTGTTTGCATCATTGGACATCTTCTTCCCATAATCACGGCATTCAAATTCCTGATGACCTTCCTTTCCACATTTGAAACATTTACTTGTCCCTTTAAAACAACTCCCTAAATGTTTCTTTCCACACTTTGAGCATAAGGGAAAGCTCATCTTCTTTTCATTGTGCACTTTAGATTTTCCTTTAAATTCCATTTTCCTCTTCTTATCAAACCCATATGACTGATGGGTTACTCCAATCTCCATCTCAACTTTGAGAGCAAATCGAACGATTTCCTCGTAGCTATTGAAGTCCCTTATGGCTAACAGCCTTCGAAGACTTGGTTTTAAGACACTAAAGAATCGATAGATCTTACTCTCCGGTTGGATAATAATACCAGAAGCGTACCTTGCAAGTCTTGTAAAATCTGCATCATAAGTACCAACATATTCATAATCCTTTTGATTTAGTTCAAGAAACTCTTTCTCCATCTTTGTTCGGAGAATACGAGGGAAGTACTTATTGAAAAATAAGTTCTTGAACTCGTCTCATTCCATGGACTCAATTTCATCCCTTTGCCTCATATTTTTAATAAGATTCCACCATTGATCAGCATCTCCTTCCAAACGATACACTGCTAGGATAAATTTATCATGCTCAGAACATTGAAGAACTGAAAATATCTTTTCAGTAGTACTAATCCATTGTTCTGCAACTAATGGATCAGTAGACCCGCTGAATGAAGGTGGACGCTGTCTCATGAAGGATCCAACAGAATGTTGCTCCTTCCTTTGCTCGTTTGGAAGTCCCGCATGATTCATAGTTTGAGAAAGTTGTGTGAGCATGGCTACAAGATTTTTCATTCCAGTTCCCATAATGTTTGGTTGCTCCGGGGGACAATCATTGCATTGCCAATCGCATTCTGCATTATCACGGTTCCTTCGGCTTCCAGCCATTGACTAAAACCAAGAGAATAGTGTGAGCAACACTAATTATAATAGGAAAACCACATAATCAAGAATAAAATTTCACACTTAAGGTCTTATCCTAGGTTATTCATGTCCATTTCTAAAACACTAAGAATGTGTTCTATGCTTAGAATTATCCTTAGGGTTCTTACTAAGGCTTTCACATCCTAGTTTCAAAAGGTTGACTTTACCTTTCCTCTGTTACCACCTATTACGAACCATACTTTATATACATTTTTAATACTTCAAAATTGAAGCATACTTATTACAACATAAAACAAAACCACGAAAGGACCGTATAGGTATAGAGTCTTTAGAAACTAGGAAATATAAACAACTGGTTCATAAAGCATCAACTTTGCCTCCCACTTATTTCATCATATCTAGATTCCCTTTTTGGCATATCCTACTTAATAACCTTCTTCCTGACCTAGGGAAATAAAACATACAAAAGGGTGAGCTCAAATGCTCAGTAAGGGTAAACAAAAGAAATATCAATCACATCATATACTTAAGAACATAACTTTTTGGAAATCTTAACCTGCAAAAGAGAGCATAATTTCATAACATGGGATAAATCATAGTAGTGAAATGAAATCCCAATAATCATAACTTATAACATGAAACTTTGTGGAATACACACATAATCATAGATAATCATTTCTTATTATTCAAGACTCATTGCCAAGACTATCTTAGTGGACAAAGTCCATTTCTGAACCGAGTTCACTCCTAGTTTCAGTCCTGTTTCACTGAACCGGTACAACCTACCATTCTAGCCATGTCTATATCATGAGATATATAATCATTACCCAATGCATTGGAGGTAGATATAGGTCCCACCCATATCATAATGATTCCATTCTTATGCGTGCCATAAAATCATAAATCACACATCATTGCATAACCCATGTAAAAAACATGGGAATCATAAACATCATGACATCATAAAACAATTCATATAAGATAAAGGAATTCATAAAAATATTTCCATCACAACATAATAAAATCAATGTAATAACAGGGATAGAGACAGAACCCTTTATTATCTTAGATGGAAAATAATTTTGATAAAACTCTTGAACTCCATTCTTGAGGAAAATATCCATTCCACTTCAAAAACATTTTCCTTTCTTAACATGTCATACAATTTTAAACTAAAAGAAGTTGATTAAAAATAAAATTGAAAACTTATAAAGGAATATTCTTGGAAATAATGTTTTAAAAATCCATTCATGTCGTATAAGTTAAAAAAACATTCTTCTCGTACTTTTGTTGGAAAAGTCAAAAAGTACCTCGTATGAAAAACGACAAAAGATTCCCTTCATATCTTATACTAAAAACTCAACGAAGGGTAAAATTGGATATCAACTATTGTAGAAGGAAATAAATATTACATATTGAGGAAACATAGATGTGGACGATAAAATACACCCCAGTAAATTCCAAAGTATAAATAATCTCGGATAAAAATGAGATTGTGATATTTCTCTTACCTTAGGTCTGTTTTGCTTCGTAAGTGTCTGAACCTCCTGTATAATGATTTAAATAATGTTATTGACTTATTACTGAATCATAATAATTTTTATGATACCATATATGGTCATATTCTTAACTTCTTAGTAGTAATATTTCATTTCTACTTGTTATTTGGGTGTTTATAACTTTTTGTTCTTATGCGTGTCTTGTCGAATAAATTGTTATTCTTCTCTTTTGGTTATAGATACCTAATTTCCACAATGGTATTAGTGTAATATATATCATATTCATTCATTCAATTCCTTTATATAATCATTATGAAATGAAGATCATGTAGAACGAGTCGCATCACATCGTGGAGACGGTATTCCGTACGTACGCACGGGTGATGATATCGTTCCTATGATCGTGGAATTGTATTGGAGTGTATGTATACTATTTCAGAATCATTATTACTTTATTATTGTCATATATAGTCATTATTTACACCATTATACCCATCCAAGTATGGTGGTGGTGGAAAATAGATTACACCACGACGTGGAGACGGTATTCCGTACGTACGCACGCGCGGTGATTTATTTTTCTGTAGGATGGATAGATGGTGAAATAGGGTTGTTTCATAATTATAATAACATATCAGTATATGAGTGATACTGATGTTATTACCTCATAATGAAACAACTAATGAAGAAGAATTGGAAGAAGAAAAAAAGATGAAAGAATCGGTAATGAACATTACCTCTTCTTTGAAGTGCTTCTTTGATACCTCCTTTTAGGGCACTAAAATAGGTCTTTGAAGAAGACCAGAACCTCTATGATGTTTATAGGGAAGTGGAGAGAAGAAATTTTCAGGGTTTTTCCGAGCTTTAAGGCTCAAAGTGGTGTGAGGAAGAGGGGGAGGAGGTGCCTTTTTATAAGAGAGGAGAGGGGCTCCTTTGGAAAAAGTAAAAATATTATTTTATTATAAAGTCAAGTTCGGTTGTAAATAGCTCCAAATTGATTTATTTATAAGCTAAGGTGGGGATGGGTCGAAATCCTCTCATCCAATACAATTTAGACAAGTTTAGGTTCCTATTTTAACCTTATCATTTAGATTTAACATTAAGTTAAATAATTTTACTTTTACCGTGTCTTCTTGTGTTCTTATACTATAAGGTTAATAAACATACTATAAGAAGCCAAACGAACACCAAGTTGTTTATTATTAATATATATAGCCTTATATAAGTCATTTGGCCTAACCATAGATTTTTAGGAATAAAATAACAATTACTAATATAATATTTTTTTTAAAAACTATTTTTTGTCAATTTTGACACTATTTAGTAATTGATTTTTGTGAAAATCATAACAGAATGATTATTTAGAAAAAAGTTAATTAAATTAATAATAACATGTCATATTAATCTATAAAATTTGTGGAATTCTTAAAAAGTCTCAAATTACATTTATTTGGGTATTTTTAACATCAATTATGTCAATATTTCATTAATAAGATAATCACTGCATCATCATTGTGTCATAAATAAATTAAATTATTTAATGTCTAAAAATTACAAATAAACTACAATTATGTAGGAATTATTTTTTTATTTCTAATGAATATCTATAGTCTAATTTATCTTATGTATAACCCCTTATTAAAAATTATTTACTTATTAAACTTTGATTTTAACTATTTTAACCCTTCTTTAAATAAATTAATAATAAATGTCCTAATCTAATACAAGTGGGCCTAAATGGTCATATTTTATTCATAAGGTTGTTTTTGGTCTAATTACACTTGTACAATAGAATTAGGACATTTTTTAGGGTAATAATAATATCATTTTTATCCTTAATTCCCATATTTACTTTTAACCGGGGAAAAAAAGTAAAAAGTTACTATTCCCCAAAAAATTATTTTCATCTCATTGAACCACATTTTACTTACTGACATCAACTGTGTCTCTCGGATTTTCGAAATTCCCCTCACAGAAGTGGTAAAATTAAGTTTTATGAAAAATTCAGTTTTTTTAACTACCACTTAGTGGTTTCACTATTCATCAAAAATTGAATGTTTTCCGAAAAATACCAAAAATTCACCCTAGGCTAATTTCGATATTACGAATCCAAAAATGAAGTCCATTTTGAAAAATAAAATTTATAACATTTCAAAAATTGGTTATTACTATTCATAACGGCTAGTTTTAATAATATTTTAATAGCATATCATTGTTTAGTGAATCTCGGTATTGCGTACGACACAAGCTATCGAGGAAGGTTGCGATTTCGTGTAAAGCAAGCCAAGAAAGTGTTGTGTGTAGAAAAAGATTCCTTTGATGATTTATATAACATAAAAGTCTCGGGTGTTACACAATGCGATATTTCAATTAGTTAAAAAATCCATGGTTAGGTTTTCAAGACCACTTGATTACATATCTGGAAATATTGGATCATCATTAAATCCTGAAATATTATGCTCATGTTATTTATTAAATTTCAGAAGTGTCAATAATTTAATATTCTATATTTATTATAACTTATTTATTTTTAGATTCTGTTGTATTGTTACCCTTATTGAGCATTAGAGCTTCCCATTTTATTGTTTATCATGACTAATAAGCTATTTAGTACTTTGTGATTTTATTCATTGTATATTATGTAAATGTAATAATTTAACCATCGTGTTTGGGATATTCAATTATGGTTATATGTAGTTGATATCAAACGATTCTTAGTTGAAATTTTGGGAACTATATTTATAAAAAAATAAAATTGGTATCATAACCTTATGATTGAAATTCACTATAAATATAGATGGAATTACTATAGTTTGGTATAGACGATATTATGTGGTTTTTTGAAGAAATAAATCTCTATATATATACTATAAGTGTACATTGTTTTAGTAGAGATGTCTGTAGGGATAGTGGCTATTAATAGGGAACTTTGGGATTTATCAGATCATCATTGGTCACCTAAAAATGAGATATACTATGCACATGTCTTAACACTCTCTTGTTAAAGAAAGTCTATCCATAGTTTCTCATAGCTAGTGTATGATTTCTTACATTGGAAAAAGATAAAATGAAATAAAATCTTAGAGAACTAAATATTTTAGTAGTTTTAGTATGCTTGATACATACATGACCCACATTTTAGGTCTAAATACACAAATAAAATCATATTTTATCATGATAATATCATTATTCCCTCATGAATATCCTTACATATGAAACATAGAACACATTTTTTTATTTCTGAGAAAAGAAAAATTTAAGGGTGAACTCAAATACTAAATATTGGATACGTATAGATTAATATTTAATAATCAAATAAAAATGATAGAAATTTTGTGTTTAATAAATAACCATAAATTTTAGTTAATATTTTATTTTTCTATTATAATTACATAACATATTAACAATATATAAAGGTAAATATATTAAAACACATTACATTTATTCAATAACATAGAATACAATATTTTTGTAGGTATTATGATTGTGAAAGTATCATGTAAAATAATAGATAAATTCATAATGAAGTCAATACATAATTATTGGATATCATTTTTTTGTATATGAAACGTATACAAGATAACATTACACTAGGAATTCTAAACTCTATATATTCCTTATTTAATGATAGCTTACTAATTTTCACCATGATGTAGTCTAATTCATCAATAGGCTATATAATACAAGGGCCCACCCATCACTATATGTCTAATGAATTAATCATATTTCGAATAATCAATTTAATTCATAAATAATTTTCCTTATCATAAAATATCCATATTGAGTATGGAATACTGATTTATGAACTTTTACCCAGATAAAAAATGACATTTAATGTAGAACACTAAATGTTGAAATGATATAAATTTTTGAGAAATAAACATATCCATGATAAATGATAAATTTATTTAGGGGTTTTAAAGTCTAATGATCACAAGAATGTAAAAAAATTAAAGGGGTGGTTAATGGATAAAAAATGAAACATAGAAGTAGATGAAATACTATCATTGGTCAAAATTACTATAAACGATCAATAGTAATAATAAATATGGAATCAATACAATGGGTTCGCGGTGTAATATATGATAAGAAGGTTTGTTTTCATTGATGAATTTAAATTCTATTAAAATAATTAAAATCATTCATGGGAAAAATATTCTTCTCATTTTTATTTTTTAAAATATAATACATATTGTAATTATATTCCATTTAAAATGATCATTTAAAAATAATAACCTATTTAATATTATGAATTGTTTTATTAAAAATAATATTTTAAATAAAAACATAAATAATCATAGAAATGATGCTCCTGATGCTTATAAATTAAATAGATTTTGTAAATGTTAATAATAACATTTGTTTATCACTTTAATATTTTCAAAATTTTCATTTGAAAAATAATAAGAAGGTTCCATATACAATTGTAGTAAAATCCAAACTATCATTTCATTAAAAACAACTTAATATAAAATTTGTTTTGATAAAAAGTAAAAATCGGTAAAAGATACATGACTAAATTAGTTTTAAAATCATAAAAAAAAATTGGAAACATTTTCACAAGACAAGGTTTTGTATGAAAATATATTTCCAAAATATGTGAGAACTAATGTTAGATTTACTTGTATTTTTTTCTATTAATTTAATTAAAAAATAGTTCTAAATTATACTATTTATTGAAAATGTCATGAATAACAAAAGGGAAATAAAATTATTTGGATTTATTAGTAAATTTTAAAATAATTTCTTGGAAATGAAATTCATAAATAAACAATATTTAATATGTTGAGATTATAAAATATTCCCTTGAAATATTCATATCATTGATGTGAGAATAATTCAATGAATTGATTATGTGTATAAAATATAAATCCACATATAATAAGTTTCAATACAAAATATTATAATAAAATTTATTATACCAATAATTATATAATATCAAAGATGATGAAGAACTAATAAAACTGAAAAAGAAGAATGTGTGTTATGAAATTATTTACAACTTGGAATCCCCATGGTCAAATCCACATATAATAAATAATTAAAATAAAAATATAAAATTATATAATTGAAGAATTATTCATGATATAAAATTTGAAAATAGAGAAATATAAATCACATTAAATTTAATTGGTGAATAATATCAACTAATTCACAACATAATATAAATTGAGGTGAAATCCCTCACCTCGCGATTCCTTTTTGTTGAGAGTTATTTAACCTAAATTATACAAGTTTTAAACCAGTTATTAACATATAAATAATCAATATTTAGATTTTTAATATCATATTTGATCCATTTATAACATCTAATCTGACATTCGTTAATAATCATCAATTATATTTATTATTTTAAGTGTTAATTTCCTTATTTTATCATGTATGTCCCATCATAAATGATCATTTCATGAACATATTATATATTTTTATAATTTATATAATGAATATCATGAAATAATTTTCAAATTAAAACATCAATTATACTTTTAATACCAATAATTAATGGTCGTCCAGATATATTAATTACATTGTGATCATTGACACAGTAGGTTGTACGTAGGCATGGGTAAAATTTCATTATTAGTGACCATTATAGTAGAGAGGAATATAAGATTTTATCATTCAATAATTATTGTCATATAAGAAATTTCAATGTTATATAATTATATATATGTATACCATCCCCAATGCATTGTTTTTGAATGGGAGTCACATCACATCGTGAAGGGAATAGTCCATACATACACGAACAATGTTATCATCTTCAAGTGAGTGAAAATGTAAAAAAGAAAATGTGATACAATCTATCTAAAATGATAAATATTTAATTAATATAATAAATATCTCATTAATACACATATAATATTTATTATTATTCTTATCACCTCCCATATAGACAATTAGTGAAGGATGAATCACATCACATTATGAGGTGGTAGTCTTCCATACACATCCGAGACATTATCATACCCCCTACATAATGAAAAGATAAAAAATATATGATATAATTAATCAATAGGTATAAATATGTTTTATATATAATATATATAATATATATCCGTCATCATAACCCATGATGAATGTTTGTAATGGGTGAACAAAAAACCTTAGATTGTGAGGAGGAAGCCTATTGTACACACAAATAAGCATTTTGTAATCTATTTGATAGAATTGGAAGACGTTTTAGGTCCTAACCATAATATAAAAAACATTCTAGTATAAATAATAAAATTTAGTTATAATAATATCAGGGTTTAATAATGATTGAATTAGGTTGATAAATAAAAAAAATAATTATTCCCATTGATGACCATTATATTATCTTCAGATGTCATCCGTAGGGTTTCTCAAACTCCATCTTAGTATTGACTTATTAAGGAAATAATTCATTATGTATGAAGAGAATGAAGCAGTAAAGGGATTATTAAGGGATTTTCCTAACAAAATGGGTCCTAATTTTTTGGGAAGAGAGAGTATTGGGCTACCTTTTATAAGTGAGGCAAGTGGAAAACATATAATTATATGAAAAAATTTAATCATACCCATGTATTCACAATTCCACCCAAATCAAAAATGGGTTTCTTATAGAAACCAACAGATATAAAGTGGAAATATTTACTCACAATGGGTGTTGTAATTGTTTTAAATACATTTTCAACCCATATATTCATAGTTTAACCCCTAAAAATCCCATTTTACCATAATTAAACTAATTGATTTTTAATATTTCCTCTATTTATTTTGGTTTAAAATAAATTTGACAATATGAGATATTATAAATTATTATTATTATAAATAATGAATCAAATTTTCATAATTTAATCCATATAAGTGAAAAATTTAAATTTTATATTAATCTCGTTGATGTAATGAGAAAGATGATTTTGAAATAGAGAATGTACAGCTGATTACAATGTTTATATACCAAAAATCAATGTTAAAATGATTAAAATCACCTGAATTCGGTTGAACTATATATTTTCTAAATAAACTACCATTTAAAAATTTTTATATCAAATTTATCATTTTAAATAATTTATGTGAATAGGATGTTCCCAAATAAAATTTAGTATTTTCACTATTCATCTAAAAATGAACCTTTTTAGATAAAAATAATAAAAATTAACCCTATGAATTTTTTTCTGTATAATTTAGAAAAATAGTATTTATATTTTAGAAAAAAAATTCTGAAAGTTTTCAAAATAAAATTTAAATTACATATTAATAGAGTGATGAAACTATATTTCAGAAAAATGATGTTTTTTCATAAACTAATTATTTTTATTTTAAATTAATATGGTTTTATATATAATAAATAAATAAAAATTTAATATGTTTAAAATATATATCTTCATAATTTAGTTAATGATATTCATACTCAGCATTATAATAGGTAGGTTATAATGACCACATCAAATAATAATATTTTTATAATATTTTATGAATCATGTAAACAAAGTGTTGTATGTAATGCAAGAAACACTCAGTGTTTTATGTAATACAAGATAAAATCTATGATTATTGTGATAATTGATATCAAACAAGTTAAATTTACAAAAAATATAAATATATACCAATGTATTGGGGTCTTATTTTTTTCTATTTGTGTTTTTGAGTGTTGTATAAATTATTGATTTAAATGTTCTTATTTTAGAATTTTGTGGTGTTATATTCTACCAATCTAAAATATATTTTATCCTCCTAATTTATATTTGATATTGTTAATAAGTGGATTAATATTTAAAAATTATATTTTTAATCCTAACATGTAAAAAAGGGTTAATAAAATAACATCTTAAAAAAGAGAGAAATGGAAATAGAAAATTTTTATGGGATTAAACATAACAAGGAATAAATGTTGGGTAAAACTAGTGGTAAGTAAAGATATGGAAATAGAAAAAAATCAATATTAACTATTTAGAGTGATAGGGTTAATCGATTATATGAAATTTTATGACCAAATGAGTGCTATAAGGACATGGAAACCCGAAATATTTTATTATTTTAAAGATCCCTTGATTCATCATATATGATAGTAATAGAATAAACATTTTGTTGGAAGATCCTTTTCATAATTTTGTGGAATTATTTTTCTACATATAAATATATGGAAATACATATACATGATACATTTCTATTTTGTAAGAAAAAATTCATCTATTTTTCTTCCATCAATTTACAATTCATCCCTTACTCTGAGAAATAAATTTTAAAAATGAATAATTTATTCCCAAAGTATTAATATTTACTTTTATCCAATCATAATATTCATACAAGTGTAAAATGTATTTCCATATTTCTATAACTATTTTACCAAACCAATATGGTTTATACAGCCATCCAATATAATAAAATAATCTATAAAATAACCTTTTCAATAATCCTTCCATATTTTCCAGTACTAAATTTTTTTAGCCATATCTATCATGTATTTATCCTTACATCATTATCAATGAATTTGGAATATATTAATGTATATAAATCCCACAATAATCTTTTTTCCAAGAAGTTCAAGTTTAGAAAAATTAATTCATTATTAGTTAACAAATAATTCAACATATTCTAAATAATATATAAAGAAATATTGCATAAGTACATTACCTATATATTTTATAATTTATATAATCATGATATGATTTATAAAATACTCATATTAAATAATTATCAAATCTTATCATAAGCACATTAATCATTCCTTTTCATTTGTGGTAATTGAATGGGCATTCAATTCTACATTAACTTTTCATTAGGTTTATTACTTTTAATCATGAGACAATTATTTTCATTGTGTATCATCTGTATACATTTGAATCATTTTAAAATAGATATATTTTTATAACCCTTTAAATCAAAGTCATGATGGCCTTTCTCTCCTCACATTTCGAAAACTCCCATTCTATAACAAGTACCCAGATGTTTCTTTCCACAATTATAACATGTTGTAGAGTCATTCTTTTAGTACATCCCTTTAATATTCATATTTCGTATTTTTCTCTCTTTCTCTTTCTTCCATTTGTAGTTATAATACTTATATAATTATTTATACATCTTTTTAGAGTATGAGATTATTTTATTATATAATTATAATTTTCAGAAGACAAGTTCACTTCAAATGTCTAGAATAAGCCCATCATTGAAATGATCATTCTTAAAAAATTTGATCACGTGAATTGATTAAATTCCCATTCCTTCAGCCGGGTTCCATTTCTTGAAAATTGAATACACTATATTAAAACATATAATTATGAAACATAATATATAATAAACAAGTGAAATAATTAAAATAAACTACAAAATTTATGCATATCTAGTATGAAATTATTAAATATAGTGTTCTTGGTTATAATTAAATTATTATGTATTTCATAATTGTTTTTAATGAAAATGTTAATTATCATAAGAACTTCCCCAGGGATTCTCAAACTAGTTGTTTAGAAAGGTCCATTTTTTGTACACTTGGTGATGATATTGTTATGCACAATGTAGGATTTTTAGAGCTATTACCCATAGGGAAATCTATTACAGAACCAAATCCATAAATATTATCCAGAAAATATTTATTATAAATAATAACCACATAATTTCCACCTTAGAAATACTTTTGGATGTTTTTCTATACTTATTTACAATTTTTATCATATGATTATGTTCCATAATCTATGTTCTCAAAAATGAAATTACCATGGTTTCTAATAAATATTAATTGATACAAACTATAGTGACCCCAAACCTAGTATCCTAAATCCAGTCTCTAATGTACTACATTTGAAAAAGATACATTTAAATCACTTCTTAAGGGACCGAATATTTTATTAGTCTTGGTAAATTGGATACATACATTATTCCCATATTTAATTTTAGTACATATATTAAAACTATTTTTTATTTTGAGAATAATATAATTATCTCTATAATACACATCAATATTAAACATAGTATAAATAATGGATATCAATGAAACTAAATAATATTATTTTGATCATAAATGATCAGTAATGGCCAAGTACAATGTAATATATCATGAATCAATAAAGAATAATCAATATGAAAAATGTAAATTGTAGAACACACACTACAATGCATTAATAAAATTGATATGACAATTAGATAAATACAGAATAATATTGACATGTAAAATATTATTATATAAATTTCAGTCAACTAATAATTGATAATAAAATGCATAATGTAATAATTAAATTCTAAAAATATCAAAACTATCAGTAAATAAATTCGTATTAATAGTTATTCTTAATTAATGGATGTCATGTCCCAGGAAAACATAACACTACATTCTTGACCATTCATAATATTGTTTAAACAACATGTTAAAATGCCATTAATTTAGGATTTCTGATTTCTCATATTAGACCTAATGATGCATCAAGGTTCTATATAATTCTGGGAACACCCATCACTACTATTCCAAAACAATCCCTAATAATCAATTAATTGATTTAATTAACAAAAATTGTCTGTTATCATCAAATATAATTATGTTTTAATGATAATTTATTAGTCAATATCTCCCCCGATCAAAAAATTACATTCAATGTAGAACACTTTTTGTAGAAATTATATAATGTGTAAAGAATAAATAAATCCATGATAAATAATGTGGATATTTAGAGGAAATTGAATAGATCATGATCATAGTTATCTAACTAATTAAATGGGATGTTATTTTATAAAAATATATAAAAAATAAATTTATAACAATATTATGCATTGTAAAAATAATAAAAAACCATCATGGGGAAGAATAATGGTGATATAAATTAAACATATACCCAATAGAATATATATAAACTAATGGGTTGATGGAATTTATAAATAGAAAAGTTATAAAATATGTTTTAAAAAATTATTCAGGAAAATACCCATTCTATACTGATAATCAATTTTTAAAACATTTAATTGATTGAAAATCCATTTCATTCGAATTAAAATTTATAAACAATTAATTTATAGAATATTAAGGAAAAAAATTTCATTAAAATTGATTTTGATAACATGAAATGTAATACTCAATGAAATTAATGTCTTCATAGTGGTTAATTTCTTACATTCAATTGAAAATTTAAAACAACATTCCTTTTAAATTGTAAAAGGATAGGAAATTTCATTGTTTGAATAATGACATGATGATTTATTTCACATTTTCAGTAGAAGAGAAACCTTAGTTTTTAAAAAATTAGTAATATTACGTTGAAATAATTTCATAAAAACTAATAATGGGTGAAATTAATTGTAATGAATTAATCTGAAAATTTAAATAAAAACATGAAATGTTGTTTAGAAAACATGGTTTGAAAAAAAATTCTGACCGAAGACATAAATAAAGTCAAAATTTCAAACAATTATTTTATTTATTATGTTATGTACCATGGTGTGGAAAATAGTACTATTACATTAATATATCATGAATAACTAGAGGAGAATCAACTAAAATGGGTATATTTTTAAATGTTCGAATTATTTCTATCAACTATAAATGAATAATAAATAATATATATACGAACGATGTTGATAAAAAAACCCATCAAAATGATCATAACAATGAATAGATAATTAATAAATTACTAAAATATTTGTATCCACTATAAATAACATAAAAAAATAATAAATTATACATATAGTAATTAGTATTCATTGTTCATATAATCGTTTAATATCAAATATGAAAAAGAAATAATATACCCCATAAAACTAGATTGAGTTATGAAATTCCATTCCACTTGGTAACCCTTATGTCAATTACCCATGGATGAAATAAATATAATTGAAAAATAAAAAACCATGAATAATTAATTATTCATGTTATTACATTTCAATGGTGCATTATACATACCACATAAAAAGGAATCGATGCATTATAACAAATAATATTCAATATTCTGTAATTGGTAAAATGATTGATGGTTTATATTATTTTAGATTTATTTTAATCAAATTATTAATTAATGGAATATATTTAACAACATGATATTTTTTAATTTGAATCATGCATGCCTTCATTATTTTTTTATGGTGATCATGTATTAAAAAATTTAGGATTACACATTATGTTCCACTTTTTATTTATTGGGGAAAATAATGTTTTCAGTGACCTTCATTAAATATTTATAGACTTTTAATTGCTATAAAAGCTATTTTTATGATTCTTCAAGTTAAATATTTATAGAATATATTTTTTTAACATGGGGAGTTATTTTATAACTATTTATAAACATCATCTTCAATAATATAACTACATATTGGAGGAATGGCATGTAATATTTTACTAAAAATTGATGTAAAGACCTGGAAATTTAGTGGAAATTTGTTTCTTACATTCATGGAATTTTTACGAGTCCGCAGTTTCTGACAGTGCCTGATTCCGAGGCCCGGTGTGCGTAGAATCAATTTTTGATGTTTTTTCAGGTACGTTCAGTAAATGTATGAGTAGGATTTTATGTATTTTGAACTTGTGCTTGGAACTAAAATCCGAGGGCACTGTTGAACTCACATCGTTAGTGATTTCTTTAGTGAGACCTTTACTGCAGTTGTATTCTAACGTGAATGGATGATAGTTTTCGGGGTTTTAATTAAGTTAAATAGAAATAATTTGTTGGCCTTATTTTAATTTGAGGTAGTTAAAACTACAAAGTGGAGGTTAGAGATGGGGCCCACCCGCACATAACCTCCCTTGGGAGGATGTTATTAGGTGTGTCCCACCTGGGGTCTTAACTCCTCTAACCCCCTTTATCCTCTTGCAACCCCCAGTTAAGTGGGGGAGCCTCTTCACCTTCCCCCTCCATTTAATGATCCAACTCCACCCATTTACTTATGTGAAGTAACATAATTAATTGTAATTATTTTGAACAATTTCCAACAATAAAATAATTGACAAGTTTATTATTTTTCTTTGGTTGGCATAATCTTTGGTTGGAGAATTTGGTGGAACTTTGGAGAACTTTTGGGAGAAGTTCATCCTCCCAACGAAAAACACTTATCACCACCGAAGAACGATGAACACTGCCTTCTCCCTCTTCAACCGGGGAAAGAAGAGGAAACACCGCCACCCCTGAAGAACGCAGACGATGTCATCTCGACTCGTCTTCTCCGAACTCCTCCTCCTCCGACTTTGACGAAATGTCGCCACCTTTCTGCGACTCCATCAAAAATCACCTAACTCAAGTTAGGGGGATTTGAGTTATCTTATTTATGGGTTATAACCTTATTTGTTAAATTTCTGGATCAAGATATTGCAATTTTTATCGACATAATGAGGAGGGCTCAGACTGCATGAACACAGCATGAAACTACCCTTTGGATGTTCTTGTTTATAGATGATGTAGGCAGACTACAAAGAAAATGGTGGTGCAAGGCCGCTGGGTCACCACAAGGGTGTGGCACCACCTTGCCGCACAATGAAGGAGAGCAGCGCCGGGGCGGGCTGCAGTAGAGGGAGCGTGGTGCCGTCGTGCCTCACAAGAATGCATTGAGTCGCATCCAGTCTGGGCCACAGCGGTGGTGGCATAGTGCCATCGCACCGCACTGAGCATCAGGGGACCGCATCCCGGGAGGGCCGTAGCGGCGGAGTAGAACCGTGGAGCCGTGGCGCCGAGGTGGAAGGACTAGGAGAAGTCGGCGTTGGGCCAGCCACCAGCTTTAGGCAAGCTGCCAGCGACACAAATTCGGCTGGTCACTCTGCCGGCTGATCAAAGCGGGACCTCACGGGTCCCTCGGGTCACCAAAACAGGCAACTAGCACCTGTCCCTTCGGATCGGAAAATGGGGAGCGTGGAACCCCATCCCATGCGATTCTAGCTAGGCCATGCAAGCCGGCCACCCGTGCCGCCATGGGTCAGGTAGCATAGGGCTGGGCCGCCTCGGGCCGGGCCCCGTCGATCCGGGCCACCCACTCGGGCCAGGCCGCCCAGTCGTGTCGGGCCGCCCGCTTGGGCCGGGCCACCCACTCGGGCCAGGCTGCCCACTCGGGCTAGGCCGCCCACTCTGGAAGGACCGCACACTCAGGTCGGGCCGCTCACTCGGGGTGTGCCAACCACTCGGGTCGGGTCGACCTCTCGGGCCGGGCCGACCACTCGGGTCGGCCCACCCCCTTGGACTAGGTCAGACCCACGGACCGAACCCGCTACGGCCCGAATACACCTTGGACCGGGTCGAACCCTCGGACCGGACCCAGACCCGATATGGCCCGAATACACCTTTTAGCCCGCATTTTGGTCTACGAGTGTCTGACCGACGAACCGTCTATGGCGACCAAAGTCATAGAGCAAGAAAATTATTTTGGAATACCCCAATTTCGTTTTTGATGCAGTTGGGGTATGACCAGGTTGGTTTAAACCTAAAAACCAACGGGGACCCTAGAACAGAAATGCATATAACTCACAGACCGGGCCTCCAATTGACGCGCCGTCTATCGCGTTGGGTTTCTTATGATGAGACGAAACTATAGGATACATAAACTCAATACTAAGTGGTATTTGATATATCAACTCTTGGCTCAAGGAGTGGACCCTCTCGGAATCGAGCGTGTTGTGTACGGGAACCCTATGGCAGACAGTGAGGATACAAGACCTGGATCCTCCGTGGGTTCGACAGTGACGATACTTGACCTTGATCCTCTATGGGTTCGATAGTGATGAGACTGAACATTGATCCTTCGTGTGTTCGATAGTGATGAGACTGGACCTAGATCCTTCGTGGGTTCGATAGTGACGATACTGGACCTGGATCCTCCAAGGGTTTTACAATTATGAGACTGGACCATGGTCCTTTTTGGGATCGACAACAATGAGTCTGGGCATGGATCCTCCGTGAGTTCGACAGTGAGGACTTTTTTTACCAAGATCTAATGAAGGATCGAAATATTCGATAGACTGTTGTTTTAGGTTTCTACGAATATATTCCATTCGAAAGTGAAAGATGATTCACTGGATACAAATAATCATCTCTTACTCTATTTTATGTTGTGTATACCTGGTGTAAGCTGAGTCATTACCTTCGTGTTTACCTAATTTATGAGATGTGTACATATTATGACATAGGTATTTGTATGGACATATACCTAAGTAAGGGTGGAATTTTCTTTATTGATGTTTCTTTGTGGTTGTGTTGTGTTGAAGCCCACATGGCTTTCTTCTGTGATCATTACCTATTGGATTCACCTTATGTTACACTTTCTTTGTGGAGTGTTTCTACACTGGTAGAATAGAATGTGGTTGGGATCAAGAGTTGGATCTGGACTGTGATTGGTAACTTATGTATATGTATGGGAATATACCTATGTAAGGATGGTTGATACTTTTTGATTGTATCTTACTACTGTCATTTACCCTAGGTGGATTATGGGAGACATTTGGGGGTATCATGGTCCCCTAATGAGTATTGTTATACTCACTATTACAGGGGATTTTCCCTCACCTTGTTGTGTTCTGTGCAGACGATAGTGAGCTGTGATCAAGGCTGGTGGTGATGGACAGGAGGCTGCTCAGAGCTGGACTAGACGAGATGTACCTCAAGGACGAGTTGTTCGAGTTCTGTACATACCCTTCTAGTAGGATTCCCCGGTGGACGATCCATGAGCTATATTCCTATTTTAGTTTTACTTGTACTTGTTGTTCAATTGGGTTTTTATACAGGCCCACTTACTTTCAACACACTTTTCTTTTCTATATTAGTATGTGTTTCTTCTACAGCTTGTGTTCAGACTGTTTTTATTACACATTTAAAGGCAATGCCTTCCATTTTTATCGGGGATTCACCTTTGGTGCAAGTTTCTAGCCCCTGGCCTATGGAAGGCGTGCTTGGGGTAGTCACAACATGGGCCCTACGGACGGGTCGAAAAAAATGGTATCAAAGGGGTCGGTTCTACAAATAAGTTGGAATTTTATTCTTTTAATGGAAATAGTTTTAAGTGTTTTGTTTGTGGTTATCAGTTTTGGAAAACCGATGTTGGTGCGGTGGCCGACGTATCCATAAACTATGAACCTGACTTTTGATTTCTGACTCAGTGCACGAAAACACTGATTGCGCATGTGTTTCCTTTGAAATGTTTTCTTAGTGATTACTTTGTGTCAGATAATCAGGTGTATTGTTTTGACCATGGCGCAACTGTTTCTTTTCAGGATGTGTTCACTTTGTCATAGAGCACGGGTTCCAGGTGGAGAGCATGATGGTAGCCCACCGAGAGATGAGGCCTCAGTTGTAAAGACCCTGATTCCCGAGTACATTCTAAAAATTTACATGTATTACATCATGTCTCATATAAACAGAGGATCGTGAGGTTCAGTATCTATGAAACTAGCTTCTTCTAAAAATCTTCTTAGTAAAAACTCATGATTGAAATATTTTAAAAACGAAAATGTAGGGTGAGGAAGGTATACCTAGTAAGGGGTTTTAAAACAACTTGAATATAATCATTCATTACTAAACAGAAGGATATAATTCATGAAAAATAAACCTAAAAATTGGAAAGCTAATTATCTTGGATAAAAAAACATATAAAAAACATCTAGTCTTGATCAGAGTATGCTGTTTCCAATTAGGAAAGAACAAATAAAGTCTTGTATAATACATGACCATTAACTACATGTAGGGTAATGAATACTACTAGAAAAGAAGTTCTGAGTGCACAAGACATAACAAAAAATTCTTTAATAATGAACATAACTAGTGCACATATCATGATGGCCATATCCATATCTTTTCACATGTGATAACATAAAGCTATTTTTAAATGGATCAAGTCCAAAACTACTATGACATACTAGTTATTCCATTAATTCATTTTGTGCATAAAAAAGGCTCTGAACCATGGATATTCTACTAGTTGTAAAATCCAATGGTTGGTCAATTACTAATACCTAAAGATGTGGGTATAATTCCAGACTGTGCCAAGGCCTCATTCCAATACCATGATAATCTCTGTCTAGGGATTTCACCTGAACCGTAACTGTTGTTAGGCCTTGTGCCATAGCTCTGTTTTGTCTCTGGAGACATACCGATGCATCGAGGGGCTATAGAGATCCCCACCCATCACATAATCAATCCAATAAAATCATCTAATGTCTTAGGGGGCTATGTATCCAAGGGATCCCATACTTCTTTGGATACCCATTTTAAAGTGATGTTATTTGGGGTGTCCCATTCCACTCCAAGTAACGGGTTCATAGATTCTTTATTATTATTTGATGTTTTATCAATCAAATAAAAATATTAAATGACATTTACGGAATAAATAAATTCATTAAATATCACATTATAACATGCATCATTTCTACGTTGAGAAGAGCTAAGTTTAAAATATGTGAGTATGTGCCATTAATTCCTGGTACATGATTCCATTAATTTGACTCATAAAAAAACATAAAATGATGGATGATTAGGGTTTGTCAAATGGGATGATAAATTATGACATCCATAAAATTATTATATCATGGAAATGAAGTACTTAGGGAAAACATTTTCCATTAATTATTGTGATTAACATTTCATCAATATTCCAAATAAAATTATACCAAAACATGATTGACTACTAACATTCACCACAGAAGGTTTATCATAGTACAATAAATACATAAAACATGATAACATGATCCCATAAACCTCTAACCCTCTAATATATCTTAATCAAGCCAAAATATATCTTTTTAATTCATAAAACACAGCAAGGGTGAGAGTCAATTAAACAAGCTCCTTAGTGCAACAAACATATTGGCTTAACAGCCACCAAAAATACTAAAATCTTATATGTATCAAAGTATAAACTAAGTCCTGATAATTGATAATTGAAATTATGGTCTTGTAAAGTAAACCTATAAATACATTTTACGTAACCATATATATTACAAGTGATTATATGGGTTTGTACACAATTTAATCATGGTCCATTGAATTTCCTTAAGATTAGAAAACCCCTGACCAGCAACCATTTATTTCATTAAAACCAAGACATATAGGGTTTACAATCCATGAAACTGGATGCTCATAACTATATAAAAATAATGGTTTTATAATGCACAGATTTAGTTAGACCCCAAAACCTAGATTGCATTTAAATTATTATTTAATGACGAGTATTCATCTCTTAAAAACCATAATTAATTTGTAATAAAATACATAGACATATGAGTATTTAGTGATATATAAATACATATAATGATTACATAATGGATTTATAGACTAAATTAGATTCATTATAACCTATATAGGTACGTAAAACTTAGTATACAATAATAAAGTAATTGGAAATCATAGAAATAGGTTTGAAGATGGGAATATATATATATACATACATAAATACTTAAACACCCTATTACACATATTATATATATATATATATATTATCAAATTATATACACACATTGCTATATAAAAAGGGTTTTGTAAACGAACAAAAAAATGTGGTATCCTCTTTCACAGGAGTGCGTATATATATATATATAGAAAACTGTATGTACAAAATATATATATATATGTTTTCAGGGGGATTCAAAATTATAACCTAAATAAAACTAAAGCCCTTAAAGATCTTGATGATATCTAAGAATTCTTAACATAGTTGAAAGCATCCATGTATGAAATATATATATAACCCATATACATACTTATATATATAAACGGGTATTCATAAGAAGAGAATAAAATAAAAAGGAAAAACAACCATTACCCTACTAGTTCGACCCACCTTGGATAGGAGGAGAAGGATCAAGTGAGGTTGTCGCGATGGGTCTGAAACTCTAGAGAGAAAACGTGAGGAACCCTACACATTTTGGTGCAACATGATACTTAAAGGGTAAAATAAAAGGAGGCAGCCGACCTAGAGTAAAGAGGCGTTGAGAGGATCTGGGACGAGCATTAACTGAGAGGTAGCAACATTGTGGAAAAGAGGGACGAGAATGGGTCCACTACCAGCCTAGTCCAAGTAAAAACATGGAGATAGGATACTGGTGCACGACATGTGTGAGTAAGGAGAAGAAGAGATGTGTGGGAAGAAGAGATCTGAAAATAATTGGACGGGCAAGATTGAACTCGGGTTTGATCGGACGACCCAACGCGATGCAACGTTAAAAAAAACGCGGCCCTCGATTTTATTGTCTTTACCATAATATTAAAATTGTTTTTTTATTCTTTTATTAGTCCTATTATAATATCTTTATTATTATTAACATAATATTATTAGTAATAAATTATTATTATCTTAAGATAATTCAATAGTTATAAATACACATATAAGTTAAATTATTAAACCCCTATATATCATAAATCATTTTATCATTTATCTCTCTTTATTTATTTATATAAATAAATTATCGTAATCTACATTAACAAGTACATATCAATATACATTAATGTTGTTATTAAAATTTGATTATTCTACTCAGAAGTGATATAATTCCAAAATATGAACTTTATAATTTTCATTTATTGTTTAACAAAAGTTTTCTTCTTCAATAATCTTTAATGCCATGTATTACCATTACATTATAATTTTATATCATAATATTTAATATAAATGTATAGATATATATTGTTTCTTAGAACATAGACCACAAATTAATGAGATTCATTAAGTATTATTTAAAAGAAAATGTCTTACTTATTATGAATGTATTTAGAATAACCCAAATGGCATACAGATTTAAATTCCACCGGTTATCTCGAAAAGAAAACAACAGTAAGGTTTTTCAACGGCTATGTGGAACCTTTATAAATACGTAGTCTTGGTATCTATACTTTGAAATCGGTTTGTCAGCTAAGGGTGGTTCTCTACATTGCACTGGTACTTAGCACGACCATTGTGGAACTTGCTATCCTGAGGCTTATGATGGGTCCTAATGATCCACACTATGATGTCAGGATTGTTTTCATCCTGGGAAGACTTACAGTGATTGTACTAGGGTTTTTATTAAGCATTTATGGTTAGTGAGATTTCCTTGTAAACTCAGGATGTTGAAAGAAACATTGTTGTCGTGTTATTAAATAAAATGTTCTATGTTTTATCATGTACATTTTGTTTGGTTAAAAAGGAGAAAACTTTAATGGCATTAAACACACAATTTCTATTTATATGGTTTGAAATATTCAGGGTGTTACATCGGTGCAGGGACCAATCACAGCGAAGGAACCAACAACACCACTAACCGCTGGGCTACCACTGCTACCCGCCCCAACAGCAGAGGGTGAGCTTCACTTGAGCACGTTGTAGGGGTTCCTGCAACAGAGGCCTCTGAGGTTTCGTGGCAAGATATATTTTTAGACGTCTGGGTACTAGATAGAGTTTGTACCATGAGTTTTCTACACAGTAGGGACACCCGCTGACTTGATGGTGCACCTAACTGTTAGTCACTTATAGGGAGAAGCTGAGAGGTGGTGGAGCCTGATGCTCTAGTTTTACGACGATATGACCCTCACCTGGGGGGACATTGAGGATATTTTTAGGGCAGAGTTTGTATCAGTGACTCTATGCTCTGTGCGTGCTCAAGAGCTGCTGCACATGCCACAGGGCATTTCGACAGTAGCCGAGTCATCTATATCATGCAGTAGGTAGATGAAATAGGGTACCGGGTGGGATAGATCTACATTTATACTACCCTAACATGTGGTATTGGTGGTGTGGGGCACCTGAGGATGAGGGAGCTTTGAACGGATAATGGTCTGTTATTCTTACAAGAAATAGGTTCATAGAGTGCGTGATGGTCAGACTCCCCGCACAGTTGATCAGTAGGCGTTAGAGGCGCCACCGAGACAGAGGAGGCGGCAGGAGCTTGAGCATCAGCCGAGCGGTGGATGAGGCAGTGGATCCGTTCCTTCCACAAATGGTGGTCAGAGTCATCGAGCACTACTACCACCACCCCTAGATGGTTCTCCTCAAGCTCCGGGAGCAGGTAGATAGGGGTTGGACTAGATCCAGGCATAGAGACCATTATTCATGATGCTTCTAGATTTTTTGATGTTTTTGTTTGTGGTTTATTTTTGACTTTGTACTTTGAGCTGTATTAATAAAAGACACCTGTCCTTGTGACTTTTCTTTCCTCCTTTTTTTGTGGTTGATACTGAGTGGTTTCGGTTAAAACCATTGACTTGGCCCTCACATTCTAGATTCCTAATGGAGGAGACGTAGTGACCACATACTGATGCCGACAGTGTAACTCAACCCTTGGAGGTGAGAGTAACAGTTTTATATCTTGATAGTAGCATCGATGCCTTATGACGTCATCCATGGAATGAATTATTATTGTTCATGTCAGTATTGACTGTATTAGGAAAAGGACATGGTTCATTCAGGGGATGAGAAAATATTTTTTCTTTTCGAAAAACTAGAAATCCTAGAATCTCTTATAGGACCTAGGCGAAGAAGGGTGTACTCGAGTTCTTTATAATTGGATAGTCTCACCCATAGTTCGTTGAGTGAATAGTTTACGTTTTACACTAATCTCAATCGTCTCAGATGTGTCTTCTTATAGAATGACCTGAACATGAGATAGAATCGTTGACTTGAGTTCCCCCAGGACTAGGACTTTGAGATATTCTATACTCTTGGAAAGCAGAACGTTGTAGTAAATACTCTCAGCAGGAGATCTGGCATTCATCTGCTAGGAGAGGTGACGGAGCAGCTGGCTGCGTTGTAGATATCCTTTTTGGAAAGAGATGGAGCAACCCTTCTACAGTCTCTCACATTCACTCCTCTACTTCTTCAGCGAGTCAGGGAGGCCCAACATGGAGACCCTGAATGTGAGTTGCGTCGTGCTCAGATATCCACAGGGCAAGAACCTTATGGATTTTATGAAGGTGGGGAGAATGACATCCTCTTTAGAGGACATAGCGTGGTACCAGTTGCACATCATGAGGATGTGTTGAGGGAGTTCCACACTTCCCCTATTGTGGTACATCCAGGAGTGGAGATGATGTATCTGGACCATCGACGATAGCACAGGTGGCCAGTTATGAAGATGGAAGTACAAGAGTTTTTCTCACGATGCCTCTTTTGTCAGCAAGTGATGGCATAACACCAGGTACCAGCTGGCTTGGTGTATCCTTTAGAGGTCCCTGAGTGGAAGTGGGATGGGATATCCACGTACTTCATGACGGGTCTTCCACGTACATCCAGGAGTCAGGATACGATATAAGTGATCGATGACCAACTCTCCAAGTCGGCCCACTTCCTACCGATTAGAAAGGAGGTCCCAATAGAGAGCTTGGGATGCCTCTATGTGTAGGAGGTTGTGCATTGACATGGATTACCTTCTTCTATTTTCATCGACCGTGATGCACGGTTTAATTCCCATCTATGGAAGGGGTTTTAAGAGGCTTTCGGGACACAGCTTCACTTGTGCACCGCCTTCAATCCTTAGATGGATGGTCAGACTGAATGGACCATTCAGACCCTCAAGGACATGCTCCATACATGTGTCCTTGACTTCGGCCGCAGGTGGGAGGACCACTTACCATTTGTAGAGTTTTCCTACAACAATAGCTAACACTCCACCATCGGTATGGCACCTTTTGAGGCCTTTTATGGTCGACCTTGCAGATCGCCACTAGGATGGACAGACTTAGGGGAGTCAGCACATGTGGGACCAGAGATGGTATGTGCTACCACGAAGAAGGTGAAGATCACCAAGGAGCATATGAACTCTGCACGGAGTAGGTATAATTTGTATTCTTACAAAAGAAAGAGACCTCTGTAGTTTAAGGATGGAGACCACATCTTTCTCTAGGTCTCATCATGATGAGGTCTACAGGGATTAGGCCGAGGTGACAAGTTATCTCCACGATTCTTCGGAAAATTCGAGGTCCACAAAAGAGTAGGTGAGGTGGCTTACCAGATAGATCGTCCACCTCAGTTTCACCGGGTGCATAACGTCTTTCACGTATCTCAGTTGAGGAGATACGTGCACGACCCATACCACATCATCAACCATGGAGGGATGGACACCGATGATGGGGTGACTTTCATGGAGGTTCCAGTGGAGATTAAGGATCGACAAGAGTGGGTCCTATGTGGATGTTTGATACCTTGTGTGCACATTCGTTGGAAGTAAGAGAACCTCCAGGAGAGCACATGGGAATGGGAGGCTCCGATGCGTGCTCAGTACCCCCATTTGTTTTCCTAGTGTGAGTTGTAGCTTACGGTGATGTAAAGCCCTAAGGTGGGTAGAATGTAATGACTCAAAAATTCCATGGAATTTTTTTTTCTTAAATTCATGGAATTTTTACGAGTCCGGAGTTTCTGACGGCGCCTGATTCCGGGGCCTGGTGTGCCCGAATCAATTTCTGATGTTTTTTTAGGTACGTTCAGTAAATGTACGAGCGATATATTATATATTTAGAACTGGTGCTCGGAACTGAAATCTGAGGGCACTGTTGAACTCGCAGAGTCAGTGATTTCTTAGTGAGACCTTCACTGCAATTGCGTTCTGACATGAATGGAGGATATTTTTTGGGGTTTAATTAAGTTAAATAAAAATAATTTGTTGGCCTTATTTTTATTTGAGGTAGTTAAAACCACCAAGTGGAGGTTAGAGATGGGGCCCACCCATACATAACCTCCCTTGGGAGGATGTTATTATATGGGGCCCACTTGAGCTCTTTAACTCCTCTAACCCCCTTTAACCCCTTGGAACCCCCAATTAAGTGGGGGAGCCTCTTCACCTTCCCCCTTCATTTAATAATCCAACTCCACCAATTTAATTATGTAAAGTAACTTAATTAATTTGAATTCTTTTGAACTCTTTCCAACAATAAAATAATAGAAAAGTCTATTATTTTTATTTGGTTGGCATAATCTTTGGGTGGATCATTTTCTTGAGGTTTGTAGAACATTTGGGAGAACATCATCCTCCCAACGAAGAATGCATGTCACCACCGAAGAACGATGAACACCATCTTCTCCCTCTTCAACCAGGGAAATAAGAGGAAACACCACCACCCACGAAGAATGTCGACGACATCATATCGACTCATCTTCTCTGAACTCCTCTTCGATCAACTTTGACGAAACGGCGCCACCCTTCTGTGACTCCATCAATAATCACTGAACTCGAGGTAGGGGGGATTTGAATTAGTTTATTTCTGTGTTATAACCTTTATTGTACAATTTATGGATTAAGAAATTACAATTGTTATCGCCATGATGAGGAGGGCTCAGACCGCACGAAAACAGACCGACCCTCCCCTTTGGATGTGCTTGTTTATTTATGATGGAGGCGGACCATGAGGAAACCAGAAGTGCAAGGCCGACGGGTCACCACAAGGGTGTGGTACCGCAGTGCCGCACATAGAAGGAGAGACGCAGCCAGTGCAGGCCGAGGCGGAAGGAGCATGGAAGCGTCGCACCGCGCGAGAAAGCATCAGTCTGCGGCAAGCCGGAAAACGACGGTGGTGGAGTGGCGCCGTCGCGCCGGTCCCTTCGAATCGGAAACAGGGGGCGCGACACCCCCTCCCACGCGTAGCTAGCTAGGCCACGAAGGCCGGCCGGCCGGGTCGCCACGGGCTGGGCCGCCTCGGGCCGGGCCACCTCAGGTCGGCACCCCTCATACCGGGCTACCCTAGGGCAAGGCCTCCATCGGTTCGGGCCACCCTCGGGCCGGGCCGCCCTTAGGTCGGGCCGCACATTCGTGGTGGGCCGCGCATTCGGACCGGGCCGCCCCTTTAGGCTGGGCTGCTCCCTCGCTTCGGGCTGCCCACTCGGGCCGGGCCGTGAACTCGGGCCAGGCCAACCACTTCGGCCGGGCCACCCCATTAGACCAGGTCAGACCCGCGGATCAAGTCGGACCCCAGATTGGTTCGGGTACGATCGGACTCGGACCCGCTATGGCCTGAATACACCTTTTTCCCACATTTTTGGCTACGGGTGTCCGAACGACATTCCATCTGCGGCGACGGAAGGCTTAGAGAAGGAAATTTCTTTAGACATACCCCACATAAGGTTTGGACGCAGTTGGGGTACGACCGGGTAGGTATGAACCGAAAAACCAACCGGGCCCCTAGAACGGAAATGCCTATAACCCACAGACCAGGCGTCCGATTGACGCACCTTCTGTTGCTTGGGGTTCCCTATGATGAGGCAAAACTAAAGGATACATCAACTCCAGACTACGTGGTAGTTAATGTATTGATGCATTCCTTGAGGAGAAGACCCTCCCAGAATTGATCGTGCTATGTATGGGAACACTATGAATACCAGTGACGAGACTGGACCTGGATCCTACATGGGTTTGACAATGACGAGACTGGACCTGGATCCTCCGTGGGGTCGACAGTGATGAGACTGGACCTAGATCCTCAGTGGGTTCAACAGTGATGAGATTAGACCTTGATCCCTTGTGGGTTCGACAGTGATGAGACTGGACCTGGACCCTTTGTGGGTTCGAAAATGACGAGACTAGACCTAGATCGTCTGTGGGTTCGACAACGATGAGACTGGACCTGAATACTCCATGGGTTCGACAGCGAGGAATTTTATACCGAGATACCATGAAGGATCGACACCTTCGATAGAATGTTGTTTTAGGTTTATAAGGATATCTTCCATTCTACAGTGAAAGACGATTTAGAGGCTACAACTAGTCACCGCTTACTCTCTTTTAAGTTATGTATACCTGGTGTGAGGTGAGTCACTAGCTTTGTGTTTAACCCATGTATGATATGTGTACTCTTGACGATTTAGGTATTTGTATGGGAATATACCTAAGTAAGGGTGTATGTTTCTTCGGGGATGCTTCTTTATGGTTGTGTTGTGGTGAAGCCCACGTGGCTTTCTTCTGTGAGCTGTATCTATGGGATTCACCTTGTGTTGTACTTTTTTTGTAGACTGTTTCTACAATTGTGGAAAAGAATGGGGTTGGGCTCAAGAGTTGGAGCATGAATGTGGTTGGTAACATAGGTATATGTATTGGCATATATCTAAGTAAACATGGTTTATAATTTGTGATTGTATCTTACTATTGTGGTTTATCATTGGTGGATTCTAGGAGACCATTTGGGGTCTCAGGGTCCCCTACTGAGTATTGTTATACTCACCCCTACACGGGCTTCTCCCTTACCTTGTTGTGTTTCGTGCAGATGATGAAAAGTAGTGATCGAGGTTGGGGGTGATGGACGTGAAGGTGCTTGGGGATAGACTAGATGGGACATAACTCAGGGACGAGTTTTTCGAGTTATGTACCTACCCTTCAGGTAGGATTCCGCGGTGGAAGATCTAGGAGTTGTTTTCCCTTTTTACTTTTACTTGTACTTGTTGTTCAGTTGGTTTTGTATACTAACCCACTTACTTTCATCACACTTTTTTTCTATTTTAGTACTTGTTTCTTCTACTTCTTGTGTTCATATTGTGTGTGTTACTGGTTTAAAAGAAAATGACTTCCCTTTTTATCGGGGATTCTCCTTTGGTGCTAGTCGCCCGCCCCTGGCCTATGGAAGGCGGGATTGGGGTAGTCACGACATGGGCCCCGAGGACGGGTTGTGACAAATGATTCATTACAATATATTTTTTGTGGCTCAAGAATTATAAGTTAATGTCCGATATTCATTTCTTATAGTACGAAATGATGTGGAAAATGATCTAACAACAACAAAAAGATAAAATTATTCCAATGAAACACAAAGATATCAAGTGAGTATATTTTATTTATACAATGTCTGGATGGTAAGTGAATTCCTCAAAAATATAAAAATGATATAGAAAAATAATTCACCAAATACCTTAATCAAGGTTGAACCAGCGATATTTTAAATCATTATAAATTTATGGTTGGAAGTTCCATAACTATCTATTGGTCATTCATTTTTTTGACATTAGTTGCCTCTAAACAATCTATTATTATATATGATTTTAATCCATGTACATATATTCACTTGAAAGAAATTATATCTTACACAAAAACCATGTTATTTTTAATTTTATATGACCTTTGTACTTGTATCTCTCACCTATTATTAAGATACATTATTAAAAAAATTATTAGGTGGGTTATTAGAAATGGTATGAAAATATATAATACCCTTGATTAATGAGATCAGAAATAAAATATGAAAAAAAAATTATATTTAAGGTTCTATATTGTTAGATGCTAATATTTTTACAGACAAGGTCTATAATAGATATCGTAAGATATCATCTATTTTTTCTTGAAACTCGTTATTGTATTTTTCATTTGAGACGTGGTGGATGAGTCTTATTTGGAAATTGAGTGAATTGTTTGGGAAAGTGACCTAATTTTTGGTGATTTATGATAATTTGAAATAATGGAGTATAGATATAAACTATTTTATGGATAATGAGGTTTTCCACTCTTGGGGTGGATTTAGAGGTGTTTTGAACCCTTCTACAATAAATTGGGCATAAATTTTAATCCAGAATATTTGCACACCATGAAAATTTATTAGAAGACTTATAAATGTATCAAAAAACATTTATTATATGGTTATAGGTCCTGAAATAATTCAAAAAATTAAAATATTACACAATGTACAATTAAATTACATATATTTTAATAGTCATTTGGGTTAAATATTAACCCTTGCTGATGCGTATTTTGGCATATCCCTCTAAATTGAAATACATAAAATGTAAATGAATTATACATTGTGTAATATCTCCAGAAGTGTGTTTCATGTATAAAATGTGTAATATTTTTCTCATTCCTCTATAGCATGCATCTTCCACACAACCTTATAAGGTTCTCCATGTGGTTTTGGAAACCAACCCTTCATTCTGAACATATGTATCATCCATTTGTTCCCTAATGAGTGATTTTGCTTATGTTTTACATTCTCTCAATTTTTTCTCTAGTTTTTGTGATGTAATATATTACAATGGTTTTATTTCAGGTTCTGATACTGATCTTTTTAATATAGGATTCATCATTCTCTCCAATTCCCAATTATTATTGATGGTGAATCCTATTCAATTCAATATATTATTCTTTGAAAAAAAGTATGGTTTTACACCCTAACCATATGGTTTGAATACTTGAAATATTTGTGAAGTATTTCTATTTATCAAATATTGCGAGCCAAAAATTAATAAAATGATGAATTTTTATTATACCTTGAAATAAATTTGAATCCAATTCATATATAACTAGATTACGGGTACCATTCATGTGACAAAACAAATGATTATAAATGAATTGGAAAATGGATTGTATTGTGTCTGGAATGATATGAGTTTTAGGTGATCTCTTTATATAGAAGTACCAATGGATTAGATTCATTATTGAAATGACTAACATGTAATCTTTTTTGACAAAATGATTTTTTTTTTGTAATTTCAGGATTAATTGTAATTTTTATAATTTTCCATGGATCATTTTCATATGATATTGTGATATCCTTTAATCTAAGCCTAGGGATTTATGTTGTAATTATTATATAAATACATTGGCCATCAATCATTCTATAATTATAATATACTATTTCTGTCCCTAATACATGCTATGATGATATAGATCAGTCTTGAAATGGATACATGTTTTAATTTCAATACATCGAGCTTAGCTCTGACTTATTGCCAAAATGATTATAAAAAATTTTTGACTTAGATTTTTGTGATTACATGAGGGATATGTTTTCATGGTTCACATGGTTATGATACAAGAACAATGACATTTTGGTATGGCACTGAATCAATTTATCTTTTTCCATGGTAATATGGTTGGGGTGGGAATAGTAGAGAGTCATGCTTAGAGATATGTATGCATGGTGCCGAAGAGTGTTGATGTGTTATTAATTTAATTATTTAAGTAATTATCACACATTTTATTTCATTATTTAATGAAATTATTGTTATATTAGATATATTTATACATAGATTTCTTGAACTAATGAGTTGTACTCACACCCTATTTAGGCATCCATTTTGAACAATGTAGCTTACTTTGGAGCATGATTGCACACAAGTAAGACCATGATGTTGATTAAAACTTCCTGGATGGGTTGGAGTTTGGACATGGGAATGAAATAGCGCTTCGTTGTTAGGAATTTTGTGTAATTATTTGAGTCTTAAAGCCTTTTATTTGTATTGATTTTAGAATTAAATTTCATTACATTTCATCCAGTCATGAAATTGATAATTTATTATTTATTGGATGAATTGTTTGATTTTTTTGGATTCTCCGATGTATTTTTTAATTTACATTATTTATTATTCTATAATATGATTGATATTGTTAATTTTCACTATGTTCTATCTCTATTACGAGGGGGTATATTCTCCCCACTATACTTATCACACCCCACTGCTAGTCGGCAACCTCTAGCATATCGGGAGGCACACATGAGGTCCCACAACAATCCCGATTCGTTCACATGAGAGAGTGAATGGTATTAGTATATTATAAAGTTGAATTAGAGAACACAATATTTATTTTTAGTGGATTTAGTATTTTTGAATGTTATAAGGGAGACTATGTTGTGTCAGTACATGGTAATGATTTTTTACATGGGAGAAGTTAGCACATGTATGGGGGAAATCATAGTTCCTAGGAATGGGAATGCATATTATATTGTTTTCATATTATAATTAATGTTATTTCATGTAGGGTAATTCACATGTAGTACAATTGTATTATTTTTTGGTTTAATTAGCTCTTTATATTTTTAATCATGGCCAGGTATAATGCAAGATGCCATTAAATGCATCACTATAGGGATGTAGTGTTACATATTTACATATGTTGTTCATGATAAGGGAGTATTTATAGCATGTGATATAAATATTCATATAATAAATGTGGTATGAGATACCTGTTATATAAAATAAATTGATTAATATAAATGAACATGTATTTCATGCTAAAACACATGTAAAACATGTTTAGTGTGACTTGGAGTAGTGGTAATATATTGTTGTCAGCTATTGTGGTAATCCAGTTTGTTATCTACAATTTTCTATGGAGTGTGATTTTCTTTTATAGAAAATGAATTCTCATTGTCTACGAGATGAGTATTCGTAGTGTGGAAATCATAACACTCTTAATGCTACTATTTCATGGCTACTTGTATCTCATGATGATCAAGTGGTTGTTCATCTTCATGAAAACATCCTAAGAGTCATGAAATACTTGGAAATGAATACTTCTCAAAGAATTATAATCATATTTGAGTATAGGAAAGAGTTCTATATGCCTCATCCACATACGTTAATTAATATGGGAGGCCCCCAGGAGACAATGTTTTAGATCATGTTACTCCATATGATCATTAACCATATTCAGACACCCATATATTGGTTTATGAAGCATGTTTCATGTTTTCTTCCTTAACCTAACATTAATTGGTTGGTTATTCTAGAGATGACCCAGAAGAAAGAGAGGTTATTATGTAAGTAATTCTAGGAGATTCCCATGGGACATTTATATACTGAGACACTGAATGATGAAGAGTCTTGTGATCTAATGATCCTGACACCCGAAGTAATGTAAGTAATAGACTATGTTGAAATTTTCTCCGAACTATAGTGATTTTCCCCATATTTAAAAGTTGATGTGATCTATATGGTGAGACTTTTTCAGGATGGTATTCACGAAGAGATTAGGTAGCATATGAACATCTTTCATCTGATCTGTTTTTTTGAATGTAATGAATTAGAGAATCATCATGGAAGAGAATTAGAGAGAGGCCCAATGTAGAATCCATGATTTATCAGTAAGGTGATCCTGAGACTATTCTTTTAGTGGAAATATTAATCAATATGATAATTTTCTCTATGTAAACAATAATCCATGTAATGACGATGTCCTCAACCATCTAAAAATTGTGTTCCATTAAAGTGCTATTAGTTTAGCATGATGGGTCATGAGTGGTATTAGTGTTTGAACAGTACATTGGGGCTTATTTATTATTAAATGATATTCTAACATTAGATGTGTTTTGGGGAATGTAGAATCAGAGTAGCGGCCTGGGATTAGGACACGTACCGACGTATAAGATGAAAAAAAGATACTCCTCAACATAAATGTATTTTCAGATCCAAATGAACTTATGGTCAAGGCAGGGGATGTGATACCATAGTATCGAAATGGAAGTACCAAAAATATGAGTTAACTTAGGGGATTTATATTGGGTTCTAGGGTAATGGGGTTGGTGAACATCAGGGCATGATGAATAATCTGGATATTATAGATGTTGGACTATCTATTCTCATAGGTACAATTATTGTATCATCTACTAATGCATGAGTTTTCCTTGATACAAAAGAATCACATTCCTTTGTTAAATCCCCCTTTTGTATACAGTTTGGGCTAGGATGGGGGGACCATGGATGAAGTCTTCCCATTAATTCACCATTGTGAGTGTGATTAGAAAAAATTAAATGTTTCAAAGGAATGTTGTAGAGATGTTGGTGGTTATTGTTTCTTATGGGAACCAATCTTCTGGTAATGACAGATTCTGATTAGATAGTCGGTATGGGTAGGGTAGTTATATACTAGGAACATATTAAAAATTACCATAATATGGTTACATTTCTATATAAAAAAAGAGATATAAATTATCACAAGGGTGAGTGGGATCCTGATGGAGGTCATGCTGGTCCAATTTAGTGTAGAAACCTTTTTCTCATGGATAATATATTCACTCCTACTTAATATGATGGGGGTATATAACATGATTCCATTCCCAAAATTTAAACCATTTTATAGATGACTTTCCAACAGAGTTTTACGTTTTACCTCATATGCGAGATATAATGTTTACAAATGACTTTTTCATTAATGTAGTGATAGTTTATATCATTCCTTATGGAATAGAAGATGAAGAGCTTTAAGAGTTGGAACATTATTTGAAATATTTGGAATACAAAAGTTTCATAGGGGCTAGTATGACTCTATTATATTATCTTATTATTTTCACCAAGTTGGCTGGCACATCTTTTCACATATGTGTGGACTACTAGATATTAAACTAGATGAAACTCAAGAATTTTTATCCCCTTATGTGAATTTATGCTCTTTTCAATTAGATGATAGGTGCTCAATTATTATCCAAAATTCATTTGAGCTATGGATATCACCATTTGAGAGTTAGATGATTGGAAATACCATAAACTACTTTTTGGAGAAGATATTTGATGTATGGTTTCATAAGGATGTAGTTTGGTTTGAGTAACCCAGTAGTGGTATTCACATCCTTGAAGAATTCAATATTACATCCATCCCTAGACTAATTTTTGGTGGTTTTGTTGATGAATTATTAGTGTAACCTATGTTAGAAGACGTACATTCCCAATATATTGACATTTTCTTGAGTATATTGATAAATAATTAACATTTTTCCAAGCTAACCAAATTTAGTTTCTAGATTGATAAAGTGTTCTTTTTAGTCCATGCCATCTTAGAGGTAGGAGTCTTAGTGGATAGATAGAATGCGGAATCCGTGGAATTTTAGGAAAATCCCATGAATGTATTCCAAAAATATATATTTATAGGTCTAGTATATTATTATCAGTTTTCTATCCATGATATACCCAGTTTTTTAGCACTGATTTCATGGATGACCAAGTGAGACGTGATGCTTTTTGGTTTGATTCATATGAGTGAATTTTTGTCGAGATTAAAAGTATGATGAACTCAGATAAAATACTCACATTACCTATGATATATAAAGAATATAATTTGTATTATGATGCATCTAGACATAGACTTAAATCAGTTATTATGTGGTAAGATTAATTGGTTACATATATTATCAGAGAGTTGAGACCACAAGAGAAGAATTAGTCAACATATTATTTAGAGTTGGTTGTAGATGTTCATTCTCTGAGATTTTATAAGAATTATCTCACGGGTGATAGTTTTTTAGTATACACATACTACAAGATCCACATGTGCATATTTTTACAATAAGACCTGAACCATTAGAAGATTTCATGGGATGAGTTTCTGTAGTATATCTACATAGAGTTTGATTATAAACCGGTAATGGTTCACTATATTGCTGATTATTTGAGTTGGATGTTTAATATAGTGGTAGTTCATGACACATTTTATGAGTGTTGGATAATTTCACTCTTTTCATGAATGCTTACAGATGTTTAGGGCTCCCAATGATGATTGTCTTTGACTTCTTCATATGTCCTTCCTGTGCTTTTTTAATAGATAAATAATGAGCAATTATCTGGCCTAGAGGTATTGGTTCTAGGATTTAGTTTATATTCATGGGAGAAAACATGAAGATGGTGTCCTGGTAGTTTAATTTCTATTATTTTCCAGGCATGATTATATGTTCCACCAGGCCTATGTGAGGATCTCATGATAGGGTTCTGTCACGACCCGTCCCTTAAGGCTCGTACCGTGACTACCCCAAACCCGCCTGCCATAGGATAGGGGTTGAAAACTACAACCAGAAATAAATTTCCTAAAAATGTAAAGGAGTTTCTTCAAATCCTTTACACACACAGTTAGGGTACTCTGTGCACATGTGAAACACAACAGAATAAGAAAGGTGAAACCACAATAAAAAACCACCACCAAGTGTAAAAGTATGAACTGAAGTAAGGGGTCCAGAATACAATCTCAAATGAAATTGAAATATAGAAAAAAATTCAAAATGTTTTTGAGTTCCTTTGCTAAGGATCCTACCATAAGGGTAGGTATAGTTCATCACAACAGCTCTCCATGTCAGCCGGTCACCTCTGTATACCGCCATGTCTAGGATCCTCGAGACTTAGTCAAAGATGCTCGTCGTCTGCAAAAGGCACAATAAGGTGCGGGTAAAGACCATGCATGGGGTGAGTGTAACAATACCTAGATAAGAACCCACAACCATTGGAGGTCTCTCATTATTCAACAAATGAAAAACCACAAAGAATGATATCAATCACAATGAAAAAAAGAAAAATATAGCTCACACCAGGTTGGGATTAAGAATAGAAGTACATATGTTCAGACATAATGGTAGATCATATTATTCTATCATGAGGTTCTACTGATGATCCACACAGTATAACTCGGTGGTGATCCACATAATATCACTCAGTGCTAATCCATAATGGATGGCTCAGTTTGGATCCACACAAGATATCTCAGTGATGATCCCCAGAGGATCGCTCGATACTGATCAGTAGAGGATCGCTCTGTGCTGATCGACACAGGATCACATGGTGATGATCCGAAGAGTATACCTCAATGGTGATCCACACAGGATCACTCAATGCTGATCCAAAAAGGATCGTTATTCATTCTTCACATCTTAACAGGCCACTGGATTCCCGTAGTTAGTGTGCTTGATTCTGGGAGGATCAGATCCTGATTCCATCAGTTGTATTTCAACAAGCACGAAGTCCCATGAAGAAGAAACTCAATTATCTTCTATGTCATAACTCTTCCAATGCAGGAGACGGTACATCAACTGGACATCCGGTCTGTAAGTTATAGGCATTTTATTGCAGAGGGATCAGTTGGATTCAGGTACAATCCAACATCTAAAAACTCTAACTTTCTCTAAAACTCCCATGGAGTATCTCAAAAGGACCGGCTCATCCTAAGGGTTTAGCGCCACCGATAGATCATTGAACGAATGCCTGGTTTTAAAGATATGGATAATAAAGTATAACAGGGATGAAAGGGAGCAGATTCCGGTCTGACCCAACCTAGTCTTGGTAGACCCATCATTTTTTTGTTCTACCCAAACCAATTTGGGTCGACTCGAACCATGTTTGGACAAAATCATGTCGACGCGACCCACTGGGGCTGGCCTGGATGGCGTGTCCGGCCCGACCAGTAGACCTTGCCCGACTCTCATGTCCGGACCAACCAGAAGGTCCGGCCGGGCCAGTGGGCCCGGCTAGCCTAGAAGAACCCAACCCACATGTAGATCAGTTGATGGCACACCGAACAGACGTAGACCATCCAGTGCAGCCAGCGTGCACCACCCCTTCTTCCAAAATGGCTGGCTCAACCAACCGTTTTGTCCAGCCAAGCTGCTCGAGCTGACCGCTCCTTATTCTTCATGCAGTTCATTGATGCAACACCCATCCACCACCATATCACCTATGGGCGCTGGTCCTCTATGTAGCCAGCTCGGCCTGCCGTCAGCGTTGGTTACAGGAACGGCCGCGCCAATGGTGTCGCATCGGCGTTTGCCTTTGAAAGCCACCTGAGATCCATTGGTGGTCTGTTCATGTTCTTATATGTGCCTATAGGCCTCCTGGGTTTCCATATTCCCTACCCAGCCTCCATATATGCCTTTACACCACGTTCATTGAACCTAAAAAATACACCATGGACTAGTTTAACTAGGGTTCTAGGCCTTTTTGGGTTTTTTCCCACACCCTCCGCATTATCATTTTAATACATGGGGAAGTATAGTAATAAAAAACGAAGAAAAATCCCCGTCATAAGACCCTAAAACAACCACCCACATGGACAAATGAGACATGGATCAACATGTTAGTCGGTTGGTCGGTCTTTATTGTATTTTCTATGAATGGAAATAGTAGGAACAACAATGCTTGTATACCCCCTTCCTTGATTTTTTTGGGAGGCATTGTAGAAGAGAAAGTATTGTCCATGTCCGAAGGTGTTCTCCAACCTTCGCCACTACCCATCATTTCCCCCATCGACTGTCAATCAATAACATTCTTCGGAAGAGAGTAAATTCCCCTCTGCTTCGTCAGAGCATCCTCTCATAGTTCTAAAAAACCCCAATCCCATGATCATATTAAATAGTGGGGAATGAGGAGATTAACACATCACACAATTAATGATGTTCATTAATGTGTTTAATTTAATAACTTACTCTTTCAGAGGTGTCGTTACACAACTAATGATTCAATCATTTAAATTGGTTTACATTTCACTACGGTCTCACCACTGTTTGTCTATCAATATAAAAAAGTAAAATAGAATAACCTATAGAGTTATTTTATTATTCGTTTTTTTTGTAATGTCCAGAAATTAACATTTTCATCTGATATTTTATGAAAAAAAAAGTTATGATTTCCGTAAGCGAATCTCGGTGATACAGATTCAACTATGAAATCATATTTTTAATCTAAGAACTAGTTGAATTGTTAGAAAACACTTCTCACACGTTTTCTAACTGTATATTAAAAAATATCAAATAATTATTAAATGTCACCCTCGACTCACAACAGTCGAGTTTAGGCTCTACCTAAGGGGAACACTCCCTCAGGAGCTCAACTATACTCCATGATTTACAAACCAATTTACAATGTAGGAGTTATAGAATTCATCAATAAAATAATTGATACATATTTATTTTATTTACAACCAAAAACTAAAATCCACTGTTGACCTGTGCCGATCAATGTTTGGACCTGCCTAAAGAAAGAATATCATCCCATGTTCAGTGGTGGTTTTTCATTTTTTATCTGAGTCTTCGTTCGTGAGTAATAAGCATTTGAACAATAAAATTATTTTATAAAATTATTTTATTTGCGATTATTCAATTTTTTTGTTTTCTCACTGGAGGCCTGCACCAACCATACTTAAGTCACACCCAGGGCAAATCCGCCATCATTAATGCAACTATGGCCTCAGATTTTTGATACAAGAAACCATTTAAATGTTTTCCCACATTTTAGGAAACTTTCTCACACGTTCTTTTCAAAGCATAATTTTTTGGAGGATCATTTCATGCACTCTGTTCTTCGTAATACCGTGCGTTTAAATTTTTTTGTCTCGTATTAATTCCATATAATATAAAAAAATTAAAAATAATTTATAGGTCTTTCCATTCACCACACCTTTGGTATTTTCATCCTGGAAAGCTACAAAAAATCTAAGGAAAAATGGGGGGGTATTGAGCATGGATCTAATCCTCCCACTCCCATGTGCTCTCTTGGAGGTTGTCGGTCGACCAGAGAACTAACACTAGAGGAATCGACCTCACACAAAAGACCTGATCTTATTGATCCTCTATCTCCAATGGGAACTACGAAAACGTCACCCCTCATCGATTTATAGCTCACCCCATTTGATAACGTGTGATTGATCATGCATGTACCTACTCATTTGTGACACATGGAAAACACTTTGCACCCGGGGCATTTATTGGGGAAGATCTATATGGTAAACCACTTTTCCAACTCTTTTGAGGATCTAGAATGGTATGATGAACCATTGAGATAACTTTTCACCCCAGCCAAATTTTCACAATCCTCATCGGGGTGGGACCCTTAGGAAGACATGATCTCCCTCCTTGAACTCTAAGGGTCCCCATATATTATCATCATAAGATATCTATTGGGTCTGTGCAGTCTCAATCTGCTCATAGATTATCTAAAACTTCTTAGTGGTAGCTCGTACGATCTCTGGACCCATAAGTGCTTACTCTCTTTGGTCTTTCCAGCATATAGGTGATATGAAAGGTTACTCGTACATGTCCTCAAATGGGGCCATGATGATGATGGAGTGATAACTTTTGTTATATGTGAAATCCACCAGTGGTAGGAAGTCCTCCCAACTTCGACCAAAATCAAGGAGAAAATCACAAAGCATGTCCTTGAGTTTCTGTATGGTCGGCTTCGTTTGACCATATATATGAGGGTGAGAGGTGGTTCTCAAGAGTAGATGAGTCATTAATGCCTCATGTAATCCCTTCTACAAGAAATATGTAAAAGGAGTGTGGTTATCGGAGATGATCGTTGATCGAATCTCGTGAAGTCGTAAATTCTCTTATATATTAAGACATTTGAATCCCTCTACCGATCCCTACTCTCAAATGAGTAGGAAGTTGTCTAACTTGGTGAGTTGGTGAATGATCACCTAGATGGAATCATGGACCCTATACCTACATGTTAGCCTTATCACAATGTCCATGTTGATTCCATCCTACATTCATTTTGGAACCTCAAGTGGATGAGTCAAGCCACATTTAACCCAGGGATCATCCTTCACTTGATGGAAAGTGAGGCATCCCGAAACAAACTCAGCCACTTCTGTCATCATCACTGGCCACCAGTACTGACGCTAGAGGTAATAGTACTTCTTTTCCACATTATGATGTACCACCATAGGGGACTAGTGGAACTCACTCAACACCTCCTCTCATAACATCATTATTATTATGGTGCATCCTCTTTATAGGATAACATGATCCCCACCTTCCTAAAATTATTCTGGTTCATGTCCTATAGATATATAAGCACGACAGGCTTCACAGTCAACTTCCCCAATATTAGCATCCCTAACTCACTGAAGAAGTGGGTAATTGTTTGTTATAAACCGATGGTAAGCTGCCCCATCACTATCCACGAAGGATAAATGTTATGTAGATAGCTGCTATGTAACCTCGCCTAGGAACCATAACCCACGCATCTTGTTGAGTGCGTCTACTACTACATTTCCCTTCCCAAGAGTTTAGACCATCTCATAAACATAGTCTTGGTGGAACTCCAACTATCTTTGTTATCTCAAATATTGAAAATCCTATGAGCACCACTCCATCCATGCGAAAGGCTACTCTATTTTAACAGATTGATGTGCCCATCAATCTTTTGGTAGTGGTTACTTATTCTTCATGGCCACATGGTTAATGTGCTGATAATCCACATATAACCTCAAACACTATGTCCTACTAAGCACATCCTAGGCATGTCCCTCAACTATAATATAAACTACTAGAGCTCTGCGGGAACCATCTGATATGCAGCTGTAGATATATGCGCCTTCTCTGGGTAGAAGCCGATGTAGTTGTCCATCTCTCGTTAGGGAGAAAATCCTAGAAATAGTTTTAGAAAGGATGTTCTCACACTCTGGCACTACTATTGGGAATCAAAAACTGAAAACTGCTACTACCATGCGGGTAAGGTTGAATGGCTAAAGAGTGATCAACTCCACCATCCTATGCATGTGTTTATCCTATGCTTCTTGGGTTTCCTTTTTAGCTGACCCAGGAAAACCTCATACCAACGCTATAAATATACCACATCGTTTTGGTCTAAAACATTCAATCTGATCATGAACTGTGGATGACCAGTCAATACCCAATCTAACAACAAAAGGGCTCGACACTTCCACAATGAGGTTCCAACCGAAACTCTCACATCAAGTGTCTGATCACACCGTGGGAATAAGAGTGATTATCATGTATAACTCATAGGTATCTCTAGATGTAGGGGTCAAGTCACCAGCTTAACTAGAAAATATAGGTCTCAAACAAGATTCATGACAAAAAGGAATGATTATTAACCATGTCTATTAATTAGGAATTCTAGTAAAAGACAGATATAGTACATCAATTCTTTCATAAATACATTGGGTCACACTCCTTGACCGCATGTAGCTACTATTTTCCCCTATCCACCTGCTCACTGAGCCTGCTAGGGACCACATTGGGGTGGTGTTTGTAACATGTCAAAATTTATTCCACCTCTTGCAACTCTCTTAGATCCTCTTCCTCCCATACTGGCCTAAGATCTATCTGTCACTATTAATTTCACTTCCTGAAACATTTAACACTCCCATGTCTCTTATAATTGCATCATTTTACAACATTCCCACTTCTAATATTCACTGGATGTATATGCTCGACCAATGAACATTCAACCTCAAATGTTCTCTCAAGCACACTAACATATGTAGGATTGCACAGTGGAATGGTACCGACTTAGATGTCCCCAAACACATCTCACTTAGAGGTCTGAGCCATGAAACATTTTTGTATCATATTTATCGAGTACCTGGAATGGTCGGTATGCCTCGAAGAATACTTACCTACTGACATGTCATCCTTCCAAATCTATAGAAGCTCTTTGGAACACATACCCCATAGCTTTTTTATGGAAAGAGACCCATTCTATTAGAAAGGTTCTCACGCTATGTCTACAAAAATATCACCAAATCGTAAGAATAGGGTAATCTAATCAATTTTTATTACCCTGCTGAGCCTTGTAGAAGGCTCACAATCAAGACTGCAATCAGATCGAACGGTGCCCTAGCTAGATGGAAACACGTCCACTACCTCAACCGAGTACATAGCTTCCTATGAGTCAGGCTCGCCTCAGAACCTGAGGGGTATCAGTTGTTGATACTTGTGAAGGGAACTAATCTTATATGTGTCCTTTACCAGTGGAATTGGTAGTAACTACTGACCAATGGGTAGTGGTATCGATGGCACACCCCTTGAAGGCACAATCTTAGGGATCAATCCATGTATTGAAGGCTCATCACACTTTGGACCATCCCATTTGTAATGCATTGGAATCTTGTATGGTTGTCTATATGGAGGCATCTTGAATGAGAGTTAATAAGAACCAACATAAATAATTTATACGTGGTGAGATGACTCAAATAGATAAAAATCCATTTACAAAACACACGGAGCTGGTTTATTTGTGTACCAAGTCGGAAATGAGAATTCAGTGTCCTGGTGATTAGATACATCAACCGCTGCTCCAAAACCTGACTCCCCAAACTAAAACCCGAACTCATGATACTTAACACATTTTCACAATTAAAAATGTAGACTCTTATCTCTTCTAGTATAACTGACCTCCCTTTGATATCAATTTGTCAGGACACATCTTCCAGGGCCTGTTCCATGACCACACCAAGCACACCGTACACATGCCAAAGGCTGGAAACTAGAACTGGAATGGAATATCAATAAAATTGGAAGGCATTTTTTCAAAACCTGTAAACACACAGACAAGGTACACTGCACACAAGTAAGACACAATGGATGCAGAAAGGTGAAACCACAACTAGAAACCACCATATAGTGTAAAAGTATGTACTGAAGTAAAGGGGTCAGAATACAAGACCAACATAAATGGAAATATAGAAAAAAGGGAAAACACCTCCAACAGTCATCCAGCAAAGGACTTACCTGATGGATAGTTACATCTATTCACTATTTCTCTCAACATCATCTGGTCACTTTCGTACACCACCGTGTTCTGACTCCTCGAGACTTAGTCAAAGATGCCCGTCGTCTCCACAAGACACAACGAGGTGTACGAAAATCCCATATAGGGATGAGTATAAAAATACCCTGTAGAGACACTGAGACCCCCGATGGTCTCTCAAAAATTCACAAAGGAAAAACCAAAAATCATGATCTCAACCACAATGCACAAAGAAAATTATATCTCACACCATGTTTTACTTAAGTGCATGAGTACAGATGTGTAGTCATAAAGCTAGATCATCTTATTCTTTCATGAGACTCTACATTTGATCCACATAGGATCGCTCAGTGTTGATCCACATACGATCACTCAGTGTGGATCCACAGAGGATCACTATCCATTCATCCTGTCTCAACCACCCATTGGATTTCCGCACTTAGCACACTTGACACTGAGAGGATCCACTTATCAAGACATAAGTTTTATTTCAAAAGGAATGATGTAACATGAAGAAGGAACCCGAGGATATTCCATTTCATATGGGTTCCAATGCAACAAACATCGTTTCAACCGGACCCTCGGTCTGTATGTTATATGCATTTAAGTGTTGAGGGCCCGGTTGGATTTGCGTACAATCCAAATAGGCCAAACTCAAAAATTTTCCAAAACACATGTGAAGAGTCTAAAGAGGACCACCTCTTCCTAAGGGTTCTGCCACTGTAGAAGGTTTGTCGAACAGACGACCGGTTTAATAGATATACCTAGATATGTATAACTTGGACGAATGGGTATTGGCTTCGGTCCGACCCGGTCGGTGCAAGCTGACCCGGTCAGACTAAGCCAACCAGACCTGATCTATGTTGACCCATCCCACTAGGCCTAACCCATATGGCAGTTTTTTCATAGCCGGAAGTCACGGACTGACTCGCGGGCTGCTCCTTATTCTACACGCGGCACGACGACGCTGCACCCTTCCACCACCATGGCCTGGTTGGTTATAATTCCAACCATCGTCGTGCCCGTCATCGTAGCACCAACAGTTGCCTCTATGGCCACCAAGGATTCTCTAGTGGCCCATTATTCTTCATGTCTATGAATATGGTCCTCTTGAGTTGTTTCCTTTACTACCTAGCCCTAAAATATGCCTTGCTGCTATGTACTTTTTTCCGCAATGAAAAACAGACCAAGGACAAGTTTTGCGGAGGGTTCTGTCATTGTTTGGTTCAGCCCGCACCCTCCGTGTTAGTGTTTGAAACAATGGGGAAGTATAAGAAAAATAAAGAATAATCCAAAACATAAGACCCTAGAATAACCACCCACATGGGCAGACAAGATGTGGATCAACCCATTAGTCGATTGGTCAGGGTTCATTGTATTTTTCAAAAAAAGGAATGAGAGTGAAAAACAAAGCACATAAACCCTCTTCTTCATGTTTTTTGGAAGAGGTGTCCAAAGAGAAAGGAGTGTTCACGTCCGAAGGTGTTCTTTGTCATTTTCTGTCACTCTTCCTTTCCCCCAATGACCACCGCTCTATCATTCTTGTCATTAGAGTGGAAAGTTGTTGGTGCTTTGTCACAGTATCCTCTCATATCTCTCTAAAACACCCAAGCCAGAGCTCAGATTAAATATAGTTTAAGGAGGATATTAATGCCACACACAATTAATGAGGTTCATTAATGAACGTCTTAACTCTCTTAATGGGGAGACTACACAACTTATGTCTCAAGACGATAAATGGTTTCACATTACACTGAAGTCCCACCACTATTCATCCAACAGTTGAAAAAGAAAAATAAAATAACCTATAGAGTTATTTTTTTGTAATGTTCAAAAATTAACATTGTCATCCAACTATTTCTAAAAAAAATTAAGCATTTATTAACTGAATTCTGGTGCTATGGATTCAACATTTCCCTCATATTTTTTATCCATGCACCAATTGAAAATATAGAAAATTATGCTCGCACTTTTACTGAACATAACATAAAAAAGATCGAGAAAATTTTCACATTGACCCTCGACCCACACCGGTCATGGTTATTCTCTCCCTATGGGGAACACGGTCATATGAGATCAATGGTACTCTTGGATTTTCAATCTGAGTTACCATTTAGGAGTAATAAAAATTAAAAATAAAATAATTGTTATATAATTATTATATTTACGTTCGCAAAATAACATCCATTGTTGGCCCACACCATTCAGTTTGATGATTTTTATAAGGAAAGCATACCCTCATGAGTTTAGTGGTGGTCTCAGAATTTTAATCAGAGTCTCCTTTAATTAGGTATAATCATTTGAAAAATAAAATAATTTTATCTAATTATTTTTCATGCTGTTATGCCATTTTTGGGGTTTCTCACTCGAGTCCAGAACCAACTAAACTTAAGTCACATCTAGGGTAAACCCGCCATCCTAAACGTAATGGTGCCCATTTAATTTTGATCTGGGAACTTATTTAAGTGTTATTCAACTTTTTTAAGAAAAAAATAAGGCACACTATTTAATGCATAACATTTTTTTTCAACAGATCATTACGGGAATTCTAGGATTCATAATCATGTGTCGTCAATTTTCAAAGTCTCGTAATAATTCCATCTAATTAAAAAACAATATGGCTTTTTGGGTCTTTATAGGTTCTAAGATTCTAAATTGGTAGTATATCTTGGTTTTAAAAATATGTATCATAATCAGTTTAGATAGTTTTTTTTCGAGAATAAAGAATGATGTATAGATATTTGTGGCTAGATCATTCACATATCCTCCGGTGAATTCCAAGAATCATATTCTAGCAAGGAATTAGTAGTCATTTAACATTATTGAGTAGAAATAAGATGGTGACCCAATGTATTTTGGGATTGCATTACCCTAGAAAACCTACATTAATGATGTTCTATTGGTGATTTTGTATTGACTTATAAAGGTAACCAAATAATTTCCTATCGGAGAGTACATTATAGCTAATGATTTGGTTAGTATTTACAAGAATGGATTAGTTAGACATGATTATGTTTTGGGTAGTATATATGTACATATAGGTCCTCCATTCACATCACAATTTTTGAAGGTTCATCATAAAGATAGAGGAACATAATTACTTTTGTGTATGACATATCATCCTCAGATTGATGGTGAATCTGAATAGGCTACCCAGGTATTTGAGGACATGTTATGATCTTATGTTGTGGATTTTGATGGTTCTTGGGAGAAGCCTATGGAACTGATACAATTTTAATTTAATTACACTTCCATGTAAAAATCCATAGGTCACATTTTGAGGGGTTTTATGGTAGGTCATTCTGTTATCATCATTGTTGATTGGAGGTAAGTGATTCAAGGCTTTTTGGATATAGTCTTGCGCAAGAGAGAGTAGATATGTTCAATGCATTTCTGAACTGATTCTCCCTTATAAAGAACTACCAATCCATCAATGACATGCTTCATGTTTCATACCTTGAAATATATTGTATAGAACCATATCAAGTGATATATGTAGTAGAAATCGATATTGGTGTAATGTTTTCCTTTTAAGAGTCTATAAATTTATAATGGATCACAATTTAAATAAATATATATTACATCAAAATTTATGAATATTGATTACAAAAATAACAAAACCACACCAAGATCATATTAGATTGTGTATCTAGAAACTAGGAAACACAAAAAACATGTACATAAGACATATAAATTGTATCCCAATTATTCCTTCATTACTAGACCCCCTTTTTGACATATATTACTTAATACCCTTATTTAAAACTTGTGGAAAAGAAATACAAGAATGGCTGAGATCATATTTTTCATAAGTATAAACCTGGTTGATATCAATCATATCATAATCATAAGAGATAAGAAAAAAAAATTCAAATCTTATCAAATATATTGAAGATCAAGATATCTTATCATGGGATAAATCATAATAGTTCATAAAGAATAAATGAGAATATTCTCAACGCGAATAACTTAAAACATGGGATTTGTGGCATTAATATAAACATAAAAATTCATTTTTATTAGTCATGGATCTATTCTATGACCATCATAGTAGATAAATTAAATTACTAAACTATGTTTACTCATCATTCCAGCAGTGTATTACTAATTAAGATTTACATCTTATTCAAGCCATCTATTCCTGAATCGATGTCACTTCCCATTCTAGCCATGTAGATCTATTGGGACATAAATATTTACCCATTAAATTGGAGCGAGATTTAGGACCCAAGAATTCCATAATGAAATCATTCTTATGTGTTCCATAAAAATATAAATCAATCATTATATCCAAACCAATTGAATAAAATGGGTCTCTAAAACACCATTCCATCATAAAATAATCGGTGTTAAAAAATTTATTTCATAAATATAATTCCAAAATAAACAACAATAAAACCAAATAATTAATCGAGATAATATAATAGAAACATAACACTATTAAATAATTTCATCTAATAGGGAAAATAATTTTGATAGAACAATTGAAATTATTTCTTGAAAGAAAAGTCTTTTCTTCTCCAAAAACATTTTATTTTCACAAACTATTGTGAAATCATAAAAGAAAAGAATTTATTTTAAAACAACCTTGAAATATTTTAGGGGATGAATCTTGGAAATACAGTGTTATGAATGAATAAAAACTCATGAATTTAATATAATTTAAAAGAGAAAATTCTTCACATTATTTTTTCATAAAAGTATAGAAGTAAAATGCTTGTAAAATGAAATAAGGACTCCATTCAAACCATGTAGTAAAAAGTAATAATAAGTAAAAATGACTTTAAACAGCCATATTTGAATAATATGTATTTTATGAAATCATATTTATAAGAAATGTATGTTGATGATAATTATACCCCATTAAGTACTTACTTATAAACAACATTAAAAATAATGAGATTGTGAAATTATCTCTTACCATAGGTTTGATATCTCTTTTATATATCCAAACTTCATTTAAATGATTTAAATAATGTCATATACTTATTCCAGAATCAATGTCAATTTATTATACCATATATGATAATATTATCATCTATTTGTTAATAATATTTGATTATTACTCATTATTCGGGTATAAACGAGATCATTTTCATATTTGTGTGCTGTCGAAGAAGTTTTGATAATACTTATTTGGTCATAGTTATATTATATCCAATATTTTATCTATAATCATGTAAATTAATATTTTGGTTAATTTATTCTTTTATGGGTATTTTGATTTAAATGTTCAATGTTTAATGGGACACTTTGAATGTTTACATATTTAATTATTCAATCACTTTCTCTCTATCGTTATTCATGATATTATTTTACATAAATTATTTATATCTATAAAAGATTATTATTGAGTAAATTTTAGGTCTATTTTTAATTTCATTTATTACATTTCAAAAAATATTATTTTTATACTTTATGTATGGAACATTTGATTTTATTTTAAAAACCACTTTAAAAATCACTGTTTAAAAAAATAAAAAATATAAAAGGAATGATTTCTAAGATATGAGGAATTAGTTGAATTTCAATATTTTATTTCACCTTATTTTTATGACTCTTCATCTATCAATTTTCAATTTTATTTTCAAATAAAGTGAATTCATTTTTGATTGTGTAACATTGTAAAAAATGAAAAGTGATTTTGAAAAGGAAATGATATTTTCCCTTTATACTTATATTATGTGTTTTGATTATGTTTTGGGTCTTGAGAATAGTTTATGAGTATGGGTGGTTAAATAATAAACCGGGGACATGTGACCTTGAGGATGCACTTAAATGTATTATGTAATCTGATGAATTTGATCAGTTGGGGTTCTCATAATAGATTAACGGATTGTATTGGGGTGGTTAGTTCAAATGTAACTATATAGGTTACTCCATATGTAGATTTTATAGCTACAGTATTAGTGGAATTTAATTGGTGTGTGGGTTCACTATGTAAGAGTTTTTAATGAATTGTCTAATACTCTAGAGCACAATTAACATCAACAAATTGTTAGTGATTTCTAGTTTTATGATAAATTTAATAAGTTATTTTTATGGTCAATTACTTATAGTTGCTATCATAGTTGGGCTTACACAAATTTAGATATTATTATGTTTTTTAAGAGTTATAGATATCATCATGAGTTTATAATTTTATGTTTTATTATATGTTAAATTTATTGGAAACCCTTTTTAAGGATTAAACATAGGAAATTTTACGGCAATTAATGGTAATTATGGTGGCATTAATTTTTTTGGTAATAATGGTTTATTTTAAATTTGGATTAAAATGGAAGGTATGAGAACAAAATTTCAGTAAAAATATGTTATAGTTTTTATGACATTATCATATTTTTTGATTCTCATATTAATTATATATATTTATAAAAATAAAAACCTGCATAATTTGGGGCAACCAGTTGTGTCTGTTAGGGCCAAAAGAATCACACCCATAATCAAATGGAATTAAGGGTTAACTACCAACCACTGGTGTAGTTGAATACTCAGTTTATAATAATATTTTCATTTCAATTAAAATATTTTATAGAATAATAATAAATTTAGGTTCATGAATTTAAGTATTGTCATATTAGAAAAGTGATTTGAGGGATTAAGTGATGATGATATTTTAGAAGACATTCACTTTTTTTGAGTCCTATAAGATCATTGAAAATTAAATACTATTGGATTTTATTTGAGTTTTAATGGTTTAATTATATTTTGAAGAATATATTATTTTATTGTAGACTTATTGTGATTCAGCTAATTTATATAGATGGATATAATACAAAATGATTATTACAGAATACACTTTTTCTTATGAGACTTCAAGAGTAATTGTTTTTAGATAGAGATAAATGTTAATTTATTTTAGAAGAAAATTAGAAACAATTATTCAATATTTTGGGTATCTATCTTAATTCTGATTATTTTGAGTAATTTTATGTGAAATTATTTTTTGAATAGTCTATGTTGATTTTTGGGTATTACTATTGAATTTTAGAGATTAATTTTTTTTCATTATATAAAGGATTATTATTTTTGGAGAATTATCTTATCATATCGTATACATTTTTATTTTGGTTAATTATTCATGATAGGATAAATATAACATGAGATGTGGGATTCTCTATAATTTTATTCTAGTGCTTCAATCATGAAGAAATAATATTAAATACAAATCATTTGGTGAAAAAGATGAGTACGAGGTGGAAATTTATTAAAGTGTAAAATTCAACTTGTCAACTATGTATATTTATTTATGTTATTATTCTAGGTTGAAAAATAACTCATTTACTCTATGATAATTATTTTAAAATTAAAATTTTATCTTTTTTAATTTCATATTATGAAATTAATGTTGCTTTAAAAATCACAGATTTAGTGTTCTGTGATTGTTAACATGCTGCTTACAAATTTTTTCTATCACCCTTCATAATATCTTGATAGCTATTTTTTCATCCATATATATGTTTTCATACCTGGAACCCTAGTATGTATAATCTCAAGTGGCCATCTCACATCCCTATCTTTATTATAAAGTGGATGTTTTATTGATCCTTGTTCGATTTGGGATTTTCAAAAAAAGAGTTTTTATAATCCAAACCCCTAGTGTTTGCTCATGAGATCAAATTACAAATACCTAATTTATTAAAATGGGGTATGTAACATCTCGATTATTTTAAAAAATAAGCACTATAGTGAACATCATACGCCACATCAATCTTAAGTGAACAACTAAATATTATTACTTAAATTTTACTAGTATGTCCTAGCTGTTAGAATAGTGTGAATTAAAATTAATAAATAAATAATTAAAATAGGATTTACTAATGTCTATATAATCATTCATTGGTTACCATATTATTTATAAATGGAAATAAAAGCATGTTCAATTTAAGAGATGTGTTTTTATGATAAACTATTTAAATGAAAATAATTAAATTAATATAATAATAAAATCGACCATTTTAGATTATATTAATAAAAAATGAAAAAATTTATCTTATATGTTTCTAGACCTGATATAAAAAAATTCAATTTTATGGATTAAATAAGTATTTTTCTAAATAGGCAGTTTTTTCTCCTTTTGATTACACACAATTTAAAATCATAATTTTTTTAATTTTTTAAATAATATTTGACAAAATAATCTTCTTAATTGGATGAAATACTTAAAATTTTACTTTGGACAATTTTTTTGTATTGTTTGGATTACGTTCATTTTTGAGGAATAACGAAAACAATAATGAATTTTAACGAAAAATTTTCTGCGTTAAATATATTTATTGTGATAAATAATATTTTTAATTGTTTTAAAGAATAATCAGATCATTTTTTTATATTTTAATAAAATTTAGGTAATTTGAATCAATTTAAAAATGAAATTGGATATAAAAAAATGGGGGACATTTGAACATTTATACCTTAAAAACCAGTTTTCTTATTCCATCATTGAGATTAATTTTCAATTAAGTGATGAAAATTTTTTGTTCTTAATTTTTAATAAATGATTACATATTTAAATTAAAAATAAAAAAATTATATATGTAATATTTTTTTATTTTTGAACATTATGAATATTAACTTTAGTAAGAAAATTATAGTCACAGTTAAGGGTAAATCGGGTTATTAAAAGTATAAATTATTTTATAAATATTATTAATTACTCTAAACCATGTTCTAATATTATTGGATGAGTTTTTCCAACCAATATCATACATGGTTTGATGTTAGGATAACTTGGCTTTATATGGATTACCATGATGCAGTAATAATAATATATTTTAAGAGAAGACAAATTTTTTCACACCCTTGTTTTTATCAAGAATGGTATTTCTAATGTCAGGTTAAACATGGGTATTTTATACTATTAATAGTATTTTATTAAGATAAAATAATTTCATACATAATGTTAATTTTATTATAATTATTTGGATGTAAATATTTAAATTAAATGGTGACACAATGAAGATGCAATATTTGATTAATTAAAAGAAAAAAAATAAAAAAAAGGGTATAATAAATTTTAATATAAATAAACTATAATGTAATTAAAATCTTAATCGACTTTTATCTAAACAGTTGAAATGTTATTTATGTTTTAATTTATTTGGATAGAATTTATCATGTTGTGTGATATTTTTAAAAATTTATAAAATGAATAATGTCCAAATTGACATTGATATTATTTTAATGTATAAAATATTTTTTTTAAATGGTGTAAAATTTATAAAAATATATTATATGGATAACTAATTGGGATAAGTGAATAGTTTTCATTAAATACTCATATACTGGTCATTTAGAAGATTATAGTAATTATATTAACTCTAAAATTGTATATAATGTGATACCACAGTAATAATTAATAAGGTAAAAAAATATAATGATAGAAAAATATTCGAACATGTATAATATTCATTTAATGAATCTATTTAGAAAAAAAATCATTAAATATTGGGAATAAATCAGTTTGGGACCATTACGATATGAAAATTATTTTATATTAATTTAATAATTTTAAGAATTCTAAGTGTTCCCCACCCCTCTCCTATAAAAGGCCATTATTTCTTCTCTTTTCATCAAAAATCAAAACCTATTGGGTTGAGCCCTTATATATTTAAATACATTTCTAGAACTGCTCCCATCATTCTAGAGGAATTCTGTTATGCATAACACCATTCATTGGTGTTTTAAGCTTGTAATCAGTGGAGATTCTCTGAATATGTGGTATTGGTTTTTATTATGTGTTATTTTTTTCTTCTTCATCTTCAATCATATATACATAAAACATGATGAAACTCTGTTATCCTCAATATACTATGATTTGATTACATAAATATCATTAACTTAATCCATATCCACTTTTATCAAACATGAATATAATTTGTCATTCGCGCATATGTGTGAACTATCACCTCCAAGAACCAATATAATTCACTTCCCATCACCATGTATCAAGATTTTTTATAATTACATTATTAATGTATATACATTATATTCATGAAACATTTACCATTTTAATAGAATAATATGTAATTTATTTTATTCATTTCCATGCACATAAAAATGATAACATCAATTGTCTAGACGTGTGAACTATCACCTTTACAAAGCGATCTGATTTTTTTAATCACCACATCACATGGATAATATATATTAGTATATTTAAATAATTAATATTGGTTAATTGTTTTATGATCATTTTGTGAGGATAATTTTTTTCCTTCTATCCATAATGTCCATTGATTAATTACAACATTGCTCATTTCTACACACAACATAACATCTCTATGATTGTAAAATTGTCCATTTTTATATACATATTTAATAAATGGATTTAAAATTATAATTAAAATATAATATTGATTAATTTTTCATGAGTAATATTATTGATACCATTTAATAATGAACACTTTGACTGTTGACATCATACCAAAATCATTTTGGACTCAAGTACCGAATGTAGTCAAATCATTCAACATGATCCTACATAATTATGTAGTTGATATAACTCGGGAATAACTGATATAAAAGGAATGATGAAAATATTATTATTTATAAGGATAGAAAATAATTAACCAAAATTTAATATTTTGGATGATAAATATTGTACATGAAAATTCAGATTCAATGTAAGGAATTTCGTCTCAATATCATTTCATTGAGGGATATCTTGATGATATGCACCTTAATTCTTTTATAAGGTGTTTATACATATACTATTACATTTATTATCCATGTTTGTTTATAATGATGTTAATTAATGATTTTGAATTTATTATTTAATGGGGATTATGATTTTAATGTTGAAATCGGTATCGAAGACTATGAATGATTAATGATATAATTATTAAATATTTTTCTACATGTCAACATTTTTTACATTATTATAACTCCAAATTTATATAGGTATAAAATTATTACATATGGTGTTTTATTTATATTTTTAATTTCATTAAAATGATTTCAAAAAATTATATTTTTTGTTTTTTGGTGCATAATAATTGACATTAATTTAAAAAACACATTAGAAGATACTATTTCAACTAATATTATAGAACCGAAAAGGAATTTCCATTTAATATATGAGCCATTAATGAAACTTTTCTCTTTAATTCCAATTTAATTTTTTGACGCATCATTTACATGTTTAAAATTTTATTATTCAAATAAAGTGTTTCCATTTATCAGTTCATGTCATTGAAAAAAATGAATTGTGATTTTAAAGAGGAAATGTTTTTTTTTCATTCATGCTTGATTTATTTGTTATGATTATGTTATAGCTCTTGGGTATAGATTATGATTATGGGTACATCTATGATAAAAAATAGGTAGGTGAGCCTGTGATATCTCTATTCTACATTAGGTAATGATACAGAGTTGAGAATTTGGGTTTCTCCTAAGAGATTAATGGAATATACTGCGGTGGGTACTCCAAATGTATCAATGGAGGATACTCCCTATATAGTAGTGATAGCTACTATAAGAGTGAAATAGAATTGATATTATAAGATAACTTTATTATTTTTATTTTTTATGGTGTTTTACATAATATTTATTATTTCATGAGGTAATATAATGATCTTATCTTTTATGGGTGAAATGTATTACTTTTTGAAAAAAATTAATTGGTTTATAAGTATTCATAAAAAAAAAACTATTACAATATTCCTTTTATATCCCATGCTGATTTTTTTTATGATCATCCATTGTTTTATACGGGTTTTCAAAGGTCTTAATATTGGTATGAAAAAATAAGATTTCATGATTTATTTTTTGAAGAATTTTTTTGTGAAAATTAATCATGTTTTATATTAAAATGAATTATTTTAGTGAAAATATTGATTCTATGTATAAGTGTCCACTTTTAATGTATAAGATCACTATGTAGTAGTTTTTTGTAATTTTACAAAAATCTATGTCTAAAATATATTTGGTATATTAATATTGATTTATTGTCTTAAAATAACTTATATATATTATGATTAAGGCTCGTTCCTTATTCCCACCAATTTAATTGCTATAATATAATGTTAATGTTATAATTTAAATAATTTAATTGTGTATCAATTTTCATTCAAACTTGTTGTTACATGCATTGAAAACTATAGAAGTGGTATAATTTATTTAAAAGTAAATATATCATAATGTCTCGGGCAATTATATTCCCTTTTATAATTGGTGTTTCGTGTCATACACAAAATCAAATATAGTGATCATAATTAAAATAATATAGTGTTATATTTTACCACTATTAAACAAATTGCATCTTCCCAATGTATACTTGATAATGGTAATAATGGGGTTTGTATCTGATAGTTCCCTTCTTGAAAAACCAAATCATGAGTACATTTAATAAAACATATTATTGATTAGAGTTACGTTAATATAATAGATTTTTGGAATGACATAAAACTAGGTTTCTAAGTTGGAGAAAATTCCTCAGAAAGAAAAACATGTATAAGGAAATGAATACTAACACCCACAGATAAATACAGAGTGGTAGAGATCAGTGATCACTATAAATTATATGATCATGAAAAGGATAATGATCAATAAACCATAAATATTTTTTGAGTTAATTTACCATTTGATTCATCATGTATGGTGGTAATAAAATTATATCTATATTCTATGTTCCCTTCTTAATAAATATGAATTAATTCACTATATATGAATATAAAGATAAATAATTACTGAATAATTTTTCATTTCATATTCACAAATTCATTTGTTGGTTCTTCCTTGATCATTTAATAATTGATCACTTACCCCTATAAATGAATATTCACAACAAATTTTTATTCTTTATTCTTTATAATTAACAATTCTCATATCATTATTTCATTAATGTAATGGAACGTCATTCATCCTAAATTTATATATTTTTTAATAACATAAATTGTTTAGAAATATATCCAATAAAAACCATTATTCAAGTTAACCATTTTATAAATAGTAATCCATATGATATCTACAATATCTGAAAATAAAGATTTAATGTCGAAGTTTATTTATGAATGGGGATAAATCAAAATTACATCCCCCAAAAATATATGGTCCTTTTTAATTTAAACTTCCAATGAAGATAATAATGTTATCGCCAAAAAAAATATAATGAAAAATAATAATGATTTAAAATATAAAACCTTAGGGTGTTCAATATATTTCATAAATCATGAATTGTTGGAAATATAACTACTATAACTTAACTCATCAATCATCTAACCAATTTCATTGTAACTAACTCTTTACCATAATTGTATAATTATTATCTCAACATTGGGAACATATTAAGGGTCACACTCACTGAATAATGCTTTTCCAAGATGTTCAATATGCTAGTTAATCACTTTCTGTTGTAATAAATATGATTAAATATATGTTTTTAAATCCGTTAAGAGGTAGTAATGTAATAAAATCATTAAAAATTTGATAGTTAATTAAAATATTAAATGATTAATTAAAATACTCCTAATACATTATTCATGAATTAAAACATAAGATTATTAATCATTCTACATTTTATGAAGTAGTATGATAAACATAACCATAGTCTAGTGGTCATTTTTTATACTTATACTTTATAGAATGTGGAATTTATTTTCACAGTGAACCATTTCCTTACATTTGAAACATTTCCCAATGGTATATTTTTTCATTCCCATGAAACCACTAATATACAAGCCTTTATACCCAGTCATTAATCAAACTCCAATTTTTTTTGAATGTGAAAATGTGTTTCTATCCACAAGTATCAAATATTGTAAAATAATTCATTCCATTTTCCCTTTATCCATCTTTTCCACTATGACCCTATAGATCTCTTTTATACAATGGAATCCATAATGAATAAAGAATTTTTCTCTATCTTATCTAGAAATGATACTATATCATTACATGATTATAATGGTTAGGATACTCTTTCCCTTCTAAATTTTTTCTTAATCCCATAAAATAAATGACCATTTTTACATTTTGAATTGTATACATTCAAGTGGTTACTATTACATATGATAGGAAATATTTTTAAATGATGTATTGTAGTATTTTATATCATATCATTATGACAAATAATGTATAGTCCCATGATTAGTGAAATACATAACATGAACTGATAAAATTATGCATATAAAATATCATATTAATATATATGGTTTCTTTGGGGGTATCATTATTTTCAAATACATTATATTGGTTTAAAATGAATTTTTTCATGATACTAAGATTATCAGCGTGTAGAGTCCATCTTGATATAAGGTAGTGCCCATTTGTCATGAACATTGTAATGATCACCTAAATACTAATGTTCCCTATTGGGAGTTATTACCCCTAGGTACATCGATTCAAAAACCATGTCCACTTGTAGTATCCCGACATGGATGAATTGATGAAAAAAAAATATTTTACCAACATTAAAAAGAACATAAATATGTTATTTTATACTTATACTCAATTCTTATAACAGGTTTATAATCCCTAATTAATATATTTGTAAATATAATTTATAAGGTCTATAATAAACATCTTCTGATACCTACTATAACTACCTCGATCATATTAGCCCAAAAATTGTGTCTAAATTATTACATAGGTATAAGATACAAGGAATTATTTCCTCAAAGACTGAATAGTTTAGTTGTATTGGTAAACTAGATACATACATAAGATTTATATTACATATTAAAATAGAAATCCTAGTGTAATTTTTAATTATAATAACAATACCCTCCATAGAATATCATTATAAATCAATCGTAGTATACTTCATTGAATCCTATAGAAAGGGAAAAAAATAAGGGTGAGAGAAATTGATTATTATAGTTATGTATAGTAGAAGATATCATGATTAAATGAAGAATAAAAAATATAGAATGGTATATAACTGAAAACACGTTCAATTAAATAAATAACATGGCTATGATAATTAGATAAGGTACTATTAGTAGTAAAAATAAATAACAAAAAATAGAAGCCACTAAATCAATAAAAATATAATGAAACTCATTTAGAGAAATTATCATACTGAATGTCTCATGAATAACAATAAATGAATAATTAATGATATAAATAATTAATTATTGAATGTAATGATTGAAGAAAACATGATACCCCCCCAATTGAGTTCATTCAAAAGATGTCTTAAAATTATAGGTAGAAATTTTCTGAATGCTAACATACTGATTTCCATTATGAGACTTCCAACGAATTGGGGTGTATATTTTTTTTGGAACCCAACAATATTTTAATTTCCAAATCATTCCTCACATATGAAATTATATATTTAATCCTTGAAAAATGTTAAATTATATAAAAAATCAATATTGAGTAAAGAATACATATTTATCAATACATTCATATATAAAAAAATATTATTCAATGTAAAAAAGTATGTATAAATGATATACAGTTTAAATAATAAATATAACCACGATAATTAATATGGATATTTTGGTAGAATTTATTGTCTATACGAATGTTAATAGTACATGGAAATGCTAATGACTACAAAAATGAATCAATAATGTGAGTGTCAATACATTCATTTTTCCTAATGATCATAGACCATCCCTGAAATGAATAAGTATAATATAAACTGAACATATAAACATTTTATTATAATTAAATGGTTTTTCTCACAAATAAATAAACACACTATAAAATGAAATTACCAAATCAATGTCAAGAAAAATAACTTTTTTAATTTTAAATTCACTGTTTTAAACAGAATGTTCATAAAATAATTTTATTATACCATCCATTAAATAAAATCCATCTAACATATAATGTAATATTATTAATATTTTATTTACCATAATGGATAAAAATTATATTTATTACATAAATGTTAATAGAATGATTCCTTTCACATTTTTGATAAAACAAAAATGGGAATTATTTACATGGAGATTTATTTTGAAACATTTATGAAACTGTAAAAATATGTAAAATGCTGTTTTAATCACAAGGATAAGAGAAAAATATTTTTTTAGAAAAGATGGTTTTAAAGAAAATGGTTTTCCATCCAAAGAGAAAAATTATGTTGGATTTTATTATGAATATTTTCTCAATCATTTTAAATCCATGTAGTGGGAAATGGTAAAAATACATGAAAATATAATTAATAATAGGGGGAGGATAAAAATAATGGATGTTATTTGTATAAGGTTAATTAATTTTCATTAATAAAAATTGAAGAATAAAAAATCTCGATTAGAATGAAATTATGAAATAAATCATATAGTGGAAATAATTTTGATGTGATAATTAATTGATGAACAAAAAATGAATATTATATAAAAATCCACATAAAACCTTTATAGTCAAAAAATAATATATTCAAATTTTATTTTTTCATAATCATGGGATATCAAATATGATCAGAAGTCAAATTACCCAATGGAACAAAATTTATTTATACATTATATTTATAACTTTATAAAGTTTAAGTCAAATCCCCATGGATGTAATAATTTAAAATGTGATTAAAAATTCCAGGAATTAAAAAGGAATCATGATATTAAATGTAAAATGTAAATTATATACCCCTTATAAAATTATTTATTTCTATAATATTATAATATGCCTTAATGAAGAAAAATTTACATAGATACCATTACCAAAAAATTATTTTGGTCGAACATCTATTAATATCTTGTATAGTAGTCATAAGCATTTTATTAACTTATAAAAACCAATATTTTTATTTATAAAATAATTTAAGATTATTTTATAACATATTATCACCCATTCATTAATAATTATTAATTATTTTTATTATTATGGGTGATAATTACCTTGTTTTCTAATTCATGATTTTCCATGAGAGTTCTATTTCATGTGCATATTAAAAACTTCACAAATAAATGGAATAATTATCCAAAAATAAATATCCAATTTATATCTAAATTAAATTTTAAACTAAACTATGAAATATAATTTTATTAAATGATGAGAGTTTGAATCATTGAGATGATAGGTTTTACATATAAATGGGTAACATTTCAATTTTTCCATGATCATTATGGGGGGATATAATAAATATCTTACCAGGCTAGAATCATCATAATACAAAAAATAGCATACACTTTTTTCAAACATTCATAACATCCATTCAGTGTGGGGATGATAAGAGAGTCTCATTTCTTCTTGATGGAGGTTGTCCACACATACATGAATGATGTTATAATAATTATATGGTAAAAAATAATGAAAAAAAACTATATATTATTTCTTAAAAATTGAAAATATGTAATAAATATCAAAATTATTTTATTACACCACACACACAGACCTTTAAATATATATATATATATATTAAAATTATCCATTTTTACCTTCCATGTAATGTTTTGGTGAAACAATGAATCACAACGCTTCTTGGTGATGCAATCTACTACACACAATAGTGACATTATCATATCCCATAGTGAATAGAAAATAAAAATGGAATGTATTATATAATGAATAAAAAAGGAAAAATATCATGTAAATATCATATTTATAATTTATATCCATATTTACACCCATCTATATGATGTGGTAATGGGAAAATCGATGAAGTCGGTTCATGAGTCGGTGGTCCATCAACCACATGAAGGACGATTTAAAGAAAAATTACGGATGTGGGTGAGGATATAGGTAATAAAAATAACATTATAATATCTCGTAATATGGATAATACAATAGTAATTATGTCATCATTGTATAACTTGAATTTATGTATATGGAAGAAGATATAGAAAATATCATTATTAATGAATATTATCCATTATTCATGTCACCTATTAGTTTTACCCCAAACTGATTCTACATTTAGAGTTCAACCAAAAATAAGGCATCTATGTTAGTTGGGGTTGTTAATGGCTGGTCCAAAAATGTTGTGTATATTTGAACAATAGAGGATAATTGGTGACCTTTTATAAGTGAGGTGAGTGGTACACCTCTATCTATAGAAACTAAAAATATGTACTCATATTTTTAATATTCCAAAAAGGTCCAAAATTTTTTATTGTCGTGTATCATACATAATATGGTATAAATATTTCTATAAAAAATTTATAGAAAATTTTATACCTCATTTTAACCCTAATATTTAATGTATATCCATGCGGTAAATCCATTTTGACCATAACTGTGGTATATAATTATTACTATTTCACTATTAAATTTTTTCAAATATTATTCTTAAATTATTACATAATATAAATAATTTAGATTCCAAATATCAAATCCATTTTTTTAAAATTGCATTCACATGATTGTAAAAATGTAATTTAATATTAATTCAGTACACACAATGAGAAATAGAGCTTTCAAAGATAAAATGATCAAAATATTACAATCTCGTAAAATACTCATTGATTATTAAAATGATTAAAATTAAAAAATGGAATAATTGAAATATTATTTATCTAATTCTAAGTTAAAATTAATTCATTATGAAATTTATATTTTTTTAAAAATTTAAATGAAAAGGTTGTTTTCATGTAATTTTCAATATTATTCAATATTAATCGAAAAAGAAATAATTTTAGAAAACAACCAAAAAATAACCATAACCTAATTATGAATTTATTATTTCAAAAATGAAGTTTATATTTTCAAATAATTTTTTGAAAAGTTTTAAAAAACAAAATTTAAATTTTGTGAGAATGGCGCAACAATACAGTCTTTTTGAAAAATATATTTTCTTATAATACCATTATTTTTATATTAGATGATTCTTATTTTTTATCTAATTAATATATATCAATATTATTTATTTTATATATTTTTAATGCATTTAATTTTTAAATTTTATTTTGTTATATTCACACCATCTTATTTAATGGTTTGGTTATTATCATAATTCATAAATAGTAATATATTTATAGAGTATATTGTTCGATTCAATCCAAGAAATGTGTGCATTTATGGATGTCAATGTGATAGAATTGATTTAAAAATAAGTATATCATAAATTGTAAATATTTTATATTCCCTTATAATCTTGGTGGTTTGATTCATACAATACTTCTAATATGATATTCATATTTCAAAATCATGGGGTGTTATATTCTACCCTCTATATAGAAATTGTGTCTCTGAAATCTAATCTCGATCTTCATTACAAAGGTAATTTAGTATTAACATAGACTTCATAAAACACAACATCATAAGTAGGGTTAATAAATCATAATATTGATATGTGATAATTGAAATCTAAAGAATATACGTGAAAAATAAACATGGTTTTTAAGTAGGATAATATTGGCAGGAAATTAAAACATAGACATAGAATAGAATAGTAAATCCAAAGGATTAATATAGATTGGTTGACATCATTTATAATTGGAATGTGAGTAACATATTTATGGTTAATTGTCACAAAAAAATTATATGTCAGTTAAGGGACCATTCTATTAATCAAATATGATTATAATAGTGTAATTTCTTTCATGATTATTTTAATACTATTGAGGAATAATTTTACTATCGATAAAAAATTAAATAATATTACATGATACATTTAGATTTCTCAAGAACAATTTTATACTTCTGTTGTGATTGGATAAAACTGTAATTCATATATTACTCAATGAAATGAATATCTAAAATAATTCTTTATGCTTAAAGAATTAAAATTAATAATTAAAATATCATTAGCAGAATAAGTGAATGAAATGTCATTCCTCCTATCTCTAAATATTTTCCCTGACCAAAATCTTTAGCACAAGTAATCCAACAACTCCAAATGTAAAACATAATAGATTTGATAAATATTTATCCTTAATAATTGTTGAAGGTACCTTTATTTATATTCAATGTAATATAATTTAGATAGGATGTCATCAAATATAAATTATATTCACAAAAAATATAACTTTTTTTGTCACATTCCAAATACATGAATACCATAGTCACCATAAATCCGTAAAGGAAAAATCATTATCCATAATAAAAATCACAAGGTTCTTGAATATATTCCAAAAATAAATAACTATAGTGAACTTCAAAAATGTTGGAAAACCACCAAACATCTAACCAATTTCATGTTCACAAACACTATCCCATAATCTTCTCATTATAATTTCAATATCTGGAATATATTATGGGTTATCCTCCCTCAATTTTGTGTTTTCAAGGATGGTTAACTTACCACTAAATGATTTTTCTTGGTCATTAGTACCACTTAACCTATGGTCTCAAATTATTTAAGAAATAATACTATTGTAAAATCATTATCCACTTCATATTCTTATTAAAATAAAATAATTTATGAAAATATACTTACGATATAATTCATGAATCAAAAAACATGAACATTAATAATTCCACCTTTTCTATTGTAAGAGTGTAATTGTATCCATGGCCATTTATTAAATTTTTTTTACATTAAATTGACTCATGGGGTATTCATTTCTATAGTTACCCATATCATTATTGTTGAAGTGTAACATACCATAATCTGAACTCCCATATCTGGTGATGAAATTTTGAACTTTACATTTCTATCATTGATGATTATAATTGTAACCCATGTTTTTCTATCCAAACCACCTAGCATCAAAAGATAAAATTGGATCACATACATTTTCAAGTATCATTTAGGAGTAGAGTTCATTAGAATTATGATAAAATAATATATAAAAATACTCATTTTATTAAATGATCTTTTCTCTCACTTCACATATATTTTCAAATTTCACATAATGTCATCATAATCATTATTATTATATTATTTATAGACATTATTAATTCAACCGAATTCATTATAAGCTAGGGAAAACAAAAATATGAAGGGATTTCTGAAATGATCAGTATTGGAAAAGCTATGCATTAAAACATAAATGGAATCATTGAAAATAAGAAGATAACAAGGGCGTGATGTCATAAACAAAGAGAAATATTATAGCTTAACAACATTCATGACTTATAGTTCCTATATAATCAAACATAAAAACATGGAATATAGACTAATATAAGTAAAGACTCGTAATATTCAATAATTAGGATCCATGTGACACAAATCACGATCATATGAAACATAAAAAACCGCTTTTAATAATCGATAAATCAAATTAAAATCATGGTGGATAATCTCGAAAAACCATTATAGAACCCTTATGAACCATTACAGAAACCATAAAATATTAAAAAACCATACAATCAACATAAAATTAAATTCCTTGAGTAAAATCACCATCAAACAATGAATTAGATAAGAACATGGGTGCACCGATTGTTTTTTTAGTTATAGGATCACCCACATGTATCTTGGTATACCCATAAAATATAATTCCCTGGAACCGAAACATGAATAAATTACATAGATCCATCATTATAAAACACATATAAAAATTAATTATACAATTATAAGATGATTTATAATTATAAAAAATATATTTCTTGTTAATATAATTGAAAAATAATTTTTCATTGGAAAATAAATTGACTCCATAAGAATATATTTAAAATGTGGTTAGCCTTATTAAAGGTAATGGGTTCTATAACAATCCCATTGAAACAAGATTAATACATGGAAAAAAATGTGTTCCATAAAAATCTCATTAAAATAATCTAAATATATCCATAAAAAGAATAAAGATGTTATAATTACCAAAATTCCCCAATATAGAATAATTTACAACTAGTTTTTTATGGTGATGTATGGAAATACCATTAAAATATCATTGAAAACATTTTTGAAAAAATAACCTTTCCATTGTGAAAATCACTTTATAGAAGCTAAAAATTCATAATATATTGATAAAATAAATATCATCTAATACAAAATCAAAAAATTATAATATATAATTTAAATATAATTTTTGGAATTTTATGAGGAAAATAAACTTTTTTATTTTTAAATATAATTTTATAACTTGTTTGAAAATATTTTTGGTAGGAATGTTTGTTGATGAAAATGAAAAAGTACATTAAATAAATTACAAATAAATAATGATTACTGTAAATATTTCATGTATATAAACATTACCTATTATATTTAATCTTTTTAAATTACATATAAAGTGTTAGTGAAAGACAATTCATAACATTTTAGGATGAGGTAGTGCACAATTCAAAAGAGTGACGTTATCACATCCCTTACAGAAAAAATAGTATAGGGTATAGATTATTTAATGACATAATAGGTATACTTATGTTATAAATATAATATATAGAAATTTTATACATCATCATACCCTACCTTGATTGGTGGTAAAGAAAAATTGAATGTCAACATTTCGTAAGGTGGTAGTTTTCCACACACATGAATGATGATTTAATAACCAATTTTCTGGAAATGTGCATGGTTTTAGATAATTCCCTTATCATAATACAATATCTTTATATGTAATCTATTGAGTATATTATATCATCCTGGTATAATAATAATTTAATGATGTGGGTAGAGAATTAAATTAATGACGCTCATTGAAGAACATTACAACATCTTCAGGGTTTCTTATTAGTTTTTCACTAAATACATGGATTGATGGGTTTCAACACAATATATGGATTATAACATAATGTGAAAGAAGATGAAAAGTTATATTATCATTAAATTGATAATCCAAATTTCAATATAGGTGTGAATAATTGAGTGAAGTGAGTTCCCTTTTAAAGTTGAGGAGTGGCATTTTTATAAATACACAAACGTTTTCACTATTGTGAGTCCTAGTAACCTAAAGTGGCACTAAAATTTATAAATAAATGTTGTTAGGGAATAAATTGGCTTAAACCCACTCCAAAACACAATGAATATTATTTTTTAATCATTTGCGTCTTTAATATCTATTTACCCTTACTTTTACTTTTTTCATTTTCATAATGGTAACTAGTTTTATATCCTATTTAATTTATCCTTTAAAAGAAAATTAATGTTATAATAAATATAAAAACTAAAATCACATATTATAAATATATTATACAATTTATCAAATGAAAATCTTAATTGTGTGGAAAATTATTTTCAACACCAATGCTAGTAATGTGCAAAAAAACGCAACTTTGACCATAACTACACAAGGAATATTTTTAATTTATTATGGAACAATATATTCATTATATAAAACAAAACTGTCCATCAATGGGAAATATTTTCTATTTTGTAACATTTATGAATAAATTGAAAAAAGATATATTTTTTGATAATATAAACCATTAAAAAAACAATTTATTTTAAAATAACATTTATGTCAATTTTAACAATATTCATTTAATTTGAAATTAAAAAATATCAAAATAGAGATGTAATAAAATTATATTAGGGTAAAACCTGTAAAATATGATAAATTCTTCTAAAAACATAATATAACAACATAAATATATCTATTTACCTTAATTTTAATATTTTTTGTACTACCGATTTAAATTAATTTCTCATTAAATAATTACTGAGATGGAATTTCATGTGAATTATAAGTAATTATTTCATCTAAAAATTTTAAAGAAAAATTATTATAATAAAAAAATATTGTATCTTTAAGATGACTATCTAAAAAATATTCTATTATGGTCAATATCCCAATAGTATATACAAATTTAAATGCCAAAAAGTACACTTGCCATCCTTTTCATTATATAGTCTGTTATATCAATCACATTTAGATTATAGAGGAAACGAATAAAAATATTTCGTATTTTTTGATGTAAAATGTCTAAATAAACTCCTTAAATTAATTTATGTTTATATTTTAGGTCATTTTTACTCATATAATTCAATTATTCCTACAGATAAAAAAATTTTACATTAACCATGGAATATAATTTTTTCTTCATTCACTTCTAAAAAATTAAGATTAATTTATTATAAATTATAGATTATAATGATTTAAAACATTTAGTGAGTCTTTAATAAAAAAATTTATATAATCTTTAAAATTTAATTTACCATTAATCATGTAAACATGGTGACACAACGAGTTTCTATGAATTTTTGTTTCATAAAAAATAATTCTATATTAAAACTATGAATAAAAATAATCATTATATGAGACTTGAATAATATTTAGTGATTTTTAATATATAAATTTCGTTAATCACATTACCCTATAAATATTATTTAAATTAATTATAATGGAGAAAAATTAATAGTTCTAATTTTTTTTTAGAAAAAAAAATATTTTGACAAGAAAACCTCTTCTAAAATCCATTATAAAGTAGAATCAATGTAATTAAGTTGAATAATTAAAAATTCGGATACATTGAAAAATATTAAAAAGTATTTATAATTTTATATTACATAAATTATTTAATTGAATATTGTTTATTTAGAAATTTTTATTTTTAATAATCCCTAAAAACATAATATTTCCAGAAAAACCCATATTTTTTAAAAAATAAAAATATTTTTCCCAAACTAGATATTGATATTATTATTTAAAAGAAATTTATTTAATTGTATATATTAATTTTACTAAAATATCCAGATATATATTATAATTTTTCTTAAATGAAAATGAATAAAAATAAATTTTGAAGAAAACAAATTCTTCTAAAATAAAATAACATTACTAAAATTTGATTTATTATTTACATCAAATATATCAATAATTTACATTGACAATGAATAAATATATATATATATATATAAAATTTCTTAATATAATTCATACCATCTAATTTTATGAATAGGTTATAATGGTAAATTATACTAAGGGTTATTTAATATTTGATAGACTCAGTATTTCATGTAATAAAAGTTATCAAAGAAACTCATTGTAGTGTGAGAAGAAAGAAAAGTTAGTGTTTCATGTAAATCACAATATCCAATAAAATTTTCTTCTTTAAAAATCATAAGCTAGTAAATCAACCCCCATTTTATAAATTTTACTCTTTTTCTCTAAACTTTATCTCAACAATAAATTGATGGACCATTAAAAATAAATTTTTTGTAAATCGACATCATAAAAAGTTTTTATAAAACATCCTCTTATGAAGAGAGAATGTGAAAAAATGTTCTTATTTAATAACACTTAACTAGGATTCTAAATATTATAAAATAGGTTATAGTAGAAGAATTGTGTAAATAATTATAGAGAGTAACTAAGGTCATTGATCAGACGAAGTTGAATGATAAATGTAATGTTGAGGGCCTCAAAACCATAAATACATGATGGGAAAAAGACTACCAGTTCAACATAACATTTGGTGTTCATATAGAATTTTTATTCAATATCCATTTTCAGCAGTGCAGAGAATATTTTACCATCAAAATAGGTGAATATGGAAATATACATATATGGTCAACATAATTTTATCCACTTGAAAATTTCCTATCAAATAAAATCTTTTTAACCAAACGATGAGTATTAAAGATGAACCTTTCAGTTCTAAATCGCTAATATTAAAAAATTTAAGGATATTAAAAACATTGAATAGATTTTAATTTATTTTGCCTATGTTTTTTCGCTATCCAACACCAATATGATTATAAAATGTTATGATAATTCCCGAAATGAATAAAAATTAATATGATACATTAATATTAATAATTATAGAATAACCACAAATAGTGAAACTTAATCATTCCATAATAACATAAATGACAATGGTTGCTTTCCAATTAAAATGTAAATTATACCCCACAGATTCTAAGCCCCAAAATATAATAATATCTTTTTCTAAAATTTCATTAATTATTTGTAACCACATAAAATCTCAATCACATGGTTATTTATATGATTAAACATTTATTCCCATAATTACATGAATATAAAATTCTTATAAAACATAAAGGTTATCAATAATTTAAAACATGTTCCCTAAAAATATAAATGAATACTTCACATAAAAAATTCATTATGGAAACATAAACAAAATAATTCATCTCTAAAAGATTCATTGATAAATTTATGAAATCATTTATTAAAACCTCAAAGGGATGTCTAATACATTGGAAATATAATAAACCAAAATCATATAAACCTAATGTTGTATCCATAATAGTTATGTTAAACTAATAAGATAATATCCAAATCTAAAAAGTAATCTAAACTGAATTTTGATACAAACAATGACATTATCGAACCAACACTCACTGATCGACAACTGAAATCAAAAACTATAGATTTATTTCCTTTTTATAGATAAATTTAGACAATGTTTTACTATATAATCATTTCTAAATAAATTAAATAAAAATTGATCACATACTTTTTATAGGAATATTTAGGTTTAGTGTTTTAGATAATTATTTAATAATAATACATAAAAAATACACATGTAATAAATTGTAAATTTCTCCAAAAAAAACCCGAAATTTTTTATTACACATTAATACATACTCATCATCCCAAAAAAATCCATTATAGAAATAATTCTTTCAACCTCATTCTTTATAACCAATGGAAAATGGATAGTAATAAGGGTGAGATATAATTAATAGTAAAGGAAAACATATTCATTAAAAAATAAATTCTATCAGTGTGAATATTAAAATAATATGGGTATGATGAGGTATTTATAGTGCATGGGTATAACATAATAAGATTCATAACCATCAATAACTGATTCATCAAATAATAAAGCATGACATATGGTTTTGAAAATAGAAATGGCTAAAAGAAACAATATTCATCATCCATGTGATACTAATATTGATCGAATAAAACATTATACAATCATATAAATAATAGATATAAAATTTTCTATCTTAGAACATCATATTATAGATCCCTTGTTAAACCTTATTGAACCCTTACAAATTAGAATAACTATACAAAAAACATAAAATATAATTCTCTATAGAACATAGTTATTACCAAATAAATTTTAGTGATACCTTGGATCATGAATCGCTTACGAAATAATGGGATCACCTGATTCTTTCTAGGTGAACCCATAATATTTAATTTCCATCAATGAAAAAATGAATAAGTTACATAAATATATAATGATAAACTCATAGAAACAATCATTATTGTTATATAAACCGATTGACCCAACTGAATGAAATGGGTTTCATGCCAATATCGTTAAAACATTTTTATCTGATTGGAAATAAATGGGTTCTATTACAATATATTTGAATCATGGTTAACCAATTTAAATGAAATAGGTTCCATAATAATATCCTTGAAACTTTATTATCCCATGAAAATGAGACAAGTTCCGTAAAAATTTCATTGAAAAAATATTAATCCATAATGGGAAAGAATGATGATGGTGTCATTAGAAAATATCACTATTGTATAATAATTTAAAAAAGGTTTTTATGTTTAGGAATGTAAATACGATTAAATGATATTTATATTTTTTTGAGAAAAATAAACTTTTCATTTTGTTAATAACATTTAAAAAACTAAAAACTCAAGATATATTGAGGAAAATATTTTAATTTATAACAAAAATTAAAACATAAAATAGAAGAAAAACAATCATTTAAAAACTTATGGAGAATAATATCCTTTGTTATTTTAAAAATATTGAAACTTCATAAAATATATTTTTTGAAAAAACTTTTTTGGAAGGGAATTATTTTTTAGTCAAAAAGATGATTTTTAATAAAACAATTATTTAGATATATTGAGTAATTATTGAGATAAAATAAAATGATTAATTTATTCTAATTAAATAACTATATTATAATAAAAATATGTATATCTTGAGTGATATATCATATGATTTAATCATTGAAATCATAATCATAATAAATTATGATAAACGGTACTATTGTAACATAATATTCTAACTACTTCGGTAACATTGAATTTTAATCCACCATAAATAATATCATTAAATTAAACATATAATATCATTAAAATAAGGATATTCCTAATATTTCCAGTCAAAAAGGATTTATATAAACATAATAAAATAATATTGATGTATAATGTAACACTCATCATAGTAATAAAAAATTGAGTATCAAATCCTTCACCACCTCGTAACATTTTAATTCTAAACCCCATGAATGAGAGGTCACAAAATTTATTTTTAACAGCAAATAAATTCAATTATATAAATAATACAATAAAATTATGGGTATTATATACACTATAAAAAATAACTAGTGATTATGGAATTCATATCAAACAACTAAAATCAAAATGAGAAAAAACCATTACCTTGAGTCCGACTTGTCACGTGAACCATTATCATCAAAAATAAATAAATTTATTAATTTACATTCATGAAAAAAATATTATTTTCTATTATTAATTTTATTTCACTTATAATATTTTTATAGAAGCGTGTGTGGTTGTAGGCATTACCATTATTATAATGATATAAAAATTTATGCAATATATCTAGGATATTATTTAATCATGGTATAATATTAATTGAAGGACGTGGATGATGAATTAAAATAAAGATGTGTATTGATAAAAATTACCTCTTCTTTAGGTATCCTCTAAAGGATTCGAATAAAGACCTAGAATGTTGTATTTTTTGTAAACTAATGATTTACTGATTAAGGTACAGTTGGTTTGGAATTAATTTGGGTAGGTTTTTGTCTAGAATAATGTCCCAATATGTGTCAATAATTGAACAGAGTTATTTCTTTTTTATAGTTGAGGAGGGGTGACGTTTTAGTAAATACATAAATTTATTCACTATTGGGAGGTAAATATTAGTTAGTCCAAAATTATAATTAAAGGTTTTTAGTGATGATATAGTGGATTGAAATATATGAAATATAAATTAAAACATGTTTTAAATATTTTTTTCGTTATATTATATGATTCTTATATTAATAATTTTCATTTTTCACAAAGGTAACTAGTTCTTCAAACTGGGTAATTTACAAAATAACACTAACATAAATTAAGACATATTAGAAAACGTATATCCACTAATTAGAAAAATGAAAAATAATTCATCTAGTTCAAAACAATTATGCTGAAAATTAGTTTTAAAAAATGTTCAAGTAACATGTAAAAAAACAATATCTTAAACCACAATAAGACTTTTTTTACTAATTATGGATGAATATATTCATTGTGAAATAATAATTAGTAAATTAATGTGACATTGTTGATATTTAGTAACATTTACAATCAACATTGTAAAATATATAAAAAAATTTAATTATAATTCATTTAATAAAATATTTTTTTTATAAAATAACAATAATATAGATTTTTTAATTGTGAATTTAAATTAAAATTAAAAATTCCTATACAGTGATGAAATTAATTGTGAGGACACATATAAAATATGATATATTCATTTACAAAATTAAAATTACACAAAAATTTGTTCTATTTTCATTACTTTTAATATATTTAGTTCCATTTATTTCATATTGTCGCTAACTAATTAACCATTGTACTAGAATTTCATATGCATTCAAAATAATTATTTCACCTATAAAAATTAATGATAATTTATTATGAAAAAATAGAAATTTATATTTTAAAATAATATATATATATATATATTAACTTATTGGGTTTACATATCGATCCCAAAACATTATATAAATTAAAAGGAAAAAATTATCTTTTATATGTTTTCATTTAAATAAGTTATTATATTGCTCATATTCCAATGAATATATAACGTAACTTCAATATTTCAGAGACACTGATGAAAATAGTAAAATAATCCTTAATTAAAAATAAGATATTACATTAGGTTATTTCCACTCTTTTTATTCTCTTTTGACCCCCGATAAAAAAAGGTACACTAACAAATGTAGCTAATTTTAACTACATTGAAAATTAATTTTTGTGTAAAATTCAGATTACTTTATTATTCATTATAAATTATTCTAATTCAATATATGGAATCCATTTTTCAATATTCAATTTATATTAGTGGACAATTTTTATTTAACATTAATCCTATAGTGGCTGTAAGACACTGAATTTTTATGATGAGTGCTTTTATCCAAAAACGATTCTATATTAACTCAATGACTAATAATAATAATTTTATTAAACTAAAATAATCATAAATTATATATAATATATACCTTTAATTTAAATAAATCTCATTTTTTATTATTATAATTAAATAAAATTGAGAATCAGTATGCATTTTATAACATTTTTGAAAATCCACCTTTTTTACACGAAAAACGTTTTATAGAATAAAATTAATTAACAAGATTAAATATAACTAATGAAAAATGAATATATATTCGAAAAATATTGAAAATTTTAAATTATATTATTCATTGAAAAGAAAACACATTTCTCAGATATCTATATTTTCCAGTATTCACTTTGAAATCAATATTTTCAAAAAATCCCCAAATTTCATCTAAAATAGATTTTGTTATGGATATTTATATTAACAAGATAATTTTACATAATAAATGGTATTAAATTTCATTAAATTTATTATAATATTTTCTATTTAATGTTATAAAAATAATTTTTACAGAACCATATTTTTGGACAATAAATTCACCATACTAAAAATTGTATTTTATTTAATAAAAAGTTATCATTTATTCTTATTGAGTAAAATATATATCATAATGACTTCATAATATTCATAAATTCCAATATAATGGCATGTTTATAGTGTAAAAATATATTATGGGTCATTTATGTTTGGTTAAACGTGTTATTTCATGTGACACAAGTTGTTGAAGAAACATATTGTTGTGTGTAACACAAGATAAGTAAATGTTGTGTGTCCATTACACATTCGAATATAAGTTTCTTATTTTAAATTATCAATGTTATAAATAAAGCATTTCAAATAAGTGGATTAATTTTTTCCCTTTTAATCATATGAATTTTGGCTAATCTCCCCCAACCTCAAACAAAATCATATTCGTTTTATGCATGAATCAAGGTATTTCCATCCTCTTGTATCACATGTTAGAAAAATATTCTATTTCATCATCCCTTTGTCTATATTTTTATCTATTATCCTCTTATTCTCTTTGTTCCCATATAAGGAATTCTACATTGAAATTTATTTATCTATTTTATTAGCACAAGACAGTATGTCCTCATACAATGAGAATTTTTGGAATTATTTTTCCATTATCAAAGATGTTGAGTTTGGAAGAAATAGATTTTGTGATCAATTTTCCATTATATCTTCGAAATGGAATATATCATGGTTATGGAAACATTTTCCCTTCCTTTTTAACATTTAATATTTTAGTAATGGTGGGTTTATGTATTCATATCATGTAGATTTTATGAGTGATCTAATCTTAGAAAAAACCTACCATATGGAGACATTATCCTTCAAAATAGAGGAGAATACACAATTGGAAAAGAAATAACCATTACAGGAATAAGACCTTCTATCCCAATAAAACTAAGGTTATCATTCAATCATCATTGATTCACCATAATAGAATTCCCAATTATAAGACTATTTTTGTGGATTTATAGACTATTTATTTTGAAAGAAACATGAATAATATAAATATAATTAACAATAATGGTTAATTCTTACTATATATATGATAATGTGTGGATAATAATATAAAAAATAAATAAACCACTTTTTAATGTCATTTTATTACATGTAACGTGTTGAATAAAAAATTAATTTTTTTATTCATATTATATATTAATATTATATAAAAAATATAATATTAAATAATAAAAATCTAAAATCGTAATATTTTCACAATTTATAATTATAATGATTTAAATATATTAGCATAATTCATATTGGGTATAGAAACAACCTAAACATGATTTCGGTACTATGAATGAAGGATTTTATATCAATTAAAATTAAATTATTATAAATTTTATTTCACATTATATATATATAAATTATGCGATAAAATTGATCATTTTAAATAATTAATATTCCAAATGAGACAATAAAATAAAAAGGTTATAAAAAACACAGTATATAATTTAATGTGTTTGAATCCTCATTGAATACCAATTATTTTTTACATGTCCTTATGGATTATTCATCAAGATAGATTCTATAAAACATTAATATGTGATGGAATATTATCGATGGTATCTTTAAGTAGTTTCATCCAAATTTATGAAATGGAAATGGTTAGTGGATTTCCTTATTATTGAAGAAAAATAGGGATGTTTCACCATGAATGGGAGGTAAGGGAATGGTGATCCTTGAAATAGTTATTATTAGAATGATTATATGAGAATATTTTTTAAACAACAGTAACTATTAATTTATAAACTAACAATTATATTATTTAATAATTAAATATCATTATACAAATTTTAAATTAATTTCATGTAAATTTTAATTTTTAATATCTAACTATTTACCATTGTAGTTAGGTTCTTATTTAAACCCACTGATTTATACATGAACCTATTTTCTATATAATGATTATAAATATTTCAACCATTTAAGTAAAATATTTCTATAAATCCATTATGTTATGTTTTCTTATTAATAGATATTGAATATATAAAAAATTTAAAATTAGAAAAATTATTTGAAAAACAATTAATATACTATTAGTAATTATAATTCAATAACTCTTCCATGGATGTAAATTATTGATTTATATGTGTAAAAATAAATGTTTATAACAAATCACTCACTTATAAATATTTATTACCAGAATATTATAGAAATATCAATATTATCATTAGTTTTATGCATACCTAATATCTATATTATCCCAATTTATATACTGTTATTTTAATTAAAATTTCATTTCCATTATATAGTAGTTCATTGAACATTAATAATAATCAATGAATTCCAATTTAAATTATTCTATGTTAATAGAAATTTAATAATATTTATAATTCTATTTAATGTTATACATGGTTGTAGGAGTTTAATTAGAGATCAATCATATAATAATTTAATAAAAACTATATCAATTATCAAATTATTTTTACTAATTCTATTCAATATTTCTTATCATTAATGTTTTATAAAGTTTTATTTTATCTCATTATTATGATGTTGTATTCTCCCCAAAAATAGTAATGAATTTCTATTTTTGCATGGTATTGTATATTATTTAATTATATAATGATTTACATTCTGGTTGAGAATATAAATATGCATAAAATAAAATTCTAGAAACACATTAATTAAAATTATTTTGATGATACATTATTTCACTCTATAATTAATTCTCCGAGGAGATTTTAATTTTTTCATAGAAATGAAAATTTTGTTGTTTTATACTAAAAATATTAATGAATAATGATATTATTATGATATAAAATTTAATTTTCTTATTAAATGTTTGATAATGAATTTTTTCACTTCCCAATAAATATTATTAACTCCAAATTTTAATATATATCATTTTTATTATAAAACAATGCTTCTTTGAGGTGTTTATTGAATCATACTTGTGAATGATATTCTAGAAGACCACCTTTTATATCATTTAACATTTACCTATTGAAAAATTAAAAATACATTCTAATTTATATTGAGCTAAATGAAACGTTTAATAATTTATGGTTTAGTGTGGGATTGAAATTTAAATAAAAATTACACCTCTAATTTATCTATTTTACTATTATGAAATTCTTAATTTTGTTTATTATTACAATATGTTAAAAGAAATAATTTAAAATATATTTTATGTTGTATAAAAAAATTATTTTTCCAGCTTATTGCATGAAAAAATATTTCGACAATCTTAATGATCAAATTTTCAACAACTTTGAGATTTTAATATATGAATAAAATATCATGTTCATTGCAGAGTGATGAAATATACAGTGATTTTTTCCATATTTGTATCATTAAATACATCGTCTTGGTTTAATTTATTTTTCGTAATAATAGGTTATTAGGAAAGAAAATAAATTACCTTTTCCAAAAAAATTATCAAATTGGTTCATTTTTCTTTAATACAATTATCATATATTACATAAAATTCATTTATCAATCACATCCTTCTTTTTATATTTATTGGAATCATCTGTTATGGTTGCATTAATAAATTTTTTCCTTCAATAATATAAAATTAATAAATAATATTAATCTAGAAGAGATATGTGATGATATAATAGACTATTATATAATTGAATTACCACGATATATATTGTTTTATCCAATATTTCAGTTAAAAAATATCCAAAAGTAATTATAACCTTATTAATAACAAATATGAAAAACTATATGTCATATATTAATATTTTTGATTAGTTTACAAGATTATATGTAACAAATAATTATTTGAAATGCAGCACTATAATAAATAATTCTAAAAACAATTTTAATTATCTAAATATCAATCATACAATACTATAAGATAAATTAATATGTAAAATTTTCAAATTATATTCTAATATAAATATATCACTAAATTTTATACTAAATAGTGATAAATATTTTCTAAATACCGTTTTAAAAATATTATTGAATGTGAGAAATAGAGGTGATACCAATCATATTAATAATGATGACAATTTAGAATGCACTAATGTAGTGAGAATGTAACGTACATTCATTTATTTTCACGTAATCAATTAGGGAAAAATAGTAATTTAGATAATAAATAATTTTGATTGGGATCTACTAATATATAAACATGAATCCGAACATTGATTTGTCACATATAAATAAAACATCATAAACATGTATTGAGGATAAAATCACAGAAATATATAAAATATTAAACATTTAAAATATCCAATTTTTTATTTTATAGTAGATTATGTTAACCAGATATGTTTGATGACATATTGGACTAAAAAACCCCAGTTTTCATAATAAAATTGACTATGATGGCAACATACAACCAATTAAAAATGCTCAAATGTGAGTTAAATAATAATCAAATTTAGTATTGGTGTATGTAATTCCATGTTGGGAAATTAAATTTTTTTATCCATTTATATATAATTAATTTGAAACAAATCCTATTCAAATGTAAAATAACATCATTATTAATATATAATGTAATTAAGGGACACCTAACTTTTTTTAGAAGTATAATTAAATCCTCTAGGGAGAGAATGATGATGACTTGCATGTTGTAAATCCTTCTATAGTGAAAGAAAATATTATATTTGAAAATTTATAATTATAGTACATGAGAGTGTATATTACATAGATTGAAATCCAATTAATGGAAAAGTAAAAACTATAAACATATTAGAAAATGAATTCGTACTCATTGAACAATTCATGTTTAATATGGAAAAATTGAAGGCAATGATCAATATTAAGGAAAATTGAAATAAATATATAAAAATTTATGGGTATATATAACATATAATGGAGTAAACAATTAAAATAGTAAACATATATGACAAAAATAACATGTAAGGGCCCATAAGCATGTAGTCGGACCCGTTTCAGTTTTTTGAAGCTCATGGTGCTCATACAAGTATTAGTGTGGATGAACAGTTTTTTGATATATGTATTTTGGAAAAGGGTGAACATGTCGAAAAATAGAGGGGTTTATTCTATAATTTAGTTTTACAATAAGAGCAGGTTTTATTAATTAAAATTGGTTTATGGAATGTGCCTTTTAATGTCATTCAATTTATACCATAAGCATAAAACATATGACGTATAATAGATATGGGAAGTGTATTTTGAGAAAAATATTGGGGATTTCCATTTTGAGCCTAATTTCAGTTTGAATAGAATATTTATGTAGTAAATACATATGAGGAAGTGTGTGTTATCATGTGAAACACTACTCTATTTTATCCCAAATCGTTCACTTCTTCTAAAGACCCAGGTGACCATTGTAATTTTCATCAATAAATTGGGATCCCTTCGAATGGAGGGTTATTTTAGGATTCAAACATCATTCCTTTATGATAAAAGTAATATTCTACATAATATTTTCTTTTCATTTTTCATCAATGATTATCATATTATCTCTTTCCTAGTGATGGATATTTCCTCTCCATATTCTAATGGAATTTCTTCTTTTTTTCTCATGGTTGTGCCTTTGTGATTTTTGAACAATGAAATCTTCTTCTAGGAGAGGTAATCAATATCTATGGGTATGGTCTAATATCATGTGAAAACATTGATTTCATTAGGTCAAAGGATTCATTTCCTTTTATTTATATACAATAATTCATAAAGATATCAGGTTATAACCCTTTGTAAATAAATGTAATTAATATAATAATTTTTGAAGTAATTTAAACATTGTAATATCATTATTCAATGTTATCGCATGTGGTTACATTCTTCCATTATTAAAGAATACCTTTTAATTTTAAATATAATGTTAAATATATATTATATCTTTTTACCATCTTATTATTACTATTTATCATGCTCTTGTTTAATAAAAAGTGTAATGAATTTAATGAACGAAATTATTTATTAAATTACTTAAGAATTAATGAAGAGATATATTTTTTTATATGGGTTTCATTATAATTTTATGATATAAATTTATTTGAAATAATGTATGATTAATTAAAAATATTTATTTATCTTATTATTGAATTAATAGAAAATGTAATCATGTGATTTCATGTTGATATTTATAATAATAAAAGACATTTCAAATGATAGTGTATATTCATAGATATTTTTTATATTAGTTGGATTCTAGTGAGAACATTTTTGATATTTAATAGCTTATTATTTCTAATTCCCCAGGTTTCCCATATTCGGAAATGTGAGTTATTAAATGGTTAATTTTATATTTAAAAAAATTTATTATTGATGAATATGATACTAGCTGTCAGTAGTTCACATTTTTAATATGTGTTAGATGAGTTATGCTGGGTATCATGACTTCTCGTTTGCTTTGAGAGGTTGGGTACCATGTTTGTTGGGGTCTAGATAGCCCTATTTACTCTGATTGTCATTTTATCCTTATGATGTCGAGTTAATGTGATATTTTACATGTGATATAGGATGAGACTTAGTTGTTGAGATGCATATGGTTGATATGATATGGTGAGAGGATGCATGGATGATATGGAACATGTTAAAAATAGGTATAGTGAGATGCATCAGGATATGCATGATGGTTATTTGGAAGGAACTAGATATAATGGAATTGGTTAAAGAATGTATTACCCATTAATGTACATAATCATTGACTCTTTCTCTATATTAATCTATATAGTCATCGATGGTCGGGTGCTTGTATCTTTTTATTCCATTCCACCCTACTTGAGAATGTATTTTGTTCTTGGTTTCATATATTTATTGTATAATAAGTTATATTACTTAATAAATTAGAATTTAGAAATGATGATAATTATGTTTAATTATTAAAATAACCCATGTTATAAGTATTCCTAGATTCCAAATTAGATTTCACATATGAGAAACCATGGAATCTGTTTAGATTTTTTCTATAGGACACAAATATGTAATTAGTGGATAATAATTTCCAATATTTAATAGTGTTGTTGGATAAATAATATCGAATGTGTTAATTTATAATGTTATTTTTTCAATGAAATGAAAAGAAATTAGATTTACTTTTAAAAAATCTTGTGTTATTTATGGACACCTAGTTATAGAGGAGGATGTCAGGAGTTAGAGTGACATTTCATAAAGTCGTTTCTAAGACTATATTAATATCATAGTGTTGTTATGATATATATTATATCTTGTATATTATTTTCATTGATACATTATAAAAACAATTTTTTTATTGTGAATGAAAACCAATGGACTCTGGTAGAGTGTTTTTCTCCACATCCCGGTTAAAGGATGGATGAATGAGTATCATATTTGGACCATCCCTATTCTCTTTGGTTTTCATGTTCTCATATTCATGATGGTTAGTTTACCTAATGCATGATTTATGGCGCATGTGCTATGGTGGATCCGAGAAATATACTACATACATCATGAAAATTAGATACAATTTTTTTTAAGCGTGAGGTAGATTTTTTAGAAATTTTCCTAGTTGATTTCATGTTGAGATACATGTGGGGGGAGATTAACCATGATCTTCTAAGTTGGGGTAGAGTAAAAACTATTGGTAGAGTTGTAGTGTAGCACCCATTTTTAATAATATTTATTATATTCCTTATTTATGTAACACATGGGGAGATATATCCTTGGTGATAATGATAACATAGATCACCTTTTTATTTGGTGAGTTAGTTTTGATGTTGTTATCCCATATTTGGTATTCTATCATTTCCTTTTTCTCGAGAGATCACGTGGAGGAACCTACATAGAATAATTTTATAACAATTCCATGATTATATAAACTATTTTTTATTCATTATGATAATGTTTAATTATTTCCAAAATAATACTAGGTCATGGTTTTATAGAATCTATTAGTTTATCATGGTAACTAATGGGTATTCTTGTTTGGTATTTTTAGTTTTTTTTATATTTATCAAGTGCTACATGCATTTGGGATATATATTACCATTATGAGGAGTTTTTGATTTATAAATTTCATATATCTCTAAAAAACATCTTAGAGTGTAATCCCCGCCATTTATTTGTATGATATATGACATGAAACAAGTCGGGTCGCCATCCGATCTGATTCCTAACCAAACCCGCGACAAGGCCCGAATGGCGTTCCCGATCCCCACGATCTGGCACAAGCGCCTGGGTATCAAAATAAACCTTGGGAATGATTTTACCCAAACAGAAAGATATAAAGTAATCAACAAAATAAACCCAACCAAAAGTAACAGTCACAGCCAAACAAGTCTTTAACCAAAACAATATTTTTGGAGTCACATATAAAACCAAAACCCAAACAATACTAAATGTATGGTGACCCAAAACATACCCAAAAACTATCACCTGATGAGAGGACACCACCCTCACCCACCACCACAATGCCACATCATGAGGTCTACTAACTACCTGACCCATTGCTCCCAAACCATGGACCATTACCTGTATCCGAAAAAAACATATCTTCTTACACCCAAATGTGTATGTAGGTTGTGAGAAAGCTTCCAACAAGATGTCACAAAGAAAAGATTCCACACACAAGCATTAAAAGACAATTACATTTGAAATAATAAATAAACAAAAGTAAGAAATTCTTATCAACGTTAGTGAAAACAGTTTTCATAAAACAACCTTATAGAAAATTAGTTTAAATCAAACACATATTTGGGCAGTAACTCTAGTGAAATATCATGCATCATTGGTGTGTGAAAAGTAATCGGTGGCACCGAAGTATGGGATATGCCCTATGGGTACTAGAAACAGGTGGGACCCTAGAACATCTTGTCTCGATGAAACGTGGAATAGAAACCACAACCCTAAGAAAACGTGGATTAGAAGGCCATGACCCTCATAAAACGTGGCTTAGAAGGCCACAACCCTCAGTCATCATATGTTTAGATAGTGTTTCAATCGTCAATCCTTCTAGTGATACCGGGCCAAGTCATCTCCTGAACACTATCTTACTAGTCATGGTCCCCCCACCTAATACCCCATGCTTCCCTCTTTGTGCTCACCTAAATTCAAAGATCACAAAACATGTCACATTATAACATAATATCCAAAAAACGTTCTTACACACAAGAATATGTCATTCTCATAGTGGTGTCCTCTTCTGTAACCACACGCACACCAAAACATTTAAATACTTAACCTTCACCGCATACACATTATATTAAACTAGAATCATAACTTAACAAAACACTATTATAATTGAGCGAACCACTACGAGAAATTATTAAATAGTTTACACACATGTCACATGATTTTTAATGTCATAATATCACTCAAATTCCTTTTCAAAGAAAAATACATTTTTACACCATGTAATAACATAAACTGCATCATTTTCACTTTCTAATACACTAATTTCATAATTCACAAAACATTGATAAATAGTTAAAGGTGGGATTTAAATAAAAAAAATAGACTAATTAACTTAGACACACTTCCAACAAATTAAATCCACATTAAAAAGATATTCCCAATTAAATTTTCATCGTAGAAACTAATTAACAAGGGGCTGAAAAAATTAGACAATCATGCAAATGATCAATAGATAACAATTTTGTGTAGAAACACCTACCCGGTGTGTTGAATTCTTCTCAAAATTGATATGAAAAAGAAACTGCAGGCTAACGTGGCTCAAATAAATCAAAACACACCCTAAAAACAAATCACAACACAAACACAACACAATTTAAACAATCGCAAATTAAAACCTATTCGTAACATCACCAAAGAAGAAGAAAAAGAAACTGAAGTCTTCTGGACCTACGCACGGGGTTCTAAAGGCTAGGAAAATGAAATTGGGTGGTTCTGGAAGGTTATTCGATGGAGGGAGGTGTTTATGTCCATCTTGGTGCAAGGTTGGGGTTGTCGGTAGGTATAGTTGAAATTGCGAGGGTGGCCAGCCTTACAGGTTATATCATGGGTTAGCGGAGGAGTTCAGCTGAGCATGGAGGTATCTTGGAATGTGTGTGCCATAGTGTAGTGGAGGAGGTCGGCCGAGCGGGGAGGTAGTAGGAATGGAGGGCGCCGAGTGGGTGTGGCTGGTTGGGTGCGAGGCAGTGAGGTGGGAGAAGAGAGAAGCGGTGGTGTATGGTTTGAGAGGGGAGCCACAATGCGCTAGAAGGAAGAGAAGATCTCCAGGTGGAAGAGAAAAAAGAATAGGAAAAGAAAAATAAAAGGAACACAAAAGATAAAAGATAATTAAAAAATGGAAGAAAACATAAAAAAATGTTTTAACTAACCTAAAATAAAATGAATATTTAAACTAATCTAAAATAATTATCAAAATATAATAGAAATATTAATAAGTAAAATTAATAACGTTATTCTTTTAGTGTTAGTCAAATAAAAATATTAATTACAATAGTGTTAATAACAATAATAATAATAATAATTATTATTATTATAAATATAAAATTTAATTTTTATTAAGTTAGCTAATCATTCGTGCACCGGGTAGTTTGTGCATTAAACTGGCGAAGCCACACGACTTTGCTCGTGCCTGCCCGCACATCGAGCGATGTCAAGACAATGCTCAGTTATCAGTGAAAAATCGAAAAAATCGCATCGAGTTCAGCCCACACATCAACTAAAAAATTAAATAAAATAAATAAAATTATGGGAAAAAAATTTACATTTTTAACATACCTTAAGCGAAGTCTGGGTGTGACAATTCTCCCCACCCTAAAAACATTCCACCCTCAAAAAGTCAATTTGAAACCTGATCAGAGAATAGGAATGGGTCCTCCAGCCCACCCCAAGACTTTCTCTCCCAAATCTCATGTTCACCATTCCCATGTTGCCAAATAATGATAACCAAGGTAATGTAATTTCCATGAAGCACATTCCCATGAGAATCCACTATCTACACTAGCCGCTCAAACAACGATAATTCGGGCTTTATCTTTAACTCCTCCTCATTTAACACATGTGACAGATCAGGATTATACTTTTTCAGTTGGGAGACATGGAATATGTCATGAATCAACATCAAATATGTAGTCAAAGCTAACATGTATTCCACATTTCCAAGATGCTCAGTAATCTATAAAGTCCCAACATACCTAGGTGTCAGCTTTTCCTGCATCCCCATGAGGCGGTGACCCAAATGAGGGGCCACCCTCAAGAACACTCTGTCCCCCACTGAAAACTCCAGATCTCGAAACCTATGATCTGTATAATATTTGAGGCCACTTTGAGCTGTCAAAAACCAATTTCTAATCAACTTGAACTTCTCATAATTCTCCTGAACAAGGCTCAGGCCCATGAATGAGGTCTCACCTACCTCCTCCCAACACAAAGGTGACTGAACATGCTAACGGTAGAGCACCTCAAAGGGGTCTATTCTAATATAGTATTGGTAATTGTTATTATAAGAAAAATCAACCAATCCAAAATGGTTATCCCATGCACCTCTGAAATCCACCACACAAGTTTGAATCATGTCCTCCATAATCAAATTCGCCCACTCCATCTAGCCATCCATCTGAGGATGGTATGCCATGCTCAATTTAATATGTTACCCAAAAGCCTTCTTGAGGCATCCCCAATACCGAGAGGTGATGTGGGGATCCCTGTCAGCAACATCTGCTGATGGCACACCATAAAGTTTGACCACCTATTGAACATACAAATGGCATAGCTCCTCCACCTTTGCGGTATCTCTGATCGGGATAAAGTGATATGACTTGGTCAAATGATCAATAACTACCCAAATAGCCTTCCTCCCCTGAGGTTTATGAGGAAATGAAAAAATGAAGTCCATGGAGACCTCACCCCACTTCCAGATAGGAATGGGTAATGTTTGGAGCAGGCCAGATGGTCTCTGATTCTCTTCTTTCACCTGCTGACAAGTGTAGCATCTCGATACAAAGTTGAATATGTCCCGTCTCATACCTGGCCACCACAGATTTCAACGAAAATCGTAATACATCTTGGTTGTACCAATATAGATAGCCCACTGAGATTTTTGGTTATCCTGCATCACCACATTCCGCAAAGACAACGACAACTCTACATGGCCCTTGAAGCATGATATCCTCTTCGAAGACAAAGAACAATCAGAAGGATTCTACCCACTATGAAGAAACATCATAGATCACCGACACAACTCATCACTGGGATGCTTCCGCTGAATCCACTCCAGAATAGCGGGAGTCACCTAAATTCTAGCCAAGAAATTACATCTGCTTTTCTCCCTTCTCTCCAAGTGAATCTAGGAGAAGAGCCCCATCAAAGTCCACTCATTGCTGGACTTCCTCAACTCCTACACTGGTACCTTCCTGCTCAAAGCGTCATCCACCACATTACCCTTTCCTAGAGTATAGACAATGTCAATGTAAAATCTCTTCAGGTACTCATTCCACAAGTGTTTCCTCATATTGAGATCCTTCTAAGATAAAATGTAAGATAGGATCTTATGGTCATAATAGACCACAAATTTATCCTGGAAGAGGTAGTGATGCAAAGTCTTCAGGGCGTTCATCACTTCTGCCAACTCCATGTTATGAGTTTGATAATTCTTCTCATGCGGCCAAAGCTGGTGAGAACCATAAGCCACCACATAGTTATCCTGCATGAGTACACACCCCAGGCCCGTAATTGACGCATCACAATAAACCACATAGCCCTTCCCAGACTCTGGTAATATCAACACAGGTGCGGTGGTCAGCCGCCGCTTCAACTCCTCAAAGGATTCCTGGAACTACGGGCCCCATTCAATTTTCACCCCCTTTAGGGTGAGTGATGTCAGAGAGGAGGCATGATGTGAGAAATATTGAACAAAATGCCTGTAATAGCATGCTAGGCCAAGAAAGCTCTTGATATCAAACACATTCCTCAGTTGTTCCCATGACATAACTGTACTGATCATCTCAGGATCCACTAGAACCCCGTGTTCTGAGATGACATGCCCCACAAAATTCACTTCCGTGATCCAAAACATGCACTTCAAGAGTTTGGCATCGAGGTTGTGATCCCATAAAGTGTCCAAAACAATGTGTAGGTGATGCTCATGTTCCCCCTTAGATCTAGAAAAAAACTGGATGTCGTCGACAATTACCATGACAAATGAACAGAGCTATTTGTGGAACACCGTATTCATGAGTGCCATGAAAACTGCCAAAGCATTCGTCAATTCGAAAGGCATAACTAGATACTCAATGTGACCATACCTGATTTGGAAAGCCATATTCATAATGTCTGCTTCTCTCACCATGAGTTGGTGGTATCTCGAACGCAAGTCAATTTTGGAGAACCAATTTCCCCCCTTTAGCTGGTCAAACAAATCGTCAATTAATGGAAAAGGGTATTTATTCTTGATGGTTACCTTATTAAATTCCCAGTAACTAATGCACAACCGGATGGTTCCATCGGCATACTTCGTGAATAAAACAGGGGTGGCCCAGGGAGAGATGCTCGGGTGAATGAATCCTTTGGATTCGAGATTATCCAACTATATCTTTAATTCCATCAATTCTGTGGGGGCCATGCGATATGAGGGAAGAGATATAGGCTGTGTTCTCGGCGCCAACTCAATTGAGAACTCCACATCCCACTCTGGGGGTAAGCCTGAAAAATAATCTGGAAGGTCCTCTGGGAACTCATCCACTAAACGAAGTAAACCTCCTTGAGAGACAACTCCACCATCCTTCAGTGTGAGCGATGAAAACTATTATGCAAGATTCCCAAATTTTGGAGTGGAAGTCCCGCATGACCCGACTAAGGATCCCATTTTCTATGAAATAATTGACAACTCCATATGGTACCATAAAGATGACTTGGCGTTGATAGCAGTCAATATGCGCTTGAACGTGCCCTATCCAGTCCATGTCGAGGATCACATCAAATATTTCCATATCCAGGATCAAAAAAATCCCACTCCATATCGACTCCAGACACAAAGAGCGTGCACGATAGACTCCTAAGGCCTTGCTCCCTCTTTTTCCCCAATGGTGTTACCAACTCAATGGAAAGATATAATAGTTAGTTTGGTAGTTTTAGAATATTTAAAAGACGAGAAGATATAAACGGAACTGATGAACCAATATCAAATAAAACAGCAGCTATAGATGATGCAATTATAATGGTACCTTGAACAGTCGAAGGTCCTGCATCAGATCCCGCTGGTGCCTGATCCGCAACAAGAAAATTTCTGGTCCCTACCTAAGAACGACCGCTCGCCTAAGTCCCTTCCCTAATCTGGCGCTTCCCTGAAGACAATTCGGTCCTACTGTCATGACAACCAAACTGAGATCCTTTCACCCTTGTCGGATCTGCCTGAACTGATATACCTCTGGAAGCCACAGATCTTGTCCCACTCTAGTTAGGGCATGTAGTCCTATAGAAGTGTTGTATATATCCAACAATTCAACTCCCATGGTAATGTATATGAGGTTATGGATATGAAGGTCGGATGTTCCATTCCCTTCCATACATATGGCACACCATAGACCTTACACCAGAAGTCCTAGATGAAGTCTGTCTGAGAGGATGACCTGAGCGGGCATCAGTCTTCTTCCATTGCTCATCGTGATTCATATTCATCTCCGATGAACTACCACTGCCAATCCCTGACACTGATCCAGAAAACCCCAACATTCCTCACAGGTCAATCTCGACCATGCAATGACGATCGACCACTTTGGAATCAGTTCCCAGCTTGAATAGGGAAACCTGAAAGTGGATTTCAGGTCGAAGTCCTTTCTTGAACTTTCGAGCATTAAAATATCCACTTGAAAAAATCTCAGGCGTGTACCGTACTCGCTCTGCAAAGCAGTTTGCATACTACATCACTGTCTGATCTCCATGTGAAATATCTTTGAACTCTCAGGATCTGATGTAGTCCAGGAACTCAGGATAGTATGACTCATTAATGATAGCCTAGAAATCCTTCCAACTCATCTACTAATGCTTACCAGCCTAAATCACCAATTCCCACCACTTGCGACTGGAACACTCTAGCTGGAATGAGGCGCACATTACCCTGACTTCCTCTGGCATGTCTAGGAACTCAAACATATTCCTTATCTTTTCAAGCCATTCCTCTGCCTCTTGAGGTTTTGAGCTACCTCGGAGTGAAGGTGGTTTATTCATAAAAAATTCTTGAGCTTTATTCCTCATGGAGGCAAACACATATCCTAAAGCTAGAATTGGGGCATGGATTGGTGACTCCCCTGTCCTAAAGTCTGAACTTCTTAGACCACGGATTATACAAATATCTTATCAAGCAGCGAGGGAGAACTCTCCCAGGCTTCCTCTCATGGGTGTGTATAAGCTCTCCAGGGAGGCATCTTTCTACAAAGAGCAATAGTCATACAAGAATATAATCAATAAATCATGTCCAAATAAAAGTAAAATTTTCTGAAAAATAAGTAATCCTCAACAAACCAAATTTGTAAGAGTGACATCCTGTCTAAAATCTTCTTCCCAGCTTGATGTCCATGCACAGTCTGCAGCCAGCACATCCCACCTGTAAGAGTAGTCAAACAAACATCCCGACATCCCATGGTAACTCAGAGTCCGTCACAAGAAGTGATGGCCATGCACACTACTCACAACCAGAATTTTGAGCCCCAAAAATCCTAGCATCTATCTATGCACACTAATCCCAAATAATTCTTGGGAACGATGTATGTTCGTTATATGAACTGATGCTCGACCCAGCCCGTGGCAAGGCCCGAAGCGAATTCCCTATCCCCATGGGCTAGCAGAAGTGCACATGTATCAAAATAAACCCTGGGAATCATTTTAACTGAACAAACAGATATAAATAAATCAATAAAATAGACCCAACCATAAGTAAGAGTCGCAGCCAAACAATTATTTATCCAAATACAGATTTTTGGAGTCACATGTAAAACCAAAACCCAAACAATACTAAATTTATGGTGACCTAGAAACTCACCCAAAAAATTGTTGCCCAGCGAGAGGACACCACCCTCAATCCACCACCACAAAATCCCTCCATGAGGTCTACTAAAAACCTGAACCACTTCTGCCAAATGTTGGACCCTTAACTCTATCAGACATCAACAAATCTACTTACACCCAAAGGTGTAAGTATGGTGTGAGTAGTCACCCAGCAATATGTCACCAAGAAAAGATTCCACAAAAAATCATTAAAAGACAATTACATTTGCAATGATAAATAAACTAAAGTAAGAAATGCCTATCAATGTTGGTGAAAATTGTTTTCATAAAACGACCTTAAAAATAGTTTAATGAAAATACATGCTTAGGTAGTAACGCAAGTGACATATAATGTATCATTGGTGTGCACAAAGTAACCGATAACACCAAATGATTGGAGAGGCCCTATTAGTACTAGAAACATGTGGGACCCAATTACATTGTGTCTCGATGAATCATGTCTTAGATGTAACACCCCAAGATTCCACGGTACACTTCTCTTTTAATAATACAGTAGCGTGTGTTGTACGCAACTTTGAGTTCTAACACACCACAACCAATCAAACTAGCCGTTATGAGTAGTAATACCCACTTTTTGAAGTTTTATAAATTTTATCCTTCAAAATGGAGTATATTTTTTGATTCGGAATATCGAAATTATTATAGGGTGAATTTTTGGTACTTCTCTAATACTTGTGAAAATAGCTAAATTTTAATTAAAAACAATTTTTTTAATCAAAATAATTAACAGTGATAAATTATGAATTTGAGTGATTTTAAAGTATAATTAGATTATATTTTTACAATTTTATCCAATTTTGGTCATTGGACATAATTTCATATTTAAACTGGACATAAGCAAGTGCCAATCTTTTGATAGTTATTATTTCTTAAAAAACGCTTTTTATTTTGACAATGAGAATTAATTTCAAATTAATTTCTTCCACTTCTGTGTTTTTAAGTTTGAAAAATATATTCATATTTATAATCAGGAGGTCCAAATTGTGTAAATAGGTAACTTTAATTTTTATACATTTTGAATAATTACTTCGGTAAATAATTTATTTATCATGGTTAAAAGGTAAATCCGGTAAATAAGGGTAAAAAATAATATTATAATAATATTACATTACCCTAAAACATGTCCTAACCCTATTGGTTGATACATTTCCAACCATGGGAATCTTTGGGTCTATTTTGGGACCCCATGGAGCCACTTGTAAATGATAATGACAATTTATATTAATTATGTTAAAGTAAATAAAAAAATTACAAAACCATATATCTTTTAGAAAAACAATATTTAAATAGGGTTATATATGTTATATTTCCGACAATAAATATTTATTAGAAAGATAAAAAGATTTCATACATAGTTGTATTTTATTAATAATTTTTAGACATTGAATAATTAAAATTATTAATGACACAATAATGATGCAATATTTTCTTTATTAATGAATGAATAAAAAATCGTATTATAAATGTTAAAATAAATCTAATTTGAACGTTTTTAAGGAATCCACTAATTTTATTGGTTAATATGACATGATAGGATTACTTAAATAAATTGTTTGTGAATAAATAAAGTTTTTAAAACTTTAACATAAATTGATTATTAAATATTTTCAAAATTGACATATATGAGTTTTTAAAAACAAATATTATTTTATTAATTGATATTATATTCATAAAAATATATGTCTTGGAAAAATAACTTATATAATGAATTTTGAATCACTAGCGGAACACTTGGGGGTCACTTGGAAGTATATAGTGAGTTTATTAACTATATAATAGAAAAATACAATAATACATGGTAAATGTCAAACTATTTAAGTAAGAGTTAAATAAAAATGATAAGGATAATATAGTGATGAAAACCTATCTAAAACCTACTGGTTGAGTATTTTTCAACCTATCCCCACCTTATAATTTAAATAATACACTTTAAAGCCATTATAAACTGAATATAAATTTATTATAAAATAATATTTCTATCTTTTCCTAAGATTCTCTTCACCCCTCTTATCAATGGAACCCCCCCTTCTCTATAATTCACACCTTCAAAGCCTTTTGGATCGGCCAAACCCTTCCCAAATACCGTATCAAATTCCCTAAATTTATCCTAGAGGCCTTATTTTGATCAGAAAGCCAACTTAAGATCCCTTTTCATCAAATCGAAAGGAAGAACCTGAAGAAGAGGTAATTATTTTACCAACCTCTTTCAAGTTCCTTTCTTCTTCAAATTCTTCTTTCTTTTTCATTTCAATTTTAAAATAATATCACCTCTATCTTATATATACTTTGATGATATTATAAATATGGTACAACCATATTCAGTATTCTATCCATCCTTTGAAAGATATGTCACCATACGTGTGTATTTATGGCTTACCGCCTCCACGTCGTGGTGTAATTATTATTCCAAACATTATTATTTGGTTGGGAATGATAATGATGTGTAATTTATGTAAATATTAAATATAACATGATAATAATTTTTTATATATGATATAACATCCAATTAAATTTTGTTTTAATATCAAATGAATGATATTGTCACTCGTGCGTATGTACGGACTATCGTCTCCACGAACTCAATGAGACTAATTCCCCATCACATCCATTCAATTATAATTCTCATTTTATGATTAAAAATAATGTTTAATGACTTTATATCATTTTTTATATGAATAATATACAACCTATCAATAAAAAACATCGCTTCTGTAACAAAACATATAAAATAAAACGAGTAAGTTAACACTCGAAACGATGATGATACTAAGATATTATTAACAAAGAAAATTCAATAGATCATATATGATATCATATTTATGTATATGATTCTTGTATAATATAATAAAAATTATTTCACCATTATACAAGAGGTTAACCTACCCTTGACCAAGGAAAATTACAAGTTAAGGGTTAATTCTACAATTCTTCATTATCTCAGGTTGTTTATACGCAATTATCTACTGGGACCTCTTTATCATCCACATCCATGTTTCTTAAAAATGTAGTTCAAATCATTATTAATATTTTAAAGAATATGGAATAAAGTTATTTATACCCTTATTTTACGTTTTATAATATGTCTATAATGGAATCTTTATGTTATTTTCCAAACAAGGTCCTTTTTAACCTTTTTGACAGAATTAAGGTAAGAATGTTTTTTAACTTATATGGTAGGTGCTGATATTTTCCACCGTTATAAAATCGTCAAAGAATCCATTACAAGATTATAAGAATATTTTCAAAGTAAATGATATATTTTATAAGTATTTTATTTTTAAATGATTTTAAAAAAGAGGCATTTCTCTAAAATAGTTTTGATGTAATTTATGTCAACATCCTTTGATAGATTTTAAGCTTATATGAAGTTGATTTATTATGATAAAAATATTCAATATTGTATTGAAGGTTTTGTGATATGTTTGACTGTGGATGTGTTATTTTTATACCATTAATGGTTTATGGATTATGTATTGACATTTCGTATGCTAGTTTTAATATGAATGCTTATGTTATATTTAAACATGTTCATATGAGTAATGCATTGGACTTAGTAAGTGACGGGTGGAGCCCGCTATAGCTCCTCGATTTATCGGTAGGTCTCATGAGACAAACTAGTGTCATGGAACAAGGCCTTGAAAATATCTTATTTGTAGTATTGTCACAAGACCTTGAATATGAGGTTATGATAGTCTGGCATTATGCATTCCGTCATTATGAAAGTGGTTATTTATATTGCATGTGATTATTCAATTAGTAGAATATACATGTTAATAAGTAAATGGAATTATATCATTTTATTTCTGCCATATTATGCTGAAGTCCAAGTTTAAAATGCTTTTGTTTTAGTTATACATTGACTTAAATTGTTATGCTTATTTATGAATGTTTTCGCAATATTTTTATCCTTACTGGGAATCTCATCTCACCCCTTTCTATGTTTTATTTTTCCCATGATGTGAAGAAGTATGTTATGAATGACCTGCAGGGATAGTATGAGGGGATATGAGTGTGGTCTATGGAGAAAATTAGTTGTTGTATTTTTTCATTTTATGATGTAATGTAAACATTATGAATATATATTGTGATTCCAAGGCTACTAAACTTATCGGTCTTTTGAAACATGATATTTTTTGATCATGCCAATGTTATGTAATAATGCACCAACTCTGGGTAACTGGGGTCAGGGCATTATAGTTGGTATTAGAGGAAGTTTAGTACAAACCTTGGAAGCTAGATTTAGACAAACTATTATTAGAGCACATAGACCTAATATGGACTTTGATAATTAGTATAGAAGAACTTCCTAGAATTTTGGTATTGTAGAGATTTTGTGAGTTTTCTGAGCAATACATCCTTGTCTGGATATGAGCAGGTAGGGGCAGCTCTGGCACAGATGTTCATAGGGGTAAAACCCGAAAACACTGATTTGAGCTAGAATCGAGCGGGAACTGGTGCAAGACAATGGGCCTTACAACACTCTTGGTTACGACACTCATAGGGATATGCTTTGGATAAATCTCATTTTCATTACAAAACATTATGAAGGGTTTATGAGTATATACTTTTTCAATGAAATCATTTTTTATGATTATGGATTATATCCATAAACTTTTCAATTTATGTTAAGTGTTTTAGAAGTTTGGATTTATGTACTACGATTCATAAATTAATCTAGTGTATACCATTGTTAAGAAAATGGCCCTTATTGGAAGGAATGGAAACCGTATCAATGCACAAACTCAATGTAGGGACTTCCCTCCTACTCAAGATAATTATAGTGGAGCTGGTGATACAATTGGTGCTGATCAACTTATCACCATATTGGGATAACTCACTTGGGTCATTAATAATAACCTTATCTGTATGGAGAACCCAGATCTATATCGTGGAGGATCAATGTTAGATCTCTTCATGAGGCAACAACCACAAACATTAAATGTGATTACAAATCTATTATTAGCTGAGAAATGGATAAATTCCATAGAGAAAATATTTCATGCCTTGGGAAGTAGTAAAAATGAAAAATTTATCGCGGCAGTTTAAAGTCTCACTTGAGATGCTGACCAATGGTGGTCATTGATTCAAAACACAAAGAAAGATGATGAAGTATAAAATATGAAATGGATGGAGTTTAAAGAGTTGTTCATTGAAAAATACTTTTCTCGTGACCATCGAGAAGACATGGAAAGGAAATTTCTGAGTCTTAGACAAAATTAGGATGAAAATTCGCAATGTATGAGGCTAACATTACATGGTTAGCGAGACATGCACCAGATTGTATATATAACCCAATGAGTAAGATTGATCGTTTCATTGATGGGTTAAATCCATTTATCCATAGAAAAGTAGTCTCACAATCCTTATTTTTGTACAAAGATATCATCTCATATACTATCAAGACATAAAATGAATTCTCTAAATATTATGACTTTAAAGCAAAGAAAGAGAAGAAGAGATCTGCTGATCACTCTTGGAATGGAAATAAAGGGTTGAAGGGAAATGCTGAATATCCATCCTATAGTAAATGTGGGAAGAAATACTTTGGTACTTGTATGAAGGGAATGAGAGTCTGTTACATGTGTGGTGAAAAAGGCCACCAAACTCGTGATTCCAAGGGGAAGAAAGAAGCTACTGATTTTCAATGATACAATTTCAGGGATATGAAACATTATGAAAATTAATGTCCTAAGCATTAAGGGATCTTACCTTAGAAAAGGCCGAGGGATCAAGGATAGGCTTATGTTATCACTACTACTGAGGTTGAAGCTCCGAAAGACGTGGTGGTAGGTAATTTCATGGTTTCCTAAAGTTTAGAAAATGCTTTATTTGATTCTGGACCACTGTATTGTTCCATATCTTCCCAGTTTTCTTATAAAAGTAGATATTTCCAATTTGATTTAACAAGGGAGTTTTCAATTAAAACTCATATGGGAAGTATCATCGTAATGATTTTTTGAAAATATGTTCCCATTAGTGCATATAAATGTTCTTTATCTACGGATATCATCATCATGCCCATCATTGAATTTGAAATAATCCTCAGTATGGATTGGATTTTAGACCATGATGCGAAGATTTATTGTAAGGAGTAAGAGGTTATAAATTTTGATGAGGATGATAAAGAACACCTTATCTTTAGAGAAGAATCGTCACCACCAGATTCTTATCTAGATCTACCCCCAGTAGCTCAACTAAATTCAATTATCGGGGAGGAAGATAATGAAATAACTGTGGGTGAGAAAAGGAATTTTAAAATATAGGATGTACCTAATGTGAGGGAATATGTTGATGTGTTCCCAAAATATTTACATAGACATCCTCTAGAACGAGATGTTGAGTTTTCCATTGATTTAATTCTTGGTTCAAGTCCCATATCGAAGACCCCTTATAGAATGGCCACTATAGAATTAGTGTAACTAAAGAAACAACTTGTGGAATTTAGTAATAAGGGATTTATTCGCCCTACTATTTCTCCATGGGGAGCCCCTATCCTTTTTGTTAAGAAGAAAGATGAATCTATGAGTTTATGTATCGACTACCGGGAAATCAATGCTATAACAATAAAAAACAAGTATCTCCTACCTTTCATTGATGATTTATTTGAAAAACTGCATGGAGCTCAATACTTTTCAATTATTGAACTTTGATCTGGATACCATCATTTGTGTGTGAATAAGGAAGACATTCCAAAGACAGCATTTCGAACCAGGTACGGGCATTCTGAGTTTACAATAATGTCTTTTGGATTGACTAATGCACCCTCTATATTCATGTATCTAATGAACTGAGTTTTCAAGGAACATCTCGACGATTTTTTAGTGGTATTTATTGATTATATCTTGATATACTACAAATGCTATGAAGATCATGAAAATCACATGCGCATTATCAGAAAGACTCTTAGAAGACATGAATTATATGGGATTTCGAGCATGTGTGAATTCTGGCTTCTTGAGATTTCTTTTCATGGCCATATTGTCTCTAAGGATGGATTTTATGTTGAATATTCTATGACCAAGGCAATCCATAAATTTCCATCACCAACGAGTATAACTGAGGTATGCAGTTTTATTGGTCTAGAAGTTTATTATCGACGTTTCGTCCATAATATTTCTCGATTGGATAACCCATTAACAAAGCTCACACATAAAGGGGTTAAATTTAATTGGACAAAAGAGTGTGAAATTTATTTTGAATAACTGAAGAGAATATTAGTCAATTCTATTATATTGACTCTACCATCGCAGAATGATGGGTTTGATATTTGTAGTGATTCTTCAAAGAAAGGGCTTGGTTGTGTCCTTATGCAAAATGATAGGTTTATTGCCTTTGCATCACGACTGCTAAAAATTCATGACTAAAAATATCATACTAATGATCTTGACTTAGCTGCTATAATCATTTCTTTGAAGATATGGAGACATTATCTCTATAGTGAAAAATGTGAGATATATACCAATCACAAAAGTTTGACGTATATTTTTACACAGAAATAACCCAACATGAGGAAAAGATAATGGCTTGAACTACTCAAGGATTATGATTTCATGATACAGTACCACCAAATGAAGGAAAATAAGGTAGAAGATTCTTTGAGCAGAAAGGATCATAGGGTTTTCAGTATAATTAGAGTTGAAAGAGATCCAATATTCATGGATATAGTAAATTTGGATATGGGAATAACCATGGAATGTGAAACATCGATACTTTTTCAAATGGTTACCAAACCATCTATACTAGAGAGGATTATGAGTGCTCATACTAATGATGAAGAATTTCAAAAGAATATTAATGATGTGAATGATGGGAGATTGAGTGACGTTGTGTATGAAAAAGGAACTTTGAAATTTTTGAAGAGAAATTTTGTTTTTGATATACCTCATCTAAAAAGGGAATTTTTGGATGATGCTCATAGTTCCAATTACTCTATACACCATAGGAGCACCAAAATGTATAGATATTTGAGGGAAAATTTTTTGTGGGACAACATGAAGAGGGAGATTGCAGATTTTATGTCAATATGTATGGTTTGTCAACTAGTGAAAGCTGGAAGGCAATAGCCTGGAGGAATCATGCAACCTCTCCACATACTTGAGTGGAAATGGGATAATATCACGATTGACTTTGTCATGGGACTACCAAATACTCCTAGAATTAATGATACAATATGGGTAATTGTTGATTGTCTTACCAAGTCAGTACATTTTCTTGCTATAAGAGAAGATCTACCACTCGAACGTCTATCAAGACTATATTTCAATGAATTTGTGAGACTTCATCGAGTACCCCTATCGATTGTTTCTGATCATGATCCCCATTTTACTTCAAGATTCTGGAAAAGTATTCAGAAATCCCCGAATAATGAACTTTTTTTGAGCATGACCTACCACCTCCAAACTGATGGACTATCAGAACAAACTATTCAAACCTTAGAATAAATTTTGAGATCATGATCAGTTGACATTCAGGGTATGTGGGATCAATATTTACATCTGGTGGAATTTTCCTATAACAATAGCTTTCATTCAAGAATTCAGATGTCACCATATGATGTGTTATATGGAAATAGATTTCTCACACCAACCTGTTGGAATGATGTTGGTGAATGAAAACTTGTAGTCCTTGAACATGTTGAGGAAACAATGGAAAAGGTGAAGGTAATCCAAACCCACAGCAAAGGGGCTCAAAGTAGGAAGAAGAGATATGTTGATAACCAAAGGAAGGATTTGGAATTTCAGGTAAAGAATCGTGTTTATTTGAAGGATTCTCCATGGAAGGGTGTTATAAATTTCGGTAAGAAGGGTAAACTGAGTCCCAGGTACATAGTACCCTTTTAAATTCTAGAACAAATTGGGGTTTTAGCTTATTGTTGGGCAATTCCACCAAGTCTCTCCAAAGTTCACGATGTGTTCCACATATCACTATTGAGAAAAGAAATGCCTGACCCAACACATGTACTCACCTATGAGGATTTAGAACCGGAACCCGATCAGTCTTATTGTGAAGAGCCTGTCAGGATTCTTGATACCAGAGACCAAGTGTTGAGAAACCTAAAGACTTGTCTGGTAAAAGTTCTATGGAGAAACCATAAGATGAAAGAGGCAACATGGGAACCAGAGGAACTTATGATGAAGAACCAATTGGGTATTTTTATGGAGTAATATTTTAGAAATTTTGAGGATGAAATTATTTGAAGGGGTGGAGAATGTTACACCCTGAGCTTCTACGGTACGCTTCTCTTTGAATAATACAGTAGCGTGTGTTGTACGCAACTTCGAGTTCTAACAAACCACAACCAATCAAACTAGCCACTATGAATAGTAATACCCACTTTCAATAATTTTCTACATTTTATCATTCAAATTGGACTTCATTTTTGGATTCAGAATATCGAAATTATCTTATGGTGAATTTTTGGAACTTTTCTGATAACTTTCATATTTTGATGAATACGGAAAATTACTAAATTTTAATTAAAAACAATATTTTTAATTGAAATAATTAATAGTGATAAATTATGAATTTCAGGGATTTTAAAGTATAATTAGATTATATTTTTACAATTTAATCAAATGTTATTCATTGGACATAATTTTAGATTTAAACTGGACATAAGCAAGTGCCAATCTTTAGATAGTTATTATTTCTTAAAAACACGCTTTTTATTTTAATAATGGGAATTAAATTTAAATTAATTTCTGCCACATCTGTGTTTTTATTTTGAAAAATAGATTCCATATATAAAATTAGGAGTTCAAAAAAAATTAAATAGGTAACTTTTATTTTAGGACATTTTGAATAATTATTTCAGTAAATATTTTATTTACCATGGTTAAAAGTAAAAATCATGTAAATAAGGGTTGAAAAATTATATTATAATATTATTAAATTACCCTAAAACGTATCCTAACCATATTGGTTGATACATTTACGACCATGGTCATCTTTGGGTCTATTTTTGGACATCATGGAGCCACTTGTAAGTGATAATGACACTTTATATTATTTAAGTTAAATTAAATAAAAATATGACATAAGCATATATCTTTTAGAAAAACAATATTAAAATAGGGTTATATATGTTATATTTTAGACTATAAATATTCACTAAAATATAAAATGATTTCCAACATAAGGGTATTTTATTTATAATTTTTAGACATTGAATAATTAAATTTATTAATGACACAATAATGATGCATTATTTTCATTATTAATTAATTAATCAAATAATTGGTATTATAAATATTAAAAAATTATAATTTGAATTTTTTTATGACATGCACGAATTTTATTGGTTAATATGACATGTTATTATTTCTAAAATGAATTTTTTTCGAATTAATAATGTTGTTAAGACTTTAAAAAAATTTATTATTAAATAGTGTCCAAATTGACATAAATTTGTTTTTAAAACAAATATTATATTATTAATTGATATTCTATTCCTAAAAATCTAATATTCGGAAAAAGGAATTATATTATGATATTTTTATCATTAATTGCCCACTTGGGGGGTCTCTTGGAAGTATATAGTTAGTTTATTAACTATATAATATTAAAATACAAAGAGACATGGTAAATGTCAAACTATTTAACTAATAGTTAAATAAAAACGATAATGTTAATATAGTGACCCAAACCTATCTAAAACCTATTGGTTCAGTGGTTTTGAAACTATCCCCACCGTACCCTTTAAATAAAACAGTTTTGGGCCATTAGAAACTGAATATGAATATATTATAAAATAATATTTCTAGTTTTTCCTAAGGTGCCTCTCACCCCTCTTATAAAAGGGTACTCCCCCTTCATTCTAATTCAGATATTCAAAGCCTTTTGGCTCATCCAAAACCTACCCAAATACCCTTTAAGCTTCCCTCACTTAATCCTAGAGGCCTTATATTGATCATAAATCCATCTTATGAAGCCCTTTTGATCAAATCAAAATGAAAAACATGCAAAGATGTAATGATTTCACCACCCTCTTTCATGTTCCTTTCATCTTCCAATTATTCATTATTTTTTATTTACATTCTAAAATAATAACTCCAGAACATTTTATATTCTGTGATGTTATTAAAAAAAATGGTACAAACATATTCAGTGTTTAACCATCCTATGAATGACATGTCACCATACGAGCATACGTACGGCTTACCGTCTACACATCGTGGTTTAATTGTTATTGTAAACATTATTATTTCGATAGATATGATAATGATGTGTAATTGATGTAAATATTATATATAACATGATAATGATTCTGTATATATGATATATCATCCAACTATATATTATTTTAATATAAAAAAAATGATATTTTCGCTCATGCGTACGTGCAGACTACAGTCTCCATGAACGCGATGAGATTCATTCCCCATCATATCAATTCAAGTCTAATTCTATTTTAATGATTAACAATAATGTTTAAGTACTTGATATCATTCAGGATATGAATAAGATACAACCTATCCATAACCAATATGTGTTATGTAACAAAACATATAAAATAAAACGAGCAAGTTAACACCCGAAACGACGATGATACTAAGATATTATTAACAAAGAAATGTTAAAAGATCATATAGGATATCATATTTATGTATACGATTATTTTATAATTTAATATTAATTATTTCAAAATTATACAAGAGATTAACCTACCCTCGACCAAGGAAATGTACAATGTAAGTGTTAATTCTATAATCTCTTCATTATCCGAGGTTGTTTATATGTAATTATCTACTCAGACCTCTTTATCGTCGACATTCATGTTTCTTAAAAAATCATTTCAAATCATTCTTACTATTTTACATACTATGGCTTAAATTTATTTATACCCTTGTTTGACTATTTATAAGACGTTTACAAAAGAATCTTTCCATCATTTTCCAAACAAGGTCCTTTTTAACCATTTAGATTGAATTAAGGTAAGAATGTCTTTTTTTAACTTATACGGAAGGTGTGACTATTTTACATCATTATAAAATCTTCAAAGAATTCCTTACAAGATTATAAGAATATTTTCAAATCAAATGTTTTATATTTTAAATATGTTACTTTTAAATGATTTTAAAAAAGAGATATTTCTCTCAAATGGATTTGATTTCATCTATGTAAACATCCTTTGTTGGATTTTAAGCTTATTTGATGTTGATTTATTATGATACAGAACTTCGATATTTTATTGAAGGTTATTTGATATGTTAGACTATGGATGTGTTATTTTTATACCATTCACAGTTTATGGATAAATTATTGACATTTATTATGCTAGTTTTAATATGAATGTTTATGTTATGTTTAAACATGTTCATATGAGGAATTCATTGGACTTAGTAAGTGACGGGTGTAGCCCTCTATACCTCCTTAATGCATCGGTAGGTCTCAGGAGACACACTAGTGTCTGGGAACATGGCCTTGACAATATCTTATTTGTAGTATTGGAACAAGGCCTTGACAATGTGGTTATGATAGTCTGTAATTATGCATTCCATCATTATGAAATTGGTTATTGATATTGAATGTGATTATTAGATTAGTAGAATATCCATGTGAATAAGTAAAAAGAATTATTTATTTTATTTCTGCCATATTATGCTTAAGTTCAAGTTTAAAAGGAATTTTTCTTAGTTATACATTTCCTTAAATGTTTATGCTTATTTATGAAAGTTTCCACTATATTGATATCCATAATGGGAATTTGAGATCACCCCTTTCTAGGTTTTATTTTTCCCAGGATGTGAAGAAGTATTTTATGAATGACCTGTAGGGATAGTATGAGGGGATATTAGTTTTGTCTATGGAGACAATATGTTGTTGTATTTTTTATTTTTATGATTTAATATAAGAATTATGAATGTATCTAGTGATTCCAAGGCTACTAAACTAATTGGTCTTTCGAGACTTGGTCTTTTTTCTGATCATGCAAATGTTATATAATAATGCATTGACTTTGGGTATCTAGGGTTGGGGGGTTACAATAGAAACCAGGTCCCTCAGAAAATGTGGCTTAGAAGGTCACATCCCTAAAAAAATGTGGCTTAGAAGTCCACGACCCTCAGTCATCATATGGTTTGTTACTGTTGAAATCGTAAATCTTTATAGTGAAACTGGGCCAAGTCATCTCTAGAACACTAGCTCACTAGTCTTGGTTCCCCCACCAAATACCCAAGGCTTCCCAATTTCTTCTCACAAAAATTCAAAGTTCACATAACATGTCACATTAACACTTAAGTGCCAAAAAAAGATGTTTACACACAAGAACATGTCATTCAAACACCGAAATCCACTTTTGAAACCACATGCACACTAAAACTTTTAAAAAAATAATCTCTGCGGCTTACACATTAAATTAAACTAGATGCATAACTTAACAGAACACTTTGATAATTGAGAAAACAACTAAGAGAAATTATTAAACAGTTTCCAAACATGTCACTAGATTTTTAATGTCAAAAGTTCACTCAAAACCCTTTTCAGGGAAAAATGCATTTTTACACCATGAAAAAACATAAAATGCATCATCATAACTTCCGAATACACTAATTTCACAATTCACAAAACATTGATAAACAATTATAGCAGGGATTTCAAAATAAAAATAGACTAATTAACTTAGACACACTTCCAACAAATTAAATGCACATTAAAAGCATAATCACAATTAATTTTTCAGCATAGAAACTAATTAACGCAGCGCTGAAAATATTAGGCAAACATGAAAATGTTCATCAGAAAATAATTGTGTGTAGAAACATCTATTGGTGTGTTGCAAGATTTACAAAATTGGTGCGCAAAATCCACTGCATTCCAACACAACTCAAAAAAATCAAAACACACCCAAAAAATAAATCATATCACAAACACATAAAAAATGAATAAATAGAAACATAAAATCATTTAGAAACATCCCAATGAAGAAGAAAATGAAACTAAAGTGTTCCTCATCTATGAAGAGGGGTTCGAACAGCTGGGAAGATGAAATTGGGGGGTGCCGAAAGGCGTACTGATAGAGGGAGGAGTGTCTATCCAGTTGGGTGTGAGGCCGAGGATGTCGGTAGGTAGAGTTGAAATTACTGGGGTGAGAATCCAAGCGGGTGGTAGTAGGGGTAGTGAAGGAGGTCGGCTAAGCGGGGAGGCATTTGGGAAGGATTTCACTACAGGGTTATGGAGGAGGTTGGTCGAGTGGGGAGAAGTAGGGGGGTAGCGGAGGAGATCAGCCGAACGGGGAGGCAGCAGGGAAAGAGGGCGCCGGGTGGGTGTGGCAGGCTGGGTGTGTGGCAGTGAGGTGGGAGAAGAGAGAAGTGGTGGTGTAGGGTTTGAGAGGGGAGCCGTGGTGCACTAGAAGTAAAAGAGAAGCACCAGTTGGAAGAGAAAAAATTATAGGAAACAAAAAATAAAAGAAAAATAAAAGATAAAAGATAACAAAAAATGGAAGAAAAACATTAAAAAACGAATTATACTAACCTCAAATAAAAATAATATTTAAACTAATCTAAAATAATAATGAAAATATAAAAGAAATATTAATATGGAATATTATAAATGTTAATATTTTAATGTTACCCAAATTAAAATATTAATTACAATAGTTTTCATAATAATAGTAACAATAATAATAATAATTATTATTATTATAATTATAACTATAAAATTTTATTTTTACAAAGTTAGTCAATCATTCTTCCACTGGGTAGACATTTCATTAAACTGGCAAAGCCACACGTCTTCTCCCATGCCCTTCCCACTCATTGAGCGATGCCAATGCAACACTCACTTATCAGCACAAAAGTGAAAAACTCAAATCGGGTTCGGCCCACACATGAACAAAACAATTAAATAAAAAGAAATAAAATTATGGGATAAAATTGAAATTTAAAACATAACTCATTTGACGTCTAGGTGTGACAATATACCCTGGATGGTAGACACTATCTCTTGTAATATAGAGGTGTACTTGGTAAATCACTATCATCCTTGTCACATTTTCGGACATATCGGGGTTCTCATTGAGGGTAGTGGGCCATGAATTAGTAGCGTCAATGGTTGATATTGATGTATTTTATGGATTTTGGAGTTTAGAATAGGTGAGGTTTCAGGGAAACTGTTTCAACCATGTTTAGTAAGCAATGTAAACCTGGGAGACCGGCTAAGATGTGTCTATTTAGGGACCCTATTATCTGATGCATTAACCTTAATTATTTTCTTACCTATTAAATAATGTTATATTAATAGTGGGGTAAATACATGGGAAATGATCATACACTAGCCTTTATTGATTAGAAGATATAAATTGGTAGAACATGGGATATGATAAACCATAAATGAAATTAAACAAATTATTAACAAATTAATGATATGTTTTACATTTTACTGTTCTAGGATCTTGATATATTATATTATTTTTTATATAATGTCTTCATATACATATCCCCCATAGGTTTGTGATGATGATGTTTATCAAGATGTTCCAAAATACTACTAAAGTGTAGAGGTATATGACAATTCAACCTTAATGATAAAACTCTTAGTGTTCTACAGATAATGTCTAAATATTTTTGAGGAATCCATTTCATACATGGTTATAGAATAATAGTTAGACAAAGTGGAGATATATATCAGGTTGATCCTATCTTAGAAGGAGTGTATGGTTTCATTTGATTTGATGATGAGACTCGAGTAAGGGAGACAATAGTGGTTCTTATTTTTTGGTCATCATGAGGAATCAATAGACGCATTGTCGATGTTCAAAGGATAAAACCATGAATAGATTTTTTATTTTTTCATACATGTTTATGGTCTTCACAATCTTCATTTCCGTTGATATTAGAGATCATTATTGTCAATAACCTGGCCCATGTAATTTGAAGTTGGTGTTGTACATTATTACAATGGCATAAATACAGGATTAGAATCCTAAAGGACTAATTAATTTATCAGTTTTTTAAAATATAATACAAACATGAACCTTACATTAAATTTTAAAACATTAATTAAAAAATAAGAAATATTTTGATAATTTCATTGTCCTCCTTGTATAACCCTACATATCTGTGAAAATACACATCTTGGAATCCTGATAATAATAAAATAGATGATTTTGATGTGATTAGATTTTGACAAAGAGTATGTATCTAGTGGAATATTTTATAAATAATAATTATAACAATTAATGATAGGTGTATAAATAAAACACTATCCACCTAAATATAATTATGTTCATAATATGGGGAAAATAAATATAAATCATATAAATACATATAAATAATCACAATGATATTGTACTAATTTAATAATAACAAGGAATATCAATAACAAATATCATAATTATGGAATTTATAATTCAATAAATCATTAACATACGATCAAGTATTTGGAAAAGATTCCATATATAAATTGGTTAGTCATCAATGATTACCCAAACTAGTTTTTCTCATGATACCTACAGATATATTGAAAGGCTATAGTTGTACCTTCCCATCATGTAAAAATTCCAATGCATTTCTCATATGAAAATTATGAAGAAAAAATAATTTATTCATTTTTATTGAAAAAATAGTATAAAATATATGAATACTTCCACCATAAACCATGAATAGTATCAATATAACATGCTTACAATCAATATAATCATTACCACTTAAATAAAATACGGTATAATGTATCATATGATATCGACCTCAATCAATCATAATATTTAGTAAATAATATTTAAATTGATAAAAGTACTCAAATATAATTAATAAAAATTTCTTAAGAGAAATACCCCTTTCTACATTGAATTTTTTATTTAAATGTCCACATAAATTTAAAATAAAAACATTTAATTGGATAAAATCTTGTAATCTTTTAAATTAAGATAAACGACTATAAGTTCTAATAAAGGTGGAAAATCAACTCATGTAGTATAAGATAAAAAATAAAGTCCTTCTGTATTTTTTAAAAACATTCATAAATTACCTTATTTTGAAAATGAAATAATGATTCATTTCAAACTATTTTATAAAAAATTAAACATGGTTATAATGAATTTTAAAATTTATAGGATAATGGTTATCATATTATTCAAAACATTTTTATAAAACATATATGTGGCTGATAAATAATCCCCAATAGATACTTCCCAATAAAAAATCTCGAATAATTGTGGTATTTTGAAATTAACAATTACAGTTTACAAAACATAAGTTTAATGTTATTTATCATTCATTATAACGAATTAAAACATATAATTTATTTATAGTAGAACCATATCTAGGTTTATGATTTCATAAATGATCTTCTTGTGTCTTTATTTAATAATATTTTGTTATTATATTTGTTTCAGGTGTAAACTGCTTCCTTTCCATATGAATGTTTTTTGTATGTAATTATCATAGATATTATATTTACTAATTAAATAAATTTTTAAAATAAATCTTGAATAGTTAAAAAGGTAAAATACTATCATTGCATCGTGGAGACAGTAGGTCCAACGTTCACCCACATGACAATATCAATCCCTTAACATTGAAAGGGTAAGGTGTAACGCCCCGACCCCAGCTACCCAGAGTCGGTGCATTACTTCGTAACATTGGCATGATCACAAAAGATCAAGTCTCGAAAGACCGATTAGTTTAGTAGCCTTGGAAACACTAGATACATTCGTAAACGTTACATTACATCATAAAGTGAAAAACTACAATAACAAAGTCTCCATAGTCCACACTCATATCCTCTTCTGACTATCCCTGCAGGTCATTCATAAAATACTTCTTCACATCCTGGAAAATATTAAAACATTGAAAGGGGTGAGCTCAGATGCTCAGTAAGGATAACAATATTGCGGAAGCTTTCATAAATAAACATTAACATTTAAGGCAATGTATAACTAAAACAAAAGCCTTTTAAACATGAACTTCAACATAATATGGCAAAATTAAAATGAGATAATGCCATTCTCTTCTTCACATGGATATTCTACTGGTCGAATAATCACATGCAATATCAATAACCACTTTCATAATGATGGAATGCATAATGCCAGACTATCATAACCACATAGCCAAGGCCTCGTGCCAAGACTACAAATAAGATTTTGTCAAGGCCTTGTGCCAAGACACTAGTTTGTCTCATGAGACCTGCCGATGCATCGAGGAGCTATAGCGGTCTCCACCCGTCACTTATTAAGTCCAATGCATTCCTCATATGAATAGGTTTAAACATATCATAAACCATAACATAATCATATCACATAAACAATGCATAAAGGAAACATAACATTTCCACATTTCAATCACAAGATATCAATACAAAACATTGATATAATAAAAACGCTTTCAAAACCATTTTCAATACCAAAATAAAAGAATGTCAAAACATTGTATTTATTTTTCTTTTTAAAAAAAAGGTATGGCTTGTAAAGGAAGCCGAAACTCAAATAATGTTCACGGCGGCGGAGAAGTCGTTGTCGCCGCATAAGTACGGAATGAAAAACATTCCCTTTTTGTCGTTTAGTAAAATGCTTCGTATAAAAATATTCCTTTTGAATAAACTTAAAAGTCAAAGGGGTTTATACACCGTATAAAAGAAAGTTGTGTATAAAACCAAATATGCCTCAATGAAAGGAGATTGAGACGAAGTCCTTAAAAAGATCATTTTTAAAATAAAATATATATATTATGTTTATTCACTATAGGTACACATAAAGAAAGTAAAAATACAAAATAAGACATAATAATATCATGACATAATTTGAAAGTAGGAGATTAACCCAAAGAATTGAAGTTGGGTTAAGAAGTTCCCTTACCTCGTGTCTGACTTGACTCAACCGTTCTTTAACCTCCTGAATAATAAACTAGAGTTAATATATACCTTATTAAGAACCATTTTCAATTTCATTATCCTTATTATATCACTTATTACAATGATATGAACATTATGTAATTATTTAAGTTAATAACGGTCGTTTTGTCGATCTTTGGTACTTGAGTCAAAAATAAACTTCTTATAATTACAAGTTGTTCATGTGGTGAAATATCCATTATATCCGGAATTATATTCATGATGTAGATATCATATATATCATATATACAGTATATACATTCATTCATAATGTCACGTAACATTTAGAGGTAAGAAATGAAATGCACCGTTCATGGAGACGGTAAGCCGTACGTACGCATGAACGCTACTTTCATTTCAATTTCATATTTAATGGAAGTAAATCATAATGATATAAATGTATAATATAATTCCAGTATAATATAGTGTATAATACCATTTACTCCATCCTTTATACATCCCACATATGGCATTTACGATTCAAATCACTTTGAGGGGGCGGTAGTCCGCACTTCCTAAAATGAAATTATCGCGTTTTACCCATAATGGAAATCATAAAGTATGCCATAAATGAGAAATACAGAAGCATAAGTAAAACAAAAACATATTATATATCATATATAAAAATAGTGACATCTTAATGGCCACCTTTGAAGGTGTTATATGAGTGTTGAACAATCATCGCTTCGTGAGGCAGAAATTCGCCATCCACAGAAACCGTATGTTCTTTAACCATTAGATGTAGGTGTGTGTAAGTGTAGCTCGAATCCTTCTTATAACAACATCCTAGTATATTGAGGATACTGGTGTTGTTACAAAAGAAATGAATAAAAAGAGTTTAGGGGGTTGGAGAAGAAAAATAAAACAAAACAACATTATAAAAGACATTACCTCAAAATCGGGTAACTCTTTTTGATTTGAGCCAAAGGCTTCCTTGGGAAGAGTTCTGCCCAAAGTGAGGTTTCTAGGAGTAAGGAAGGAATGTTGGGAGAGTATTTGGGCAGAGGTTGGCCGAGCCAAATGGCTTGATGGTGTGAATAAGGTGGAAGAGGTGGGGGCCTTTTATAAGTGGAGAGGAGGGGCACTTTTGGAAAGATTGAAATGTTACATTATTTCAAAATGCTTTTCGGATTCTAAAGGTCCCACACTTATATAATTCGAGGCTAAGGTGATAAGGTTTCGAAATCTCCTCATCCAATTGGCTTTGGACAAGTGTAAGCCTTGGATTTTACATTATCTATTCATTTTATTAAAATCGTTAAATAATGAGGTCATCGCTGCATCATAATGATGTCATAAATAATTTAATTTATTTAATGTCTAAAAATTATAAAAAAAATACCATGATGTAGGAAATCTTTTTAGCTTTCCAATGACTATTTATAATCAAAATTTGGACTTGTATAACCCCACTTAAAAATTGTTTTAGTAAAACAATTTATGTTAGTGTCATTTTCACTTTAACATTAAATAAAAAGTAATTTATGTTATTTCCCAACAAAAGTGGATCCATGGGGTCCCCAAGTTAGGCCATGGCTTGTCTTGGTCGGCCATGACTCAACCAATGAGGTTGGGACATGTGTCTAGGTCATTTCATATTATTAAAGTATTATTTATACCTTAAACTACCCTAATTACCACTAATCGCGATTAAGAACTTAATAAGTTACTATTCACCAAAAAATTATTATAATCTCATTGAACCACATTTTACTTCTTAATGACAACCATGTATGTCGGATTTTTGAAAATCAAATCACAGAAGTGGTAATATTTCATTTAAACGAAAAATCAGTTATTTAACTACCACTTAGTGCTTTCACTATTCATCAAAAATTGAAGTTTTTCAGAATAAGACCAAAATTTCACCCTAAGCTATAATTGATATTCCGAATTCAAAAATGATGTCTATTTTACAAAATTCCAAACATATTAGTTGCATTAATTAATTTTATAATTAATTCCCGCTGTCACAACAAATAGCGTGTTTTTAAGAAACAATTTATATCAAAAGATTGACAATTGTTTATGTCCAATTTCAATGTTAAATTAATTCTAATGACCACCATTGGATAAAATGGTAAAAATATATTCTAATTATACTCTAAAACCCCTCAATAGTATAATTTATCACTATGAATTATTTTGATTAAAAAAGTTGTTTTAAGTATTTTTCACTATTCATAAAAATTTTGAAGTTCTTAGAAAATTACAAAAAATTCAACATAGGCTAATTTCAATATTAGGAATACAAAAATGAAGTCCATTTTGAAATATAAAATTTATATAATTTTAAAAAGTGGTTATTACTATTCATAACGGCTACTTTGATTTGTCGCGATGTTTTAGAACTCGAAGTTGCGTACAATGCAAGCTATTGAGAAGCGTATCGTGGAAGCTCGGGGTGTTACATTCTCCCCTCCTTCAATAAATTGCGTCCTCGCAATTTGATATTTTTCTTTAAAAATAATAGGTTGAAAATAGAAAATACCTTTGTGGAAAACCCACATCGGAAATAAGGTTAATAAAATTTAGCCTTAATAAGAGGGAAAATGGAAATAAGAAAGTCACCACCAAATTATGATCTCGATAAGGAGAACATTGGTGGCAATTAAAGACATATAATTGGAGGAAAAACGTAAATATTTGTAGGGAGTAATTGAGGTCATCAATCACAATCAACTGTCAAATTGAGGGCCTCAAAGCCTTCAATCTATGTTGATTTAAAATATCATCAGTTCAACAAGACATAAGGTATTAGGATAACACATTTTTTTGTTTTAATATCCCTTTACTAAAGTTTAAGAATTAATTTATTCATTGAATAAGAGATAGGTATATATATATTTATGCTTGACAATTAGAGTTTCAACCTTCAACACATCTTTCACTCAAAATGATAATAGAACTCAAAAATATTATACTTATCCTAATTGTATAAGGTTCCAAATATTAACACATATCATTTAGATTAGTAAAATTATTTTGTAATAACCAGGGACTTCCTGTAGGCTAGTGGTAGGAAATAAAGGCCTGTCGCACTATGATTGTGGGTTCGATTCCTGCAGCTTTGTCCGACGCAACGGGTTATGCCCCACCCTGCAGGTTGTCCTTTTCCTAAAACTATAGTATTATAATATTCCAAAAATAATATTCAAAAATTATTTAACCCTAAACAATACTATCCAAAGATCAACTTAATCCATTCCAACCTTTATAGTTATCCAAAATACTTCTGTCCAACTCACAGTCCAAATTTTATAAGGAAGGTAAACATAATGAAGATCCTTTTTCCCACGTAACAACATGTGAATACCTTCATCATGTATTCTTTTTAAACATACTGAATTACCATGATCCCTTATTCCTTATAGAATACTAGATATACTTCTTATATCCAAAAATGTATACAAAACATCAATCAGTTTCAAGGAAGTTAAGTATATCCAATATAATTTATCCAAATCAATCACGTCTTATTCCAAAATCACAATCTCAGTATCAGAACCATATTATGGTCTATCTTTCTCTCAACCATATATTTTCCAAAAATTTAATCCTACTGTGGAGTCACTTTTCTTGGTTCCACACAATCTCAAGTCCTTGATGAAATAGTACTGCAGTACAATCCTTATATACTCCATAATTATTATAACCAGTACATCATTGATACAACACTCAAATTACAAAATTATTTAATAACAACATAAGAACTCTAATCATTACTCCTCATCTGTGGTAGTATCATAACTTGATTATTATCCAATAACATCATTTGGGGCATACTCTGATGATTTGGACATTGGTTTGCGTAGTGTCCCCAATCCTTGCAGAAGAAGCATTGTACATTTGAAACCATTTTCTTACCCTTGCAGTCACGCACTTTGTGTCCTTTCTCTCTACACTTATAACAAACTCCCATTCCCTTTAGGCAAGTTCCATGATGTTTCTTCCCACAATTACCACATATTGGAAAATTCTTCTTTCCCCTCATCCCTTTATCCATCATTCTCTCTTCCATCCCTTTCGTCTCTTGCTTCGCTTCAAAGCCATAGGACTCAGAGAATTCTTTACTTATCTTATTAACACATGATACTATTTCTTCATATGTTGAGAACACATGGGAGACTATTTCCCTTCGAAATGTTGGCTTAATACCGTGAAAGATACTATCCTTCTTACTCTTTGGATCATACGTACTGCTGGAGTTCACATTCCTTCTACTGGGCGCCATTTCTATACAACGGCATAAACTAGGTTAGTTTATGAATCAAAATACATAATTCCATACTTGTAAAACACTTTACATAAATTTAACTATATATGGATATAATCCATAATCATAAAAAGAAATGTTTTCTTTGAGTAAGTATGTACTCATAACCCTTCATAGTGGTTTGTAAGTAAAATGAGAATTATCCTAAGCATATCCCCCGGGAGTGTCGTAACCAAGAGTGCAGCAAGGCCCGTTGTCGTGCACCAGTTCCCGTTCGAGTCTAGCTCAAAGCGGTGTTTTCGGGTTTTACCCCTAGGTACATCTGTGCCAGAGCCGCCTCAACCTGCTCGTATCCAGACAGGGATGAATTGCTCGGAAAACTCAAAAAATCTCTACAATACCAAAATTCTAGGAAGTTCTTCTATACTAATCCTCAAAGTCTATCTTCGGGCTATGTGCTCTAATCAGAGTTTATCTAAATCTAGCTTCCAAGGTTAGTACTAAACTGCCTTTGATACCAACTGTAACGCCCCGACCCCAGCTACCCAGAGTCGGTGCATTACTTCGTAACATTGGCATGATCACAAAAGATCAAGTCTCGAAAGACCGATTAGTTTAGTAGCCTTGGAAACACTAGATACATTCGTAAACGTTACATTACATCATAAAGTGAAAAACTACAATAACAAAGTCTCCATAGTCCACACTCATATCCTCTTCTGACTATCCCTGCAGGTCATTCATAAAATACTTCTTCACATCCTGGAAAATATTAAAACATTGAAAGGGGTGAGCTCAGATGCTCAGTAAGGATAACAATATTGCGGAAGCTTTCATAAATAAACATTAACATTTAAGGCAATGTATAACTAAAACAAAAGCCTTTTAAACATGAACTTCAACATAATATGGCAAAAGTAAAATGAGATAATGCCATTCTCTTCTTCACATGGATATTCTACTGGTCGAATAATCACATGCAATATCAATAACCACTTTCATAATGATGGAATGCATAATGCCAGACTATCATAACCACATAGCCAAGGCCTCGTGCCAAGACTACAAATAAGATTTTGTCAAGGCCTTGTGCCAAGACACTAGTTTGTCTCATGAGACCTGCCGATGCATTGAGGAGCTATAGCGGGCTCCACCCGTCACTTATTAAGTCCAATGCATTCCTCATATGAATAGGTTTAAACATATCATAAACCATAACATAATCATATCACATAAACAATGCATAAAGGAAACATAACATTTACACATTTCAATCACAAGATATCAATACAAAACATTGATATAATAAAAACGCTTTCAAAACCATTTTCAATACCAAAATAAAAGAATGTTAAAACATTGTATTTATTTTTCTTTTTAAAAAAAAGGTATGGCTTGTAAAGGAAGCCGAAACTCAAATAATGTTCACGGCAGCGGAGAAGTCGTTGTCGCCGCATAAGTACGGAATGAAAAACATTCCCTTTTTGTCGTTTAGTAAAATGCTTCGTATAAAAAGATTCCTTTTGAATAAACTTAAAAGTCAAAGGGGTTTATACACCGTATAAAAGAAAGTTGTGTATAAAACCAAATATGCCTCAATGAAAGGAGATTGAGACGAAGTCCTTAAAAAGATCATTTTTAAAATAAAATAGATATATTATGTGTATTCACTATAGGTACACATAAAGAAAGTAAAAATACAAAATAAGACATAATAATATCATGACATAATTTGAAAGTAGGAGATTAACCCAAAGAATTGAAGTTGGGTTAAGAAGTTCCCTTACCTCGTGTCTGACTTGACTCAACCGTTCTTTAACCTCCTGAATAATAAACTAGAGTTAATATATACCTTATTAAGAACCATTTTCAATTTCATTATCCTTATTATATCACTTATTACAATGATATGAACATTATGTAATTATTTAAGTTAATAACGGTCGTTTTGTCGATCTTTGGTACTTGAGTCAAAAATAAACTTCTTATAATTACAAGTTGTTCATGTGGTGAAATATCCATTATATCCGGAATTATATTCATGATGTAGATATCATATATATCATATATACAGTATATACATTCATTCATAATGTCACGTAACATTTAGAGGTAAGAAATGAAATGCACCGTTCATGGAGACGGTAAGCCGTACGTACGCATGAACGCTACTTTCATTTCAATTTCATATTTAATGGAAGTAAATCATAATGATATAAATGTATAATATAATTCCAGTATAATATAGTGTATAATAACATTTACTCCATCCTTTATACATCCCACATATGGCATTTACGATTCAAATCACTTTGAGGGGGCGGTAGTCCGCACTTCCTAAAATGAAATTATCGCGTTTTACCCATAATGGAAATCATAAAGTATGCCATAAATGAGAAATACAGAAGCATAAGTAAAACAAAAACATATTATATATCATATATAAAAATAGTGACATCTTAATGGCCACCTTTGAAGGTGTTATATGAGTGTTGAACAATCATCGCTTCGTGAGGCAGAAATTCGCCATCCACAGAAACCGTATGTTCTTTAACCATTAGATGTAGGTGTGTGTAAGTGTAGCTCGAATCCTTCTTATAACAACATCCTAGTATATTGAGGATACTGGTGTTGTTACAAAAGAAATGAATAAAAAGAGTTTAGGGGGTTGGAGAAGAAAAATAAAACAAAACAACATTATAAAAGACATTACCTCAAAATCGGGTAACTCTTTTTGATTTGAGCCAAAGGCTTCCTTGGGAAGAGTTCTGCCCAAAGTGAGGTTTCTAGGAGTAAGGAAGGAATGTTGGGAGAGTATTTGGGCAGAGGTTGGCCGAGCCAAATGGCTTGATGGTGTGAATAAGGTGGAAGAGGTGGGGGCCTTTTATAAGTGGAGAGGAGGGGCACTTTTGGAAAGATTGAAATGTTACATTATTTCAAAATGCTTTTCGGATTCTAAAGGTCCCACACTTATATAATTCGAGGCTAAGGTGATAAGGTTTCGAAATCTCCTCATCCAATTGGCTTTGGACAAGTGTAAGCCTTGTATTTTACATTATCTATTCATTTTATTAAAATCGTTAAATAATGAGGTCATCGCTGCATCATAATGATGTCATAAATAATTTAATTTATTTAATGTCTAAAAATTATAAAAAAAATACCATGATGTAGGAAATCTTTTTAGCTTTCCAATGACTATTTATAATCAAAATTTGGACTTGTATAACCCCACTTAAAAATTGTTTTAGTAAAACAATTTATGTTAGTGTCATTTTCACTTTAACATTAAATAAAAAGTAATTTATGTTATTTCCCAACAAAAGTGGATCCATGGGGTCCCCAAGTTAGGCCATGGCTTGTCTTGGTCGGCCATGACTCAACCAATTAGGTTGGGACATGTGTCTAGGTCATTTCATATTATTAAAGTATTATTTATACCTTAAACTACCCTAATTACCACTAATCGCGATTAAGAACTTAATAAGTTACTATTCACCAAAAAATTATTATAATCTCATTGAACCACATTTTACTTCTTAATGACAACCATGTATGTCGGATTTTTGAAAATCAAATCACAGAAGTGGTAATATTTCATTTAAACGAAAAATCAGTTATTTAACTACCACTTAGTGCTTTCACTATTCATCAAAAATTGAAGTTTTTCAGAATAAGACCAAAATTTCACCCTAAGCTATAATTGATATTCCGAATTCAAAAATGATGTCTATTTTACAAAATTCCAAACATATTAGTTGCATTAATTAATTTTATAATTAATTCCCGCTGTCACAACAAATAGCGTGTTTTTAAGAAACAATTTATATCAAAAGATTGACAATTGTTTATGTCCAATTTCAATGTTAAATTAATTCTAATGACCACCATTGGATAAAATGGTAAAAATATATTCTAATTATACTCTAAAACCCCTCAATAGTATAATTTATCACTATGAATTATTTTGATTAAAAAAGTTGTTTTAAGTATTTTTCACTATTCATAAAAATTTTGAAGTTCTTAGAAAATTACAAAAAATTCAACATAGGCTAATTTCAATATTAGGAATACAAAAATGAAGTCCATTTTGAAATATAAAATTTATATAATTTTAAAAAGTGGTTATTACTATTCATAACGGCTACTTTGATTTGTCGCGATGTTTTAGAACTCGAAGTTGCGTACAATGCAAGCTATTGAGAAGCGTATCGTGGAAGCTCGGGGTGTTACATAAGGAACCTTATAGTATGTTAATTATATTGAATAAATATCATGTAATATTTATTTTTTTAATTTCCATTATACCCATCAATATATCTATATAAATATTGTGGTGATGAAAAAAATTTACACATCTTGGAGAAGGTAAGTTGTATATACACACACATGGTGCATTTATTTTTCATAGGAATGATAATCCATGAAATATAGTTGTAACATAATCATAAATATAATATTAATAAAATATTTGGTATTGTATTAATTAATTTTAAATTAAAAATACTTCTAAAGACGAATTATAAGAAGAAAATGACGTTGATGTGTTTGTAGAAATAATTACTTCTTAATCATATGAATTTTTTTTGATATCTTATTAATCGATAGTGGGTCGGTTGATTTGGGAGGACCAAAACTCCAGATGACTTATAGTTGTGTTTGGATTATAAACTGGAATGACTTAGTCCTGAAATAAGTCTCAATGTGTTTTAAAGAAGTGATACAAGAGGCACCCTTCAATAGTAGAGGTGTTGAGCACCTTCAGAAACAATCCAAATATTAAATTAATATAATTTAATTTTAATTTATAAGTTTCTCCAAAATGATTTATTTAGAAAATAATATTATTATGGGTCTAAATAAATTGATCCTATGATAAATTTTTTTTTTCTAATCCTAGTCTTTTTTAACCCTTATCTTACCATTTTATATCTTTTGGTGATATCATGTAAGATACAATTTTAGGGTTAATGTAGTTATTATAAAATATAAAAATATCACTAAATGAGTAATTGATGTTATTTTTATCTTTTCTCCCAATATTATTTCCGAATTTTATATTTTGTTGAATTATATATCAATTTACTAATTTATTCTAAATATCATTACTATTAATTTTTACACTATTTAATTCATTTAATTTTAAAAATATCATAAGAAAATTATATTTTTAAAAATACTTTTTAATTTATAAATAATTTACTAACATAATGTATTAAATTATTTTATGTCATTATTTATGTAAAATTATATTTATTTTGATATTTATATTATCAGGTATTGGATTATTTTATTAATATAACTATTACTCCATCATCATTATGTCACTATTTTAGGTAAATAATTTATCAATAAAATTAATAAATAAATTAATTGGATGTAGAATTACATTTTTTTCATTAAAAACACAATTTATATTTAAAGAAATTTTTTCTATAACTCCATATTAAAAATATTTCTCTTGTTAAATATTTTTTTGATAGAATTGACTTCCACTTTAATATAACATTAATAAAGTTATAGCATCATCCAAAATGACATAAATGGTCTAATAATCGATATTATTATTATTAGGGATGCAAAATAATCATCAAATAAAATTATAAATAGTGTTATTGTAATTTCATAATAATTATAATATTATTTTTACCATTAATTATCTGATTTTCTGTAACACCCCAAGATTTCATAGTATGTTGTATTTTCAAAGTAATTCAATAACATTCAGTACACGCTACACTGAGTTTAATCTCACCATGACTTACCAAACTAGCCGTTCAAAAGAGGTTACGAATAATATTAACTGAATTTTGAACATTATATAATCCTTATAATTTTAGAATCCATATTATGTGTTTCTTAGACATAATGTAAGAACAAATACATTTTTTTCAGATAAAAGAAGCATTTTTCAAAAAATAAAGTTTTACTGCCTTTTAATGGAGAACCCTTTTTAAATCCCATATTTTAAACTTTTATATATTGAATTTGAAAAAAATAAACTCCTACATTAGATAAGAATTTAGTTTCAATAAATTTTTTGTGTTTCTCTCATAACTTTCATATTTTGAGAAATAGTGAAAAATACTATATATTAAATGAAAACAAATTTTTTAATCAAACTAATTTATAGTGTTAATCTATACATAGGAATGGTTTGGAAATATAATTAGATTATATTTTTACCATAAAATCCAATTTTGGTCATTGGATATAATTTCACTTTGAAATTGGACATAAAAAAGTGTCAATCTTTTGATAGTTATTGTTTCTTAAAAACACGCTTTTTGTTTTGATAATGGGAAATAATTTTAAATTAATAAATACAACTTCTATGTTTTGAATTTTTTAAAATAGACATCATTTTTGGATTTGTAATATCTTAATTATCCTAGGGTAAATTTTTGTTATTTTTCTGAAAACTTTTGATTTTTGATGAATAGTGAAAAACATTGAGTTATAGTTTAAAACCAAATTTTTATTGAAATAATTATTTATTTTATGTAAATTTATTTTAGGTAAAAATAGATACATAATACCTATATAAGTTCAATATAATTCATTTGAGTCAGTTTATAATAATTTTAGTTATATAAAACTTTCATTGAACTTTTCACCGTCTTTTACCCACCTCCTAGGAAAATTTGTACATTCACATAAAACATAATTCTACCGCCTCTGTGAGTTCAATTTTGAAAATATTATAGAAACAGTTAATATCAAGGAGTAAAATGTGGTTCAATAAGAAGAAAATATTTTTTGGTGAATAGTAACTTTTTACTTTTATTTACCACGGTTAAAAGTAGATAGGGTAATTAAGGGTAAAAATGATATTATCATTACCCTAACACATGAATTAATTCAATTGGATAAGTTTAATTCAACCAAAATCAACCTTAGGAATAAAATATTACCATTTAGGTCTACATGGATTAGATTAGGACATTTATTATTATTTAATTTTAAAAATATTTAAAAGTGTTAAATTCGTATTTTATTAACAAAACCAATTTTAATATAAGGTTATACATAAGATAAATTCGACTATAAATATTCATTATAAATATAATAATATTTACTACATCATGGTATTTTATTTATAAGTTTTAGACATTATATAATTAAATGTATTTATGACACAATGATGATCAGTAATTACCTTATTAATGAAAGAATCAAAAAAATGGTATTATAAATATTAAAATATATATAATATCAACGTTTTTATAACATACAAGATTTTTCTAGGTGACTATGACATGTTAGGGATGATTCTATTTTTCTTTTTCGAATTAATCAAGTTTTTATGACTTCCACAAAAAAATATCAAATAGTGTCAAAATTGACATAAATTAATATTTAAAACTAATATTATATGACTAATTGATATTATATTCCTAAAAATATAATAATTGGCATAAGGACTTATATAATGATAGTTTAATCATTAATGGACCACTTGGGGGTGTATTTGAAGTTTATAGTAAGTTTATTAACCATATAATATATAAATACAAAGAGACATGGTGAATGTCAAACAAACTAACTAAGGGTTAAAAGTAAATGATAAGGTTAATAATGCGACCCAAACCTATTTAAACCCTATTTTTTGAGTTTATTTCTACCAATACCCACCTTATACTTTTAATAATACACTTTGGAGCCATTATAAACCGAATATGAATTTATTAAAAATTAATAATTTAATTTTTTCATAAAGAGCCCCACCTCCCCCTTATAAAATGAAACCACTTATAACAAATTATTCATAAAATAAAATCCTTTTGGATCGGCCAAACCCTGCCCAAATATTCTCTCAACTATCCTCACTTCAACCTAGAGACTTATTTTGATCAGAAATCCAACCTAAGGAGCCCTTTTGATCAAATCAAAAGGAAGAACCCGAAAACGAGGCAATGTTTTCACCACCATCTTTCATGTTCCTTTCTTCTTCCACTTCTTCTTTCATTTTTATTTCCATTCTAAACTAATAACTCCATTATATTATATACACGGTGACATGATACAACCATATTCATTATTCTATCCATCTTTTTAATGACATGTCACCATACGTGCATACGTACGGCTTACCGAACGGCGTGGAGTAATTGTTATTCAATACATTATTATTTGGATGGGTATAATAATGATGTGTAATTGATGTAAATAATAACAATAACATTATATTTATTATTTATATATGATATACAATCTGATTATATATTATTTTAATATCAAAAGAATGATATTGTCACTCGTGCGTACGTACGGATTACCGTCTCCACGACGCGATGAGATTCATTACCAAGTCCACCATTCATCGATGATTATAAAAATATATTACTAATAAGTATGTAATATATGACATAATAATGCTATTGGAGATATATATATTTATGTATTTATGTATTTATTTACATACATATATCTTATTCACTTAGTTCTGTTCAATACGATATAAAAACAGAAGCAGCGTTTATGCGTACGTACGGACTACCGTCTCCATAAACGGTGTTTTCCATCTCATATATATGTCTATTATACATATTTATATTCTAAATATACATGATATATAAATCATGTTTTATATTCTGGAAGTATTTAAATCATTATCTAAGTGATACAATCAAGAGTAACACGCTAAAACATGTATGATAAACAAAGCGATTATTACCCGAAATATTAATATAACATGGAAATTATTATTAAATGGGTAGTATAAATTCATAAATGAAAAATGTATGATATCATAAATATTAATATGGTTCTGGTATATTGTAATAAAATACTACGGTCTTCATACAAGAGGTAAAACGTACCATCGACTGAAATAAAGTGCAAGGTAAGGGGTTTTCATATCACTTCTTATTCCCGTTAGATTCATGCCATATTGCCCATATCTCCTTTTGTGTGGGGTATGTATTTCCCATAATTGTATTATTTGTGTAATACACATTAATTTATGTTTATTTACATATTCATTGTATGATAAATCTTTCATGGGGTTTATTTTTCGTAAGTTACCAAATTGGTAAGGGTTAATTCCCTAATCTCATTACTATCTGGTATTGTTTATGTGTATGTATTTACTGGGAAATTTTATCATCCATGTCCATTTTTCATAAAAATGTTTTCAAAATGAATATTTTAACTATTTGGGAATGTTAATCTTTATCAAGATCATAATTTTAAATGTTTTAAAGATTTATCTTTCAAAATCTGTTTAATTAATGTCCATGTTTTCAAACTGATTTTAAGGATTTATTTATATGGCCATGAATGTTTTGAAATAATAATTCTTTTAAAAAGTTTCAAAGTGTTATGGGACACTTTGATTAAAAAATATCTATTAAATTACTTCCTTTATAAATGTGTGAATTTTAAATAATTTTACAAAAAGGATATTTCTCATAAAAAGTTTTACTCATCATTTCCAAATATGTCACCATCCTTTACTGGATATTATTTTTGATTGTGGTTGATTTATTATAATAAAATATTCCATATTGTATTGAATGAGTTATGATATGCTTGACTGTGGATGTTCTATTTTTATACCATTCATGGTTTATGGTTAATGTATTGACATTTTGTAAGCTAGTTCTAATACGAATGTTTAAGTTATGTTTCAATCATTTCATATGAGGAATGTATTGGACATAGATAGTGACAGGTGTAGCCCTCTATAACTCCTCGACGCATCGTTATGTATCATGAGACAACTAGACGTGGATTGGATGAGGCCTATTCCCAATTTGATTTATGGTTTTGGCCGAGGCCTTAATCATATTAGACGTCTTGGCAGAGTCCTGGACAAAATGTTTTAGAATGTCTGGCATTATACATTCCCCCATTATGGAAATAATATTTATGGTTCATGTGTTATTTCGACTAGTAGAATACCCATGATTATGTTTTATTATTGCATTATTTACTCCACTCATATTCTTACCATAAAAGTATTCATGTTTATTATTGGTAATGGAATGTGGTTTCAATTATTCAACATGCTTAATATTTATGCCATTTTTCGTTGTATTTCTTACTATTACTGAGTGTTTGAGCTCACCCCTTTCTTTGTTTTATTTTTCATAGGATTCCAAGAAGTGTATTATGATTGATATGTAGGGTTATGCTAAAGGGAATAATGGCGTTCTCAAAAAACAATTTACGCTGTGTATTATGTTTGAAATTGTAATTTAATGTTAATATATGTAATCTATTTTCCAAGACTGGTAAACTGATCGGTCCTTCGAGACTTGATTCCTTGTAATCATTCCGATGTATTAAAATAATGCCCCCACTATGGGAAACTAAGGTCAGGGCGTTACAGTTGTTATCAGACGAATTTTAGCAATAACCTTGGAAGCTAGATTTAGATAAACTCTGATTACAGCACATAGTCCTAAGATAGACATTGAGGATTAGTATAGAATAAATTCCTAGCATTTTTGTAATGTAGATATTTTTTTGAGTTTTATGAGCAATAAATTTATGTCTGGATATGAGCATGTAGAGGAAGATCTAGCACAGATGTACCTAGGGGTAAAACCCAAAAACACCGCTTTAAACTAGACTCGACCGGGAACGGGTGAACGACAATGGGCCATGCTGCACTCTTGATTACGACACTCCTGGGAAATATTCATAGGATAATTATCATTTTATTTACAAACCATTATGAAGGGTTTATGAGTATATCATTCCTCAAAGAAATTTTTTTTATGATTATGGATTATATCCATAAACTGTTCAATTTATGTTAGGTATTTTACTAGTTTTGAGTTATTTATTGCAATTCATAAACTGACCTAGTTTATGCTATTGTTTAGAAATGGCTCCCAGTAGAAGGAATTAGAACTCCAGCAATACGCATGCTCCAAAGAGTAAGAAGGACTATATCTTTCATGGTTTTAATACAGAATGTAGAAGGGAAATAATCTCCCACATATTATCATCATATGAAGAAATGGCATCGTGTATTGATAGGATAAGTAATGAATTCTTGGAGTCCTATGGACTTGAAGGGAACCCAGAGAAGAAAAGGAAGGTAGAGAGAAGGAAAGATAAAAGGAAGAAGGTAATGAAGGATTATCCCATACGTGATTACTATGGGAAGAAACACCCTGGAACTTGCCTGAAGGGAATTGGAGTTTGTTATAAGTGTGGAGAAAAAGGACACCAAGTACGTGACTGCAAGGGTCAGAAAAAGGTTTCAAGTGTACAATGCTTCATCTGTGAAGAGTTGGGATACTACGCAAACCAATGTCCAAATAATCAGAGTATTCCCCAAATGATGCTATTGGATAATAATCAAGCTATGATACTACCTTATATGAAGAAGAATGACTAGTGTTCTTATGTTGTTATTTTAGGATTATTTCATTTGAGTATTTTATCAAGAATATACTGGTTATATGAATAATGGAAATAAATAAGGATTGTATTGCAGTACTATTTTATTGAGTATTTGAGATTATATAGTTCTATGAAAAGTGACTTAAATAGTAAGCGACACTTTTGGTAAAATACATGGTTGATGGAAAGGTAATTCTTAATATGGTCCCGATAACGAGGTAGTGATTTTGGAATAAGAGATGGTTGATTTGAGTAAGTTATATTGGATATTATTGACTACCTTGAAACTGATTAATGATTTTTCATTATTGGATTTTACAACATTTTTTTATAGAAAGATTACATCCAGAATTCTATAAGGAATAAGGGATCATGAATGTAATCAATAAGGTTTTAGGCTAAATCAGGATGTTGCACTGTTTTAAAAGTATACATGATAAAGGAGTTCACATGTTATTACCTGGAAAAATGGATCTTCATTGTGTTTGACATCCTTATAAATTTTGTACTGAGAGATTGGATATAAGTATTTTGGATAAGTCTAAAGGTTGGAATGGATTCTATTTGAAATTGGATACTGTTTGTTAAGGTTATTTTTGGATTGTTATAAAAGGACAACCCAGAGGTCAGGCGACAACTAGTCGCATCTGACAAGGCCGTGAGACTATAACCCGCAACTGAAGAGAGACAATGGTGCATCACCTATGACTGGACTACGTGATGTAATAGTTTGTATAATTTAGTTTTTTTAAATAATATGACAAATGAATTATAAATGCATTATTTTTGGAACCTTATATGATTTGGATAAATAGATTTTTTTTGAAATCATTTGGGGTGAAAGATGAGTTTTTGGTAGAAATTATTTGAAACATGAACCTCTACATATCAAGTATACAGATATATATTATTGATTTCTTCTTATTAAGACTAAATTTTATTAACCCAATTTTCTGATGTGGGTTTTCCCTCAAAGGTATTTTCTATTTTCAACATTTTATTTTTGAAGAAAAATTTCAAATTGTGAGGACACAATTTATTGAAGGAGGGAATAATGTAACTCCCCATGATTTCATAGTATGTTATATTTTCAAAGTAATTCAATAACATGAACTTCACGCAACACTGAGTTCAAGCGCACCACGACATACCAAAATAGTCGTTCAAAAGCGGTTATGAATAGTATTAACTGAATTTTGAACTTTATATAATCCTTATAATTTTAGAATCCATATTATGAGTGTATTAGACGTAATGTATGATCAAATACATTTTTTTCAGATAAAAGATGCATTATTATGAAAATGAAATTTTAACGCCTTTTAATGGAGAACCAGGTTTAAATCCAATATTTTAAACTATTATATATTCAATTTGACAAAATAAACTTCTTCATTAGAATTTATATATAATAATTTAGTTTCAATAAATTTTTGGTGTTTTTCTCATAACTTTCATATTTGGGTGAATAGTGAAAAATACTATATTTAAACTGAAAACAACTTTTTTAATCAAAATAATTTATAGTGTTAAACTAAACATATAAATGGTTTGAAAGTATAATTAGATTATATTTTTACCATTTAATCCAATTTAGGTCATTGGATGTAATCTCACTTTGAAATTGGACATAAACAAGTGCCAATCTTTTCATAGTTATTGTTTCTTAAAAACACGCTTTTTGTTTTGACTATGGGAATTAATTTTAAATTAATAAATGAAAATTATATGTTTTTAATTTGGTAAAATAGACATCATTTTTGTATTTGGATTATATTGAAATTATCCTAGGTTAATTTTTTTTATTTTTCAGAAAACTTTTAATTTTTGATGGATAGTTATAAACACTGAGTTATTGTTTAAAACCGAATTTTTATTTAAATAATTAATTATTTTATTTAAATTTATTATAGGTCAAAATAGATAAAAAATAAATATATAAGTTCAATATAATTCATTAGAGTCAATATATAATAATTATATATATATATATATATATATTTTTTTTATTGAACTTTTCATCGTCTTTTACCCAACTCTTAGGAGAATTTGTAAATTAACATAAAACGTAATTTTACCACCTCTGTGAGTTGAATTTAGAAAAGATTAGAGATACGGTTAATATCAAGGAGTCAACTGTGGTTCAATAAGATGAAAATAATTTTTGGTGAATAGTAACTTTTTACTTTTATTTACCACGGTTAAAAGTAGATAGGGTAATTAAGGGTAAAAATGATATTATTATTACACTAACACATGTCCTAATTCTATTGGATAAGTGTAATTCGACCAAAATCAACCTTAGGAATATAATATGACCCTTTAGGTCCACTTGGATGAGATTTGGACATTTATTATTATTTTATTTAAAGAAGAGTTAAAAGTGTTAAATTCAAAGTTTATTAACAAAACCATTTTTAATATAGGGTTATAAATATGATAAATTCGACTCTAAAAATTAATAAGAAAGCTAAAAATATTTCCTACATCATGGTATTTTATTTTTAATTTTTAGACTAAAATAATTAAATTTATTTATCACACAATGATGATGCAATAATTACCTTATTAATGAAAGAATCAAATGAATTGTATTATAAATATTAAAATAAATATAATATCAACGTTTTTATGAAATAAACTAATTTTATAGGTGACTATTACATGTTAGGGTTGATTCAATGTATCTTGTTCGATGTAATCATGTTGTGATGACTTTCACAAAAACAACATATCAAATAGTGTCAAAATTGACATAAATTAATATTTAAAACAAATATTATATGATTAACTGATAATCTATTCCTAAAAATCTAAGGATCGGCCAAAGGACTTATATCATGATAAGGGAATCATTAATGGACCATTTGAGGGTCGTTTGGATGTTTATTGTAAGTTTATTAACCATATAATATAAAAATACATAAAGACATGGTAAATGTCAAACTAATTAGCTAAGGGTTAAAACTAAAAGATAAGGTTAATAATGTGACCCAAACCTATCTAAAACCTATTTTTTGAGTTTATTTCGACCCATACCCTCCATATAAATTTGATAATCCACTTTTGAGCCATTAGAAACCGAATATGATTTAATTATAAATTAATACATTATGTTTTTCCTAAAGAGCCCCTCCTCCCCCTTATAAAATGACACCACTTATAAACAATTATTCAAACTTTCAAATTCTTTTGGTTCGGCCAAACCCTACCCAAATATTCTCTCAACTATCCTCACATCAACCTAAAGGCCTTAGTTTGATCAGAAAGCCAACCTAAAGAGCCATTTTGTTCAAATCAAAAGGAAGAACCCGAAAAAGAGGTAATGTTTTCACCACCCTCTTTCAAGTTCCTTTCTTCTTCTGCTTCTTCTTTCTTTGTTATTTCCATTATAAACTAATAACTCTAGAATCTTCTATATACTGTGATATTTTACATCCATATTTATTATTTTATCCATCCTTTTAATGAAATGTCACCATATGTGTGTACGTACGGCTTAACGTCTCCACGTCGTGGTGTAATTGTTATTCAATAAATTCTTACTTGGATGGGAATAATAATGTTGTGGAATTCATGTAAATAATAAATATAACATTATAATAATTCTGTATATATGATACACCATCCGAATATATATTATTTTAATATCAAAATAATGATGTTGTTGCTCGTGCGTACGTACAGACTACCATCTCCACGACGCGATGAGATTCATTTCCAAGTCCACCATTCATCAACTATTATAAAAATATATTACTAATAAGTATGTAATATATGACATAATAATTCTATTGGAGATATATATTTATATATATGTGTATTATGTACATAAGTATATCTTATTCACTTAATTCCGTTCAATACTATATGAAAACGGAAGCAACGTTTATGCATGCGTAGGGACTACCATCTCCATAAACGGTGTTTTCCATTTCATATATATGTCTATTATAAATATTAATATTCTAAAGATACATGATATATAAATCATGTTTTATATTATTCTGGTTTTTAAATCATTATCTATGTGATACAATCAAGAATAACATGTTAAAACATGTAAGATAAAGGAATAGATTATTATCCGAAATAATAATATAACATGTAAATTATTATTAAATGGGTAGTATAAAGTCATAAATGAATAATGTATGATATCATATATATTAATATTGTTCCAGTATAATTTAATAACATACTATGGTCTTCATACATAAGGTTAAATGCACCATCGACTAAAAGAATTTGCAAGGTAAGGGGTTTTCATCTCACTCCTTATTCCCGTGTGATTCATGTCATATTGCCACTATTACATTTTGTGAGGTGTATGTACTGCCCATAATTGTATTCTTTATGTAATACACATTAATTTATGTGTATTTAAATATTCATTGTATGATACCCCATTAATGGGGTGTATGTTTCGTAAGTTACCAAATGGGTAAGGGTTAATTCCTCAATCTCATTATTATCCGAGGTTGTTTATGTGTAAGTATTTACTGGGACAATATTATCATCCATGTCCATTTTTCATAAAAATGATTTCAAAATTAACATTTTAATGATTTGTGAATGGTACTCATTATCATGATCATAATTTTAAATGTTTTAAATATTTATCTTTCTAAATATTTTTAATTAATGTCCATGTTTTCAAAATGATTTTCAGGATTTATTTATATGGGCGTGAATGTTTTGAAATAATAATTATTTTCAAAATATTAAAAGTGGTATGTGACACTTTGATTAAAAAATCTATATTAAATTACATACTTTATAAATGTGTGACTTTTAAATTATATAACAAAATGAAAATTTCTCAAAAAAAAAATTAATCATAATTTTCAACTATGTGAGCATCCTTTACTGGATATTATTTTTGATTGAGGTTGATCTATTATAATACAATATTTCATATTGTATGGAATGAGTTATGATATGTTTGACTGTGGATTTTTCTACTTTTATAACATTCATGGTTTATGGTTAAAGGATTTACATTTTGTATGCAAGTTCTAATACAAATGTTTATGTTATGTTTCATCCTTTTCATATGAAGAATGTATTGGAAATAGTAAGTGACGGGTGGAGCCCAGTATAGCTCATCAATGCATCGGTAGGTCACATGAGACTACTAGACGTGGAATTGGCCAAAGCCTATTCCCAATTTGATTTATTGTTTTCGCTGAGGCCTTAATCATTTTAGACGTCTTGGACGAGGCCTTGAAAAAATGTTTTAGAATGTCTGGAATTATACATTCCCTCACTGTGGAAATAATATTGATGGTTTATGTGGTCATTCGACTAGTAGAATACCCATGATTATGATTTATTATGACATTATTTACTCAACTCATATTCTTTCAATAAATGTGTTCATGTTTATTATTGATAAAGGCATATAGTTTCAATTATTCACCATGCTTAATATTTATGCCATTTTATTTTTTATTTCTTACCATTACTGAGCGTTTTAGCTCACCCCCTTCAATGTTTTATTTTTCCCAGGATTCCATGAAGTGTATTATAATTGATATGTAGGGTTAATCAAAAGGGAATAATCGCATTCTCAAATAACTACTTACGCTATGTTTTATGTTTGAAATTGTAATGTAATGTTAATATATGTAATCTATTTTCCAGGACTGCTAAACCGATCAGTCCTTCGGGACTTGATTCCTTATAATCATGCCAATTCATTAAAATAATGGACCAACTCTAGGTCATTGGGGTTGGGGCATTACATTTTCCGATAACCTCAGTAATTAATATATTACAAAATATATTATTCATATTCCAAAAAATAAGAGAAACATGTTTACATAATTTGAAACCATATATTCTTAATATTGAATCCATTTTTAAATATTTATAACACAGAAATTGCAGTAATTAATTTAAAATGAATCTCATAGACATAATGAGAAAAAATGATTTCAAAGTAAAAACATATAAAGTATTATAATGTTTTTATATTCATATTCAATTTAAAATTTATCCCTGTGAAAAAAATCTTATTAAAAGATATTAAATTAATAAAAAGTTAATTTGAAAATAATTAAAATTACAATTTGACAATACTAATTTTTTAGATGAAAAACTAGTCTTCAATTAAAATGCAATATTTTATCAATATTCTTCAAAACATGAATGCTATCATAAAAATAACAATGTTTTTAAAAAAAATTTAAATTATTAATTAAAACAAGAATACTATTCCTCTAAATTGAATATATAAAATTTGAAAGGATTGAATTTAAAATAAGTTGTCTATTAAAAAGTGGTAAAAATACATTTAGAAACATTTAGTGTTTTAATGTGTAAAAGTGGATTCATTCTTATATTATTATTTAGAAATATATTTGGTATATTTTTAAAAAAATTATTGAATACAAAAAATACGTATTTCTGTAAGAAATTTTACTAATGTTGAATAATTTATTTTATTATGATAAAATTAAGTTACTGGCATAAAAATAGTTTTTAATAAAAACACTTCCATTATATTCAAATGATTCTTATTTATATTCCAAACTAATTGGTAATCATTGATTTTATCTGTAAACTATATTTTCCTAATTTAGATTATCCTATTTACATCCAACATCTTAATGAATAGAGTTAAAATATTAATATTTAATAGTATATCGCTATTCATTTAATAAATGTGTTTCATGAAACGTATGATATCAAATATATTAAATTTTAAATAGATTCATACCATAAAAAATTTGTGTTTTAAATTTTAACCAATATAAATAAAATTTTTCATCACAATTTTAATTAGCACTTTAAAATTTAAATATTGAGAGATGAAAATTTCATTGTTAGAAACACAAATTTGAAATACGGTTTATAAAATATCTTTTTAACAAGAGATAAATGAAATGGGAAGGGCACTACCAAATTAAAATTTTATATTAGAGATCATTAGTGAAAACATGGAAATGGAAGAAAAATAAATTTTAAAGTTTTGATTGAGAGTGATTGATAACATGTTTAGTTGAAAAATGATTTCCAAAAAGAATTAGAAAACTATTATGAAAATTTTTAATGATTTCATAAAAATGGTGATAATGGGAATATTTTTGTTTAGGAACCATTTTCCATGAGTTGAGTAATTATTTTAGTCTATATGATTGTTAATAAATATACATTTATATTTCTTAAACATAATGTTTTCCTTTGATTATGCCGTGAACTATATATACATCGAATCTTAGCATAGGTGGCGTTATATGGTCAAGTGATTCATTAACTTCTAAAATAGCATCAAATCACCAACATAAACCATTTCATAAATTGTTATCCCTTCTAAAATATCATTATCTAACACTTTAGAATCATTTCTATGAAAATTAATAGTTTCTAAACGACATTATGGATATCAATCCCCTCTTCTCCCAACATCATTATCAGATCATTTGGAACATTTTAAGGATTATCTATACCTCAACCATGCGTTTTCCAAAAAAATTTACCTTTCCACCAAATAAATTTTTCTTGGAACAGTTTATCATATGATCCCATATCTTAATTAAAATTTTTCCAGTACAGTCCTCATATATTCCATAATTCATCTAACTAGTACATCAAAGATAAAATTCTTAAATGAAATAACTATTTAATCCAAACATAAAAAAATTATTCATTCTACAATGTTTTTTTTTTGAATAATAATATTAACCATAATCTGTTTGCCACATTTGGGGTATATTTTACATCGTATTAGATGTTTATTTTCCTAGTTTCCTATCATCTTTATGGTGAAGAACTATACATTGATATTTTTTCTATAACTTATAATTATTAACATGGTGTATTTTTTCTCAAAACTTATAAATACTACCATTATTTTCTAGTAAGTTCCTTTTTGTTTCTTTACCAAATTATCACATGTTGAAAAATATTAATTCTCATACTTCATTTATATGTATTTTGACCTACTATCATATTCATTTGTTTTGTTCCTTCAAAACCAGGGGTCTTGGACAATTCATTACCCACATCATTATCATATGTTATGATTTCCTCAAATTTAGAGGATATATGAGAGTCTATTTCTTTAAAAATATTTTCCTAAGTACATAAACGATATGATCCTTCAAACTATTTTGATAATGTAAATTTCTGAGATTCAAATTCATTATTCTAGTATCCATTTATAAATGATGACATATAGTAAATGAGTTCCTAAAAACATAATTTATAATACAATATCTTTGGAAATACATAACATAAATGCTAAAATTTATTAATAGATAATGCAATGATTATAAACTTAGAATCTTTATGAACATCATTACATTTAAATCCTTTCAAATTTTATGTAAAAAAAATTAATTATCATAAGTATATCGCTCTTGAGTGTCAACCCTATTAGCTGTAATGTCAGTATTTGGGTATTAGTTTATGAGGGATAAGGCCCATCACAACATGTCAGAGTAGTTACACCTAGGTACATTCGTGAAAGAACCATGTCAACATTTATAATCTAGAAATGGTTGTAGTACTCAGAAGACCCACACAATCTACACCATACCAAAATTTTTGGATGTTCTAATATACTTATCCTCAAATATATCATAGGTTTATGTTCTCGAATATTTGTTTTCAAAATCTAGTTTCCATGGTTTATACTACAATTTTTCTATTACCAAATGTAAAGGCCCCAACCCTAGTCCCGTTGATTTTGTGCCATTATAACATTGGTATAAATACAATATTCAAATCCCAAATAACCAATTATTTTTTTAGTTTTGGAAACTATATTACAAACATGAATTTTAATTTATATTTGAAATTATAAATTACAAAAAAGAAAATATTTTGATAATTTTTCTTATTTTCCTTACATAACTCTTCATATAAGTCTTAATACACATCAAGGAATCCTAGGAAAAATAAAAAATAAGAGAGGGAGGATCTATTATTATCAGTAAGGGTAAGCATACAATGGAATTTATTTTTAATAAAAAAAATAATCATTATGGAATGGTTACTAACTAAAAAATTATCCACCTAAAAAATCATGAGCATAATATGGGAATAAAAAATGAAAATCATATAATTCCATTTAAAAATCATAGGTTTATTATACTAATACAAAAATAACAAGCAACACCAATAAATAATCTTATAATGTGGGAATTCATAATATCAGAAATCTTAATCATACTGTCAATGATTCAGCCTAGAAAACACACATAAAAGGGTAAGACATATTCTAATAACAAAAATAGTTTTTCTTCAAAATCCTACTCATGAATCGAGAGGATATTTCTGGCCACACCCATCACTTACTAAGTCTAATGCATTCATGGTATGAAAATGGTTAATCATAAACATCGTAAACATTTATATTTAAAAACTATCATTAGAATTTGAATAATTGAACCGTAAACCATAAATGGTATCTTGATGACACATTTACAATCAAATTAAGGATAAACTTTTCAATAAAATTTGGTATAAGGAATAATAAAAGGTGAAAAAAAACTATCATAAGATCCAACTATGTATGTTTAAATATATGAAAATAACTTAATAAAATCATTGGAAATTTAATGAGTAATACAGTCAGGCTATATAATTATTAGAACATTCCTTCTTTATTTTGTTAAAAATATTATATATTAACTCATTTGAAAAACAATAAAAAAGATTCCTTTCAAAGAGATTAATTAGAATTTAAAAATTTGTAATGATACCTTATATATTTTTTGGGAAATAGTAAAATTATTATTTAAATTATTTTAAAAAAACATAGAATGGATGTTTAATAATCCTTCTCAGATACTTATGTATAAAAAATACTGAATTATAATAATAAGATTGTTAAATTTACCCTTACCATTTAAATTCATCTTGTTGAATGTGATTTAACCATATATATAATGATTTAAAGATTTTATTTATTTTTTATAGACCCATATTCATATTTATGATTTTATATATGATCTTATTATATTGTTCTGATATTAATATGCTGTTATTACCCTTGTTTTGGGTGTTAACTACTTCATTTTCCATTTCATGTTTTGTCATGTGTTTCATTTTTATTATGAATAAGATATTTATAAATCATAAAAATTTCTATATTAAGATAATAAATATTATAACTACTCATTATATACATTTTTATTCATTAATCAATGGTTAATATGGAAAATTAATCTCATCACGCTGTGGTGATGGTAGTCCATACGTATGAACGAGTGACGATATCATTCCCTTAATGGTGAAAGGGTAAGGAATTAAATGTAATTTTAATAATAAAGAATCAATATCATTTCATATTTATCATTTAGATACATTATATCCAACATTATAACCATCAAAATAATGTGGTGATGAAAAATACTTAGAATACAATGTATAGACGGTAAGCGGTATGGTCACACAGGTATTGCATTCATTTTTTCCTAGAAGGAAAAATAAATGAATATGGATGTCACATAATCATAATAAAATATCATAATATCGATTATAATTTAATTATTATGTTATTATTGGATCAACATATAAATATTATTTAGAATAAAAAAAGAACGCAAATGAGTTAACTTAAACAATTAACTCCTCTCTAGTAGATTTTCTTTTAATATCCTCTTAAGGGTGATAGGTTTGGTATTTTGGAATAATAGGACCTCAATAAGTTGGATAAAGATGTTTTGAAGAGAAATATTTTTGAATTATTCTATATATAAGGCACAATATTATGTGGAGATGTGATAGAGGAGGTTCTACTTTATAATTTTGGAGGGGGGCACCATTGGAAAAAAATATTAAATGAATAAAAATTATTATTTTTAATCAAAGTAGATCCAAAATTATATATTTCAGAGATATTCTGACTATTGGTTTAAATTTATTATTAAAACTAAAATTATAATGTTATGATTATTATTTGTATCCTTATCCTTTTTTAACCCTTTTAACTATTACTTTGAAATCATGTCTGTTACACAATGAGGGTCAATAAAATAAATAAAAATGTATAAATACCTATAAAAGAGTAATTTATGTAATATATATCTTCATCGAAATAATTTGAAAGAGTTTAAGTTATTTATAAAATTTATATCATTTAATAAAATATTATTTATATTGAAATATCATTACTGTCATTTTGGACAAAATTAATTACATGAATTGTTAAAAACATCTTCACAACGTCATAATTCTGAAAAATCTCATTTACCATATTCCAAATATTTAAAAATAATCTATATAATTAGTAGGTAAAATTAATATTTTAAAATTATAAATTTCATAATTTTTTTAATATCATTTATTGGATTAATTCATTTAATAAAAAATTTATGTATCATCATTGTGTTAGTATTTAGGGTAATTATTTTATCACTAATTTTTTTTAAATATTTTCCAAGATAGAGAAAACCATTTTATATTTCCTAATATTATTTATAGTTAACGATATCACTTTTATAATAGAATATTAAAAATATTTATGTTTTTTAAAATAAAAGTATGACAAGATTAAGTTTCTATTGTATATAATATTAATGAAGTTATATTCTCATCCAAAATCCAAAAAATGGGATCATAACTTGTATTTCAATTCATAGAGACAAAAAAGAATCAAAAAATAAAATGTAGACATGTTTTAGGGTAATTTTAGAGAATTTATAATACTATTTTTACCCTTAATTACCCTATTTACCCTTAACCGTAGTAATTAATATAATTTTAAATTTTCTATTCATATTCCCAACAAATAAAAGAATCATATTTATATAATTTGGGAGAACGAATTTTAAATACAAAATTATATTTTTATTTATGACATATAAGTTACAGTAATTAATTTACAATTAATCTCATTGACAGAATGAGATGACAAGGTTTTAAGTGAATACATACAAAATATTGTAATTATATTGTATTCATATTCGACATAAAATTAATTCAAATTATATAAATTTTATTAAATGATATTAAATTAGTCTAATTATACATTAATACTAATTGAGTATTAATTAAACATGACACTTTATTTATATTAATATGAAGTTTTTAATTAAATTGAAATATATTCTCACTATTCATCAAAAAGAATAATTTTATAAAAAACACAAAATATTAACCAATGTATAATTTATTTATAAATTAAATGAAGATATTTATTTTATCAATCATAATATTTTAATGTGTCAAAATAGGATTTAAAAGAGGTCTACAATTAAATAGAGGTAGCACTACCTTTAGAATAATTAGATTTTTAATCCATGAAACTCTATTAATTTTTATCTAATGACTATAAAATATTTTTAGATGAAGGTAAAATCATGTGACTAAAAATATAAAATATTTAACTAATTAATATATTTCACTAATAGTGATTGATTTAATTAATCATAATAATATGAAATTGTTGGCATTAAAATAGTTTTTAGATAAAACAAATCATTTATATTCAATTTATTCTTATTTTTATTTCCAATTATTTTGTTAAAACGAATTTATATGTAAACTATATTTTACTGATTTTGTTAATTCTATTATAAAGCTTCATCTTAATGGTTAGTGTTAAAATAGTAATATTTTATAGTATATCATAGTTTTTTTATGCTCGTTGATGTGTGTAACATAAGCTATCAATTAAATTAAATTTAAAATTATACATACCATAATATATAGAGGTTTTACATTCTACCATCCTTCAATAAATTTCATCATCATAATTTTTAATTTCAATTTGAAATTCAAATGATGATACTTGAAAATTATTTTCTGGGAAATGCACAACCAATATGGGGTTGAGAAAATAAATTCTCTATATGAGGGAAGAGAAATGGGAAGGTCACTACGAAAATAGGGGTTTCAATAGGATAATATTAGTGAAATTGTGGAAACATAAGAAAAATTAGACTATTATGTTCTCATTTATTGTGATAGAATACATGTTCACCTAAAAGATGATTACCAAAATGAAAAAGGTCATTTATATAATCTAAATGGTGATAATATGAAAAAAAATTAACACCCTTTTCATAGAGTTGAAGAATTCTTTTACTTGATATGAATATAAATAAATAATATTTTATATTTCATAGACACAATATAATCCTTTTATTTCACATTGAATAATCTAAACATAATCTCATAGCATATGTTCTGTTTTATGGTGAAGTAATACTTCAACCTCTAAAGCATTATCCAATTATTAACATAAACAATTTCACAAATGGATAACCATTCTAAAAGATCTTTATACCACACTTTAGAATCATTTCCATAGTATTGATTGGTATCCAAATTTTAATTTTTATATCAATTATGTCTTTATACAACATCATTAACTCATCATGTGGAACATATTAAGGTATATCATTCCCTCAACCATGTGTTTTCCAAAAATCTTACCTTGCTACTGAATATTTTTTCTTAGTATATTTGTACATATGATCTCAAATAAAAAATGAAAAATAAATATAGTACAATTCTCATAAATTCCATTATTATTATGCTGAGTATATATTTTATAAAATAAACAAACGAAATAATTTTTGAATCCAAACATATGAACAATAATCAATACTCATAATCTATTGTATTACCATAATTTTGAACATGATTAATTAGCCTCTGTTGAGGTATATTCCTTTATCACATGAGATAACTATTTGTGTGGTGTCCCATCTATTTATAATATAAGAACTGTACGTTGAAATTTTCTTTCATTCTCTTACAATCATGAACATAATGTTCCTTTCCTCTACACTAATTACAAACTCCAATACCATTGAAAGAAACTACATGGTTTTTTTATTCAATATTTATCACATGTGGGAAAATAATTAGTCCCACTTTTCCCATTTATTATCATTTTCTGTACCATCCTATAATATTATTTCATTATTTTAAATCCCATGGACTGGGATAATCATTTACCAATCTCATTAACGCATGATAGTATTTCCTCATATGATGAGGATACCGGGGAGACTATTTTCATTAGAAATATTAAATTAATTCAAATAAATATATGATACTTATTACTCTTTGGATCATGTACATTGGTAAGGTTTACATTCAATATACTTTGAGAAATTTATAAATGAACATATACACTAAATTAGTTCAAAAAAACAAAAAGTATAATCACAAAAATAGAAAAATAAATAACATAAATTGAAGAAATTTTTCATAGCTAATAAAATAATCATAAACATGGACACTTTGGGGAAATAATTAATTTTAAATCATTATAATTTTTTTCTTATGAAACTGTAATTTATCCTAATCATATCCGTTGGGACTCTCAAACAAACTATGGAGTGAGTTATGTTCCCATGTACGAGGTTACACTAAGTTAGGCCTGAGGCATCTTGTCCAAGTTGTTACCCCTAGATACATCTGTTTCTGATCCACGACCATTTGTAGTATCTAGATAGATATGTATTTCATGAAATACGAAAATAATATTTACCATACCAAAATTATAGTATGTTTATCTATTAATAACTGTAAATAATATCATATGGTTAGGTTTACTAATCATTATTTTGTAAATCTAAATTCCATAGTTTCTACTAAACAAGCTCTGATACCAAATGTAAAGACCTTGAACCCAATATATTAGAGTTGGTACCTTACATTATTAAATATAAATAGTTATTATATTTGAATCCCAAATGTAATATTATTTTATGAGTTTTAGAAATAAAAAAAATACATGAACCATACATTACTTTTGAAAACATAAAGTATAACATTGGTAATATTTTCAGAATTCCAATATTATCCTAGATTAACCTGACATATCAATTAAAATACATGAAATGAAATCCAAGGAAAAATAAACCACAAGAATGGTGTGAGATCATACACTTAGTAAGGGTTAGAATACAGTGTTAGCTATTTTGAATAATAACCCTAAACATCAAAGAAATGTGTATAACTAAAATACAATCCATTTAAACATAATATTAAGAAAAATATGGAAAGAATAAATGAAAATAATATATTTCCAAATGAATATTAACATTCATATTCAAAAAATGGAATAATAAAATGGAGTATCAATAACTAATCTCATAATTATAGAATTCATAATGTTGTACAACATAACCATACCGCCATGGATTCGACCAAGACACCATACATAAACATGTTAGGAATCTCCCAATACCCAAATAAATATGTCGTATGATACCTAATGATGGTTACATGGGATATATGGGGAACCCCTATCAGTTATTATATCTAATGAATTAATTATATGAAATGGTTGATGTATACACAACATACACATTCGTATTATAAACCTGCATTTGAAATATGAATACTTTAACCATAAAATATGAAGAATACAGAGATAGAACATTCACAGTCAAACTTATCATAAAGACATTAATAAAATATCTTATAAGGTATCATAATATATAAACCCCAATCAAATATAATATAAAAAAATATATTAATATATATGAAAATAGTATGATAAAATCATTAATTTTTTTGAGAGAAATACAAATATTTTACATTTTTATTATTAATTAAAAAGGATAACCAAATTTAAAAGAAAGAATATTAATTGAAAATAATATTTTAAACATATAAATTATTATTTAGTACATCATGTTGTCCTGATTTTGTAAAAATACTCTCATAGTGTTTATGATAAAAAAATATCACTTGTGTATTTCATTGAAAAAAGTCATAAAGTACATTGTTTGGAAAACGACAAAAAGATTCTTTAAAAGGCATAATAAAAAACTAAAAATGGGTAAAAATATAATAAATTTTTTAATATAATAATCAAAATCTTATTGAAATCATGTTTCGATAATATATACATGGATGATAAATAATCCCCAGTATATTCTTAAACTTAATGAATCACAAATAATAATGAGATTTTGAAATTAACCCTTACCATGTATATATCTTTAGTTAAATGAAGTTTATCATAAATTATACTAATTTAAAACATGTTATTTTTTTATAAAATAATCATTTATATATTTCTGTTATAATATATCATCTTCTTATATTGTCTTGTTAATACTATTCATCTATTACCATTGTTTATGGTGTTAACAGTATCATTTTCTTATGCATGTTTTTCAATGTATGTCATGTTTATTATGCATAGGATATTTATATTTAATCTATAGAATAATATTATGTTCATATATATAATATTTACTCATATATACATACTCATATTCATTCATTAATGGTTAATGTCGAAAATGAATCTCATCTCGTTGTATAGATGGCATGTCATACATACGCACGAGTGACAATATCGTTCCCTTAATAGCGAACGAGTAAGGAATTGGAATGTATGTTAATTATATAAAATTAATTTAATGTTATATTTATTATCTATATCCATTATATCCATCGTTATACAAAATTAAATAATGTAGGGATGAAAACAAAATTACACCACAACGTGGAGACGGTATGACGTATGTACGCACACGTGGTGCATTCATTTTGCATAGGATGAATAAATAATAGAATATTTTTATCCCATTTTATAATAGCATCTACTAAAATATATATTTTTTTATAGATATAACTTAATAATGGAATCAACATATAAAAAAGAAGTAGAAGAATAAATGAACATGGATAAGTTAGTAGGAATGATTACCTCTTCTTCAGTGGACATCCTTTAGATCACCTCTAATGGGATACATGGATGGTATTTTTGGGAGAAAAGAACTTATATAACAACTATAAAGATTTTGGGAGGATAAATTAGACAGAAATAGTTATGATATAAGTCTATAAGTGGTGTGAAGAAGTGAGGGAGTATCAAACCTTTTGTAATTGAGTTGAGGGGAACCTTTGGCAACCCTTTAAATATTAAATTGTTATATATTAATTTCCAATTACAAATGGCACAAAAAATTAGAATATAAGATTATTATGGGTAGAAATAAATTCATCCCATTAAAAATATACTTTTTTTAATAATTATCTTTTTGTTTTAATACTTATTTAACTCTTTTAACTCTTACCATAATGCCATGTAACTACACATTAAGGGTTAATACAATTACAGTAAAATAAAAAAATACAAATAAAAGAGTAATTTATAAAATGTATTTAACTTAATAAAAAAATTTCATCCTAATTTTATATATTTATGAACATTATATCATTTAAAAAATTAAATTTTATTTTAAAATATCATCATTGTCAATTTTGTAACTAATCATTACAAGGATACTAAATAATATAATCACAGCATGATAATTTGGATAAAAATATTTTTAAATATCATTAATGTTTCATGTTAATCTATAAAATTATTATGTTAAATTAATTAAGTCAAATTATATTTATTTTAAATTTTTAATATCAAATTTTTTATCTTCTATTAATTTAACAATTACATCTTGATAACAATGTAACAATTTCGGGTAATTATTTTACCAAAAAAATTATAAACAAATTACCAATATAAAGATTAAAATTTAAAATAAAAAATATTTATAGAACAATTTGTACCTTATATGGCCTAATATTAAAATTATTACTCTTCTTAAAAACCAAAGTATATCAAAATTAATTTTCCCTTGAATACAATTTATATTAAGTAGTATTCCAACAAAAAATGCAATAAATAGTGTCATAACCTCTCCTTTACATCTAGTAGAAGGAATAGATTCATTAATATAATATTAAGACATGTTTTAGGTAATTTTATAATATTTGTAATATTATTTTTACCCTTAATTATAAGATTTACCATTAACCGTGGTAATTGAAATATTTCAAAAATTACAATTCATATTCAATAAAATAAATTAAACCTATATAAATAATTTTTACCCACTGATTCAAAATATAGAATAATTTTTTTTAAATTCATAAAAGATATGTTGTATCAATTAATTTCGAATTAATCCCTATGACAATATGATAAAACGAGTTTTTAAAGTGAAAAAGTACAAAATATTGTGATGTTTTCACATACATACTCATTGTGAAATTAATTCTGACGAAAGAAATTGAATAAAATGATATAAAATTAATCTAATTATACTTCAAAACTAAAATTATATATATAATTTAACATTATATTATTTAGATGAATCATTTTTTATCAATTAAAATGGAATATTTTATCTCTATTCATTATAAAATGGAACTTATATGAAAAATACTAAAATTTTAACCAATGTAAATTTATAATTTTATATTTAAATGAAAAAATCTATTTTCTTTAATCGAATATATAAATCTATCAATAATTATATTTAAAAGAGGTTTTCCAGTAAAAGGTGGTAAAAATGCCTTTCGAAAAATATAGGTTTTTAATGCAGGAAATTGAATTCATTCTTATATTTTGATTATAATTATTTTTTTTGAAGAATGTAAAAACATTTTATTAAATTTATATCCTATATAATTATATAATATCTTTTACTAATAGTGATTAATTAATTAATTTATCATTAAATTTTCTTGTTATAATCAAAATAGTTTTTAATAAAAACATATCATTTTTATTCAATTGATTCATATTTTCTATTCCAATTAATTGGTAATAAATTAATTCATGTGAAAAATATATTTTTGTAATTTATTTAATTTTATTCTCAACCTATAACTAAATGTCTAGTTTTAAAATTATAATATTTACTATTATATCAATGTTTATTCGGTCCCAATGTTGGGTGCAACATATGCTACTAAAGGGATTAAATTTAAAAAGATACATACCATAAAATCATATATTATTACATAATAAATATTATTTTGGGATTAATTTCATGAACCTTATATGGTATTATTTAAAACTAGTTATAAATGATTTGGTCGTGGTGAGGAATATTGAGATGACTTTATGAGTGTAGATCAAGTGTTTGGTAACCCCATTCATGTTGGTTACATATCAAAAGTATCTGAAAAAAAGTGGTCATTCTGGGGATATTTGATAAAACCAAATCATAAGAGGGGAGTTTTTAAGATTCCTCATAAATTTAATCTATGGTTCAAGGTTCCCTTTTTTCCTATGTATAATATCTTTCGGTTAGTTAGGGGTCGGAACCCTTTCATGTTATTTATTTTCTACGAGTGTAAAAAACCTTAAATATTTTTCATTGGATGATTTTTTTTTCTATAGGTTGAGGCCATATGTGGGGAGAGTTTATAACCTTTCTGAGAAGTCCTCATGCTCTGAGTTTTTCACTTCAACATCCTTCGTTGAGGAAATTTTATCCAATATAGAAGCTGTAGGTTATTCAATCATGGAATTTGTATAATAGAGATGGGGTCAGTATAGGATAGCCATGATATTTATATAATAACCCATCCTTAAATATTACATAATATTGAATTAGATGAATAATTCAAATTGATGATCTTTTCAACATTATTGTTTTATAGAATTAATAAATAACTATTACATCGCAAAATATTACGAAGTAGACACCTCTACAGAGTTTCCATTTTTTTCATAAAATAAAAACTACTGAAAAAAGGGTCATGTCTAGTTCCATGTTTTAGATAGCATGACTTTTCCATGATCCCATCCTTGACCTTATTCCAGATTATGTCATGTGAAAAACATTTCAAAAACATGGGATGAGCATAAAAAGCTCCGTAAGGGATACCCAAAGAAAGAAAACTGTTATTTATTTAGAACAAAAAGTAAACCATGAATACTTTGACATAAGTATTATTTTTCACCTTTATGAAGTATTAAACACTATTCACAGAATAAAAGATTACTACATACCCTTTTTTAACCAAAATATTACCACAAAACCCATATAAAGAACACATAACCTATAATGGTAACATGGGACATAAACATACATAAATGGAATAACAATACGGTCAACTTCCACACAAATCACTAAATAAAATAGCCATACGACCAATGCGTTAGAGGTTATAACGTAACAACCCATATTGGTTTATCACTACACCACCCGTCAAATTTCCATGTTCCATTATAAAATTGTAACACATACAACATATATAAATGAATAAAACATTTCTACAATAATATCACAATATATCACTTAAATATATTGAGATAACTAATCCATTATCAAAATAATTTTCAATACCAAAATATGTAAAAGAGTATATTTTATTTATTTCCATTTTAAAAACATTACCGCTTGTTAAGGAATACAAAGATCAAATAATACACGCGGTGGAGGAAAAGTTCATTTTCCCTAATTAAGTTAAAAAATAAAACCATTTTTTTGTTTAGTAAAATGATTCGTAGAAAAAGATTCCCTTTGAATAGTCAAGGGTGTTTATAATTCGTATAAAAGAAATCCGTGTATTAAAACAAAATATGCCTCAATAAAAGTAGATTGAGATGAAGTCCCTTACCTCTTCTCCGAAATGACTTGATTGTTCTTTAATATCCTAAATAATAAACTAAAGTTAATTTATACTTGTATAAGAACCTTTTTTCCAGTTTATTATTCTTTTTATATCACTTATTACCGCGTTATAAACATTATGTAATCATTTAAGTTAATAACGTACGTTTTGTCGATATTTGGTACTTGAGTCAAAAATGAACACCATATATTTACAAGTTGTCCATGTTTCCAATAGTCCATTATATTTAGAATTATATTAGTTATTTATGTATCATATATATCATATATATCCAGTATATATATATATTTATAACAGTACATATCATTTGGGTTTAAGAAATCAAATTCACCATTCATGGAGACGGTAAGTTGTACGTACGCATGAACTCCAGTTTCATTTCTATTTCATATTTTAATGGAATTAAAACATAATAATACATATGTTTATTATAATTAAATTATAATATAATATATAATACGTTTAAATCTATCCTTTATATGTCCCATGTATGGGAAGAACACATCACATCACCTTGACGGGGCAGTAGTTCGCCCTTCCTCAAATTAAATTATCACGTTTACCCATAATGGAAACCATAAATGTATGCTATAAATGAAAAATACAGAATTATAAAGAATAAATAAACATAATATATCTCATATATAAATATAGTGTCATCTTAATATCCACCATGATAGGCGGTAGGATATAATCGAACAATCATCGTTTTGTGAGGCGTAAGTTTTCCATCCACAGAAACAGTATGTTCTTCACCCATTAGATGGAGGTTTGTGTAAGTATAGTTCTAATCCTTCTCATAAAAACATACTAGTATATAGAGGATACTGGTGTTGATATCAAATAAAGGAATAAATTTTTTTTAGGGGGTTGGTGAAGTGAAATAAAAGTAAACAATTTATGAGAAACCGATACATTTAATTTGGGTTACTCCATTTGGTTTGAACAAAAAGAACATCTTGATGTGAATTCTGCCTAAGGTAAGGCTTGTAGATGAAATATAGTGATCTAGGGATATTAATTGCAAAGAGTTTGGGTGAGTAAAATAGCTTGAGAGGTGTGAATAATTGGATTTAAATGGTCTCCTTTTATAAGGGGGAGGAGGGGCTCTTTCGGAAAGTGTGAAAATATTATTTTATTATATAATGATATTCGGTTTCTAAAGATCCAAAAATATTTAGCATAGAAGATAAGATTACTCATAGTCGAACTAATATCATCCAATAGGAATTGGACATGTGTTGGATAATATTTTAATCATTATAATCTTATTTATTTAAATCATTTATTAATGAGGTAAAATCTGTTTCGTTATTGTGTCATAAATAATATAATTTATTCGATTTCTAAAAATTTTAAAAAACATACCAAGATTTAGGAAATAATTTTAGATATATAAATAATATTAATAGTCGGAATTATGACATATAAAACTCTATTTGAAATTGATTTACTAAAATATTTTTGTTTTTGTCATTTTTGTCTTTACTTTTAGTTAATAAATTAAAAGTGTCACTATTACTCCCAATTGGCTAAATGGGGTCCCAAAATTTATCAAAAGATGCCTGTTGTTGTAAATGGCTCAAAAAATATGTATTTTACAAGTTTTACATTAATTTTGAATTATTATAATATTATTTTTACCATGAATTACCATATTTACCTTTAACCGTGGTAAATAAATGTCAAAAGTTATTATTCACCAAAAAATATTTTCATCTTATTGAACCATAATTTACTTACTAATAACAACCATGTATGTCGGATTTTTGAAATTCAATTCACAGAAGTGGTAAATTTTCATTTAAATGAACAATTCAGTTTTTTAACTACTACTAATTGGTTTCATTATTAATCATATATTGACATTTTTCTGAAAAATAACAAAAATTCTGCCTAAGCATTATTTGATTTTCCAAATTCAATAATGATGTCTATTTTTTAAAATTAAAGACATAAAAGTGGAATTAAATAATTTAAATTTAATTCCATTTGTCAAAACAAATAGCATGTTTTTAAGAAATAATAACTATGAAAAGATTGACACTTGTTTATGTCCAATTTCAACGTGAAATTATTTTCAATGACCACCATTAGATTAAATGAAAAAAATATATTCTAATTACACTTTAAAACCAATTAAAAGCTTAATATAAAAATATTGATAAATTAGATTAAAAAACGGTGTTGAATTAAAAAAAATATTTTTCACTATTTATTAAAAATGAAATTTATCAAAAGAATTCCAAAAAATTACACAATGTAAATTATGACGTACCCATTCTAATGGAGGATTTTATTTTTTCAAACAGAATGTCTTAAAATGAAAAAAACTATATTTAATGAAGGTTCTCCATTAAAAGGTGGAAAATCGTCCTTTTAATGTAAATAATGCTTAAAATTTGATTCATCCACATTTTAAGACTCTAACTTTTATTGGATAAATGTAAATACATTTAACAAACATGTATAATATTATTGTATTTAGTTTTCTTCATTCTCCCCAATACAACTGCTAGGATTTAACTACCATTTAAAATAATATTATTGTATTATAAGTGTGCAACATTAGATTTCAAAGAAACTTGTTGTTGCATATCAGGTATGTTATCAAACATAGAAACCATTTTAAAGTAAAATTAATATTTAATTCACAAATATTAATAAAAATGAAATATTATTTATTATTTATTTACTGGGATGTTACATCCTTCCCCCCTTTTTGAAATTACATCCTCACAATCATTATTCACTTATAAAATAAGTGGCGGTATTTATCCCTCATAGCATTTTTAGATTCCAATGTTGCATCATCAACCATATGGTTTCCACATGACCTTTACCTAGTGAATTACATTATTCCGCAACAAATGCTCTCTATGGTCAATAATCTAGACCGATTGTTATTCATAAGAGAGATTCTCTTCCGACTGAACTACCTCTGGACTCAAAACATGAGACGGATCTAGAATATAATTTCTCAATATCAAAAAATGAAAAACACTGTGTACATAGGATAAACTTGGAGGTAAATCCACTCTGTACGCAACTGGTCCAACATTCTCATGGATTTCATAAGGTCCAATGATCCTGTAACTCAATTTTCCCTTCTTACCAAAACGCATTACACTTTTCCGTGGAGAATCATTGAGAAAGACATGATCACCTACCTCAAAAGAATCATCCTTCCACGGGTTATCTGCATGACTTTCTTGTTTGCTCTGAGTTTTTCTCATGTGATTGTGATTCTACTGAACTTTATCTACCCTCTCATCTACCAATTCTAGTCCCATTAGCTCCCTTTCACCAACTTCATCACAAAATGCTGTAGTTCGACAACACATTCCTTATAATTCCTCAAATGGAGCCATCTATATACTAGAATGAAAAATTTTATTATAAGAAAATTCAACCAAAAATTATGTTGGTCCCACCATCGCTCGTAATCCATTGAACAAGCACGTAGCGTATCCTCCATGTTCTGAATTTTTAATTCTGACTGCCCATCTGATTGAGGATGAAAAATTGTACTAATATTTAATTCATTACCTAAGGACTTATGAAAGCCTTTCCAAACGTTAGAAGAAAACCTGGGTTCATGATTATATACAATAGAGAAAATAACTCCATGAAACCTGAATATCAAAGTAATATAAAACCCAGTATATTGATCTTGAGACACTACTGGAATTTGGTCTTTTCCCAACGGTAGTATACCAATGGTTTACTTAAACTGTTGGTATAGTGAGCCTTTCCCAACGGTTTAATTAAACCGTTGGAAAAGGGAATTCCGGTGGACCCTTTCCCAACGGTTCACTGGAACCGATGGGAAATGTGTGCCTTTGCCAATGGTTTTTATAAACCGTTGGCAAAGGTTTTCCCCAAAATTCCAGATCGCGATCTCCTCTCCCCATTCGGACAGAGCCCTAATCTATTCGCTCCGCTGCTCTCGCGAACCCCATCTGACTCCACTGCTCTCTCGAATCCGAACACCAGCACCCCCCATCCCAACAGGTACACCCCCATACGAATAGGTAAAATTTGATCTCAACCATATTGTTGTAGTTGTTTTAATGAATAGATTTTTTCTAGGTGTTGGTGGTTTACTTGATTATTGAAATTAATATCTAAATAGGATATTGTTTGTGTTTGTGAAGACTTCTTTAATGTTTTTATATTCTATGTTTGGAAGGAGAGTGTTCAAAACATGTAAATCAGAGTTGGGGAGGCTATCGTGAACGTTTACATGTTTTGGATAATGGATTGTGGGAATTATGGATTGTGTTCAAACCAATTTGATATGTTTTGGATAATGGATTGTGGGGGTAGGGGGTGTCCACGGGGGTGGGTGGGTTGTCCACGTGGGTGGGCGGGGCTGTCCACGGGGGTGGGAAAGGCTATCCATGGGGGTGGGCAGGGATGTCTAGGGGGTGTGGGGTGTCCTGGGGGTCTGGGTGGGGTGTCCTGGTGGGGGAGGGGTGTGTGGGGTGTCCAGGGGGGTGGTATGTCTAGGTGGTGGTGGTGGGGTTGCAGGGGAGGGGGTGTGGGCTGTTTGGGAGGGTGGGCAGGGCTATCCAGGGGGGTACGGGGGTGTTCAGGGGGGTACGAGTGTGGGCGGGTTGTCCACAAGGGTGGACAGGCTGTCCACGGGGGTGGCCGAGCTGTCAAGGAGGGGTGGGCGGGCTTTCCAGGGGGGTGGGTGGGCTAGCCACGGGGGGTAGGGGTGTCCAGGGGGGGTGGGTGGGCTATCCAAGGGGGTGGGGGCTGTCCATAGGGAGAAGGGGTGTCTAGGGGGGTGGGTGGGCTGTCCACGGGGGTGGTTGGGCTGTCTAGGGGGTAGGGGGTGTCCACGGGGGTGGGTGGGCTGTCCAGGGGGTGTGGGTTGTCCTGGGGGTCTGGGTGGGGTGTCCTGGTGGGGGAGGGGTGTGTGGGGTGTCCAGGTGGGGTGGTATGTCAAGGTGTTGGTGGTGGGGTTGCAGGGAAGGGGGGTGTGGGCTGTTTGGGAGGGTGGGCCGGGCTATCTAGGGGGGTACGAGGTGTCCAGGGGGGTACGGGGGTGGGCGGGCTATCCACAAGGGTGGACGGGCTGTCCACGGGGGTGGTCGGGCTGTCAACGAGGGGTGGGCGGGCTGCCCAGGGGGGGTGGGTGGGCTAGCCACAGGGGGTAGGGTTGTCCAGGGGGGTGGGCGGGCTATCCAAGGGGGTGGGGGCTGTCTATAGGGAGAAGGGGTGTCCAGGGGGGTGGGTGGGCTGTCCACGGGGGTGGTTAGGTTGTCTAGGTGGTAGGGGGCGTCCACGGGGGTGGGTGGGTTGTCCACGGGGGTGGGAGGGGATATCCACGGGGGTGGGAAAGGCTGTCCACGGGGGTGGGCGGGGCTGTCCAGGGGGTGTGGGCTGTCCTGGGGGTCTGGGTGGGGTGTCCTGGTGGGGGAGGGGTGTGTGGGGTGTCCATGGGGGTTGGTATGTCTTGGTGGTGGTGGTGGGGTTGCATGGGAGGGGGTGTGGGCTGTTTGGGAGGGTGGGAGGGGATATGCCGGGGGGTACGGGGTGTCCAGGGTGGTACGGGGGTGGGCGGGCTGTCCACAAGGGTGGACGGGCTGTCCACGGGGGTGGTCGGGCTGTCAAGGAGGGGTGGGCGGGCTGTCCAGGGGGGTTGGGTGGGCTGGCCTCATGGGGTAAGGGTGTCCAGGTGGGTGGGAGGGCTATCCAAGGGGGTGGGGGCTGTCCATAGGGAGAAGGGGTGTCGAGGGGGTGGGTGGGCTGTCCACGGGGGTGGTTGGGGTGTCTAGGGGGTAGGGGGTGTCCACGGGGGTGGGTGGGTTGTCCACGGGGGTGGGCGGGGCTGTCCATGAGGGTGGGAAAGGCTGTCCATGGGGGTGGGTGCGGCTGTCCAGGGGGTGTGGGTTGTCCTGGGGGTCTGGGTGGGGTGTCCTGGTGGGGGAGGGGTGTGTGGGGTGTCCAGGGGGTTGGTATGTCTAGGTGGTGGTGGTGGGGTTGCAGGGGAGGGGGGTGTGGGCTGTTTGGTAGTATGGGCGGGGCAATCCCAGGGGGGTACGGGTTGTCCAGGGGGGTACGGGGGTGGGCGGGCGGTCCACAAGGGTGGACGGGCTGTCCACGTGGGTGGTCGGGCTGTCAAGGAGGGGGTGGGCGGGCTGTCCAGGTGGGGTGGTTGGGCTGGCCACGGGGGGGTAGGTGTGTCCAGGGGGTGGGCGAGCTCTCCAAGGGGGTGGGGGCTATCCATAGGGAGAAGGGGTGTCGAGGGGGGGTGGGCGGGCTATCCGAGGGGGTGGTTCTATAGTGATTTTGGATTGTTTGAGGTACTCTTAGTGTATTATAAACCCTCATTTGTTCCATATTCATTTAAATTGATTTAATATCATTTTTTTCACACACACCATTATATCCTCTCAAACTATATTTAGATTGTATTTTCAATCGTATGGTGTTAAATATTTTAGTAAATGTTCATACTAGATTCTTTTATGTGTTCTAGGGGTTTAGACTAATGACAGGGCTGCATGATTATTGTGGGGGTATTCTTTTCATATAAATATACCTATACACCCTGACCCCCGTGGAAAACCTGACCACCCCCACGGATAGCCCGCCCACTTGGACACCCTGACCCCCCTAGACAGCCCCCCACCCCCTGGACACCTCTGACCCCCCGGACGGCCCCACCACCCCCTAGACATCCAGCACCCCCTGGACATGCCACACCCCCCTTGGACAGTCCCGCCACTACCATGATCCTCATCCTACTCCTCATCCTGATCTACTTGGAGAAGTTAAAGTATAAAACTCATATAGTCCCAACAAGACCCTTAAGGATTATGTATTCCTTTATCCACTTCCAATATCTTACTGGTCAATCCGTGAATATAGGCATTAGAAATTTTTTATCTTATTTTCTTATATACACTGTATTTTTTTTGTATTTATTAATATGATTCTCATATAGAGTAATGTGTCAGTTATGCTTTTATATAGAGTAAACAATTTTCATTTACGTAAATATTTTTTTGAATAAACTTTAATATTATTGAATTTCTTTGAAATGACTTATTGCGAATTTTTTACAGAATGGATAGAAGTTGGATGTACGAAACTGATCGGATTTCAACCGATTTTCAAAATAATTTGAACAGCTTTCTAGATTTTGCATTTGACAAGGCTTCAGATAGTGGTCGCATACACTGCCCATGTTTTAATTGTGTTGGAAGACCTTGGTTGAGCCGTGAAGCAGTTAGCTATTATATAACCAAATATGGTTTCCAAACAGACTATTATGTGTGGTATCACGATGGAGAGAAAATGGAATCTCAAAATATTGATGATCCAAATGATAGGATTGAATTGGACAGTTTGATATATGATCGGTTTCAATTTATTTGACATCATGAGAATGAAAGGATGTCTAGCCAACAAGATTTCAATACAAGCACACATGATGCGTCCAATGAAAATGATGATGTTGATAGGTTGAAAAAATTGAATGATGCTACGATGACTCCAGTATATCGGCAATGTGATAAAATGAAAAATTTGGAATTTGTAATCCGATTGTTTCATAGGAAAACTATGTATGGGATTTCAAGTACTGCAATTGATTATATTCTTACCTTCTTGAAGGACTTACTTCCAAATGATGTAGATATTCCCTCAAACCACTATATGGCATGGAAGTTGGTTGATGAACTTGGATTCTCAAAAAAAAATTCATGCTTGCCCGAATGATTGCAGCTTATTTTGGGAGGAAACTGCTGAAAGAAATGATTGTATAAAATGTGGAACCTCCCGATGGAAGCCAAAAGATTATGGAACACCATCTTGTGTGCCACAAAAAGTAATGTGGCACTTTCCATTGATCCCCAGATTACAGAACCTTTTCATGTCTGATGAAATATCCATAAAAATGTGATGGCATGACACCGATAGAAAAAAGAATAATGAAGAGTTGGTTCACCCTGCAGATGGATTTTCATGGCAGAGATTTGAGGCTCGATATACTGAATTTGAAGCCGACTTGCGTAATGTGAGACTAGGTCTTTCATGTGACGGTTTTAATCCATTTGGGTAGATTCTTACTTCACACAGCACATGGCCAGTTTTCATACACATTTATAACCTCCCCCCTTGGTTGTGTATGAAAAAGCCTCACACTCTCTTGAGTATACTGATAACTGGCCCTTCTGATCCTTGAAATGATATAGATGTATACATGAAACCTTTAATAAAATATTTGAAACTTCTTTGGGATGTGGGTGTGCCCAGATATGATGCATGTTAGAAAGACATATTTCAGATGCGTGCTGCACTTATGTGGACTATCAATGATTTTCCTGCTTATGCAATGTTGTCTGGATGGAGCACAAAAGGAAAATTGTCATGTCCTATTTGTATGAAGAATACTCGATCGAGAAGACTGAAATATCGTCGTAGTTTTAGTTTTATGGGACATCGAAGATTCTTTCCAATGAACCATCCATATAGAAACAATCGTCGAAGATTTAAAAATACCATGGAGAATGACGATCCACCTCAGCGTATGTCTGGAACTGATGTGCTTAATGAATTGAAATATTTTAGTTATTCATTTGGGAATAGTGTAATGAAATCTAGAAAGAGGAAAAAATTTTCCAATGATACCTGTTACAATTGGAAGAAGAAGAGTATATTCTTTGAGTTGTCATATTGGTCAACAAACTTGTTACGTCATTTCTTAGACGTAATTCACATTGAAAAAAATATGTGTGAAATGTTGCTTTCGATTCTTCTAAATGTCAAGGGGAAGACAAAAGATGATTTACGATCTCGGCGCGACTTGGTAGATTGGGGGATCAGACCAGAATTGCACCCTGTCTGTATCAATGAAAATAAATGGCATGTTCCATGTGCTTATTATGTGATTCCTTCTGAAAAAAATCAATTTCTGGAAGTGGTAGAGACTATTAATGTTCCTGATGGCTATTCAAGCAATATATCAAAACGGGTCAACAGAAAAAAGTTGAAGTTGAAATCTTTGAAGACTCATGATTATCACGTCCTTTTGCATGAGTTGATTCCAATAGCAATCCGTCATCTCTTATCCAATAATGTTAGAGTCTCAGTTATTCGGTTGTGCTATTTGTTTATAGATCTTTGTGCTAAGAGGTTGTCCAAATACCTTATGCAAAACCTTTTGGCAGAGACACCATTAATTTTGTGTGAGTTAGAGAAAATATTCCCTCCATCAATTTTTACATGCATGTTGCATCTAACTGTCCATCTTCCGACCGAAATACTTTTTGAGGACCCGTTGCTTTCCATTGGATGTATCCAACTGAAAGAAACATGTGCACATTGAAATCATATGTTCGGAACATGAATTATCCCGAAGGTTCTATTGTGAACGGTTACTTGGCTCAAGAATGTATGGATTTCTGATCAATGTATTTGTCTGATCATACTACGAGAATAAACAAACCAGTGAGAAATGAAGAAGAACAGTATGGGAAAAATTGAACCCAGTTTTCTATCACTTCCTCATACAGGAGGAATTCCGGGATCATATACATTGACAACATTAAGCCTTGAAGAGTGAGAGATGGCACATCGCACAGTGTTGTTCAATTGTGAACTGTTCGATGAGTATATAAAGTAAGTTAATTGTACATGTTACTCTTATCTTATCTCTTGTAATTTTAAATATTTGTAAAACTATTATTATTTTTATCTACAGGGAACATAAATAATTGATATATAGAAAGCATTGTTCTTTATCTTTGAGAAAGAAGGAGACTTTGCATAGGAAAGGGTTTTCTGCTTGGTTGAAATTGAAGGTAAAAATATTTCTGTAATAACTAAATAAAAATAATATTTAATTAAGTTTACTATTTGTTTATATTTCAGGTATCGAGTTTGCCTACAGACTCTGTTTCTAAGGAAATAAGAGCTTTGGATTTTGGTCCTAATACCCTGGTTCGTGCTTGTAAATCATTTGTGATCAATGGATACAAATTTGTTATCACTGAACGAGCAAGAAACATGAGAACACAGCATAATGGTGTTATGCTAATTGCCACAACAGACTGTTATGCCAGTTCATCGGACACTAGACCTCGTTCTGAAAATGTTTCTTATTATGGTGTCATGGAGAAAATAATAATTTTGGATTATTACTCGCATGGTCGAGTCACGATGATGAAATGTCAATGGTTTGATTCAATAACGAGGCAAAGCACCTTTATTGATGATTGTGGATTTCGAGTTATTGACATGACTCGCACTCCTGACACCGATGAACCATATGTATTGGCATCAATGGTGAAACATGTTTTTTATGTCAAAGATCATCGTCATCCTAAATTCGGTTTAATTATTGAAGTAAATCCCAGACATGTTTTTGATGATGGTGATGATGAAGTTGACACTATCCCTACTGCAATTGGAAGCAATCCGTTTATTACTTATGATGACCCCAACAGCTCAATTGTCAGAGTTGATTGTGAACCCGAAGTTGTGGTGGGAAATATATAGAATCATACAGTCGTGTTCTCGCCTACATGTTTCTCCTACATCATTCAGAGTGTGTATCCTAGTACTTACCTTCATAACACTATAAATCTTCTGTTTCATTATGTTCTTTTTATCATAATGGTTTTTCTATATTTTGTTTTTTGGGTTACACATTAGTTATCTATTTCTAATTACTTCCATATTTGTTTTCATTGCAGGAAATGGCACCCATTGAAGAGAGGCGGTGAAAAAAGATGATAGATAATAATCATCGCATGGTACAGATGGATGTTCCTCCACTAATCCCTGTTGTGAGTATTTTATTTCAAATATAAATATTTCAATAACATATAATATCATGTGTTTACTTTTCTGTCAAACTTTTTTTTAGGATCCATGCCCTAGACGACAGATATCTGACGAGGAGCCTGATATTGCTCCCAGTAGAGAGGTTGGTGGTACGAGGGCTCGTTGGGCGAGAGTTAGACGATCCACTACCCCAGACGTATCTTCTATGCCCTATTTTGATCCTGGCGTGTTATCAGGAACATATGAGATATTTAGACCTTCGATGTTTACACTACCAGCTGGCCAGACGTCTATGCCATCATCTTTTTCTTCTGGTTCATTATCTCCAGGTTATTATATTCCACCTTCTTCGACTCCTACTATGACACAGTATGTGGCTGAGGAGCATACACTGAGGGACACTCCACCTGTATAGGATATTCCTTCAGCTTCTGCACCCATTGATCCGACTACCACAGGTATATTTATATAACTCTATCAAATTTTTATACCAAATTTTTTTTTATTATAACTTGTATTGATATTATTTTTCTCCAATAACAGATTCATCTACAGATAGGAGGCGGGGGAGGGGGCGTACTCGCTTGCGTGTGGTATGGAACCACCATACACAGTTGATGGTAGAATACAATGTTGATAGACAAATGATTGAGAAATCTGGGCAGCAATGTCGGGGTTTTTTGGCAACGCTAGCCAAATACTCTGATATCATTCTGGTCAGCCCTCTCTCTTGGAGACATCTGCCACACGAAGTCAAGGATAACGCGTGGGTACAAATATGGGTAAAAAATCTATTGGATTTAATTTAGTATATTTATGTATTTAAATGAACTAATCAATTTGGTTTCAGCTTCGGTTTAACTTCCCTGATGGCGAAGGTGCACGATCAGTGCGTTTAAAAGAGCTAGGAGAGCTTTGGAGAGCTTATAAGCATGATCTGTATGATGGATGGTGTGATAGAGTGGGCACGGAGTTAGAGACATTACCTATCATGGATGACTACCCGATAGAGAAATATCACCAAATGATTACCCATTGGGCGACTGCCAAATTTATGGTAGTAATCTCATTTGAGTTATTTAAATGAGATTTTTCATATTTTGCATTAATAAAATCTTATTAATTATTAATAATTATTTAGGAATCTTCTAAAAAAAACAAAAAAACATTTATTCAAAGAAATACCTCCACACTTTGGGGCACACAACAATGTCTGATCATGAGAGGCAGCAGGTACGATATAGTTGTTTATAATTTTTCTTTAGGACTTTCCCTTTTTATTGGATCCTACTTAAATTATGTGATTTATTGAATAATGAATATATGATTATACTTTCATTTTATATTGTTTCAATGTCATTACAGAAGCACAAAATGAATATTGAAGGACGTATCCCTTGAGCAAAATTTTTTTTCTCGAGTAGAAGAAAAAAAGATGGAACTGCGGTAAATGAACCGACCCAAGAGAAGATTGTAAGTTTTAATTTGTTTATTTAAAAGTTTAATATCTAATTTGAAATTTAATAATATATTAATATTTTTTTACAGGATGCTTTAGAGTCTCTTGATGCCCAGGAGCCTGACAATTTTGGGCCACACGATCATTTATATCAGGTTTTGGGAGATGAGCACACTGGTCGAGTGCGCCACCGACCTGGTAAGAATATAGTCCCGACGAGGTATTGGTCGTCTCCAGGTATCCATTCTAGTACCACCGAGTTGGAACAGGTCAAGGAGCATGCAAGACAGTCTGATAAAAGGGTCACAGAGTTGGAAGTACAAGTTCAAACAAGAGATAGAGAATTTATGAAACTGATGAGTGCTTTATCTTCATCACTTCCACCAGAGGCTAGTGCGGCCTGTCAGACATTTATGTCGTCGATGGGTGCATCATCCAATGCACCAGGAGGCAGCTCTAGTGGCGATCGAGATGATGACATTCCTGGTGATGACGAGGATGCTGAAGAAGAAGAGGGCAAGGATGAGGATGTGGACGAGGGCGAGGATGGCGCCGAGGGCGAGGATGGGGCCGAGGGTGAGGATGATGTCGAGGATGAGGATGACGATGAGGACATAGATGGCGGTGAGGATGAGGCTGATGATGATAGTAGTTATGGTGATGGTGATCAGAGGCAGATTGATCCATTACATTTTTGAATTCTGTATAACTCTTTATTTTTGAACATGGTTTTCCACTTTGGGGTTTTCCTCTGCTTCATAGGGACGTTGCATTCAGATTCAGTTTTTTGCACTTGATTCTTATTGTATGATTAGTCTACTACATAGACCTTTAGTATTCCTTGGTACTGTGATGCTCATTTTTCTATTTTTTTACTTAGATTTCTTAGTTAACCATGTATTTCATGTTTATTCATGTTGAAGATGATATGGAAAATGTGCTTTGATGTAGTGGCCGACACCACTAACATTTATTTGAAATGGACAGGATTTTAAGTGAAAACAAAAACTGGCATATGGAATATAGACCAAATGCATTCGGATTCTGTTTAAACTATCGTACAACAATCCATGGGCCATATGTGACGTGTATGAGTCAACCCCGCCTCAATCAGAGGTCTGGTGTGGCCAGTACCACTCAAAGTGTCTTTCTTTTGATTAAAACAGATGCGCTTTTAAGTAAAAAACCACATACTGAAAATGGAACAAACACATTCAGATACTGTTTATACTTACGGAAATGTGTCCATGGGTCATTTGTGGCGTGTAGGAGTCAACCCCGCCTCAATCCGAGGAGCGGTGTGGCCGGCACCACTCAAAGTGTCTAACTTTTATTTGAAATGGACATTGTTTTAAGTGAAAACAACAACTGGCATACAGAAAACTGACCAAAGACATTCGGATACCATTGATAATTTAGGAAATGTATTCATGGATCATATGTGATGTGTATGAGTCAACCCCGCCTCAATCCGAGGGCCGGTGTGGCTGGGACCACTCAAAGTGTCTTTTTTGTTTAAAATGGATGCGCTTTTAAGTAAAAAACCACATACGAAAAACTGACCAAACGCACTCGGATATGGTTGATACATTTGGACATGTATCCATAGGTCATTTGTGATGTGTACGAGTCAACCCCGCCTCAATCTGAGGCGCGGTGTGGCCGACACCACTCAAAGTGTCTAACTTTTCTTTAACATGGACAACAGTTTAAGTTAAAACATCAACTGGCATACGGAAATCCAACCAAACGCATTCGGATTCTATTGAAACTGTAGAAAAATGATCCATGGGTCATTTTTGACGTGTACGAGTCAACCCCACCTCAATCTGAGGACCAGTGTGGTAAGGACCACTCAAAGTTTGTCACTTTTCTTTGAAATGGACAACGGTTTAAGTTAAAACAACAACTGACATACGGAAAACCAACCAAACGCATTTGGATTATGTTGAAACATTAGTACAACGATCCATGGGTCATATGTGACGTGTATGAGTCATCCCCGCCTCAATCCTAGGGCCGGTGTAGTCGGGACCACTCAAAGTGTGTCACTTTTCTTTGAAATGGACAACAGTTTAAGTTAAAACAACAACTGACACACGGAAAACGGACCAAAGTCATTCGGATACTGTTTATACATTAGGAAATGTATCCATGGGTCATATGTGACGTGTACGAGTCAACCCCTCCTCTATCCGAGGGTCGGTGTGGTCGGTACCACTCAAAGTGTGTCACTTTTCTTTGAAATGGACAACTGTTTAAGTGAAAACAACAACTGGCATACGGAAAACCGACCAAAGATATTAGGATACTGTTGATACTTTAGGAAATTTATCCATGGCTCATATGTGACGTGTACGAGTCAACCCCGCCTCAATCTGAGGGACGGTGTGGCTGGGACCACTCAAAGTGTCTTTCTTTTGTTTCAAATGGATGCGCTTTTAAGTAAAAAAACCACATAAGAAAAACTGACCAAATGCCTCGGATATTGTTGATACATTAGAACATGTATCCATAGGTCATTTGTGACGTGTACGAGTCAACCCCACCTCAATCCGAGGCGCGGTGTGGCCGACACCACTCAAAGTGTCTAACTTTTCTTTAACATGGACAAAAGTTTAAGTTAAAACATCAACTGTCATACAGAAAACCGACCAAATGCATTCGGATTCTATTGAAACTGTAGGAAAACGATCCATGGGTCATTTGTGATGTGTACGAGTCAACCCCACCTCAATCTGAGGGCCGGTGTGGCCAGGACCACTCAATGTTTGTGACTTTTCTTTGAAATGGACAACGGTTTAAGTTAAAACAACAACTGACATTCAAAAAACCAACCAAAAGCATTCGAATTCTGTTGAAACTTTAGGAAAACGATCCATGGGTCATATGTGACGTGTACGAGTCAACCCCGCCTCAATCCGAGGGACGGTGTAGTCAGGACCACTCAAAGTGTGTCACTTTTCTTTGAAATGGACAACAGTTTAAGTTAAAACAACAACTGACATATGGAAAACGGACGAAGGCATTCGGATACTGTTTATACTTTAGTACATGTATCCATGGGTCATATGTGACGTGTAAGAGTCAACCCCTCTTCAATCCGAGGGCCGGTGTGGCCGGGACCACTCAAAGTGTGTCACTTTTCTTTGAAATGGACAATTGTTTAAGTTAAATCAACAACTGACATATGGTAAACGGAACAAAGTAATTCGGTTACTGTTGATACTTTAGGAAATGTATCCATGGGTCATTTTTGACATGTAGGAGTCAACCCCTCCTCAATCTGAGGGCCGGTGTGGCCGGTACCACTCAAAGTGTCTTTCTTTTGTTTAAAATGGATGCACTTTTAAGTAAAAAAACCACATATGGATAACCGACCAAACGCATTCGGATTCTGTTGAAACTTTAGGAAAACGATCCATTAGTCATTTTTGACATGTACGAGTCAACCCCGCCTCAATCCGAGGCGCGTTGTGGCCAACACCACTCAAAGTGTCTAACTTTTCTTTGAAATGGACAACAATTTAAGTTAAAATAACAACTGACATACGGAAAACCGACCAAACGCATTCGGATTCTCTTGAGACTTTAGGACAATGATCCATGGGTCTTATGTGACGTGTATGAGTCAACCCCGCCTCAATCCGAGGCGCAGTGTGACCGGTACCACTCAAAATGTCTAACTTTTCTTTGAAATTAACACCGGTTTAAGTTAAAACAACAACTGACATACCGAAAACCAACCAAACGCATTCAGATTCTGTTGAAACTGTAAGACAACGATTCATGGGACATATGTGACGTGTACGAGTCAACCCCGCCTCAATTTGAGGGCCGGTGTGGCCGGTACCACTCAAAGTGGCTTTCTTTTGTTTAAAATGGATGCGCTTTTAAGTAAAATAAACGACATATGGAAAACCGACCAAACACTTTCGGATTCTGTTGAAACTTTAAGAAAATGATTTATGGGTCATTTGTGACGTGTATGAGTCAACCCCACCTCAATCCGAGGCGCGGTGTGGCTGACACCACTCAAATTGTCTAACTTTTATTTGGAATGGACAGGATTTTAAGTGAAAAGAACAACTTGCATACGGAAAACCGAACAAACGCATTCGTATTCTGTTGAAACTTTAGGACACAGATCCATGGGACATATGTGACGTGTATGTGTCAACCCTGCCTCAATCCGAGGGCTGTTGTGGCCGGGACCACTCAAAGTTTGTCACTTTTCTTTGAAATGGACAATGGTTTAAGTTAAAACAACAACTGACATACGGAAAATGGACCAAAGGAATTCAGATACTGTTTATACTTTAGGACATGCATCCATGGGTCATATGTGACGTGTACGAGTCAACCCCTCCTCAATACAAGGTCCGGTGTGGCCGGGACCACTCAAAGTGTCTTTCTTTTGTTTAAAATGGATGCGCTTTTAAGTAAAAAAAACCACATACGGAAAACTGACGAAACACATTCGGGTACTGTTGATACTTTAGGACATGTATCCATTGGTCATTTGTGACGTGTACGAGTCAACCCTGCCTCAATCCGAGGCGCGGTGTGGCCGACACCACTCAATGTGTCTTTCTTTTGTTTAAAATGGATGTACTTTTAAGTAAAAAAACGACATACAGAAAACCGACCAAATGCTTTCGGATTCTATTGAAACTTTAGGACAATGATCCACGGGTCATTTGTGACGTGTACGAGTCAACCCTGCCTCAATATGAGGCATGGTGTTGTCGGCACCACTCAAAGTGTTTCACTTTTCTTTGAAATGGAAAACAGTTTAAGTTAAAACAACAACTGACATACGTAAAATAGACCAAAGGCATTCAAGTATTGTTGATACTTTAGGACATGTATCCATGGGTCATTTGTGATGTGTACGAGTCAACTTCGCCTCCATCCGAGGCGCGGTGTGGACGACACCACTCAATGTCTCTCTTTTATTTCAAAAGGAAATCATTTTAAGTGAATACAACTGAAAATTACACTCATCAACGACTCTTTTTCATGAGTTTGTTAGTTTCACTCATGGGGTCATAAGTGACGAGACTCCTAAGAAAATATCTTTTCACCATATATTATAAACAATACAAGTTCAATGCAAAATTCATCACAGATCATTACATACCCAAACCTAGTATAACAAAAAAATGGGATTTGCGTCAATTTGAATGTCTTATTCGACTCTAATAGATATTTATCAAACTATTCTGCCTATTAGAATTTGATGGGTGAGGTGAATTACCACTGGATGATTGTTTTCATGTGTTTTTTGGGCTATTTTAGGTTTTTTTAATACTATTTGAAGTTTGTATGTGGCTTTTGTGATGTTTTTAATGCAGGTGTATAGTGGAGTGTATACTGAGGGCTGTTGTGCACTGTTTTTTATGCAGGTGTAGCTTCTATGGGGGCTTCCGGGTGCTGCTGTGCAGCAGTTTTGGGAAACAATTTTCCAACGGTTCTGAACCGTTGGTAATGCTTTTTCCAGAAATCTGAAAAAACTTATACCAACGGTTTTTAACCCTTGGTATAAGTTTTTCTAGAAATATGGAAAAATCTTTACCAATGGTTCTGAACCGTTGGTAAATTGTTTTCCAGATTTCTCAGAACCTATACCAACGGTTTAAATGAAACCATTGGTAAAGAGCTTTCCCCACACCTTACTGGCCAACAGTTTGGAAAACCGTTGGTATACCCTATACCAACGGTTTTCCAGCCTATAGCAATGGTTATAAACCGTTGGTATAGCCTACTATTCCAGTAGTGAGAAAATGTATCTTGAATAGGAAATAAATGATAAGATTTAGTAAATCAATCAATAATTACCAAAATTACATTATTACATTGAGATGTCTTCAGTAATCTCACAATGAAGTCTAGGGATACATTTTCCCAATTCCACACTGGCACTGGTAAAGGCTAAATCATCCCTTTAGGTAACTGCCACTCTTCTTTAACCTACTGACAATTCAAACACTTCATAGTAAAATCAGAAATATCTCTTTTCATTCCATCACACCAGCAATAATCTTGAAAATCTCTATACATCTTAGTACTTCCAGGATGAACTGAAAATGGGGAACTATGAGCATCACATAACAACTCATTCTTTAATTATGAATCAAAATTCACGCATAATCACTTTCCAAGTATCAAAACACAATATTTATCAATGTTAAATTCAAGAAACTTACCCTTCTAAAAAAACTCTACCTTATTCTACAACTCACAGTCTTCTTTATGTTCTTTCTTTATTCTCTCTGATAAGGATGATTTCACTAACACCTAAAACAAAATACAAAAATTTCCTCAACAAACAACTTCTATGAAAAATTTCTTCAAATCAAAACCCAAAGGATTACATTCCAAAAGTAGTGTGGTTAATGTAACATTACTTTTTCTACTCAAAGCATCAGCAACTTTATTTTATTTTCTCGGATGGTAATGGATCGTGCAATCATAATCCATGATTAATTTCATCTATATTTTCTGTCTCATGTTCAATTCATTTTGAGATAATGTATACATTAAAATTTTGTGGTTAGTATATATTTCACATTTCACTCCATACAAATGATGCCTCTAAATCATTAAAGAAAAAAACAATAGTAGCTAATTACAAATCATGTGTAGGGTAATTTAACTCATGAAGTTTCAACTGAAGTGAAGCATAAGAAATTACCTGATCATTCTTCCTAAGGACACATCCAATTCGTTTTAATTAATCATCAATATAAATAACAAACTCACCATTTCTTCAAGGCAGTCCAACAACATGAGCTTTCACTAATATTGTTTTCAATTCCTGAAAAAAATAATCACATTTTTTCCAAATAAACTTAACACCTTTTCAAGTTAACTTATTCATTAGAATAGATAATAGTTAAAAATTCTCAACAAACCTCCGCTAATAATCTGCCAAACCAAGAAAAATATGGATCTCATTTATATTTGTGCGTCTTGGCCATTCATCAAAAAAATTTGTTTTAGAAGGATCAATAGTTATGCCATATTATGAAATAATGTGACCAAGGAAAGAAGTTTGTTGTAACCAAAACTCAAACTTGAAGAATTTCCCATAATGTTTCTTTTCTTTTAATGTTTGCAAGAAGACCCTTTAATGACTTTCATGCTTCTCTTTACTTTTTGAATAAACCAAAATTTCATCAATGAACACAACCAAAATCTTATCCACGAACTCACTGAAAATTCTATTCATATGATCCATGAATACAGCATGTGTATTGCTCGACCCAAAAGGTATAACTACAAATTCACAAGGTTCATATCTAGTACAAAATGTTGTCTTCGGAATGTATGTGTTTTCCACTTTCAACTGATGGTACCCTGATCTCAAGTCAGTATTCAAAAAATACTGAGCTCCCTGGAGATGATACTAGTTTGTTTGATGGCCCAACATCTGTTGAAATAGTTGCAATGTATTTCACCACCCATTTCAACTTGTAGTCTGGCTGTATTCTCTCTGTTGAGTTCTTCTCTAGACACTAATTTAAATAATGACCCATTTAATTACACATAAAACATCTTAGTGATGGCTTTTCATTGCATGATTGATCATCTTCCTTAGAGTTACGAGCAATATTACCAGACTTACCACACTATAAGTACTTTCCAAAAATTGATAAACATTATCCATGATTATTTTTACCACACTTATCAGAAGTTGGATATTTTATTTTCTTACCTTCATGCTTCTTTGATGGATTATTTCCATTTTCATGCCAGCTAGACCACTTATTTTGTTATTTGTCAATGAACACATGAACATCAACAAACTTGATTTCCACCATCTATGCACATCAAACAAGTTTTTCATAACTTTTGAACTCACAATAGGCTAATTCTTTTGGATGTTGTGGCTTCAGTACTATGTAAAATCGATTTATCCTACTATTGAGATCTCGGATGAAATTTGGAGCATACCTTGCCTGTCAAGTGAATTTTTCTTCATAAGCAGCCACTGGGTCATCCTCCTGCCTTAGTTCCTGGAATTTTTTTCCATTATAAGACGATCCACCTTAGGAAAATATTTCTCAAGAAATAGACCTTTGAATTCATCCCAATTGAGAGCCTTAATCTCTAAACTATCCATAATATTTTTCACCATCAACTGCCACTAATCAGCTTAACCATCAAAATGGTGAATAGTTAGACTAACCTTTTTATTTTCTGAACAACCCATGTCATCAAAAATCATTTTCAGTGATTTAATCCTCCCTTCTACTAGCACCGGGTCATATGATCCTATGAATGATGGGGGATGTTGCCTCATGAAATGCTCCACTACTGAAATTTCCTCTGCGGTTGATCTATATGATCTTGTGCATGGATACCACAACTATTTATATCCTAAGTCAATTGTTCCATCACTACAAAAAACTCTTCATTTCTGATTCTGACCATCTCAAGTTGCTGATTTGGAAAGCTGTCTTCCTCCTGATGTCGTCCCAACATAGATGCCCTATTTCCTCTGCGGAAAACCATTCTGAACATAGAAATATCTTAGGTGAACTAACATGGTAATCTGTAAATGCTATATCATTTCAATATTATAATATATTAATTTATGGACATCTATTTAACAATTCCCTAACCCCTAATGTTTTCTTAAATTGACCTCGAATACCATCTATAATGACCCGACATTAATAATTATGAAATATTGAATTAGATGAATAATTCACATTGAGGATATTTTCATATTTATAGTTTTATAGAATTAAGACATAACTATTACATATCAAAATATTACAATGTAGACACTTCTACACAGTTTCCGTTATTTTCATAAATTAAAAACTCTTGAAAAAAGGAGCCATGTATACTTCCATGTTTTAGACAGCATGACTTTTCCTTGATCCCATCGTTGACCCTATTCCACATTATGTCCTTTACAAAACATTTAAAAAACATGGGATGATCATAAAAACCTCATTAAGGGATACACAAATAAGTAAAACTATTAATTTTTCAATACAACAAGTAAACCATGAATACTTTAACATACGTAATAATTTTCACCTTTTTGAAGTATTATATACACTTCACTAAATAAAATATTACTAATTACCCATTTGTTAACAAAATATTACCATAAAACCCATATAAAAAAATAACATATAAAGATAACTTGGGACATAAACATACTTAAATGGAATAACCATACGGTCAACATCCACACATGTCACTAAATAGAATAATCATACGACCAACATTCATTCCCAATGCATTGGAGGTTATAACATAACCATCCTTCATGGATTATCATGACACCACCCATCATTTGTTTTATCATTTATTAACCCATCAAATTTCCATGTACCGTTATAAAATCATATCACATACAACATGTATAAATGAAATAAAACATTTCCACATTTAAATCACAATATATCAATTAAATATATTGACCTAAAAAATCCATTATCAAAACCATTTTCAATTCCAAAATACGTAAAATAGTATGTGGTATTTATTTTCCTTTTAAAAATATTACGGCTTGTTAAGGAAGCCAAAGATCAAATAACATTCGCGGTGGTGGAAAAGGTCGTTGTCACCGATTAAATTCAAAAAACATTCTTTTTTTTCTTTTATTAAATATCTTCAAAGAAAAATTTTTCCTTTGAAATTTAAAGGGTGTTTATACAACATATAAAATAATTCCATGTATTAAAACAAAATATGCCTCAATGAATGGAGATTGAGACGAAGTCCCTTACCTAATGTCCAACTTGACTCGATCGTTTTTTAATCTCCGGAATAAAAAACTAAAGTTCATTTTTACTTGTGTAAGAACATTTTTTCATGTTTACTATTCCTTTTATATCACTTGTTACCATGTTATAAACATTAGGTAATCCTTTATGTTAATAACATTCATTTTGTTGTTATTTGGTACTTGAGTAAAAAAATGAACACCTTATATATACAAGTTGTCCATGTGGTCAATATTACATTATACCCATAATGATATTTATTATTTAGATATCTTATATATCATATATATCTAGTATACATATATATTTATAATAGTACATATCATTTTGAGGTAAGAAATGAAATGCACCATTTTTGAAGACGGTAAGCCGTGTGTACGCATGAACACTACATTCATTTCTATTTCTTTTTTAATAGAATTTAAACATAATGATAAATAGGTATATTAAAATTCTATTATAATAACATATATAATACCATTAACTCTATCTGTTGAATGTCCCATGTATGAATGAATGAGTCATATCACTATGAGGGCATTGTAGTCTTCCCTTCCTCAAATGAAATTATCATGTTAACCCATAATGGAAACCAAAAGGTATTATATAAAATAAAAATATAGAAGCATAGAGAAAACATAAAAATAATATATATATTATATAAATATAGATCCATCTTAATGGAGACCATTATAGGTGGTAAGATATAATTTAACAATCATCGTTTCATAAGGCATTATTTTTCCATCCAGAGAAACAGTATAGTCATCACCCATTAGATGGAGATGTGTGTATGTTTAGTTTGAATAATTCTCATAAAAACATCATAGTATACTGAGTATATGTAACACCCCAAGCTTCTACGGTACGCTTCTCTTTGAATAATGTGATAGCGTGTGTTGTACGCAACACCGAGTTCTAACACACCATAACCAATCAAACTAGCCGTTATGAATAGTAATACCTACTTTTTGAAATTATATATATTTTATATTTCAAAATGGACATCATTTTTGGATTCAGAAAATCTAATTTATCCTAAGGTAAAATTTTGGTACATTTCGGATAACTTTCATATTTTGATGAATAGTGAAAATTACTAAATTTTAATTAAAAACAACTTTTTTAATCAAAATAATTAATAATGATAAATTAAGAATTTTAGTAGTTTTAAAGTATATTTAGAATATATTTTTACCATTTAATAGAATGTTTGTCATTGGACATAATTTTACAATTAAACCAAACATAAACAAGTGTCAATCTTTTGATAGTTATTATCTCTTAAAAACACGCTTTTTGTTTTGACAGCGGGAATTAATTTTATATTAATTTCTGCCACTTCTGTGTTTTGAATTTAGGAAAATGGATTCCATATTTGGAATCAGGATGTTCAAATTGTGTAAATAGGTAACTTTTATTTTTAGACATTTTGAATAATTACTGCGGTAAATATTTTATTTACCATGGTTATGGGTAAATCCGGTAAATAAGGGTTAAAAAATAATATTATAATAATACTAAATTACCCTAAAACGTGTCCTAACCCTATTGGTTGATACATGGTCGACCATGGACATCTTTGGGTCGATTTTGGGACCCCATGGATCCACTTGTAAGTGATAATGACACTTTATTTTAATTAAGTTAAAATGAATACAAAAATGACACAAGCATATATTTTTTAGCAAAACAATTGTTACATAGGGTTATATATGTTGGATTTTAGATTATAAATATTAATTAGAAATATAAAAAGATTTCCTACATAATGATATTTTATTTATAATTTTTAGACATTAAATAATTTATTTTATTTATGACACAATGATGATGCAGTAATTACTATAATAGTGAAAAATTAAAATAATTGATATTATAAATACCCAAATAAATATAATATGAAACTTTTAATAAATTAAACTAATTTTCTAGGATAATATCATATATTAGGATTGATTTAATTGACTTTTTTCGAAGTAATCAATCTGTTATGAGTTTCACAAAAATCAACTATTGAATAGTGTCAAAATTGACATAAAAGAGTTCTTAAAACAAATATTATATTATTAATTGATATTAAATTCCTAAAAATCTGAGGTTCGTCCAAGATACTTATATCATGATAGGTTCATCTTTAATGGACCACTTGGGGGTCTCTTGGATATATGTAGTAAGTTTATTAACCATATTATATAAAAATACAAAGAGACATTGTAAAAGTGAAACTAATTAACTTAGAGTTAATACTTAAAGATAAGGTTAATATAAGTACCCAAACCTGTCTAAATTATATTTTTTGAGTGGTTTTAGACCTATCCCCACCTTGACCTTTGAATAATAAACTTTGGAGCCATTAGAAACCGAATATGAATATATTATAAATTAATATTTCTAGCTTTTCCAAAGGTGCCCCTCACCCCTCTTATAAAAGGGCACTCCTCCTTCTCATTTCTTCACATCTTTAAAGCCTTTTGGTTCGGCCAAACTCTGACCAAATACTCTCACAACATACCTCACTACAACTTAGAGGCCTTAGTTTGATCAGAAAGCCAACCTAAGTAGCCCTTTTGATCAAATCAAAAGGAAGAACCCGAAGAAGAGGTAATGATTTCACCAACCTTTTCCAATTTCATTTCTTCTTCCACTTCTTCTTCCTTTGTTGTTACCATTCTAAAATAATAACTCCAGTATCATATATATACTGTGATGTTATTATAAATATGGTACAACCATATTCAGTATTCTATCCACCCTTTGAATAACATGTCCCCATACGTGCGTACGTACGGCTTACCGTCTCCACGTCGTGGTGTAATTGTTATTCAATATATTATTTTTTGATGGGTATAATAATGATATGTAACTCATGTAAATAATAAATAAAACATGATAATGATTCTGTATATATGATATAACAACCATTTATATATTATTTTAATAATAAAAGAATGATATTGTCGCTCGTGCGTACGTACGGACTACCGTCTCCACGAACGCGATGAGATTCATTCTCCATCGTATCAATTCAAGTATAATTATCATTTGATGATTTAAAAATGATTTCTAAGGGCTTGATATCATTCTGGATATTAATAATATACAACCTATCCTTTACAAAAATGTCTTACGTAACAAAACATATAAAAGAAAACAAGTAAGTTAACACCCGAAACAACGATAATACTAAGATATTAGTATAAATCGATATTAAAAGATCATATATGATATAATATTAATGTATATGATTCTTGTATAATTTAGTAACAATTATTTCACAATTTTACAGGAGGTTAACCTACCCCAACTAAGGAAAAGTACAAGGTAAGGGTTATTTCACAATCTCTTCATTATCCGAGGTTGTTTATATGTAATAATCTACTGGGATCTCTTTATCATCCACATCCATGTTTCTTAAAAATGTATTTCAAAACATTTTTACTATTTACTAGAATATGAGTTAAAGTCATTTATACCCTTTTTGAATTTTATAAGTGGTTTATAAAGGAATCTTTCCGTCGTTTTCAAAACAAGGTCCCTTTTAACCTTTTCGACAGAATTAAGGTAAGAATGTTTTTTTTACTTATACGGCGGGTGCGGCTATTTTCCGCTGTTATAAAATCTTCAAAGCTTCCCTTACAAGATTATAAGATTATTTTCAAAGAAAATGTTTTATTTTATATGGATCTTAAATGATTTCAAAATAATAGGAGATATTTCTTTAAAAAGAATTTTGATTTCATCTATGTCAACATCCTTTGATGGTTTTTAAGATTATTTGAAGTTGATTTATTATGATACAAAACTTCTATATTGTATTGAAGGTTTTGTGATATTTTTAACTGTGGATGTGCTATTTTTATACCATTCATAGTTTATGGTGAAAGTATTGACATTTCGTATGCTAGTTTTAATACGAATGTTTATGTTATATTTAAACCTTTTCATATTGGAATGCATTGGACTTAATAAGTGATGGGTGGAGCCCGCTATAGCTCCTCGATGCATCGGTAGGTCTCATGAGACAAACTAGTGTCTTGGAACAAGGCCTTGAAAAAATCTTATTTGTAGTCTTGGCACGAGGCCTTGACTATGTAGTTATGATAGTCTGGCATTATGCATTCCAACATTATGAAAGTGGTTATTGATTTTTTTCATGTGATTATTCGATTAGTAGAATATCCATGTGAATAAGTAAATGGAATTATTTAATTTTATTTATGCCATACCATGTTGAAAGTTCACGTTTGAAAGGCTTTTGTTTTAGTTATACATTGCCTTAAAAGTTTATTCTTATTTATGAAAGTTTCTGCTATATTGTTATCCTTAATGGGCATTTGAGCTCACCCCTTTTCTATGTTTTATTTTTCCCAGGAAGTGAAGAAGTAAGTTATGAATGACCTGCACGGATATTATGTGGGGATATGAGTGTGGATTATGGAGACAATATGTTGTTGTAGTAGTTTTTCGTTTAATGATGTAATGTAAAACTTATGAATATATCTAGTGTTTCCAAGGCTACTAAACCAATCGGTCTTTCGAGATTTGATCTTTCTTGTGATCAAGAAAATGTTATGTAATAATGCACCGACTCTGGGTAACTAGGGTCGGGGCGTTACAGTTGGTATCAGAGGAAGTTTAGTACAAACCTTGGAAGCTAGATTTAGACAAACTCTGATTAGAGCACGTAGACCTAAGATGAACTTTGAGGATTAGTATAGAAGAACATCCTAGAATTTTGGTATTGTAGAGATTTTGTGATTTTTCCGAGCAATACATCCCTGTCTGGATACGAGCATGTAGAGGCAGCTATGGCACAGATGTACCTAGGGGTAAAACCCGAAAACACCACTTTGAGCTAGACTCGAACGGGAACTGGTGCACGACAACGGGCCTTGCGGCACTCTTGGTTACGACACTCCCGGGGGATATGCTTAGGATAACTCTCATTTTCTTTACAAATCATTATGAAGGGTTTATGATTATATACTTCCTTAAAGAAAACATTTTTATGATTATGGATTATATCCATAAATAGTTCAATTTATGTTAAGTGTTTTATAAGTATGGGATTATGTATTTTGATTCATAAACTGATCTAGTTTATGACATTGTTTAGAAATGGCGCCTAGTGGAAGAAATGGAAACTGTATCAATGCACGCACTCCATGTAGGGATTTCCCTCCTGCTCAAGATAATTATAGTGGGGCTGGTGATTTACTGGTGCTGATCAGCTAATCACCATACTGGGACAACTTACTCAGGTTATGAATAATAACCTTACCCGTATGGAGCACCCTGATCCGTAGCGTGGAGGATCAATGTTAGATCGATTCATGAGGCAACAACCACCAACGTTCAATGGGAATACAAATCCCTTAGTAGCTGAGAAATGGATATTTTCCCTAGAGAAAATATTTCAGGCTTTGGGGAGCAGTGAAAGGGAAAAAGTTATCATGGCAGTTTACCGCCTCACTGGAGATGCTGATCAATGGTGTTCATTGATTCAGAACATGAAGGAAGATGATGAAGTATCAAATATGGAGGGAGGGAGTTCAAATATCTGTTTTTAGAAAAATACTTCCCTCGCGACCATCGAGGAGATATGGAAAGGCAATTTCTGAGTCTGAGACAGAAGGAGGATGAGAATGTCAAAAGGTATGAGGATAACTTTACAAAGTTAGCGAGGTATGCTGGAGATTATATTCGCAACCCAAGAAGTAAGATTGATCGTTTCTTTGATGGGTTAAAACCATTTCTCCGTCGAGCATTAGTCTCACAATCCTTTTCATCGTACGAAGACATTGTCTCATGTGCTATCAAAACCGAAAAAGAATTCTCTAAGTCTTATGACTTTAAAGCAAAGCAATAGAAGAAGAGACCTTCTGATCAATCTGGGAATGGAAATAAGGGGAAGAAGGGAAAGGTTGAATATCCATCTTATGGTAAATGCGGGAAGAAACATCCTGGTACTTGCTTGAAGGGAATGGGAGTCTGTTACAAGTGTGGTGAAAAAGGCCACCAAGCTCATGATTGCAAGGGGAAGAAGGAAGCTACCAACATTCAGTGCTACAATTGCAGGGAGATGGGGCATTATGCAAATGCATGTCCTAAGCGTCAGGATAACTTACCTCAGAAAAGGCCAAGGGATCAAGTCCAGGGTTATGCTATCACTACTGCAGAGGTAGAAGCTCCAAAAGACGTGGTTGCAGGTAATTTAATGGTTTCCTCAAGTTTAGCAAATGCATTATTTGACTCTAGATCGTCGCATTGTTTCATATCTTCCCAGTTTGCTAAGAAAATTATATATTTCCAATTTGATTTAATAAGGGAGTTTTAAGTTAAAACTCCTAAGGGAAGTATCATTGCAACAAAGTTTTGTGAATCAGTCCCCATTAGAGCACATAAATTTTCTTTATCTTCTGATCTCATCGTCATACCTATGATTGAGTTTGATATAATCCTCGGTATGGACTGGCTTTCGGACTATGATGCGAAGATTTTTTATAAGAAGAAAGAGGTTACGATTCTTGATGATAATGATAAGGAACACCTTATCTTTAGAGCAGAATCATCACCACCTAATTCTTATTTAGATCCACCCCCAATAGCTCAACATAATTCAATTATTGGGGAGGAAGAGAATGAAATAACTGTCGGTGAGGAGAGAAATGTTCAAATAGAGGATGTACCTGTTGTGAAAGAATTTGTAGATGTATTCCCGGAAGATTTACATGGACATCCTCCAGAACGAGAAGTTGAGTTTTCCATTGATTTGATTCCTGGATCAAGGCCTATATTGAAGACCCCTTATAGAATGGCCACTGTAGAGTTAGTCGAACTAAAGAAACAACTAGAGGAATTGAGTAATAAGGGATTTATTCTCCCTAGTGTTTCTCCATGGGGAGCCCCTGTTCTTTTTGTTAAAAAGAAAGATGGATCTATGAGGTTATGTATCGACTACAGGGAGATCAATGCTATAACGATAAAGAACAAGTATCCCCTACCTTGTATTGATTATTTATTTGACCAACTGCATGGAGCTCAATACTTTTCAAAGATTGACCTTCGATCTGGATACCATCAGTTGTGTGTGAAGAAGGAAGACATTCCGAAGACAGCATTTCGAACCAGGTACGGGCATTATGAGTTTACTGTAATGCCTTTTGGATTGACTAATGCACCCTCTGTATTCTTGGATCTGATGAATAGGGTTTTCAAGGAGTATCTCGATGAATTTGTGGTGGTATTTATTGATGATATCTTGGTATACTCCAAAACCTACGAAGATCATGAAAATCACTTGCGCATTATCTTGAAGACTCTGAGGAGGCATGAATTATATGGGAAGTTTAGCAAGTGTGAATTCTGGATTCAGGAGATTTCTTTTCTTGGCCATATTGTCTCTAATGATGGAATATCTGTTGATCCTTCTAAGACCAAGGAAATCCATGAATGGCCAGTACCTACGAGTATAACTGATGTACGCAGTTTTATTGGTTTGGCAGGTTATTATCGACGTTTCGTCCAGAATTTTGCCCGATTGGCTAACCCATTAACGAAGCTCACACGTAAATGGGTTAAATTTGTTTGGACAAAAGAGTGTGAAGAATGTTTCGAAGAATTGAAGAGAAGATTAGTCAATTCTCCTATATTGACTCTATCATCGGGGAATTATGGGTTCATTATTTATAATGATGCATCAAAGAAAGTACTTGGTTGTGTCCTTATGCAGAATGATAGAGTTATTGCCTATGCATCACGACAGTTGAAAATTCATGAACAAAACTATCCTACTCATGATCTCGAGTTAGCAGCTGTGATCTTTGCTTTGAAGATATGGAGGCACTACATGTATGGTGAAAAAATGTGATATTTATACTGATCACAAGAGTTTGATGTATATTTTCTCACAAAAAGAACTCAACATGAGGCAAATGAGATGGCTTGAATTACTCAAGGATTATGATTTCCCGATACACTACCACCCGGGGAAAGCAAACAAGATGGAAGATGCTTTGAGCAGAAAAGACAATGGAGTTTTGAACATGATGAGAATTGAAAGGGATCCAATTTTCATAGATCTAGTGAAGATGGACATGGGAATAACCAGGGAAGGTGAAACATCAATGCTTTTTCAAATGGTTGCCAAACCATCTTTACTAGAAAGGATTAAGAGTTCTCAGACCGATGATAAAGAATTTTAAAAGAAGATTAAAGCTGTGAATGATGGGAGATTGAGAGACTTTGTGTATGAAGATGGAATTTTGAAATTCGAGAAGAGACTTTGTGTTCCCAATATACCTGATCTAAAAAGGGAATTGCTGGATGATGCTCATAGTTCCAATTTCTCTATACACCCTGGGAGCACCAAAATGTATAGAGATTTGAAGGAACATTTTTGGTGGGACAACATGAAGAGGGAGATTGCTGATTTTGTGTCGAGATGTATGGTTTGTAAACAAGTGAAAGCTGGAAGGCAACAGCCTGGATGAGTCATGCAACCTCTTCCCATACCGGAGTGGAAATGGGACAATATTACGATGGACTTTGTCATGGGGCTACCAAAGACTCCTAGAAGGAATGATGCAATATGGGTTATTGTTGATCGTCTTACCAAGTTAGCACATTTTCTTGCTATAAGAGAAGATCTACCCCTAGAACGTCTAGCAAGACTATATATTAATGAAGTTGTGAGACTTCATGGAGTACCCTTATAAATTGTTTCTGATCGTGATCCCCATTTTACTTCAAGATTTTGGAAAAGTCTTCAGAAATCCCTGGATACTGAACTTCATTTGAGTACTGCTTACCACCCTCAGACAGATGGACAATCAGAACGGACTATTCAGACCTTAGAAGACATGTTGAGATCTTTCTCACTTGACTTTCAGGGTATGTGGGATCAATATTTACCACTGGTAGAATTTTCCTATAACAATAGCTTCCATTCGAGTATTCAGATGGCACCATATGAAGCGTTATACGAAAAGAGATATCGTACACCAACCTGTTGGGATGCGGTTGGTGAAAGAAAACTTGTAGGCCCAGAACTGGTGGAGGAAACGGTGGAAAAGGTGAAAGTAATCCAAAATCACGTCAAAGCAGCTCAAAGTAGGCAGAAGAGCTATGCCGATAATCGAAGGAAGGATTTGGAATTTCAAGTCGGTGATCATGTTTTCCTGAAGGTATCTTCATGGAAGGGAGTCATACGTTTTGGTAAGAAAGGTAAATTGAGTCCCAGGTACATCGGACCTTTCGAAATTCAAGAACGAATTGGGGTTGTAGCTTACTGATTGGCAATGCCGCCAAGTCTCTCCAAAGTTCACGATGTGTTCCATGTATCTCTGTTGAGGAAATACATGCCTGATCCAACGCATGTACTCACCTATGAGGAATTAGAACTGGAACCCGATCATTCCTATTGTGAAGAGCCCGTCAGGATTCTTGATACGAGAGAACAAGTACTGAGAAACCGGACGACGCGTCTGGTAAAAGTTTTTTGGAGAAACCATAAGATGGAAGAGGCAACGTGGGAACCCGAGGAACTTATGATGAAGAACCAACCGATTCTTTTCATGTGATAAGTATTCTAGAAATTTCGAGGACGAAATTATTTGAAGGAGGGGAGAATGTAACACCCCAAGCTTCTACGGTACGCTTCTCTTTGAATAATGTGATAGCGTGTGTTGTACGCAACACCGAGTTCTAACACACCATAACTAATCAAACTAGCCGTTATGAATAGTAATACCTACTTTTTGAAATTATATATATTTTATATTTCAAAATGGACATCATTTTTGGATTCAGAATATCGAATTTAGCCTAAGGTGAAATTTTGGTACATTTCGGATAACTTTCATATTTTGATGAATAGTGAAAATTACTAAATTTTAATTAAAAACAACTTTTTTAATCAAAATAATTAATAATGATAAATTATGAATTTTAGTAGTTTTAAAGTATATTTAGAATATATTTTTACCATTTAATATAATGTTTGTCATTGGACATAATTTTACAATTAAACCAAACATAAACAAGTGTCAATCTTTTGATAGTTATTATCTCTTAAAAACACGCTTTTTGTTTTGACAGCGGGAATTAATTTTAAATTAATTTCTGCCACTTCTGTGTTTTGAATTTAGGAAAATGGATTCCATATTTGGAATAATGATGTTAAAATTGTGTAAATAGGTAACTTTTATTTTTAGACATTTTGAATAATTACTGCGGTAAATATTTTATTTACCATGGTTAAGGGTAAATCCGGTAAATAAGGATTACAAAATAATATTATAATAATACTAAATTACCCTAAAACGTGTCTTAACCCTATTGGTTTATACATGGTCGACCATGGACATCTTTGGGTCGATTTTGGGACCCCATGGATCCACTTGTAAGTGATAATGACACTTTATTTTAATTAAGTTAAAATGAATACAAAAATGACACAAGCATATATCTTTTAGACAAACAATTGTTACATAGGGTTATATATGTTGGATTTTAGATTATAAATATTAATTAGAAAGCTAAAAAGATTTCCTACATAATTATATTTTATTTATAATTTTTAGACATTAAATATTCTATTTTATTTATGACACAATGATGATGCAGTAATTACTATAATAGTGAAAAATTAAAATAATTGATATTATAAATACCAAAATAAATATAATATGAAACTTTTAATAAATTAAACTAATTTTCTAGGATAATATGATATATTAGGATTGATTTAATTGACTTTGTTCGAAGTAATCAATCTGTTACGAGTTTCACAGAAATCAACTATTGAATAGTGTCAAAATTGACATAAAAGAGTTCTTAAAACAAATATTATATTATTAATTGATATTAAATTCCTAAAAATATAAGGATCGGCCAAAAGACTTATATCATGATAGGTTCATCATTAATGGACCACTTGGGGGTCTCTTGGATGTATATAGTAAGTTTATTAACCATATTATATAAAAATACAAAGAGACATTGTAAAAGTGAAACTAATTAACTTAGAGTTAATACTTAATGATAAGGTTAATATAAGTACCCAAACCTGTCTAAATTCTATTGGTTTAGTGGTTTTAGACCTATCCACACCTTGACCTTTGAATAATCAACTTTGGAGCCATTATAAATTGAATATGAATTTATTATAAATTAATATTTCTAGCTTTTCCAAAGGTGCCCCTCACCCCTCTTATAAAAGGGAACTCCTCCTTCTCATTTCTTCACACCTTCAAAGCCTTTTGGTTCGGCCAAACTCTGCCCAAATACTTTCCCAACATCCCTCACTACAACCTAGAGTCATTAGTTTGATCATAAATCCAACCTATGGATCCCTTTTGATCAAATCAAAAGGAAGAACCCGAAGAAGAGGTAATGATTTCACCACCCTTTTCCAAGTTCATTTCTTCTTCCACTTCTTGTTCCTTTGTTGTTACCATTCTAAAATAATAAATCCAGTATCATATATATACTGTGATGTTATTATAAATATGGTACAACCATATTCAGAATTCTACCCACCCTTTGAATAACATGTCACCATACGTGCGTACGTACGGCTTACCGTCTCCACGTCGTGGTGTAATTGTTATTAAATATATTATTATTTGGATGGGTATAATAATGATATGTAACTTGTAACACCCCGAGCTTCCACGATACGCTTCTCATTCAATAATGAAATAGCTTGCATTGAACGCAACTTCGAGTTCTAAAACACCGCGACTAATCAAAGTAGCCGTTATGAATAGTAATAACCACTTTTTAAAATTATAGAAATTTTATATGTCAAAATGGGCTTCATTTTTGTATTCGTAATATCGAAATTAGCCTATGTTTAATTTTTGGTATTTTTCTGAGAACTTCTAAAATTTTATAAATAGTGAAAAATACTTAAAACAACTTTTTTAATCAAAATAATTTATAGTGATAAATTATAATATTTGGTGGTTTTAAAGTATAATTAGAATATATTTTTACCATTTTATCCAATGGTGGTCATTAGAATTAATTTAACATTGAAATTGGACATAAACAATTGCCAATCTTTTGATATAAATTGTTTCTTAAAAACACGCTATTTGTTGTGACAGCGGGAATTAATTATAAAATTAATTAATGAAACTAATATGTTTGGAATTTTGTAAAATAGACATCATTTTTCAATTCGGAATATCAATTATAGCTTAGGGTGAAATTTTGGCCTTATTCTGAAAAACTTCAATTTTTGATGAATAGTGAAACCACTAAGTGGTTGTTAAATAACTGATTTTTCGTTTAAATGAAATATTACCACTTCTGTGATTTGATTTTCAAAAATCCGACATACATGGTTGTCATTAAGAAGTAAAATGTGGTTCAATGAGATCAAAATAATTTTTTTGTGAATAGTAACTTTTAAGTTCTTAATCGCGATTAGTGGTAATTAGTGTAGTTTAAGGTATAAATAATACATTAATAATATGAAATGACCTAGACACATGTCCCAACCTCATTGGTTGAGTCATGGCCGACCAAGACAAGCCATGGCCTAACTTGGGGACCCCATGGATCCACTTTTGTAGGGAAATAACATAAATTACTTTTTATTTAATGTTAAAGTGAAAATGACACTAACATAAATTGTTTTACTAAAACAATTTGTAAATAGGGTTACACAAGTCCAAATTTTGACTATAAATATTCATTAGAAAGATAAAAAGATTTCCTACATCATAGTATTTTTTTTATAATTTTTAGACATTAAATAAATTAAATTATTTATGACATCATTATGATGCAGCGATGACCTCATTATTTAACGATTTTAATAAAATGAATAGATAATGTAAAATCCAAGGCTTAAACTTGTCCAAATCCAATTGGATGAGGAGATTTCGAAACCTTATCACCTTAGCCTCGAATTATATAAGTGTGGGACCTTTAGAATCCGAAAAGCATTTTGAAATAATGTAACATTTCAATCTTTCCAAAAGTGCCCCTCCTCTCCACTTATAAAAGGCCCCCACCTCTCCCACTTCATTTACACTTTCAAGCCATTTGGCTCGGCCAACCTCTGCCCAAATACTCTCCCAACATTCCTCCCTTACTCCTAGAAGCCTCACATTGGGCAGAACTCTTCCCAAGGAAGCCTTTGGCTCAAATCAAAAAGAGTTACCCGATTTTGAGGTAATGTCTTTTCTAATGTTGTTTTGTTTTATTTTTCTTCTCCAACCCCCTAAACTCTTTTTATTCATTTATTTTGTGACAACACCAGTATCCTAAATATACTAGGATGTTGTTATAAGAAGGATTCGAGCTACACTTACACACACCTACATCTAATGGTTAAAGAACATACGGTTTCTGTGGATGGCGAATTTCTGCCTCACGAAACGATGATTGTTCAGCACTCATATAACACCTTCAAAGGTGGCCATTAAGATGTCACTATATTTATATATGATATATAATGTGTTTATGTTTTACTTATGCTTCTGTATTTCTCATTTATGGCTTACTTTATGATTTCCATTATGGGTAAAACGTGATAATTTCATTTTAGGAAGTGCGGACTACCGCCCCCTCAAAGTGATTTGAATCGTTAATGCCATATGTGGGATGTATAAAGGATGGAGTAAATGGTATTATACACTATATTATACTGGAATTATATTATACATTTATATCATTATGATTTAGTTCCATTAAATATGAAATTGAAATGAAAGTAGCGTTCATGCGTACGTACGGCTTACCGTCTCCATGAACGGTGCATTTCATTTCTTACCTCTAAATGTTACGTAATATTATAAATGAATGTATATACTGGATATATAAGATATATATGACATCTAAATCATGAATATAATTCTGGATATAATGGATATTTCACCACATAAACAACTTGTAATTATAAGAAGCTTATTGTTGACTCAAGTACCAAAGATCGACAAAACGACCGTTATTAACTTAAATAATTACATAATGTTCATAACATTGTAATAAGTGTTATAAAAAGGATAATGAAATTAAAAATGGTTCTTAATAGGGTATATATTAACTCTAGTTTATTATTCAGGAGGTTAAAGAACAGTCGAATCAAGTCGGACACAAGGTAAGGGAACTTCTTAACCCAACTTCCATTCTTTGGGTTAATCTCCTACTTTCCGATTATGTCATGATATTATTATGTATTATTTTGTATTTTTACTTTCTTTATGTGTACCTATAGTGAATACACATAATAGATCTATTTTATTCTAAAAATGATCTTTTTAAGGACTTCGTCTCAATCACCATCCACTGAGACATATTTTGTTTTATACACAAATTTCTTTTATACGGTGTATAAACCCCTTTGACTTTTACGTTTATTCAAAAGGAATCTTTTTATACGAAGCATTTTGCTAAACGACAAAAGGGAATGTTTTTCTTTCCGTACTTATGCGGCGACAATGACTTCTCCTCCGCCGTGACCATTATTTGAGTTTCGGCTTCCTCTACAAGCCATCATTTTTTTTAATGAAAAATAAATACAAAGTTTTAACTTTCTTTTATTTTGGTATTGAAAATGGTTTTGAAAGAGTTTTTATCAATGTGTTATATTGATATCTTGTGATTGAAATGTGGAAATGTTATGTTTCCTTTATGCATGTTTTATGTGATACGATTATGTTATGGTTTATGATATGTTTAAACCTATTCATATGAGGAATGTATTGGACTTAATAAGTGACGGGTGGAGCCCGCTATAGCTCCTCGATGCATCGGTAGGTCTCATGAGACAACTAGACGTGGAATTGGCCGAGGCCCTTTCCCAATTTGATTTATGGTTTTGGCCGAGGCCTTAATCATTTTAGACGTCTTGGCCGAGGCCTTGACAAAATGTTTCAGAATGTCCGGCATTATACATTCCCTCATTATGAAAGTGGTTATTGATATTACATGTGATTATTCGACCAGTAGAATATCCATGTGAAGAAGTAAATGGCATTATCTCATTTTACTTTTGCCATATTATGTTGAAGTTCATGTTTAAGAGGCTTTTGTTTTAGTTATACAATGCCTTAAATGTTAATGTTTATTTATGAAAGCTTCCGCATTATTGTTATCCTTACTGAGCATTTGAGCTCACCCCTTTCAATGTTTAAAAATTTTCCAGGTTGTGAAGAAGTATTTTATGACTGACTTGCAAGAATAATCAGTGAAGATATGAGTGTGGACTATGAAGACCATGTTTTTTTGTAGTTTGTTTAATTTTGATGTAATGAAAGACTTATGAATGTATCTAGTGTTTCCAAGGCTACTAAACTAATCGGTCTTTCGAGACTTGATCTTTTGGGATCATGCCAATGTTACGAAGTAATGCACCGGCTCTGGGTAGCTGGGGTCGGGGCGTTACAGTTGGTATCAGAGGCAGTTTAGTACTAACCTTGGAAGCTAGATGTAGATAAACTCTGATTAGAACGCATAGCCCAAAGATAGGATTCGAGGATTAGTATAGAGGAACTTCCTAGAATTTTGGTATTATAGAGATGATATGAGTTTTCCGAGCAATACATCCCTGTCTGGATACGAGCAGGTAGAGGCAGCTCTGGCACAGATGTACCTAGGGGTAAAACCCGAAAACACCGCTTTGAGCTAGACTCGAACGGGAACTGGTGCACGACAACGGGCCTTGCTGCACTCTTGGTTACGACACTCCCGGGGGATATGCTTAGGATAATTTTCATTTTATTTACAAACCACTATGAAGGGTTATGAGTATATACTTCCTCAAAGAAAACATTTCTTTTTATGATTATGGATTATATCCATAAATAGTTCAATTTATGTAAAGTGTTTTACAAGTATGGAATTATGTATTTTGATTCATAAACTAATCTAGTTTATGCCATTGTTTAGAAATGGCGCCTAGTAGAAGGAATGGAAACCGTATCAATGCACGAACTCCGTGTAGGGATTGCCCTCCTGATCAAGATAATTATTGTGGATCTGGAGATACAACTGGTGCTGATCAACTTATTACCATACTTGGACAACTCACTCAGGTTATGAATAATAACCTTACTCGTATGGAGCACCCTGATCCGCAACGTGGAGGATCAATGTTAGACCGCTTCATGAGGCAACAACCACCAACCTTCAATGGGAGTACAAATCCTATAGTAGCTGAGCAATGGATAAATTCCTTAGAGAAAATATTCCATGCCTTGGGGAGTAGTGAAAGGGAGAAGGTTGTCATGGCAGTTTACCGCCTCACTGGAGATGCCGATCAGTGGTGGTCGCTGATTCAAAACACAAAGGAAGATGACGACGTATCAAGTATGGAATGGAGGGAGTTCAAAGAGCTTTTCTTAGAAAAATACTTTCCTCGTGACCATCGAGCAGATATGGAAAGGCAATTTCTGAGTCTGAGGCAGAAGGAGGATGAGAATGTCGCAAAGTATGAGGCTAACTTTACAAGGTTAGCGAGGCATGCTGCAGATTATATACGTAACCCAAGAAGTAAGATTGATCGTTTCTTTGATGGGTTAAAACCATTTCTCCGTCGAGCTCTAGTGTCACAATCTTTCTCAACATACGAGGATATAGTCTCATGTGCTATCAAGACAGAAAAGGAATTCTCTAAGTCTTATGACAACAAAGTAAAGCAAGAGAAGAAGAGAACGGTGGAACAAGAGACAGATAAAGGGAAAAAGGGAAAGAAGGATTTTCCATTATGTGATAATTGTGGGAAGAATCACCCTGGTACTTGCCTAAAAGGAATGGGAGTTTGTTATAAATGTGGAGAAAAGGGTCACCAGGCTCGTGATTGCAAGGGAAAGAAAGAGGCTGTCAAAGTTGAATGCTACAATTGTAGAGAAATGGGTCATTATGTAAATGAATGTCCTAAGCGTCAGGGAAACTTACCTCAGAAAAGGCCAAGGGATCAAGGACAATCTTATGCTGTTACTACAGTTGAAGCGGAATAACTAATGTATTGGTTCTTTTGGACTCATGGATTATATTCTGGTTTTTAGAATAATGTGATATATATATAAGGATTGTACTGCAGTACTTTTTGATTTCAGTAAGGTTTTAATATGATTAAGGTAATCATATTTTTAGTATGTGACAATAAGAGAAACTTTTCTTTGTTTGGGGAATCTGTTGTTACAATTGATTTTGGAATTTAGAGACCTTTTAGAGAAAGTCTGGATGAAGGTATTTTGGATAACTATAAAGGTTGGAGTGGATTAAGTTGAACCTTGGATAGTAAATTTAAGGTTAAAAAATTTTTCTGGAGATTATTCTTGGAATACTATAGTTTTATGAAAAGGACAACCTGCAGGGTGGGGAATAAACCGTCGCGTCGGACAAAGCTGTAGGAATCGAACCCACAATCAAAGTGCGACAGGCCTTTATTTCCTACCACTAGCCTACAGGAAGTCCCTGGTTATTACAAAATAGTTTTACTAATCTAAATGGTATGTGTTAATATTTGGAACCTTATACAATTAGGATAAAAAGAATATTTTTGAGTTCCGTTACCATTTGGAGTAAAAGATGGGTTTGTGGAAAAAATTTATTAACGAATGAAAGTATACATAACAAGTATGTATATTCCCTTACGTTCTTAGTAAATCTCCTAAATAAATTCCTCAACATTATAAAAGGTAACTTAAAACAAAAATGTTGTCGGTTAACTTTTCCAACTGGGGATTCAATGACCGTTTAACCAATCACAAGTTTGTGATTTTCTTGTGGTTAAACATTCTCCTAATCCTGTTTTCTATAACTCTCCATCAGACCTTGATGGTTTGTTTCTCCTCCATATCCATATTTTCATATAATCCTAGAGTGGGCTATATCGGGTGACCTTTGTACTTATCCTGCTTTCTTTTAATGTTATGTATTTATTAACCTTATTTCCGATGTGGGTTTTCCTCAAAGGTATTTTCTCTTTTCAACCTTTTATTTTCCAAGAAAAATTTCAAATTGCGAGGACGCAATTTATTGAAGGAGGGGAGAATGTAACACCCCGAGCTTCCACGATACGCTTCTCATTCAATAATGAAATAGCTTGCATTGAACGCAACTTCGAGTTCTAAAACACCGCGACTAATCAAAGTAGCCGTTATGAATAGTAATAACCACTTTTTAAAATTATAGAAATTTTATATGTCAAAATGGGCTTCATTTTTGTATTCGTAATATCGAAATTAGCCTATGTTTAATTTTTGGTATTTTTCTGAGAACTTCTAAAATTTTATAAATAGTGAAAAATACTTAAAACAACTTTTTTAATCAAAATAATTTATAGTGATAAATTACAATATTTGGTGGTTTTAAAGTATAATTAGAATATATTTTTACCATTTTATCCAATGGTGGTCATTAGAATTAATTTAACATTGAAATTGGACATAAACAATTGCCAATCTTTTGATATAAATTGTTTCTTAAAAACACGCTATTTGTTGTGACAGCGGGAATTAATTATAAAATTAATTAATGCAACTAATATGTTTGGAATTTTGTAAAATAGACATCATTTTTCAATTCGGAATATCAATTATAGCTTAGGGTGAAATTTTGGCCTTATTCTGAAAAACTTCAATTTTTGATGAATAGTGAAACCACTAAGTGGTTGTTAAATAACAGATTTTTCGTTTAAATGAAATATTACCACTTCTGTGATTTGATTTTCAAAAATCCGACATACATGGTTGTCATTAAGAAGTAAAATGTGGTTCAATGAGATCAAAATAATTTTTTTGTGAATAGTAACTTTTAAGTTCTTAATCGCGATTAGTGGTAATTAGTGTAGTTTAAGGTATAAATAATACATTAATAATATGAAATGACCTAGACACATGTCCCAACCTCATTGGATGAGTCATGGCCGACCAAGACAAGCCATGGCCTAACTTGGGGACCCCATGGATCCACTTTTGTAGGGAAATAACATAAATTACTTTTTATTTAATGTTAAAGTGAAAATGACACTAACATAAATTGTTTTACTAAAACAATTTGTAAGTAGGGGTACACAAGTCCAAATTTTGACTATAAATATTCATTAGAAAGATAAAAAGATTTCCTACATCATAGTATTTTTTTTATAATTTTTAGACATTAAATAAATTAAATTATTTATGACATCATTATGATGCAGCGATGACCTCATTATTTAACGATTTTAATAAAATGAATAGATAATGTAAAATCCAAGGCTTACACTTGTCCAAAGCCAATTGGATGAGGAGATTTCGAAACCTTACCACCTTAGCCTCGAATTATATAAGTGTGGGACCTTTAGAATCCGAAAAGCATTTTGAAATAATGTAACATTTCAATCTTTCCAAAAGTGCCCCTCCTCTCCACTTATAAAAGGCCCCCACCTCTCCCACTTCATTTACACTTTCAAGCCATTTGGATCGGCCAACCTCTGCCCAAATACTCTCCCAACATTCCTCCCTTACTCCTAGAAGCCTCACATTGGGCAGAACTCTTCCCAAAGAAGCCTTTGGCTCAAATCAAAAAGAGTTACCCGATTTTGAGGTAATGTCTTTTCTAATGTTGTTTTGTTTTATTTTTCTTCTCCAACCCCCTAAACTCTTTTTATTCATTTATTTTGTGACAACACCAGTATCCTCAATATACTAGGATGTTGTTATAAGAAGGATTCGAGCTACACTTACACACACCTACATCTAATGGTTAAAGAACATACGGTTTCTGTGGATGGCGAATTTCTGCCTCACGAAACGATGATTGTTCAACACTCATATAACACCTTCAAAGGTGGCCATTAAGATGTCACTATATTTATATATGATATATAATGTGTTTATGTTTTACTTATGCTTCTGTATTTCTCATTTATGGCTTACTTTATGATTTCCATTATGGGTAAAACGTGATAATTTCATTTTAGGAAGTGCGGACTACCGCCCCCTCAAAGTGATTTGAATCGTTAATGCCATATGTGGGATGTATAAAGGATGGAGTAAATGGTATTATACACTATATTATACTGGAATTATATTATACATTTATATCATTATGATTTAGTTCCATTAAATATGAAATTGAAATGAAAGTAGCGTTCATGCGTACGTACGGCTTACCGTCTCCATGAACGGTGCATTTCATTTCTTACCTCTAAATGTTACGTAATATTATAAATGAATGTATATACTGGATATATAAGATATATATGACATCTAAATCATGAATATAATTCTGGATATAATGGATATTTCACCACATAAACAACTTGTAATTATAAGAAGCTTATTGTTGACTCAAGTACCAAAGATCGACAAAACGACCGTTATTAACTTAAATAATTACATAATGTTCATAACATTGTAATAAGTGTTATAAAAAGGATAATGAAATTAAAAATGGTTCTTAATAGGGTATATATTAACTCTAGTTTATTATTCAGGAGGTTAAAGAACAGTCGAATCAAGTCGGACACAAGGTAAGGGAACTTCTTAACCCAACTTCCATTCTTTGGGTTAATCTCCTACTTTCCGATTATGTCATGATATTATTATGTATTATTTTGTATTTTTACTTTCTTTATGTGTACCTATAGTGAATACACATAATAGATCTATTTTATTCTAAAAATGATCTTTTTAAGGACTTCGTCTCAATCACCATCCACTGAGACATATTTTGTTTTATACACAAATTTCTTTTATACGGTGTATAAACCCCTTTGACTTTTACGTTTATTCAAAAGGAATCTTTTTATACGAAGCATTTTGCTAAACGACAAAAGGGAATGTTTTTCTTTCCGTACTTATGCGGCGACAATGACTTCTCCGCCGCCGTGACCATTATTTGAGTTTCGGCTTCCTCTACAAGCCATCATTTTTTTTAATGAAAAATAAATACAAAGTTTTAACTTTCTTTTATTTTGGTATTGAAAATGGTTTTGAAAGAGTTTTTATCAATGTGTTATATTGATATCTTGTGATTGAAATGTGGAAATGTTATGTTTCCTTTATGCATGTTTTATGTGATACGATTATGTTATGGTTTATGATATGTTTAAACCTATTCATATGAGGAATGTATTGGACTTAATAAGTGACGGGTGGAGCCCGCTATAGCTCCTCGATGCATCGGTAGGTCTCATGAGACAACTAGACGTGGAATTGGCCGAGGCCCTTTCCCAATTTGATTTATGGTTTTGGCCGAGGCCTTAATCATTTTAGACGTCTTGGCCGAGGCCTTGACAAAATGTTTCAGAATGTCCGGCATTATACATTCCCTCATTATGAAAGTGGTTGTTGATATTACATGTGATTATTCGACCAGTAGAATATCCATGTGAAGAAGTAAATGGCATTATCTCATTTTACTTTTGCCATATTATGTTGAAGTTCATGTTTAAGAGGCTTTTGTTTTAGTTATACATTGCCTTAAATGTTAATGTTTATTTATGAAAGCTTCCGCATTATTGTTATCCTTACTGAGCATTTGAGCTCACCCCTTTCAATGTTTAAAAATTTTCCAGGTTGTGAAGAAGTATTTTATGACTGACTTGCAAGAATAATCAGTGAAGATATGAGTGTGGACTATGAAGACCATGTTTTTTTGTAGTTTGTTTAATTTTGATTAATGAAAGACTTATGAATGTATCTAGTGTTTCCAAGGCTACTAAACTAATCGGTCTTTCGAGACTCGATCTTTTGGGATCATGCCAATGTTACGAAGTAATGCACCGGCTCTGGGTAGCTGGGGTCGGGGCGTTACATAACTCATGTAAATAATAAATAAAACATGATAATGATTCTGTATATATGATATAACAACCATTTATATATTATTTTAATAACAAAAGAATGATATTGTCGCTCGTGCGTACGTACGGACTACCGTCTCCACGAACGCGATGAGATTCATTCTCCATCGTATCCATTCAAGTATAATTATCATTTGATGATTTAAAAATGATGTTTAAGGACTTGATATCATTCTGGATATGAATAATATACAACCTATCCTTTACAAAAATGTCTTACGTAACAAAACATATAAAAGAAAACATGTAAGTTAACACCCGAAACAACGATAATACTAAGATATTATTATAAATCGATATTAAAAGATCATATATGATATCATAATAATGTATATGATTCTTGTATAATTTAGTATCAATTATTTCACCATTATACAGGAGGTTAACCTACCCCAACCAAGGAAAAGTACAAGGTAAGGGTTATTTCACAATCTCTTCATTATCCGAGGTTGTTTATATGTAATAATCTACTGGGATCTCTTTATCATCCACATCCATGTTTCTTAAAAATGTATTTCAAAACATTTTTACTATTTACTAGAATATGAGTTAAAGTCATTTATACCCTTTTTGACTTTTATAAGTGGTTTATAAAGGAATCTTTCCGTCATTTTCAAAACAAGGTCCCTTTTAACCTTTTCGACAGAATTAAGGTAAGAATGTTTTTTTACTTATACGGCGGGTGCGGCTATTTTCCGCCGTTATAAAATCTTCAAAGCTTCCCTTACAAGATTATAAGATTATTTTCAAATAAAATGTTTTATTTTATATGGATCTCAAATGATTTCAAAATAAAAGGAGATATTTCTTTAAAAATAATTTTGATTTCATCTATGTCAACATCCTTTGATGGATTTTAAAATTATTTGAAGTTGATTTATTATGATACAAAACTTCTATATTGTATTGAAGGTTTTGTGATATGTTTGACTGTGGATGTGCTATTTTTATACCATTCATAGTTTATGGTGAAAGTATTGACATTTCGTATGCTAGTTTTAATATGAATGTTTATGTTATATTTAAACCTTTTCATATGGGAATGCATTGGACATAATATGTGACAGGTGGAGCCCACTATAGCTCCTCGATGAATCGGTAGGTCTAATGAGACAAACTAGTGTCTTGGCACAAGGACTTGACAAAATCTTATTTTTAGTCTTGGCACGAGGCCTTGACTATGTGGTTATGATAGTCTGGCATTATGCATTCCAACATTATGTAAGTGGTTATTGATTTTTTCATGTGATTATTCGATTAGTAGAATATCCATGTGAATAAGTAAATGGAATTATTTCATTTTATTTATGCCATACCATGTTGAAAGTTCACGTTTGAAAGGCTTTTGTTTTAGTTATACATTGCCTTAAAAGTTTATTCTTATTTATGAAAGTTTCCTCTATATTGTTATCCTTACTGGGCATTTGAGCTCACCCCTTTTCTATGTTTTATTTTTCCCAGGAAGTGAAGAAGTAAGTTATGAATGACCTGTAGGGATATTATGTAGGGATATGAGTGTGGATTATGGAGACAATATGTTGTTGTAGTAGTTTTTCATTTAATGATGTAATGTAAAACTTATGAATATGTCTAGTGTTTCCAAGGCTACTAAACCAATCGGTATTTCGAGATTTGATCTTTCTTGTGATCATGCCAATGTTATGTAATAATGAACTGACTCTGGGAAACTAGGGTCGGGGCGTTACAGTATACTAGTGTTGCTATAAAGGAAATGAATAAAAATAGTGTAGGGGGTTGGAGATGTAAAATAAAAGAAAATGGTTTAGGAGAAACTGCTACCTTTAATTTGGGTAACTCCCTTTGGTTTTAACCAAAACGACTTTTTGAAGTGCCTTCTGCCTAATGTAAGGCTTCAAGGTGAAACAGATGGTTGTAGGGAGCTCAATTGGGAATATATTGGAAGATCCAAAAGGCTTGAGAGGATTGAGGAATTGGATATAAATGGTATCCTTTTATAAGGGGTAGGAGGGGATCACTAGGAAAGTGTTAAAATATTATTTATTTATATAATGATATTCTGTTTCTAAAGGTCCAAAAATAATTAGAGTCGATGATAAGATGATGAATTGTTGAAATAATATCATACAATAGGAATTGGACAGATTTGGATAATATTTTAATCATTATAATCTTATTTATTAACCACCACCAAATTTAAATTTTTATAAAATAAATCCATTTTAAGGGAAAATGGGAACCAAGGTTCACAGCCAAAAGACACTACATGCTAAAAGAGCTCACAAAATCATTGAACACTAAACTAAGATTACATGACTTAGCTATTCTATCTAATTCCCAGTGAAGTGAACTAACCTGGGTGTCAGGATCCTTCCTAATGAGCTCTTCAAAGTGAGAGATCAACCGTTCCATTGTATGAATTAATTCCTCTATGTTGACTTTATGCTGATTAAAGCCTCAGGTCACAATAATGCATTATTATTGGGTCAAACATAATTTATTTTATTCGATGTTTAAAAATTATAAAAAAACACCATGATGTAGAAAATATTTTTAGATTTCTAAAGAATATTTATAGTCGAAAATATTACTTATATAACCCCATATAAATATTGATTTACTAAAAGATTTTTGTTTATGTCATTTTCACCTTTACTTTAAGTTAATTAATCTAAAGTGTCATTATCACTCCCATATGGCTCAATGGGGTCCCAAAATCGACCCAAAAATGGCCATTGTCGTAAATGAATCATCCAATAAGGTTTGGACAAGTGTTAAGGTAATTTTGAGTTATAATAATATTATTTTCACCATGAATTACCTTATTTATATTTAATCGCTCTAAATAAAAATCAAACTTAATATTCACCAAAAAATTATTTTCATCTTATCGAACAACATTTTACTTATTAATAACGACCATTTATGTTGTATTTTCAAAATTCAATTCACAGAAAAGGTAAAATTTTATTTAAATGAAAAATTCATTTTTAACTACTACAAAGTGGTTTCATTATTCATAAAAACTTGTAGTTTTTTAGAAAAATACCAAAAATTCATTCTAGGATTTATTTGATATTTAAAATTCCAAAATTGTGTCTATTTTTTCAAAATAAAAACATAAACTTTTCTTTAATTAATTTAAAATTAATTACCATTCTTAAAATAAATAGTGTGTTTTTAAGAAACAGTAGTTATCAAAATATTGACACTTGATTATGTCCAATTTCAAAGAGAATTTAATTCCAATGACCAACATTGGATTAAATTGTAAAAATATATTTTAATTAAACTTTAAAACCAATTAAAAAGATAATCTATACATATAGATAAATTATATTGAAACACTGTTTTGAATTAAAATATAATATTCTTCACTATTCATTAAAAATTGAAATTGATCGGAAAAATTACAATAATTTACACAAAGCATATCTTGATGTCCCCATTCTAAAAAATTATTTTATTTAGTAAAATAGAATGTATTAAGATCACCAAAACTATATTTAAAAAGGTTCTCAATAAAAAGGCGGTAAATTGACCTTTTTGCAAATTATGCTTAAAATTATATCCATTCACATTTTAAGCCTCTAAATTTTATTGGATAAATTTAAATAAATTTAACAAACCTGTATAATCATATTTTCATTAGTTTTGTACATTCTCGCCAATAAAACGGCTAAAAGCTAACTACCATTTAAAATAATAATATTGTATTATTAGTGTGTAACGTAAGATTTTAAAGAAACCTATTGTTTCGTATCGGGTACGCTATCGAACATAGCAACCCTTTTAATGTAAAATTAATATTTAATCACAAATATTAATAAAAATGAATTATCATTTATTCTGTATTTACCTGGGATGTTACAATTTATCTCATCCTTATAAAGTAGATCACGACAATTGAGTTATCCATCATCAAGTTTAGAGAGGACATAGAAGAGGTTAATGATTTTTATATTCATTATATTTTACAACATATGGTAACATAGAAATCATACATGGTTCCATTTTATTATTTTCTATATGAGTTAATTAAATTATTGATTCAGGAGAGACACCCAGTTTTATATCTCCTTCCCTATTTCATTTCATGGGATATTACTTGGAGTATCTTAATTTTCTCTTTTTATTGACAATAACAATTGGATATGTAGTTGACCTTAATAAAGGAAATATAGAGTTTGATCTTGGAAGGTAATTTCCTTAAAAATTAATTATTATAGTAATTTTAAAACTAGAAATCAATTTCATTTCCCATTGATCTTTTAGGTATATGTTTTTAGTAAATTAATATCAATTATTACATGGATAAAATATACACTATATGTTGACTCATATACATAGTATCCGTTTTTCCACCAAAGGATGCCCTTTTAAAATATAACATGTTTTTTGATTATGAAACATCATAAAAATTTTCATCATGTCATCATCCTTATCCCTAATTTTAGTATTCCCTATAAAAATATTTATAAAACATGTGATGAGCACAAAAATACTATTAATGTGTATAAAAATAATTTCAACCATTACTTTAGTAATAAGATGACAACTAATTTAACATTTAACATTATCATATATTCTGATTAAAATATAAAATTAAAATTATTAATTTAATAAAACACGTTTTTCTAAATAAATTAAAAAACCCATAGAAAGAAATTATGTATCGATTAAGTGAATTAAATAATCATATACATAAAACCCATTTAAAACCCTTTGAATTGGAATAACTATTTTGATGACTTCCAAATAAGCTATTATGATTTTACTTGATTTTAGTTGGGGGACCCCATATTAATTTATTACAGACTTCCTTTGTCACAACCAAACCAAGGATACTCATTTATTTATTTTTTCTATTCCTTTTATTGGGTCCTTATGTCAAAGTCTGGGTTGATACCCGATCAATATTTTTCAAGTATTAAAATTTTTTGGGTGATTTTATGGGTGGAACATGGTTTCCATATAGTTATCAGTAACAGTGTATACATCACGCGACTATTGATCGTTGGATAGAACTAACTACATGGCTTGTGCCCAGTGATGCGGTAGGTTCCAGGAAAATGTGAGAAAAAAAATCCTCCATTAGGCAGAGAGGCCCACACAGTTACATAAGGGTTTGGAAAACCGTATAACTAAAGTATACGGATGCACCAGGTCATTAAAAATGTGTTTACCTTTTCTATATCTACACTCTTTTACCAAAAATTAGGCCTCACACTTTCCCTTCATTTTTGGAATACCAAGGGGTCCCATGACCCCCTCTCCCTTAGTTCTCTTCCCCCCATGGTGCACCACATTCATTTATAAAGGTTTTTCTTAGGTTTTTTAGTGTTTTCACCACTTTCCCTCTTCCTCTCCTCTTTTATGTGTTTTCTTTGGGTTTCCCTCTCTTCCATAAACCCTAATTCTGGGGTTTGAGTGTTGGTTTTTGTTTCATGGATTCATGGGTTGGTGGTTGGTTCATAAAGTCTTAATCATCCATTGTCAAGGGTTTTTTCCCTTTCTCACTTGACCGATAAGTGATTCTATCCCTTTTATTACAATTAAAATCCATTTTATTCTATGTATTTCATAATTAATTTAGAAATCAAGTTTTTTATTTTTAATATGTTCATAATTAAATCATGTTTCTATTATATTTTTTGGTTTATTTTTATAAATATAGGGTTTGAGATGTGTTCTTATTAATTCTCATTTGTTTGAATAGACTTTCGGTTTGAATAGTATTCATTTTCATTTAAAATGATTATGTTGGAGATATTGGTTAGCGTTTTCCTAGATAAACATATTATGGATGTTATTTGATTGGTATTGGTTGGATTTAGTGAACATGTGGACATAATGAAATGGTTTGATGTGTTATTAATGGTGTGTGTTTGGTCTCTTGAAAATTTGTTGGGAAATGACCTCTCATTATTCCATTGGATGTGATTATATCTATTGTATTATGGAGTGTACCCATGGATTGGAAATCAATTTATAATGAAATTTGGATTGGTTATTTTCTCGAACCTTGGTTTCTAAAAACACTTCCCTCTTTCTCTCGTTTTAAATGATTCTTTTTTTTCAAAAATGGCTTAAAGTTGATTCAAAATTGTGTGGAAGGTTATGACTTATTGGGTGTCTGATGAAAATTTGGTTATTCCTTCAAGTGGTTGATGGCCCATTTGGATCCATTGAGTGAGTTTTGTTTAATTCAAATAAATTTTTTGGTGATGTGGATTTAAGATAAGGTCTCTTTTAGAAAATGTGATGTGTTAGGGTGTGTGTTCGACACATAACAGCAGATTGGAAAATGCATTCTAAAAATTTGATTACATATCACTGGAGAGATTTTTAACGTGTTTTATTATATTTGTTAAATATTCCATGGATGTGTAGAACTAATTTCCCATTTTTAATTTGGAAATGGTTTTTGGAAAACATTTCTTGGGTTGGGATCCTTGCCTAGATGGCGATCCATGAGATAGGAGGGTCCTCGGTATAGGACCTCCCTTGTGTAATGAATTTTTTTGTCAAGGGACCACCATTGAGGTGGTCGAGGTGATGGAAGATTGAGTGGTGTGATAGATTATGTATATATAGATTTTTGTTTGAATGATATGGCACACCCCCTTGTGAAATATACAAGGGAACCTATCATAAAAATGAGTTTTAATAAAAATGATTGTTTCACTAATCTAGTTTATTGTACTAGCTAGTGGGCCCTAGAATTTGGAAACATGGGTTATTATTATGTGATTATCCCCCTCGATCCGACACACTAAGGTGAAATTTGGGAATTATTGTGTTGTGACCTCATTGAGTAGGGAATTCCTTCAGGATGAGTCACATTTATAGTAGGTTATGGTTCTCCTTTCAGTTCATAGGATTTCCCCTCTATCCTCGTTAGAAGTACTACAAGAGTCGTTTCCATCATTGTGTAGAATTTTATCCCGTATTCCTTGTTTTGATATTTATTTGGAAATATGACAATGTGTAGTCGGTTTAAAGGATATTTTCTAAATAAATGTTTCGATAAGGAAATCAAAATTCCCTTTTTCAATATTATGATGTGTTTTAAATTATGAGATCAATGAGGCATGTTGTTTTCTATTAAAATGAAATGTTTGTCTAAAACCCTAATTTTTAAAATGTACTTCAAACTATTATTAATGGATAAATTTATGGAAAGGAATAGAATAGATTCTTTGGTGGTTACCTACTGAGCTGTTATATCACACCGTACTTATACCACATAGCGTAATTAGACAAAAGTAGTTTTGTAGTTTCAACTTTTGTTCTAGTTTCTTAGAATGTTATTATTGTTGGATCAGTGTTGGCCTTGTGGTTGGAGGTGATCAAGAGGTGACACGAAGATCATATGGTGGTGGATCTTTTGGGTTTTTTAGTTTCAGTTTTGTTCTTATTCTTTCATATTTTTGTGTTGTACGGTGTTAAATAATATATTTTATTTTTTTGTTTGAGATTCAGTTTGTCTATATTTATGTATTCAGTTTTTATTTATCTAATCCTGGTTTTTTTGGGTAGAAATCATTCCTAGATTAATTTTTTGATTCCCGATAGTGGTTTCCTTTATAGGGGGGGGGGGTCAAGAACTCCACTCGAGACATGTCGTGGAAAGGCTCTGGTGGCTAGTTCTATGATGAACCAGATTCATTCATGGAAAAGGGTATTAGAGATGGGCCTTTTTATTTGGAGTTTCCGGTAGAAAAAGATTAGGACTGCCAAGACCCATGAGGTTGGTGAGATATGAGAGTCACAAAATCTTTCTCACACTAATCCTCTAGTTACGAGGGGTTTTCTGATATTGAGTTTTCTATTTTGGACTGTTTTGAATTGAGGAATGAAAATGAAGTCGAATCTGGTTATGTTGTTTCCTCAGATGTGGTGGTGACCCATGTAGAGTCCAAGTGACTGATACAAGGTCCTATTAGTGTTATGTATTAAATGGGGAATGAATCACCAACATCTTTCTAGGTGAAGAATAGATAGTAGATCCTTAAAATAGTGGTTTGTTCATGGTTGAGAATTATTTTTTTTTGTTGATACATGTGCCCGTTGAAGATGGATCCGAATTTTTATAATGAAATTCGTTTTGAAATGAAAAAATTGATTATGTTCAAATTGTATTGAAATTGATGAAGCATATTTTTAAAAAAGAACGTGTTTTGATTTAGAAAAATTTGTTATATATTTGAACGTGACTAGGAAAAGAGATTATTGATCCTTGGTACACCTTATTGAGGATCACATGTGTGTGTGTGTAAGTACGGGGAGTGGATGTGGGAAATATTCTATGGATTATGTATGTGGGATTGGAGATATGCACATGTGATGGTCCATAAGATATCGTTGATGTGTTTTTAAAATTTAATGTTTTTGGACATTGGTATTTTGAAATTGGAAATTAGCCATCAGTGAAGGCAGTTTAAAAACATAATGGGAAATGGAAGTTTTGAAAAGGGAAATGAATTTGGTTTTAAAATAGGGATTTATTATTTAGAAAATGGTTCATAAATATAGTTATTTTTAAAAAATAGTGAAATATGAATTATGAAAGGATGTTGTTGGTTGTGCGTGAGTTTCATTGGCTTCTCAGCTGATTGTTTTGAGTTTATGATGCCTCTTTATACTGTGTTTTGGGATTGATGTTAGTTTTTGTTTGAGTTTCTCATGTAGTTTAGGTTGTTACACCCAATAACGTTTCCCCATGTTTGACAACGAGTCATGCCCTGTTTCTGCCCCTTTTTGAGTGTTTACTATTTATCATGGTAATCAGGGTCGGTTTGAAGACATTGTGAGGTTTTTTGGAAGTATATATTGTTTCAGGTTATTGGGAACTCAAAAGGGTGTTAAGATTCATGAAATGTTGAATTTGTTTAAGAGTTTGATTTGGGATCAGTGGTGGTTGGTTGTAATTTCATCGATGGAGTATGGGGTGTTGTTGGTAGTTGTCGTCCATATTGAGAGATCCCCATCTGGTGAAGAGAGCATGTCGGAGGAACCTGTTTTGATGAAGTTATGCTTGTTGGCTCTGACACCTAGTTCATCAAATCTCCTTCTAATGTGCCATCAATGTGGCCATTACAAGCATCATAAGATATCATTTTTCATCCCTTAGAAAATGTGCCACCATTGTGGTCATTTGAATCCTTATATGGAGGAATGAGTTGGGATCGAGGGATGCAGATACCTTACTGTGAGGCAGTAGATGCTTCAGTCGTTAGGGCCCCAACCACATCAATCAAGGTGGATATTGTTCATTGCTGAGAGTTTTAATGGGTGTGGGAAACTAGCTCAGTTTTAATTTTATTTTATATGGATAAATAAATATATATATATATATATATATATTCTCAATTCTTGTCACCATTGTAAGTTGGTTGAGTTCGATAAAATAATTTCCTTATTTCTTGTTATTGTGAGGTTTTTTGTTAATTGGTGTGGGATGTCTTACACTAATCTTCTTGGCCATAGTTTTCTTGGCCTTTTTTGGAAATATTCTTATTTATGTGTCTTCGGTGTTTATCCTCCCTTGTGGTGGTCTTAAAGGAGCTCGGTTTGGGAGTTCCCACATCATCCCCCTCTCAGGGGTTGTTTGTTTGAAGTTTTATGTCTTTATGTTATTGGAATTATTATGGAGTTGGGGGAACCCTCCCGTTTTCTACTCATAATATCAGGTTATGGTTTAATGTTAAATATTTCGGTGTGACATGTCTTGGGAATGGTAACCCCAAGGCTTTCAGTCTCCGTCAATTGTGTTGGGAATTGACTCATGTTTGTTAACTTCTAGCTTTGTGACTTTATGGTGATAGAAAGAGTCTGTGGTGGGGATAATTGTCACACCCCAACCATGGATAATTATTTATTTTTTTCTATTTGTTATCATGGGTCTATTGGTCAATTTTTGGGATGATAGCCAGTCAAAGATTTTGGATGTTCAAATGTTTTGAGAGAATTTTTTTGGTGTCGCATTGTTTCCAACCGGTTAGTAGTAACCATGAAGACACCATGATGCTAGTGTGGGTTGGATAGAATCGACAGCATGGATTGTGCATGGTAGTGGGGTAGGTTCCATGAAACTGTGTGAAAGTCAAACCATTGATAGAGAATTCATCATAGATATAATACAGTTTGGGAAACCATTCGTTAAAACCGTGTGAATAGTCAAGGTCATTAAAAATGTTTTTTTTCTCACTATACCCCCTTTAACCAAAAATCAGTCCTCCCCTCTCCCTTAATTTTTCGTGCATCATGTGGTCTAAATACCCCATCTCCCATGTCTCTCCTCCATCTATAGTTCTCTATATTCATTTCCATGGTATGTTTTAGGGTATTTGGGTGTTTTCCCTCCTTTTTATCATTCTCTCCTCTATTCTCGATATTTCTTTGGTTTCACACTCCTAACCAAACCCTAATGCTAGTATTTATATTTTGGTTTTTGTTTCTTGGATTCTAGTATTGGTGGCTGGTTCCAAGATGATTAATCATCCATTTTAATGGTTTTTTCACTTTCGCACTTGACAGGTAGGTGCTTACTTGCCTTTTCATACTATTTCCATCAATTTGATGCTTAGGATTTCATAATCAATCTCTAAATAATCTTCATATATTTAATATGTTCATTGATAAATAATATTTATATTAAACTATTTTGTGACTTTTCTAAAAATTGATTTTGATATACATTTCACTTTATGCTCGTGTGTATTCCTTACCTTTAGAGGTCATTAGTGTGTGCTGATGAAGTTGGTTGAGTTTGGGAAATGAATTTCCTAGTTTCGGACTTCCATTAGGGTTTTTCTCAGTTGTTGAGGGAGGTTTCAAGATGATCTTCTTTGCCTCAGGTTGCTGGGTATTTTGTTGAAAGCATATCATTTGAGTCTCATGTGTGTTGTTCAGCCAATCTGGAAAAATTAAAGGAGTTCAGTTTGGGAGTTCATGCGTAGGCCCCCTCTCTGGGGTGGTATATTCAAATTTTGAGTTTTTATGTTATTATAATTGTAAGGGTTGGGAGAAACCTCTTATTTTTTCCCCTCAAGCTCAGGCTATGGTTGTCCTTGAATCAGTTACGGGTCATGTGTGTTGGGAATGATCACCTTGAGGATTTCATTCCTCAATTTTTATGGGGATAGACTCAAGTTTGTTTTCTGTTGTCTTGGTGACCTTTTGGGGGCTGAAAGTGTTTGTGGTGTGGATACTTCCCAAACCCCAACCTTGTATAATTATTTATGTTGATATATTTGTAGTATTGGATCCATTAATCTTTGTTTCGATGGGGACCCGATCAAAATTTTTGGAGTTTGAAATGGTTCAGAAGGATTTTAGGGCTATCACAGAGTTGCCACATGGATAGTAGTAATTGAGATGACACAATGAGGATGGATATGTTTTGATATAAATGACCACACAACTTCTCCATAGCCATGTATTGTTTTCTAGGAAACCATGGTAAAATCCTTTCTTAGGTAGAGAGGTCCTCATAGTTACCACACTATTTGAAAAACCTTGCATCCAAACTGTGAAGACAAGCTAGGTCATTAAAAATATGGTTTAACATTTTCTCCCTCTCCTCCCATTAACCCAGAACAAGGCCTCCCCTCTCACTTCATTTTTGAAAAACTATGGTGTCCCATGTTCCCTTATTCCTTGGTACACCTCCATCCATGGTGCTCCATATTCATTTCCAATGTATGTTTTAGGGGTTTTTCAGTGTTTTACCCTACATTCACACTTTCTGTCATCTAATCTCAGTTTTTATTTAGATTTACCTTTCTTTACCAATCCCTAATACTAGGGTTTGGGTTTGGTTTTGTTTTTCTAGGATTATAGGGTTGGTGGTTGGTTCCACATAGTCTTAATATTCTGATTTCTAGTCTTTTGACACTTTCACACTTAACCAATATATATATCCATGCCTTTTTATAAAATTTCCACCCATTTCATACTTGGATTTTCATAATATATTTTTTAATCAAATTTCACTAATTTAATATCTTCATAGTTAAATCATGGTACTGTTATGATGATGGTTTATTTCTATAAAAATAGGTTTGGACATGCTTTTCTATTTATGCTTATTTGTATTCCTTGCCTTTGGGATTGAATAACTGTCATTTTCTTTTAAAGTGTTTATGATGGAGATGTTCAGTGGTGTTTTCCTAAAGAAAAATTTTATGGATGTTGTTTTCTTTGTATGGTTAGATTTATGGAACTTGGATAATTAATGAAAATGTTTGATTTGTTAGTGGATGGTGTGTGTGTGGTCTCCTTAAAAATGGTTGGGGAATTACCTCTTGTCATGACATTGGATGTGGATACAACCATGGTTTCATGCAGTGCAACCATTTATGGTCCTTAAAATGATGATGACATTTGGAGTGGTTCTTTTCTCAAAAAATCGATTCCTAATAACTATCACATTTTCCCGCTTTTTGTTTAATGTTTACAAGGTTTCCAAAATCATTTATAGTGGTTTTAAAATTGTGCGGTTGGTTATTACTTATTCGGTGTTTGATGAAAAGTTATTTCATTATTGTTGTGGTTAAAGGCCTGTTTGCAAATTTTGAGTGCATTGTTTTTGTTTCAAATCTGTTTTGGATTGATGTTGATTTGAGATAATGACTCATTTGTAAAATGACACGTGTTTGGGTGTGTGTAGAAAACCTAAAATCTTATTTATGAAAGAAAAATGAAATAGAGTTTTTTTATTATCGGAAGGGTTTTTCAATGTCATTATCTATTTTTCATAAATAGACCATAGATGTGTAGAAATAAATTCACTTTTGGGATTTTGAAATGGTGTATGGAAAACCCTTCTTCAGATGGGTTCCATTCATAGTTTGTGATCCATGATATGGGACGGTTTTTGGTAGAGGACCTCCCTTTTGTACTGAATATTTCTGCAAAGGGACCACCGTTGGGGTGGTCAGGGTGATACAGGATTGTGTGGTTTGTTTGATTAGGTATGTGTGACATTTTTTTAATGGTATAGCACACCCCCTTTTGAAATATACATGTGATCCTCACATAGAAAATAGGTTTATTAGGAAAGAGTGATGCACTTATCTAGGATATTTTACATGATAGTGGAACATAATAGGTAGAGAATTGGGTTTATTGATATGGGATTGGGACCCTCCACTAAAACATGTAGAAAGAAAACAATGAATTATGACATTTTTGTCACATTGTGTATTGAATTCTTTCAAGATTATTAACATGTAGATTAGGTTCTAGTTCTACTCCGAGTCTTAGTATTTCCTATTTTTCCCTTTTATGAGTAATACTTGATCCATTTCATTAAATATGCTGAATTTTTTCCCATATGCCAGGTTTTTTTATTTATTTGGATAAAATGAGAATGTGTTGTTGGTTTAAAGAAATTTTTATGAATAAATGTTTTTATATGGAAATACCAACTCCCCCCATTACTTCTTATTCCCTGTTTTAAATTTTGATTGCAATAGAGCATGTTGTTTATTTTAAAATGAAATATTAATATAGAAAACTAAATAAATAAAGAAATTTCAAACCATTATTAATGGAATGATTTTGAGAAAGTAATGTGCTGGAATCTTTAGTGGCTTCTTTCTGAGTTTTTTGCTAACACCCTTCCTATACAACACGGTGTTAGGAGACACAACCAATTTTATCGGATTAACTTTTTTTCATGAATGCTAGTAGGTTCTATTTGTTGGATTAGTTATGGTATTGTTGTTGGAGGTGACCTAGAGGTCACTTGGAGATCACTTGGTGGTGTATAAATTTGTTTTTTTATTTACAGTTATGTTATATATTATTTAGTATGTTGAGTTATACCTTGAAACTAAATCTGTTTTATATTATTTTTTGAGATTCAGATTTTGGATATTTGTTTGTTTAATCTATTAATATGATCATGGTTTTTTGGGGATTAATCTATCCTATATATATGTTCGGATCCCCAACACTAGTTTTCATCTTACAGGGATCAGGAATGCCTATCCGGACATTTCGCTGACTGGCTTGGGTGACTAATTTAGGGTCAACCCGGGTTGGTTCATAACAAAAGGGTATTAGAGCAGGCCTTTGTAATTTTGGGCATCCTCTAGGAAGATATTATATTTTTAGGGACATGAGAGGTAGGTTCCATAAGAGTATCACAAACTATTTCTCACATAGATCTATGATTTACGAAGTGTATTCTAGGATTGAGACTTCAGTTTTGATCAATTTTGGATTGATGAAGGACAATAGTGGTGAATCGGGTAATGTTGTGGCCTCAGATGGTGTGGTGACCCATGTGGGGTCCATGTTCCCAGTTCAAGGTCATCATAGTGTTATGCCTTACTTGTTTCATGGCTCACCACCATGTCATCAGGTTAGGCATAGGCACTAGTTCCTCATTCAAGTGGTTTTCATGGTTCTTTTTCATTTTTGTTTTGGTTGGTAGATGTTTGTGTTGAAAATGATTGTGAATTTTATAAAATAAATTTGATTCAAAACAAAGAAATAGATTCCTTTCAAATTATTTTGAAATTAGTAATGTTGATTTTTAAAAGAGAAATGGTTTGGATTTTGAATATCTTTCTATATGATTGGTCTTAACAATGAAAATAGATGTTTTATCTTTGTTACTTCTTATAGAGGATCACATATGTGTGGTAATGTATGGAGAGTTTGTGGGGATACATGTTCATGGATTATGTAAGTGGGATTGGAGGAATTCACCTGTGATGATTCATAGTATACCATTTTTTAGTTATAAAAATTTAATGGTTTGGGATATTGGGTATTGTTATTTTTAAATTGGCCTAGGAAGGATACAGTTTTAAAACATAAAGGGAAACAATGGTTTTGAAATGGGAAATTATTTTGGTTTTAAAATAGGGAATGTAAATTTAGATTTTTTTTCATAATTTTTGTAATTTTTAAAATTAATATGAAATTAGATTGATGAAAGGATTATTGTGGTTATGTATGAATTTGTTTTCCTTCTGATATAATTTTTTTCATCTCATAGTGCTTTATTTGTGTGTTATATGAGATTGATTCCAGTTTTTGTTTTTGTTTCTTGTGTTTTTTGGGTTGTGCCATAAATAATGTGTTCCCAAGGGTTCCAATTATTCTTGATTATTTTTTAGTTCTTCTAATGTGTTGCCTATTTTTATAGGTAATTGGGGACTTTTAGAAGAAGTTTTATGGTTTTTAAAAGAATAGTTTTTTCCAATTTGTTGGTAACTCTCAAGGGTGTTATGGTCCGTGAGGTCTCGAGTTTGTTTAAGAGTTAGTTTGGGGTTCAATGGAGTTTTATTATCCTATCATAATTAGTGTCTGGGGTGTATTTTGTAGTTTTTGGCAATCATGGGTGTTCCCCATCAATGGAAAGATCATGTCAGAGGAACCTATTTATTGAAAATATCCTTTTTGGTTCTGAAAAGAAGTTCCTAAGACCACCTTCTCAGGTGCTATCAGTGTGGCTGTTTGGGGAATTCTATGTCATCATGTTGCATCCCTTCTAAATAATTCCACCATTTTGGTCATTTAAATAATCAAGATCAAGAATGTGTCTGGACCAGGTGATGAAAATATCGTGCTATGAGTCCTGATCTTCTTCATCCATCTGGGCCACAACCATAGGTTTCGTGGTGAATCTTGTGAAAATTCTTAAGTTCTTAAGGGTGTAAGACCCTAGATCAGTTTTCATTTAATGTGATTGGGATAGAAATATCCAAATATTTCATATTTATTAATTGTCTCTGTTGTATGATAATCTTGGTTGTGGTAGTGTAATGATCTCATTCTAAAAAAATACAAGTGGCCTTATCTGTTTCAATTGTGGATTTTAAATCATTTGATTTACATGAAGGGTGTTGGTCCCATGAATGAATGGACACGTTCTGATATTGGATTTAGTTTCAAGGTTAGGGAGATATTATTGTTTGCAGATTTGATGGGTGGTGTTTCCAGGCCACTTCATAATTCGGGTACCATTCTGTAAGTTTTCATCTAGTGTGTTTCAGTTCGTCTAGTGAATTAATCTATTCTATAATCCTTGTATGTTTCCTTTCCAATTAGTGGATTCATTCAGTGGGCATTGAGGATGAGCATTGAGTTTGGGCTAGGAATTCCCTATTTCCGGGTTGTGGTGAGGGTTTTTTCTAGTTTTTTGTGGGAGGTTTCATGATGATCTTTTTTTCCTTTAGTTTCATGGTATTTTGAAAAAGGATTCTGGTTTATTTATCATTTCTCTTATTTTCCCATGATTATGAATTAAATGAGTGTGGTTTAGGAGTTCTCATGTATCCCCCCCCCAGAGGTGAATTGTCTGACTTTTTAGGGTTATATTTTATTGGAATTATTGTGGTGAGGAGAACCATCACATGTTGTCCCCACATATCGGGATTTGGTTGAACATGAATTTGAAGGTGTTACGGGTGTTTCGGATGGTATCCCCAAGGCTTTTGTTCATCTTTTATTTTTTTGTGCATGGAATCAGGTTTTTAACTATTGGCTTGGTGATTTTCCAGGGGTATAAATTGTCTATGGTGGGAAGATTTATCACACCCCACAGTTGGATACTTATTTATTTTGTTCTACATCTAGTGTTGGGTCATATGGACGATGCTTGGGTTGATACATGGTTGATATGTTTGGAGTCATAAAAGGTTTGAGAGAGTTTTCTATGTATCATTCTATTTCTGCATGGTTAGTAGTAACCGTGCAGACACCATGATGTTAGTGTTGGTTAGAAAAAATTTACCTCCTGGATTGTGCATGGAAATGCGGTAGGTTCCATGAAATCATGTGAAAATCATCCCTTAGAAAATGAGGTATGCATAGTTACCATACAATTTGAAAAATCATGCAGCAAAATGATGCGGACGTGCTAGGTCATTAAAAATGTGTTTTCTCATTTTCACTATCTCAACCATTGAACTCAAAATCAGGCATTCCCCACTCCCTTCATTTTTTGGTGCACCAAGGGGTCCCAATAACCATTCTATCTTGGATCTCCTCACACCATGGTGCTCCATATTCATTTCTGAGGTTGGTTTTCGGGGTTTTAGGGTGTTCTCCCTCATTTCTCTCTTTATATCCTCAATTATCATTTTTTCATTAGTTTTCCCTCTGTTTTCTGAACACTAATTCTTGGTTTTTGGTGTCGGTTTGTGTTTATTAGATTATAGGGTTGTAATTTGGTTCATATAGGATTATTATTCCATTTTCATGGTTTCTATTTCTTTTTCACTTGACCGATAAGTTTTTTCATTCCATTTCATACAATTTCAATCCATTTTATGTTTTTGTTTCTTAATTAATTTCTAAAACATTTTTCTCAACTTTAATATGTTCATAGTTATATTTTGGTATTTTTATCTTATTGGATGAGTTTTTCTAAAAATTGTTTTTGATATGATTTCATATATATGCTCATGTGTATGCATTTCCATTTGTGTTTGAATAATTGTCAACTTATTTTAAAAAGGTTGTCTTAGAGATGTTTGGTGGTGTTTTCAAAAAACTTTTAATTAATGTTTTTTCAATGCATTGGTTGGATTTATGGAACTTGGGGTTTTAATTAAATTGTTTCATTAGTTATTATATGGTGTGTGTGTGTGATCTCTTAAAAATGGTTCGAAAAATATCTCTCATTATTCCTTTAGATGTGGTCACATCCATAGTTCCATGGAGTGTGTCCACATATGGGTCTTGAAATAAGGATTGCATTTGTAATGGTTCATTTCCCGAACCTTGGTTTCCAAATAACTATCACCACGTTCCTAATTTTTGGATAAATGATTTTTCGGTTTCCAAAATGTCTTAATATTGTTCCAAAATTGTGTGGAAGGATTTGAATTATTTTGTTTTTGGTGAAAATTTAGGTTTTTCATGATGATGTTGAAGGTTTGTTTGGAACCATTGAGTGTGTAGCGTTTGTTTCAAATCAGATTTTAGTAAAGTGGATTTTAGATAGTATCCCTTTTGGAAAATGTGATGTGTTTTAGTGTGTGTTACAAACATAATGGCTGATTGTATCGCCCTCACACTAGTTACCCAAAGTCGGTGCATTATTAAATACCATTGGCATGATCACAAATTATCAAGTATCCAAATATCGATTAGTTTAGTAGCATTGGAGGTACTAGATTGATACATTAGTTTTACATTAAATCTTGAAATAATAAAAAAAACAGTGTGTCCCCTTTGAACACACTCATAACCTTTTACCTATTCCTATAGGTTAATCATAATATAATTTTTCACTTCAAGTTAAAAAGAAAACAGAAGAAATGGGTCATCTCAAATGCTCTGTAAAGATAACAATATGGTGAAAAATCATAAATAAGTATACATATTCATGTAAATGTATAAGAATACAACAAAACACTTTTAAACATAAACTTAAGAATAATATGGAAATTATTTATCAAATAATTCAATTTATTTATTCACATGGCTATTCTACTAGTCAAATAGTTACATCTAATATCAATAACTAATTTCAAAATAATGGAATGCATAATTCCAGACATCATAACCACATAGTCAAGGAAACATGCCATTACTACAAATAAGATATTTTTAAAGCCTTATTCCGAGACACTAGTTTGTATCAGGATACCTACCGATGTATCAAGGATCTATAGTGGGCTCAACCCATCACTTAATAAGTCCAATGCATTCCTCATAGAAAAAGCATTCAAACATAACATAAACATTTTTATTAAAAATAGCATATGAAATTTTAATACATTAACCATAAACCAAGAATGGTATTAATATAAAACATCCATAGTCAAACATATCAAAAAACTGCTAATACAATATGAAAGATTATATCACAATAAATAAACTTCAAACAAGTGTAAAATCTATCAAAGTATGTTGACATAAATAAAATCAAAACTATTTGTTAGATATAAACCTTTTTATTTTCAAATAATTTAAATTTCAAAGAATTATAAAACAAATATTTATTTTGAAAATATTATTATTAGCTTTTAAGGTAAGCTTTGAAGGTCTTATAATGTTATAAAATAGTTGCACCTGCTGTATAAGTTAAATAAACATTCTTAACATAATTTGTCGAAAAGGTCATAATGTTCCATGTTTGGAAAAAGACATAATGAAACCATTAAAAATATTTTATAAAAAGTCAAAAAATGGTATAAACGAATTTAAATTATATTATAGAAAATATTAAAAATTATTTGAAATACAATTTTAAAAAACACAGATGAGGATGATAAATAATTCCCAGTAGATGCTTACGTATAAACAACATCAGATTATAATAAGACTGTAAAATTAAGCCTTACCTTGTACTTTTTGTTTGTATAGGGTATGTTAACTTCGTTTATAATAGTGAAACATTTTTATTAAATTATACAAGAACCACATACATACATAAATTTGATATCATATATGATCTTCGAATATTTCATTGTTAATAATATATTAGTAGTATCATTGTTTTGGGTGTTAACTAATTTTCCTTCCATTATATGTTTTGTTACATATGTCATTTTTTATGGATATGATGTATTTTATTCACATCCATATTTATATTACGTTATTAAATAAAATTATTCATAAAATGAAAATTATTCTTGAATAGTTATGATGGGGAATGAATCTCATCGTGTTCATGGAGATGGTAATCTGTACGTACGCACAAGAAAAAATATCATTCTATTAATGGTGAAATAATTTGTAATTGGACATTATATTATATATAAAGAATAATTATCATAATATATTTATTATTTACATGAATTATAGTCATTATTATACCCATTTTAAAAATAATGTTTTTCATAACAAACTACACCACAATGTGAAGATGGTAAGCTGTACGTATGCATATGTGGTGAATTTATCATTCATATGGTGGATTAAATAATTAATATCATTGTAACATATTTATATTAACATCACAATATGTAGCATTTACTAGAGTTATTATTTTGGTAAGGAAACAAAAAATAAAGAGGAATAGGAAGAAGAAAAGAACTTTAAAATAGGTAATGAAAGAATAACCTCTTTAATTGATGCTTCCTTTGTGATTTGATCCAAAGGGATCTTTGGTTGGATTTATTATCAAATTAAGGCATCTAGGATGATGTTAGGGTAGTTTTGATGTTATTTTAGAAGGGGTTCTCCGATCCAAATGGATTTGGAGGTGTGAATTTGAGATAAGGGAAAGTACTCTTTTATAAGACGGTGATTGTCACTTTTTGAAAAGTTTGAAATGTTATTTTATTATAAATTCATTTTCAGTTAATAATGGCACCAAATTTAATTATTTAGAGGATAAGATATGGATCAGACTAAATCCTTTCAACAAGCAGGTTTTAGACAATTTTAGGTAACCATATTAACCATATCTTTTATTTTTAACTATTGGTTAACTACTTTATCTTTTACAATATCTTCTTATATTTGTATATTACTTGGTTAATAAACATACTATAAAATCCCAAGAAAACCAAAATTGGTTAATTAATTACATATCTCTCATTATGTATGTATTTTGACCAAAGCTTAGATTTTTAGTAATATTATATAATTTAATAATATATTATTTGTTTTAAGAACTCATTTGTGTCAATTTTGACACTATTTAGTATTTGGTTTTTGTGAAAGTCAAAAAAAAATATGATTACATAAAAACAAATACCTTAAATAAATAGTAACATGTCATATTAACATATAAATTTTTTATAATGCATCAAAAGTCTCAATTTACATTTATTTGTCTATTTATAATAAAAATTATTTTAATCATTACTAATAAGGTAATTACTGCATCATCATTGGGTCAAAACTAAATTTAATTATTTAATGTATAAAAATTATAAATAAAATACTATGAAATAGGAAATCATTTTATTTTTTAAAGAGTAATTATTATAGGGTTTTTATTATGTATATCCCTATATAAAAAATAGATTATTTATTAAATTTTAAATTTTACACATTTACATTTATTTAAATAAAATAACAATAAATAAACTAATCTAATCCAAGTGGATAGAATAGGATCATATTATTTTCATAAGATTTATTTAGGTCAATATAAACTTCTCCAATAGAATTAGGACATGTTTTGGGGAAATTATAATATAATTTTTACCTTTAATTACGCTATTTTGTTTTAACCATAGGAAATAAAAATAAAATGTTACTATTCACCAAAAATTATTTCCTTCCCATTTAATAAAATTTTACATACTGATGAGAACCACTTGTGTTGAATTTTTGAAATTCAACTCACAAAAGTGTTAAAATTATGTTTTAAAAAAATTTACCAATGTGCCTAGAAGGGTGGTAAAAGATATTAAAAAAGTTCAATAAAATTTTATAAGTCTAATAATATTATAAAATTACTCTGATGAGTAAAATGAGACTAATATATAAATTATGTATCTATATTCACATTAAGGTAGATTTTTAATTAAAATTAATTTTTTAAATAAAAAAATTAGTTGTTTATCTACAATGTAGTCTTTTTCAATATTCATTAGACATTTAATGTTTTTAGAAAAATACCAAAAAAGCACCCAAATATAATTTTAATATTCCAAATTAATAAATAATTACAAATTTTCCAAATTAAAAAAAATAGAAGTTTAATTAATTAATTTAAAAATAATTTCCATTCACAAAACAAGAAAGAAGGTTTTTATGAAGTAAAAAATATCATTATAAGGACAAGTGTTTATGTACAATTTAAATATGAAATTACTTCCAATGGCCTAAATTATATTAAATAATAAAAATAAAACAAAATTATACTTTAAAACAACTCAAATTTATAATATAACGCTATAAATTATTTAGATTAAGAAATTTGTTTTTAATTTAAATTTAATAATTTTCACTATTCATCCAAATCTGAAAGTTATCAGTAAAGTACCAAAAATTTATAAAAACTACATTTTTATTTCCTTATTATAAAGAAGAATTTATTTTCATTAAATTAAATATATAAATATGTCAAATATTGTATTTAAAAAAGGATCAACATTAAATGGATGAAAACTGCATTTTTTGAAAAATACTTTTCTTCCAAACAAATGAATTTTTCATTATATTATATTGAAGAAACAAAAAATTTGAATGTTAAAATTATATAGGATATATATAATATTCAAAATGTGGATAATAATATTCATAAGTTCTTTTTGAACAGCAAGTTTGATATGTCGTGATGCGCTTGAACACAATGTTGCATATAACGCAAGCTTGTAATTATATTAAAAAAATAACATAATATAATATATTGGGGTGTTACACCAATTGGTGAAGGCATATTGAAAATGGGATTTAAAATTATTAGAAGGGTTTTTTAAAATGTTTCTTTATTTTTTGTTAATAGATACTGGATGGGTTGAACTAAATGCATGTTTTACATTTTTAAATGGTTTTTGGAAAAACCATATTAGGTTGGGTTCTTTTCCTAGATTTTGATCAATTAGATGTGAGGGTCCATGGAAAAGGACCACCCTTGTGTAATTAATGTTTATGTAAATTCACCATAATTGATGTGGGTGGGGAGATTCTAGATTTTGTGATGCATTTTATTATTTATATGTGGCTTGTTGTTTGTAAGGTATGGAACAACCCATTGTGAAATATACATGGCATCCAATCCTACAAAAGAGGTTTAATGAGATTGATTGTTACAGTAGTATAGGTTATTGTACTATCTAGTGGAAAATAGTAGATTGATACATGGATTTATTGTTATGTGATCAGGCCCCTCGACTAGGCCATGTTGGGAGACATTCAAACGTTTGGGCATTATTACTCCATTGAGTATGGAATTCTTTAAGGATGAGCCACATGTATTGTAAATTTTTGTTCTCCTCTATGTTTTTATGAATTCATGTGTTCAATGTTATGAGAACTACATGATTTACTTCCCTCATTTGGTATAAATTTATCCCTTATTCCATGTTTTTTTATTTATTTGTAAAAAATATGAATCCGTGGTTGGTCAAAAGAAGATTTTCTAAATATATGTTTTGATAGAGAAATAATAACTCCCCTTATTTCATATTATGTTGTGATTTAAATTATTATGGAAATCATGATGTTTTTCATTAAATGAAAAGTGTGTGTGGAAACCTAATTTTATAAATGTATTTCAAACTAGTATTTATGGAAAAAAATTTGGAATGAAATATCATGGTTTATTTGGACGTTGCCTACTGATATATTTGTTGTAACCCTACCAATACCACTTGGTGTCAGTAGACCAGAGATGTTTTGAAGGATCAGTTTGTTTTATTTTTCAGGGCAGATGTTCATTGTTGGAGTAGTCCCCATCTTGTGGTTGGAGGTGACTGAGAGGCCAGATATAAATCGCGTAGTGATAGATCATATTTGTTTGTTTTAGTTTCCTTTTTTAGTTTTATTCTTGTTGAATTGTAACTTGTAACTTGATCTATTTTATATTGTTGTTTTAGATTCAATTGTTTGATATCTGCGTGGTTAGATTTATTTATCTGATCCTATTTGTTTTGGGATGAAATCATTCCCAGACGTAGTTTTAGATGCCCGACACTAGTTTCCATCCTCGAGGGATCGGGACCACCCCTCAGGACATTACACAGAACAGATCAGGTTACCAGTTTAGTGGTGACCTAGGTTGGTTCGTGACATCCTCGGTGTTATCTCGTCCACCCCTTGTTATGTTTTAATGGACTTATCCATCTATATCTGGGCTACCCCATTTTAACCTATAACGAGCTTACCTAGAGTTATCTCATCCACCCCATACATAAGCTATATCGAGCTCATATGTTACCTATAACACTCATGTACCAAATCATCGATAAAACAATATCATCATGAATCACTTTTATAAACTCATGTAATCCCACATGAAAATCTCTATAGTATAGAAATAGTCTTTTCTCTAAACAACCCATTTATAATACCAAAAAACCATTTTGATTGAAACCCCATTTTCAATCGAAAAATAATCAAAATGATATATATGTTTTTTCATTTAATGAAATATAATTTAATTCAATGGAAGAAGACAATAAAATAATGTACAAGGCAACTGAAAATTCATTGTCACAGGGTAAGTTATGATTAGAAAATTCCTTTTCTCAATTTTTTTTAAAGTGATCCATATAAGTGTGTAAACATATTTATTTTTAAACCATATTATGAAATTCAAAATATACATAAAATTTCTATTATAATATTATTATATAATTTACAACAATATTAAAAATATTTATCGAGAAGAAATATTTTAAAGTTAAATCAATAACATTAAAAGTCTCCCATACCACATTGAAAATTTAATCATAAGCCCCATGAATTAATAAAATTTGAAAAACTTTAAATAATATAATAATAAATAATTTAACCATATTATATGTTAAATGTGATTTTATATATACCACATATGTTATGTAGGGAGTGTAGTACTAAAATATGACTCAATGAAATGTCATTTTGACCAAGTCCCTTACTATGATTCTGAATCATCACACATGTTCCATATCATCCTGAATAATAAACATAAGTTAATTTATACATTAATGAGAAAATTTAACATGTTTATTATTTCTTGTATATCACGTATTACAATGAAATAAAAATTAAATAATTATTTAATTTCACATTGGATCTTTTGATGATATTCAGTACATGCTTCCAAAAATGAATTTGGTATTATGTCAATAGTAAAAGATGTAATAAGTCCTTCATCTCCAGAATAAAATTAGTGACATAATAATAAATATTATATATCATTTATATATTTATATAAATTCCTTAAATATGGATATGAAAAATGAATTATGTTACAATAATAGAGACAGTAAGATGTATGTCGGAATGAGTAATATTTTAATTTTTTGACAATAATTATAGAATGAATGTAAATATTATTTTACCTTTACATACTAATAATAATATAAATAATATCATATTAATTATTTAAATATTCTTATATGTGTCATTTATGTGGTGTGGTGATGAAAAACATATGACATTGCTTCGTGGTGGTGATAGTTCACAAATACTCAAAACGAAATTATTATTTTTATATACAGGGAAAAGTAAGAACATAAATGATATATTATTAGTTAATATATATATATATATATCATGAATATAATATATAATCATTAATAATATAATTATAACATGTCTTGAGAGATGGTGATGGATAATGAATAATAACAGTTCGTGAGGTGGTAGTCCGATGTAGTAATGAACGATTAATTCATTTACCATTTGTTGAAATTTGAGGACATAGTTGATTATATTAACATAAAAAACCCTTGGTTTATTTTGGATAAAGAATTTATCATTTTAACCTTTTTTATGAAAATTTCATGGAAATAGAAGAAGAAATAAATAGAAAAACTTGATTAAAACAATACAACTTCTTCGGAGGATCTCATTTTATTATCAAATTAAGAGATCTAAGGGCTGTGTTATTCCCTAAATAAGAAAAATATAATGTTTTAAGAAATTTTTGAAATTTATTTTGGTAGATATTTGTAAAATAATATATTTTCTAGTTTTAAGGAGTTTATAATAATGGGATTCCATTTATTGGAGAGGGGAGGGGCACTTTTGGGATACATCAAAATATTATATTAATATAAATTAATTTTCCATTCCAGATGGATCCAAATAAAATCATTTAGAAAATATGATTATTTTTGGTATAAATACATTCATCCAATTAATTTTAAAAACTTTTTTCTCTCTTTGAATAATTATGTTTTGGCTTTAACCCTTATTTAACTTTTTTAATTCTTACCTTGACATCGTTTAATTTACACTTTGAGGGTTAATATATTTTATATAAAATTACAAAAGACCAATAAATCCTCCATTGATGAAATTATAAGATATATCCCAATACGTTGTAATAATTTTATAAATTTATAAATTTTATATCAATTAATAAAATATTATTAACTCTAAAATATCAACTATCTCAATTTTAACACTATTCGATACATGACTATTTAAAAATATCTGATCAAACAATAAAATTTGAATAAAATTTTCTAAAACAAATATAACATGTCAATTTAATCTATGAAATTCATGGACGGAATTTATTAACTAAAATAGTCATTAATATAATGTTTTTTTAATATCATTTATTTCATCCTACCATTAATTAAACAATTACTACATAATCATTATGACACCATTTTGTGTAGATATATTATTACTAAAGAATATAAATAATTCACCCTGATATAGATAAATATTTTCAATTATATATAATTTTCTATAGTCAAACATATCCCTAATATGACCTCATTTAACAAATACCGGTAGAAAACAAAATTTTGTCAAGTTTGACATTTCTGTGAATAAAATATTAAAAATGGTATATTCTCATCTAAATGTGCAAATATAGTCATATAAATGATACTATAATTATTAGAGACAAATGAAACTGATACAATAAATTTTTAAAAATTTTATGTTCATTTTCAAATATTTATAATATTAATTTTACTATCAATTACCCATCTAACCCATAACCATGGTAAGGAAAATTACCAACGGTACAAGTCATTTTTTTACCAAAAAATTGACATAGTTAATAAATATTTAAATAATTATTCCAATTATGGAATCAATTATTAAAAATAAAAAATTATTCCATTTATAAAATGAAGGTACAACTAATCATGTTTTAGTAATGAGAAAATTGTTTTTTCATCTTCAAATCTTCAACATATTGAATTTTTTTATCCAATATCAATGTAAAATATATTACAATGACAAAGAGTATATTAAATGATAAAAAATGTCTCTATTATACTTTAAAAAATATATAAATATATATTTAAACTATATACAATATAGATGAAAAACCCCTTTTAAATTAAATTGAAATATTTTTTTCACTATTTATCAAAGTAAGAAACAAATCAGAAAAATACCAAAAACTGAACCAATGTAAAATTTAATATTCTCATTAAAAATATAAAGTTTATTAATCAAACATAATTTATTAATTTTTTTAAATATGATTTATAACAGGTTATTCATCATAGGATGAAAAAAATTACTTTTTAGAAAAATATTTATTTTATACATAAAATTAGATATGATCATATATAATGTCTATAAAACAAATATGTAAATTTTATAAATTATATTTAATATAATAATTATCTATTTAATTAATATTTTCCAAAATTATTATTTTATTTACTAGCATAAAACATGGTTTTTTCAAAATTGAATAGTTCTTCTGAAAGAAATTCCTTTTATTTTAAATATTAGTTTACCTTAATTTATACTTATATAGCCCCAAATTAATTAATAATATTTACATCTGTAAACCATATTTTTATAATTCAGTTAATATTATTCATAAAATCTATTCTTAATAGCTAGGTCATAATGGTAATATTTAAATAATAATATTTAGTATTCTCTTAAACTTGATGTGGTGTATCATGTACGCTATCAAACACAATGTTTACTTTTATAAAAAGTTGAGAAGATAAATTATCTCCACATTAGTGAAATTGAGTGAGCATAATATTTAATTCGATATTGGAAAATAAGGATTGACTCATCAAAATACCTTTATTGATATCCCACATCGGAACAAAGGTCTATCAAACAACAACATTAAAACAATTAAAGGGAAGTGCAATGGTCACCTACGATAACACAAACAAGGTTTCCATATAGGATAACATAGTCATAGAATAAAAAACTAACTATCATATTCCAACTGATAGTGATATATAACATGGTGATTGGAATTTTAACCATAATAAATGCATAAATATGGGATGTGTTTGAGGTAATTGATTTCATAGTATAAGAAAAGAGGTATTGTTTTATTTATATGATCTTTTCAATTATTTGAGGAATTATTTTACTACATAGATTAATAAATTAAGAAATATACTTACTATAAAAGTATAGTTTCATACTTTAATAAAATTCCACAGAAATTATTTTTATCCAAGTGACGAGGATTTAAGATAATTTTTTCAGGCATGGTGCACTATATTCATCTTCTAAAGAATTTTATAATCCACAAAATATTAACTATATATTTTCCCAATACTGAAAAATTGCCCAAAATAAAAATGATGAGTGGTTGATAATTTAATTCTAAAAAAATAATTAATCTTTAAAAGACAAAAAATAATTCAATCTCAAATAATTCAACAGTGACACCCAATGTTCAAGATAGATTATTTTACAAATATATATCTTTCAAATTACACCAAAATATTATAACTATAATTAAAATCCAAAAATTAGAAGGATTAAATATATCACCCCATGATTTCATTGAACTTTATCTCTTTAATGTAATTTAATATACTATATTGCATGTCGCACCGACTTGTCCTACATAAGAACAACGATTGAGTTTCTGTGAAACAACACTTTAGTATTACAATTATCTAAACTATATATTTATTTATCAGTTAAATATTTTAATATAAATAATAAGAAAATAAATTTTAAATGTTATTTATAATATTTTCACATTAATAAATCATATTTATATTGAAATTTATATATTTGTTAAAATAGTTATATATTTTGAAAAATTATTTTATTAAAAGAACTACTTTTTATGTCTATTTGTGAACAATAATAAAATTTATTTTAGAGACACCTAAAAATTTTAATTTTGTTAAAATAGTATTTATTTTTATTTAAAAATATAAAAATTATATTAGGGTAAATTTTTTATTCTTTTCTCATAACATTCATATTTTGATGAATAGTGAAAAAATACTAAATTTTAATTTAAAACATATATTTTAATAGGAATAATTTATAGTTATAAATTATAATTTTTTTGATTTTAAAAACATATTAGATTATATTTTTATCATTTTATTTCATATAGGTCATTTTACTTAATTAAAAAATTTAAATGTACATAAACACATGTCATTCTTTTGATAGTTTTTTCTTCTTTAAAGCATGATTTTTGGTTTTGAAAACGGGAATTATTTTTAAATTAATTTATGAAAATTCTATGTTCTGAATTTGGAAAAATGGATTCCATATTTGGATTCATATGTTCCAAATTATTTAAATAGTGAACTTTTATTATAAACATTATAAATAGTAATTCAGAGATATTTTATTCACCCCGGTTCAAGCGTAAATCTGGTAAATAAGGGTCAAACTATAATGTTATAATAATAAATAATTACACTAACACGTGTACTCACCCTATTATCTAATAAAATTCGGACCAAGGGCATCCTTTATTTGATTTTGTGACCCCAGGGATCCATATGTTTGTGAAAATGATACTTTATAATAATTAATCTATTGACAATAAAAATGTACCATAGACATATATTTTTTAGTGAAATTTTGTTATATGGGGTTAAATATGAGATATTTTCAAATATAAATAATAATTTTAAAGCTAAAAATAATTCGTATGTCATGTAATTTTATTAATAATTTTTATACATAAAATAAATTTATTTATTTATGACACAATAATGATGTAGTATATTATTATTAACGATTGAATTAAATAAAGGATATTATAAATACTAAAATGAATATAATTTAAATTTTGATGATATCCACGAATTTTTAGGTGAATATTAATTTTTAGGGTTGATTCAATGTATTTCTTTCGAAGTAATCCTGATGTTATGACTTTCAAAAAAAATAAAATACTAAATAGGGTCAAAATTGACATAAATGTGTTTTTAAAACCCTGACTATATTATTAAATGATATATTATTCCTAAATAACAACGGGTCAGAAAAACATCATATATAAGGTATATATGTCATTAATGAACTAATTAATGTTTCTTTGGCTTTTGATAGTATGTGTATTAACTATGTAATATAAAAATACCAGAAGGCATGGTAAATCATAAACTACTTAACCAAGAGTTAAATTTAAAATATAAGGTTAATATGGTGATCTAGACATGTCTAAAACCTATTGGATGAGATTATTTAGACCCATACCCACCTAATAATATAAATATATTGATTTAGAGCTATTAAAAACCAAAAATTAGTTTATAATAAATTAATATTTCAAGCATATCCTAAAGTTCCCCTCACCTCTCTTATAAATGGGTACTTCCCATTCTCTCTAATTAACACCTCCTAATCCATTTCTCTCAGCCAAAACCATCTCAAATATCCTAAAAAATACACTAACATATATCTAGAGGCCTTAATCTCATTATAAATCTTACATATGGAAGCACTTAGTCAAAATAAAAAGGAATAACTAGAAGAAGAGGTAATTATTTCAACACCTATTTCAATGTTATTTTCTTCTTCCCCCTCTTATTTCTTTGTTGTTTCCATAACAAAATAAAAACTCCAGTTACTTTTAAATATTTATATGTTCTTATAAATATGTTACAACCATATTCATTATTCAATCCATCCTATGAATGACTAAGTCACCATGCATGCATTTGTACCGCTTACTGTCTCCACATCGTAGTGTAGTTTGTTATTCAAAACATCATTATTTTTAGGGGTATAATAATGATTACAATTGATTTAAATAACAATTATAACATGTTAATGAATCATTATAAATAATATAACATCCAATTATATACTATTTCCTCATCAATATCATTATATTATCGATCGTGTGTACTAATAGCTTACCGTCTCCATGACTGGATGAGATTTCATTCCCTATCATACTTATTCAAGAATAATTTTAATTTGATGATTACAAATATTTTCTAAGATATTATTATAAGTATAGATATGAATAAAATACAGCCTATCCACAACAAACATGACTAACGTAACCAAACATATAATGGAAAACAAATCAGTTTACACCAGACACAATGATACTACTGAAATATTATTAACAAAATAATATTAAAGGATCATATATGATATAATATTTATGAATGTGGTTCTTGTATAATTTAATAACAATTATTTAACTATTATATAATAGGTTAACATATACTCATCTAATGAAAAGTACAAGTTAAGGGTTAATTACTCAATCTCATTTTTATCCGAGATTATTTATTTGTAAGTATTGTTGGGACATATATTTAATCCATGTCCATGTTTTAAAAAAATGATTTCAAAAGGAATATTTTTTTTAAGGTAATCATTTGTAATATCATAATTTGAAATGTTTTAATGATTTATTTTTGTAAATATTTTTAATTAATTTCCTTGTTTTCAAAATTATTTTAGGTATTTATTTATATATATATGATTGTTTTAAAATGTTAATTTATTTCAAAATATTGAAACTGGTATGGGAAAATTTGATTTAAAAATTTCTTTTAAATGAATTTAATTATAAATATGTAAATTTTCATGATTTTAGAAAAAATGTGATTTTTCATTCAAAGATTTTTACTGATCATTTTCAACTCCATCAACATCATTAATTAGATATTACGCTTGATTGAGATTGATTGATTATAATATTATATTCAATATTTTGTTGAATGAGTTATGATATGTTTGACTGTGGATATGATATTTTTATACCAATTTTTGTTAATGGATTAAATATTTATATTTCGTATTCTAGTTTTAATATGAATGTTTAGGTTATGTTTCACCCTTTTCATATGAGGAATGCATTCGAATTTGTAAGTGACGGGAAGGGCCCACTCTATCCCCTCGATTCATCAGTAGGTCTAATGAGACAAATTAGTGTCTTAGCATAAGTCCATGAAATTTTTATTATTTGTATTCCTGGCATGAGGCCTTGACTATGTAGTAATAATTTCTAGCATTATGCATTCCATCCTTATAAAATTAGCTATTGATATTACATTTGATTATTCGACTAGTTGAATATCCGAGTGAATAATAAATGGAAATATTTGTTTTTTATTTTCTAAGGCTTTTGTTTTAATCTTATAAATTGCCTTATATTTTTATGCTTATTTATGAATTTTTCTACTATATAGTTATCCATACTGAGAATTCGATCTCACCGCATTCTAATGTAATGTTTTTCTGAGGACGTGAAGAAGCATATCATGACTGACCTACATGGATGGGATAAGGGATATCTGTGTGTTCTATGGAGAAACAATGTTTCTTTTTTCATTTTATAATGTAATTTTAAACTTATATATGTATCTAGTACTTCCAAAACTACAAAACTCATTATTATTTCAGTAAATGATTCAAAGTATCATGCCTATGTATTAAAATAATGCACCGGCTCTGGGCTTCTAGGGTTGGGGCATTACAGTTGCCATCAGAGGAAGTTTTGTATAAACCTTGGAAACTAGATTGACAAAATCTATGATTAGATAACATTATCCATAGATAGAAATTGAGAATTTTTATATAAAAAATTGATAGAATTTAGGTAATGTATAGATTTTGTGAGTTTTCTAAGAAATATATCTCGGTCTGGATACTACAAGTGGACGAGGTTCTGGTATAGATGTTCCTTGGAGTAAAAACACTGACAAGGAGTTTCAGGCTTAACATGGTGTATCCTAGTACGTGAAAATAGGAATTACTTCACACCTATTGTGACACTTCTATGGTATATGATTAGGATAATTTACATTTTCATTACAAACCTTTATGAAGGATTTATGAGTAAATACGTCAGCAAAGAAACCATTTTTATTGTTATGAGACAAGATGTGTGAAAATCTCCAATTAATGGTGAGATTTTTTTTTGTATTACACATTATGATATGATATACCATAGTGTATTTCATCATTTATAAATGCTTCCCAGTATATGTAATGAGAAATCCATCAATACACATGATCTGATGTGTATGAAGTACCATATCATTCAGAGTCTTAAGATAACACTTAAAAAGGAAATATGCTCCCACATATTCTCATCATATGAAGAAATAATATTATTTGTTAATAAGATAATTATTGAATTTCTAATGTTATATGGATTTTAAGGGAATCCAGTGAAGAATAGGACGATAGAGAGAAAGATGAAAAAAATAGAAGAATGGAATGACAAATTTTCCAATATGTGATAATTGTGGAATGAATCACCCTGGGAAGTACATGAAAGGAATGTGAGTGTGTTATAAGTGTTGAGGAAAAAGACACCAAGTTCAAGATTTTATGTATATGAAAATGGTTTTAAATGTACTATGCTTCATCTACAAAGAGTTGAGAAACTATGTGATTCAATGTCCCAATAATCCGAGTATACCTTAAATGATGTTATTGGATTATAATCATGTTATTATACTACTGCATATGAAGATAAATGATTAGTGTTCATTAGTTGTTCTTAATGAATTCCATGGTTTGAGTATTTTATTAAAGATTTATAGGTTAGAAGAATTATAAAGTACATAAGGATTGTACTACATTACGTTTTAATTAAGGATTTCAGATTTTATGGTACCAGGTAATATGACACAATTTCAAGTTAAACATTTTGAATAATATATAGTTGGGGGAAATATATCCAATAATATGTCTCTGAAAATGAGATATTTATTTTAGAATAAGATATAAATTATTTTTGACATACTATATTGGATATTCTTAACTATAACGAAACTAATTAATTGTTTATCGATTCCATCATTGTTGGATATTTCATCATTTTGGTATATAAAGTTTATATCCAGTTTTCTAAAAAGAATAAGGGAGAAATAATGTAATAAATATGGTTTTAGGGTTATTAAAGGTGTTACCATGTTGTATGAGAATACATGATGAAGTTATTACCATGTTATTGTGTGGAAAAGGATATTTTCAATATGTTTACCTTCTTTATAAATTTTGGATTGTGAGTATAGACAAAAATATTTCGGATAACTCTAAAGGTTGGAATGATTTAAGTTGGACATTCGATACTATTGTTTATGGTTAAAAAATTTCTTATGATTATTTTTTTATTATAATTGAATGTATAACCTGGTGGTTGGGTGACAACCCGTCGCGTCCTGCAAGGCAGCGAGACATGAACCCACAATCGAAGGGTGACAACAGTGAATCACCTTCCACAAGCATATATGATGTCCTGGTTTGTATAATTTTGTTTTGATTAAATGGTATAAAAATAAATTATAATTTTTTTGGAACCCTATAAAATTAGTATAAATAGAATATTTTTTAGATCTGTTATCTTTTGGAGTAAAAGATGAGTTTGTGGTAGAAATTCATTAAAAGATGGAACTATATTTGTCAAGTATTATTTTTTTCATATTATATGAAGAAATTAATTCTTAAACATTAGTGAATGTATCATAAAACAAAAATTGTGTGGTCTTAATTACTTCTATTTTTTTAAATGATGATATTTTAAATCATAATAGATTTATGGCTTTGTGGAACTCAATTTTCCATTTATTGTTCGCCTCTTTGTGATTTATGACCTCAACAACTCCCTATAAATAATTACATTTTTTCACAAATTATATGTATTTAATTTACACCAATGTTCCCTTATTCTAAATCATTAATTGGTGGAGAATTTTTCATTTCCATTTCCTTTTTATTGAGACTTAATTTTATTAACCCTATTTTCGATGTGGGTTTTTAACAAAAGAATTTCTATTTTTAACCTTTTATTTTCAAATAACAGTTTCAAATTGTGAGGAAAAAATTTATTGAAGGATGGTAGAATGTAACACACCATGATTTCATATTACATTATCTCTTTAAGCTAATTTAATATCTTATATTGCTGGCAACATCGACTTGGGATGCATTATACACGGGAGTGAGTTTTTATGAAACAATACTTTAGTATTATAATTATTTAAATGATATATTAATTTATCAATTAAATATTGTAATATGAATCGTAGAAAATAAATTTGAAATTTTATTTATAATTTAGTCAGATAAATAAAACATATTTATAATGAAATATATATGTTTTTTTAAAATAGTTATATATTTAGAAAAACGATTTACTTAAAAGAACTACTTTTTATATACTTTTGTGAAAAATAATAAAATTCATTTTTGACACTCTTAAAAATTTAATATGGTAAAATAGAATTATTTTTAGATATTGGAATATCAAAATTCGCTTTGGGTGAATTTTTTGTACTTTTTTGATAACATTGATATTATTATGAATAGTGAAAAATAAAAAAATTTATTCAGAAACTACTTTTTTTATCCAAATTATTTATAGTGTTAAATAAAATTTTGACTGGTTTTAAAGTATCATTTGATTATATTTTTATCATTTAGTATAATTTAGGTTATTGGATATAATTTCACATGTAAATTGTACATAAATAATGTCAATCTTTTGATAGCTTTTACATAAAAAATATCCACTTTTTGGTTATGACAAAGGGAATAAGTATTAAATTAATTTATGCAAATTCTGTGTTTTGAATATGGGAAAATGTATTAAATATTTGTATTCAATAGTTCCATATTGGTTATATAGGTATCTTTTATTTTTATACATTATGAATATTAACTTCAGTAAATATTTTATTTACAATGGTTAAAGGGTAAATCTGGTAAATATGGGTAACAAAATAATTTTATAATAATATTAAATTACCATAACACATTTCCAAACCTTATTTTATGATACATTTCCCACCATGGTCATCCTTGGGTAGATTATGGGACCCCATGGATCAACTTGTAAGTGAAAATGACACTTTAAAAAATATAATTTAATGTTATATAAAATGTCACATAGACATATATTTTCTACTAAAACAATTTATATGTTATTATATAAGTGATTTTTTAAACTATAAATATTAATTAGAAATATAATAACATTTCTTACATCATGGTGTTTTATTTATAATTTTTAGACATAAAATAAATATATTTATTTAAGACACAATAATGATGTAGTATTTTTTGTTATCAATCAATGAATCAAATAAAGGTTATTATAAATATGGGAATAAATATAATATGAATGTTTTTATTCCATAAACGACATTTCTAGGTGAATATGACAATTTAGGGTTTATTAAATGTATTGTTTCAAAGTATTCAAGATGTTATGAATTTCAAAAAAATCAAATACTAAATACTGTCAAAATTGGCATAATGGAGTTTTGAAAACAAATACTATGTTATTAAAGGATATAATATTCATAAAAATATTTGTTTTGAAAAAAGGACATAGGTAAGGTTAGATATATCATTAATGAACTAATTCAGGTTCCCTTGGATTTTTTTAGTATGTTTATTAAGCATGTAACATAAAAATACCAGAAGACATGGTAAATGTTAAACTATTTAACTAAGAGTTAAATCTAAATAATAAGGTACATATGGTGTCCTAAACTTGACTAAAACCTATTGTGTGAGATTATTTAGACCCATATCCACCGTATCATCAAAATAAATCCATCTTAATCTATTATTAACAGAAAATGAGATTATAATAAATTAAAATTTCATGCTTTTCCAAAAGTTCTTCTCAACTCTTTTATAAAAGAGTACTTCCATTTCTCTCAAATTAACACCTCAAATGCCATTTGGTTCTACCAAAACCAACTAAAAAATCCTCCCAAATACCATAAATTTATCCTAGATTCTTTACATTGATCAGAATTCTATTCTAAGGAGCCCTTTTGTTCAAATCAACAGGAAGAACCTGAAGAAGAGGTAATTATTTCATCACCACTTTCAATCTAATTTTATTCTTCTACTTCCAATTTCATTGTCGTTTACATATAAAATTAATAACCCAAGGGCCTTATATATACTGATATTTTATTATAAATATGATACTACTATATTTATTATTCTATCCTTCCTATGAATGAAAAATTTACCATGCTTTCATATATATAGCTTACCATCTGCACGTCATGGTGTAGTTTGTTATTCAACACTTTAATATTTTTATGGGTATAATAATGAGTACAATTGATGTAAATAATAAATATAACATGTCAATGATTCTTTATATATAATATACCATCCAATTATATACTATTTCATAATCAATATAATGATATTATTGCTCGTGAGTACGTATGGATTACGGCCGCCACGACGTGTGTAACACCCGAGACTTTTATGTTATATAAATCATCAAAGGAATCTTTTTCTACACAACACTTGCTTGGCTTGCTTTACACGCAATCGCGACCTTCCTCGATAGCTTGCGTCGTACGCAATACCGAGTTTCACTAAACAACAATATGCTATTAAAACTAGCCGTTATGAATAGTAATAACCACTTTTTGAAATTTTATAAATTTTATTTTTCAAAATGGACTTCATTTTTGGACTCAGAATATCGAAATTAGCCTAGGGTGAAATTTTGGTATTTTTCTGAAAACTTTCAATTTTTGATGAATAGTGAAACCACTAAGTGGTAGGTTAAAAAATGAATTTTGCATAAAACATAATTTTACCGCTTCTGTGAATGGAATTTCGAAAATCCGACAGACACGGTTGATATCAGTAAGTAAAACGTGGTTCAATGAGATAAAAATAATTTTTTGTGAATAGTAACTTTTTACGATTTTTACCGCGGTTAATAGTAAATAGGGTAACTAAGGGTAAATATGATATTAATATTACCCTAACACATGTCCTAATTCTATTGGACAAGTGTAATTCGACCAAAAACAAACTTAGGAATAAAATATGACCATTTAGGCCCACTTGGATTAGATTAGGACATTTATTATTAATTTATTTAAAGAAGGGTTAAAAAAGTTAAAATCAAAGTTTAATAAGTAAATCATTTTTAATATGGGGTTATACATAAGATAAATTCGATTGTAAATATTCATTAGAAATATAAAAAGATTTCCTACATGATGGTATTTTATTTGTAATTTTTAGACATCAAATAATTTAATTTATTTATGACACAAAGATGATGCAGTAATTATCTTATTAATGAAATATTGACAAAATTGATAATATAAATACCAAAATAAATGTAATTTAAGACTTTTTATGAATTCCACTAATTTTCTAGGTTACTATGATATATTAATGTTGATTTAATCAACTTGGATCGAACATAAAATTCTGTTAAGACTTTCACAAAAATCATATATCAAATAGTGTCAAAATTGACACAAAATAGTTTTTAAATCAAATATTATATTATTAATTGTTATTTTATTCCTAAAAATATAAGGTTCGGCCAAATGACTTGGATAAGGATATATATATTAATAATAAACAATTTGGGGTTCGTTTGACATTTTATAGTAAGTGTATTAACCATATAGTGAAAGAAAACAAAAAGACACGGTAAAAGTTAAATTAATTAACTTAGAGTTAAATCTAATTGATAAGGTTAAAATAATACCCTAAACTTGTCTAAATCCTATTTGTTGATAGGATTTCGACCCATCCCCACTTTATCTTCGAAATAAGACCCTTTGGAACCATTATAAACCGATTTTGACTTTAATATAAAATAATATTTTGAGATATTCCTAAGGTGCCCCTCTCCTCCCTTATAAAAGGGCACCTACTCCCCCTCCTCCTCACACCAATTTGAGCACTCAAGCTCGGCCAACCCCTGCCATTTTCTCCTCTCCACTTCCCTAGAATAATCCTAGAGGTCCTGGTCTTCTCCAAAGACCAATCATAGTTCCTTAAGTGGAGGATTCAAAGAGGCGTTCCAAAGAAGAGGTAATATCCATTACCGATATTTTCAATTTCTTTCTTCTTCAACTTCTTCTTCTTTAGTTGTTTCATGATAAAGTAATAACATCAGTATTACATACATACTGATATTTTATTATAAATATGAAACAACCCTAATTCACCTTCTATCCATCCTACGGTAAAATGAAATCACCGCGCGTGCGTACGTACGGAATACCGTCTCCACGCCGTGGTGTAATCTATTTTTCCACCATCACCTTACAAGGATGGGTATAATGGTGTAATGAGTTACTATATATGATTATTATGAAGTAATATTGATACTGAAATAATATATATATATACTCCAATACAATTCCACGATCATAGGAACGATATCATCACTCGTGCGTACGTACGGAATACTGTCTCCACGATGTGATGTGACTCGTTCTACATGATCTTCATTTCATAATGATTATATAAATGAATTGAAGGAATGAATATGGTATATACTACACTAATACCATTATGGAAATGAATTATCTATAACCTAAAGATAAGAATAAGAATTTATTCAACAAAACACGCATAAGAACAAAAAGTTATAAAGACCCGAGTAACAAGTAACAATGAAATATTACTAACAAAAAGCTAATAATATGACCATATATGATATCATATCAATCTGTATGATTCTGGAATAAGTCAATAACATTATTTAAACCATTATACAGGATCTTCGGACACGAACAAAGCAAATCGGACCTAAGGTAAGGGAAATATCACAATCTCATTTTTATCCGAGATTGTTTATTCATAAGTATTTACTGGGGTGTATTTTATCATCCACATCCATGTTTCATCAATATGTAATATTATTTCCATCCACCTACAATTGTTTAAATCCATTTTTACCCTTCGGTGAGTTTTTAGAAATATCTATGAAAGGAATCTTTTGTCATACGAGGTACTTTTTTGACTTTTCCGACAAAAGTACGAAGAATGTTTTTTTTAACTTATACGGCACCAACGGATTTCTACTGTTTTATAAAGCCATGTTTTCATGAAGCTTCCTCTAAAAGATTTCATGACTATTTTCAATAAAATCTCATTCTTTTAAAATTGCATGATGTTTTGTGAAAAGAAATTGATTTTTAAGAAGAAAGGATATTTTCCTCAAGAATTCAATTCAAGTGTTTTATCAAAATTATTTTCCATCTAAGATAATAAAGGGTTCTGTTTCTATCCATATTTTTACATTGATTTGACTATGTTGTGATGAAATTGTGTTTATGAATTCCTTTATCTTATATGAATTGATTTATGATGTCATGATGTTTCAAGAATCCCATTTTTGTTACATGTGTTATGCGATGATGTATGTTTTATGATTATGTGGCACACATAAGAAAGGATTCATTATAAGATGGGTGGGACCTATATCTCCCTTCAATGCATTGGGTAAAGATTTTATATCTCATGAGATAGACATGGCTGGAACGGAAGGTTATTTCAGTTCAGTGATACAGGACTGAAACGAGGAGTGAACTCGGTTCAGAAAGGGACTTTGTCCACTAAGATAGTCTTGGCAATGAGTCATGACTAACAAGAAATGATTTTCCATGATTATGTGTGCATTCCACAAAGTTTCAAGTTTTATGTTATGATTATGGGGATCTCATTTTCACTTCTATGATTTATTCCATGATAAGATATTATGATCTCTTTTGCAGGTTTTGATCTTCATAAAGATATGATATGATTTTTGTTTCCTTTATTTGCCCTTGCTGAGCATTTGAGCTCACCCTTTTATGTTTTCTTTTCCCCAGGTCAGGAAGATGGATATTAAGTAAAATATGCTAAAAGGGACCCTAGATATGATGAAATAAATGGGAGACATTGTAGAAGATTTATGAACCAGTTGTTTATGTTTCCCAGTTTCTAAAGACACTATACCTATACGGTCCTTTGTGGTTTTATCATATTTTGTAATAAGTGTGCTTCAATTTCGAAGTATTAACAATGTATGTAATGTACGGGTCGTTATAGTTGGTATCAGAGTAAAGGTATAGTCAACCTTTGGAAACTAGGATGTGAAAGCCTTAGTAAGAACCCTAAGGATAAGTCTAAGCATAGAACACAATCTTAGTGGTTTAGAAATGGCCTTGAATAACCTAGGATAAGACCATAAGCATGAAAATTTTTTTTCTTGAATTATGTGGTTTCCTATTATAATTAGTGTTGCTCACACTATTCTTCTTGGTTTTAGTCAATGGATGGAACCCGAAGGAACCGTGTTAATGCGGAATGCGATGGGCAATGCAATGATTGTCCCCCTGAGCAACCAAACGATATGGGAGCTGGAATGCAAAATCTTGTAGCCATGCTCACACAACTTTCTCAAGCTATGAATCATGCAGGATTTCCAAACGAACAAAGGAGGGAGCAACATTCTGTTGAATCCTTCATGAGGCAGCGTCCACCTTCTTTCAGCGGGTCTAATGATCCATTAGTTGCTGAACAATGGATTAGTACTACTGAAAAGATATTTTCAGTTCTTCAATGTTCTGAGCATGATAAAGTCATCCTAGCAGTGTATCGTTTGGAAGGAGATGCGGATCAATGGTGGAATCTTGTTAAGAATACGAGGCAAAGGGATGAAATTGAGTCTATGGAATGGGACGAGTTCAAGAACTTATTTTTCAATAAGTACTTCCCTCGTATTCTCCGAACAAAGATGGAGAAAGAGTTCCTTGAACTGAAGCAAAGGGATGATGAATCTGTTGGTACCTATGAAGCAAATTTTACCAGACTTGCAAGGTACGCTTCTGGTATTATTATCCAACCTGAGAGTAATATCGATCGATTCTTTAGTGGCTTAAAACCAAGTTTTCGAAGGGAGTTAGCCATAAGGGACTTCAATAGCTACGAGGAAATCGTTCGATGTTCTCTCAAAGTCGAGATGGAGATTGGAGTAACCCATCAGTCACATGGGTTTGATAAGAAGAGGAAGATGGAATTCAAAGAAAAATCTAAAGAGTACACGGAAAAGAAGATGAGCTTTTCCTTATGCTCAAAGTGTGGAAAGAAACATGGAGGGAGTTGTCTTAAAGGGACAAGTAAATGTTTTAAATGTGGAAAGGAAGGTCATCGGGAATTTGAATGCCGCGATAATGGGAAGAAGATGTCTAATGATGCAAACAAAGGATGGGATACACAGAATGAACCTACTACACTTCAATGTTTCAAGTGCAAGGAGATGGGGCATTATGTCAATCAATGCCCAAATCCAAGGGTTGATGATGATGGTCGACGTCAACAAACTCTTAAGGCTAAAGACAAAGGAAAGTCACATGCAATTTCTATCAGCGATGTGGAGTACAATAACGATGTGGTGAAAGGTACACTTACCATCCACTCTAAAGTAGCAAATGTTTTATTTGATTCTGGATCCACCCACTCTTTTATTTCTGAAAAATTTTCTAAGGGTATCACCGTATTACCTCAACAATTAGATGTTGAGTTAGCTGTGACAACACCTAATGGCACATCAATCGCATCAAAAGTTTATAATTCTTCTCCGATCGAAGTTTGTGGGAAAGTGCTTCCTGCAAATCTTGTGATCCTTCCTTTAGTGGAATTTGATGTGATTCTTGGCATGGATTGGCTTTCTCTACATGGAGCTCATATCAATTGCCAAAGAAGGGAAGTCACATTTCATATTCCAGATCAATCTACGATCGTATACCAATGCATGGAGGAACATAACCTTCCAGTGGAAATTTCTTCCATCTTATGGGTATTGATTCCACTAAATGAAGGTTATTTATCTCAAATGGTTGGTGAGAAACTCACGATTAAGAATATGCCCATTGTACGGGAGTTTGATGATGTCTTTCCGGAGGAATTGCCGGGTCTTCCACCAAATCGTGAAGTTGAGTTTTCAATAGAACTCGTACCGGGTGCTTTGCCTATTTCAAAGACACCTTATAGAATGGCCCCAATTGAGTTGCAGGAATTGAAGAAGCAACTCCAAGAGAATATTGATAAGGGATTCATACGCCCTAGTGCGTCACCTTGGGGAGCACCTGTTCTATTTGTTAAGAAGAATGATGGATCAATGAGACTCTGCATTGATTATCGAGAACTTAACAAGATCACTATCAAGAACAAATATCCTCTCCCACGCATTGATGACTTATTTGACCAACTACGCGGAGCTCAATACTTTTCCAAGATTGATCTTCGTTCAGGGTATCATCAATTAAGGGTCAAAAGGGAGGATATACCAAAGACGGCTTTCCGTACAAGGTATGGACACTATGAATTTATAGTGATGCCATTTGGTCTTACTAATTCCCCTGCTATCTTCATGGATCTAATGAATAGAGTCTTTAGAGACTATCTTGATCAATTTGTGGTAGTCTTTATAGACGATATTCTTGTCTATTCAAAGAGCAAGGAAGAGCATGAAGATCACTTGAGAATTATATTGAAGACCCTGAGAAAGGAGAAGCTTTATGCCAAATTTACCAAGTGTGAATTTTGGCTTCAAAAAGTTGCATTTTTGGGTCATATAATCTCAAAAGAGGGGATATCTGTGGATCCAGCAAAAACAGAGGTTATCGAAAGATGGTCAAGACCAACAACAGTAACTGAGATCCGAAGTTTTCTTGGTTTGGATGGATATTATCGACGTTTTGTAAAAGATTTTTCACGATTATCTAATCCAATCACCAAGTTGACTCGGAAGGGAGTTAAGTTTGTCTGGACAGAGGAATGTGAAGAGAATTTCAAGGAGTTGAAAAGAAGGTTATCCAGTGCACCTATGCTCACACTGCCTTGTAGTGGAGAAAGGTTTGTGATCTACAGTGATGCATCCAAGAAGGGATTGGGGTGTGTTCTTATGCAAAATGATATGGTGATAGCTTATGCCTCACGACAGTTGAAAATCCATGAGCAAAATTACCCAACACATGATTTGGAGTTGGCTGCGGTATTCTTTGCATTAAAGATTTGGAGGCATTACCTTTATGGTGAAAGGTGTGATATTTATACTGATCATAAAAGTTTAAAGTATATTTTCACACAAAAGGAGTTGAATATGCGTCAAAGAAGATGGTTGGAGCTGATTAAGGATTATGACTGCTCAATCCATTACCACCCTGGGAAAGCAAACAAGGTGGCAGATGCATTAAGTCGACAAGACCATGCTAGTTTATCCATGATGAGGATCACAAAAGATCCAATATTTATGGATTTACAAAGGATGGATCTTGGAATTATAATGGAAGGGGAAAAAGCTTATCTTTCTCAAATGAATGTTCAACCATCTATACATGTGAAGATTAAAGAGGCGCAGAAAGAAGATGTCGAGTTACAAAAGAAGGTGAGAAATGTTCCTGAATTCAACCTTGATTGTGATGGGATAATAAAGTTCAGGAATCGGGTTTGCGTTCCTCCCATCCCCGAATTAAAGAATGAGCTGCTGGATGAGGCTCATAGTTCATCATTCTCTATTCATCCTGGAAGCACGAAGATGTATAGGGACCTGAAAGAGTACTTCTGGTGGGATGGCATGAAAAGAGATGTTGCTGAATATGTCTCTCGATGCTTGGTTTGTCAACAAGTTAAAGCTGAGAGACAGAAGTCTAAGGGGATGTTACAACCATTACCCATACCCGAATGGAAATGGGAAAACATAACTATGGACTTTGTCACAGGACTTCCTAAAACATCCAAAGGCAATAATGCTATCTGGGTCATAGTTGATCGTCTTACGAAGTCTGCACACTTCATTGCTATTAGAGAGGATTTCTCTCTAGATCATCTTGCCAGGATATATGTAAAGGAAGTGGTAAGATTGCATGGAGTACCACTTTCTATTATATCTGATCGAGATCCGAGATTTACCTCGAAGTTCTGGCGAAGTCTTCAGCATACTCTGGATACAGAGTTGAGTTTCAGCACTGCTTATCATCCCCAGACAGACAGTCAGTCTGAGAGAACAATTCAAACCCTAGAAGATATGTTGAGAGCTTGCTCTATGGATTTCAAAGGAGGTTGGGATCAACACCTACCTTTGGTGGAATTTTCTTATAATAATAGCTTTCACTCCAGTATTCAGATGGCTCCTTATGAAGCTCTCTATGGAAAGAAATGCATGACTCTAACTTGCTGGGATGAAGTTGGGGAAAGAAAGCTATTAGGACCTGATCTCGTTGATGAAATGGCAGAAAAGGTCAGATCTATTCAACAACACATAAGAGCAGCTCAGAGTCGACAGAAAAGTTATGCCGACAACCGAAGAAAAGACCTAGAGTTTGAAGTGGGTGATAAAGTGTTCTTACGAATATCTCCCTGGAAGAGGGTTATGAGATTTGGAAAGAAGGGGAAGTTGAGCCCTAGATATATCGGTCCTTTCGAAATACTGGATCGTGTTGGGAAGGTAGCTTACCGATTGGCGCTTCCACCGAATCTCTCTCAAGTTCACGATGTGTTCCACGTATCTCTCCTGAGAAAGTACATACCAGATCCTTCACATGTACTCAGCTCAGAAGTTGTACCGCTGGAGCAAGATCTTTCTTATGAAGAACAGCCGATAGAGATTCTGGATCGTAGCGAAAAAGTCCTACGAAACAAGACCACTCGCTTGGTGAAAGTTTTATGGAGAAACCACCAACTTGAAGAAGCTACATGGGAGCTTGAGGATATGATGAGGGAGAAGTATCCTCATCTGTTTGTTGCAATGTGACGAATTTCGAGGGCGAAATTCTTTTTAAGGGGGGTAGAATGTAACACCCGAGACTTTTATGTTATATAAATCATCAAAGGAATCTTTTTCTACAGAACACTTGCTTGGCTTGCTTTACACGCAATCGCGACCTTCCTCGATGGCTTGCGTCGTACGCAATACCGAGTTTCACTAAACAACAATATGCTATTAAAACTAGCCATTATGAATAGTAATAACCACTTTTTGAAATTTTATAAATTTTATTTTTCAAAATGGACTTCATTTTTGGACTCAGAATATCGAAATTAGCCTAGGGTGAAATTTTGGTATTTTTCTGAAAACTTTCACTTTTTGATGAATAGTGAAACCACTAAGTGGTAGGTTAAAAACTGAATTTTGCATAAAACTTAATTTTTCCGCTTCTGTGAATGGAATTTCGAAAATCCGACAGACACGGTTGATATCAGTAAGTAAAATGTGGTTCAATGAGATAAAAATATTTTTTTGGTGAATAGTAACTTTTTACGATTTTTACCGCGGTTAATAGTAAATAGGGTAACTAAGGGTAAATATGATATTAATATTACCCTAACACATGTCCTAATTCTATTGGACAAGTGTAATTCGACCAAAAACAAACTTAGGAATAAAATATGACCATTTAGGCCCACTTGGATTAGATTAGGACATTTATTATTAATTTATTTAAAGAAGGGTTAAAATAGTTAAAATCAAAGTTTAATAAGTAAATAATTTTTAATATGGGGTTATACATAAGATAAATTCAATTTTAAATATTCATTAGAAAGATAAAAAGATTTCCTACATGATGGTATTTTATTTGTAATTTTTAGACATCAAATAATTTAATTTATTTATGACACAAAGATGATGCAGTAATTATCTTATTAATGAAATATTGACAAAATTGATAATATAAATACCAAAATAAATGTAATTTAAGACTTTTTATGAATTCCACTGATTTTCTAGGTTACTATGATATATTAATGTTGATTTAATCAACTTGGTTCGAACATATAATTCTGTTATGACTTTCACAAAAATCATATATCAAATAGTGTCAAAATTGACACAAAATAGTTTTTAAATCAAATATTATATTATTAATTGTTATTTTATTCCTAAAAATCTAAGGTTCGGCCAAATGACTTGGATAAGGATATATATATTAATAATGAACAATTTGGGGTTCGTTTGACATGTTATAGTAAGTTTATTAACCATATAGTGAAAGAAAACAAAAAGACGCGGTAAAAGTTAAATTAATTAACTTAGAGTTAAATCTAATTGATAAGGTTAAAATAATACCCTAAACTTGTCTAAATCCTATTGGTTGATAGGATTTCGACCCATCCCCACTTTATCTTCGAAATAAGACCCTTTGGAACCACTATAAACCGATTTTGACTTTAATATAAAATAATATTTTGAGATATTCCTAAGGTGCCCCTCTCCTCCCTTATAAAAGGGCACCTACTCCCCCTCCTCCTCACACCAATTTGAGCACTCAAGCTCGGCCAAACCCTGCCATTTTCTCCTCTCCACTTCCCTATAATAATCATAGAGGTCCTGGTCTTCTCCAAAGACCAATCATAGTTCCTTAAGTGGAGGATTCAAAGAGGCGTTCCAAAGAAGAGGTAATATCCATTACCGATCTTTTCAATTTCTTTCTTCTTCAACTTCTTCTTCTTTAGTTGTTTCATGATAAAGTAATAAAATCAGTATTACATACATACTGATATGTTATTATAAATATGAAACAACCCTAATTCCCCTTCTATCCATCCTACGGAAAAATGAAATCACAGTGCGTGCGTACGTACGGAATACCGTCTCCACGCCGTGGTGTAATCTATTTTTCCACCATCACCTTACAAGGATGGGTATAATGGTGTAATGAGTAACTATATATGATTATTATGAAGTAATATTGATACTGAAATAATATATATATATACTCCAATACAATTCCACGATCATAGGAACGATATCATCACTCGTGCGTACGTACGGAATACCGTCTCCACGATGTGATGCGACTCGTTCTACATGATCTTCATTTCATAATGATTATATAAATGAATTGAATGAATGAATATGGTATATACTACACTAATACCATTCTGGAAATGAATTATCTATAACCTAAAGATAAGAATAAGAATTTATTCAACAAAACACGCATAAGAACAAAAAGTTATAAAGACCCGAGTAACAAGTAACAATGAAATATTACTAACAAGAAGCTAATAATATGACCATATATGATATCATATCAATATGTATGATTCTGGAATAAGTCAATAACATTATTTAAACCATTATACAGGATCTTCGGACACGAACAAAGCAAATCGGACCTAAGGTAAGGGAAATATCACAATCTCATTTTTATCCGAGATTGTTTATTCATAAGTATTTACTGGGGTGTATTTTATCATCCACATCCATGTTTCATCAATATGTAATATTATTTCCATCCACCTACAATTTTTTAAATCCATTTTTACCCTTCGGTGAGTTTTTAGTAATATCTATGAAAGGAATCTTTTGTCATACGAGGTACTTTTTTGACTTTTCCGACAAAAGTACGAAGAATGTTTTTTTTAACTTATACGGCACGAACGGATTTCTACTGTTTTATAAAGCCTTATTTTCATGAAGCTTCCTCTAAAATATTTCATGACTATTTTCAATAAAATCTCTTTCTTTTAAAATTTCATGATGTTTTGTGAAAAGAAATTGATTTTGAAGAAGAAAGGATATTTTCCTCAAGAATTCAATTCAAGTGTTTTATCAAAATTATTTTCCGTCTAAGATAATAAAGGGTTCTGTTTCTATCCATATTTTTACATTGATTTGACTATGTTGTGATGAAATTGTGTTTATGAATTCCTTTATCTTATATGAATTTATTTATGATGTCATGATGTTTCAAGAATCCCATTTTTGTTACATGTGTTATGCGATGATGTATGTTTTATGATTATGTGGCACACATAAGAAAGGAATCATTATAAGATGGGTGGGACCTATATCTCCCTCCAATGCATTGGGTAAAGATTTTATATCTCATGAGATAGACATGGCTGGAACGGAAGGTTATTTCGGTTCAGTGATACAGGACTGAAACGAGGAGTGAACTCGGTTCAGAAAGGGACTTTGTCCACTAAGATAGTCTTGGCAATGAGTCATGACTAACAAGAAATGATTTTCCATGATTATGTGTGCATGCCACAAAGTTTCAAGTTTTATGTTATGATTATGGGGATCTCATTTTCACTTCTATGATTTATTCCATGATAAGATATTATGATCTCTTTTGCAGGTTTTGATCTTCATAAAGATATGATATGATTTTTATTTCCTTTATTTGCCCTTGCTGAGCATTTGAGCTCACCCTTTTATGTTTTCTTTTCCCCAGGTCAGGAAGATGGATATTAAGTAGAATATGCTAAAAGGGACCCTAGATATGATGAAATAAATGGGAGACACTGTAGAAGATTTATGAACCAGTTGTTTATGTTTCCCAGTTTCTAAAGACACTATACCTATACGGTCCTTTGTGGTTTTGTCATATGTTGTAATAAGTGTGCTTCAATTTCGAAGTATTAACAATGTATGTAAAGTATGGGTCGTTATAACGTGATCAGATTTCATTCCCCATTGTAATCATTCAAGAATAATTAACACGGTTTGATTAAAAATAATATTTATGAACTTAATATAATTTGGTATATTAATAAAATACATCCAATCCATAAAAAACATGACTTACATAACAAAACATATAATGTAAAATGAATCAGTTAACACCCGAAACAATGATACTACTGAAATATTATTAAGAAAAAAATATTAGAGGATCGTATATGATATCATAATAATGTATGTGGTTATTTTTTAATTTAATAATAATAATTTAACTATTATACACGAGGTTAATTTACCCACTACTATTTAAAATTAAATGGTAAAGGTTAATTACTCAATATCATTATTAAATAAGTTTTTTTCATTGTAAGTATTTTCAGGGACATATTTACAATCCATGTCCATGTTTAATAAAAAAGTTTTCAAAAGGAATATTTTAAGGTCTTTATGAAGGTAATATTTTTCAATGTCATCATTTTAAAAAGTTTTAATAATTTATTTTTCTAAATATTTTTTATTAACATCCATTTTTTCGAAATAATTTTATGGATTTATTTATAAGGACATGATTATTTTAAAATGCTAATTATATTAAAAAGATTCAATTTGGTATGAGACACTTTGATAAAAAAAATAACTTTTAGATGTCTTCTTTTATAAATGTGTGTCATTTAAATGATTTCGAAAAAAAATTATATTACTCTCAAAGGGATTTACTAATCAATTTCAACTATGTCGACATCTTTTATTAGATATTATTCTTGATTGAGGTTGATTGATTATAATACAATTTTTCATATTATATTGAATGAGTTGTGATATATTTTGTTGTGGTTCTTCTATTTTTATAACATTAATTGTTTATGGTTAATTTATTGACATTTTGTATGCCAGTTTTTATATAAATGTTTATCTTATTATTCACCATTTTCATTTACGGAATGCATTGGAATTTGTAAGTTATGTTTGTGGTCCATTATAGCCCCTCAATGCATTGGTAGGTCTCATGTCACAAATTAGCATCTATGCTCCTGGACTTTATAAAATTTTCATTTTTAGTCTTGGAATTAGGCCTTGACTATGTGGTTATGATATTCTACATTAGGCATTACATCATTAAAAAAATAACTATTGATATTAAATGTGATTATTCAATTAGTAGAATATCCATGTGAAAAAATAAATTACATTATATTATTTTTATTTTCCATATTATGATAATGTTTTATTTTAAAAGGATTGTTTTTTAATCTTATACATTTCCTTAAAAGTTTATTCTTATTTATGAAAGTTTCTGCTATATTTTTATCCCTACTGAGCATTTATGCTCACCAATTTCTTATGTTTTATTTTTCCCACGATGTGAAGATGTATATTATGACTAAACTACAGGTAAAGGCTAAGGGATATGAGTGTGGTCTATGGATACATGAAATTTCCTTTTTTAATTTCACAATGTAATGTAAATCTTATGTATATATCTTGTACTTACAAGGCTAACAACTGATCGGTTATTCGGGACATGATTCCATGCATTATGCCAATGTATTAAAGTAATTCACTAGCTCTAGGATTTAAGGGTCGGTGTGTTTCATTTAATCACATAATAATCATATAGAAATTCTCACATTTACCTCAAAATATCATCAATTATAGTTGAAGTCTTACATAGAAATACAGTTTTCATAATAACATATTACCTTAGATCGGACAATAATTTCCATATATAATCTGAATCATTATAAGACCACAAAATGTTTGGATTATTCCAAAATATAGTGAACCATTACATCGTAACGAAAATCTTGTATAATTGTATTTACCATAATCTTATAATATTCTCAAAATATCAAAGGTCATCCGAAGAAAAAATAATCTCTTAATCAAAAAATAATTTTCCAATTCCATGTAAATATATTTAATAAATTACATGTAACAAACATACAATTATTATATATCTATAATAAAATTTAACTTAAAATAACAAATCATACTAACCGGGACTTCACATAGGCTAGTGTTAGGTGATGCACACATTTCATCCTTCTATTGTGGGTTCAATTACAATGGCCTTTCCAAACATGATGGGTTGTCACCCATCATGTAGGTTGTCATTATTCTAAGACTATATAATTCATATAATATTCCCAATACTTTATAAAGTCCCAAAATTAACCATAACATGTTTTAACCTCATTTTTTATCCCAAAATCTTCTTTTTTTCTAGAAAAGTAATAACCCATAATTAACTGAAAAATAAATGTCTCCAAAAATACTATTAGTCACATTAATATTTTACAACATAGATCCTCCAAAGTAGTTATGTGAAAATAATCTTATGATCAACCTAAAAAATATAAACTCTATAATATATCTATAACTCTTAATAAAACATCCTAATATCAAATTTTGACCAAACCCTACTATAATACCAACTACAAGAAAATGAAATTAAAAATAAATTATTGTGATTATTTTAAAAATATAAATCACAATATTTTACAAATAATATTTTAGGTCTATTTTTTTATATAATTAAGTAAATATATTACATTTTAAACCCATACATTATAAGAGGAAAAATATACTTAGTAACCATTTATTCTACCAAGGGAAACCATTTGGAAATATAAATTTTTTCTTTTCATGAAATATCTTACCAATTTTCATTATGGCTTCATTCATGTCCCTATTCTCCCTCAAACCCTATGAAAAACATCTAAAACATGGGTTGAGAACAAAAAATTTGTAAGGGAAATAAAAATATTGTAAAATTTTTACTCATTAAAAACCTGAAACCTCAAATATAATTTACCTTTATGTAAAAATTTCTTTTATATTGTGAAATAAAAATATTTCTCCAGAAAAAACACATATTTTACTAAAATAAAATAATTACAACCCAAAGAAAAAAAATCCTTCATGATACTTAAATAATAATATAAAATAAACCTTTTCCAAAAAAAATTAATTATAATAATAATATGTTAGGCTTCCAATTATGCTGTTAAGGGATTAACAAGTGCTATTTGTGCCACCCAATGTCAAGATATATTGGGCTTCCTCGATTCTATCTAGGATGATCAATGTTATCTTGTAGCATACTTATCAAGAACTCATATGCCATCCTTTATTATTCTATAATAGTCTTACCCAACACTATATGGTACACCCCATGTTTACTATATATCAGGTTCACCCATTTACAATAATTCAAAAGTATTAAATAATTAAGGAAACACATTCATCATAAAAACCATTAAGAAAACACTTTCAATCCCATATAAGAATCACTTTTTTAATAAACTATATTATCTCGAGAACCCATTTTCAATTCCTAATGTATCATTTCATTTTAAAACATTTTCAATACCAAAATAAAAAAAGATAAATATGTATTTTCATTATTGGAAATAAGAAATCCTTTAAAGAATTATTACCTTAAATAACGGTTGTGTTGGTGGAAAAGTCATTATCGTCATGCCCCTTTGGAATAGAATGTTTTTCAATTAATTTTGTTCAAAAAATAACATATAAACATGTAAAAGTATTCCTTTTTAAAATCCATCAATTTAAATTCAAAATAGATGTTAAATATCTTTTATAATATTTTTATTTAATTAAAAATATTGTCAATAATATTGGCATGAATAAAATATATTGAAAATAAATCTTTAAACACTCAAATTGTATCATGCCACATTGAACATATAAATTATAAGCCCCATTAATGAATAATATTTATCAAAAATTTTAATAAAATGATAATAAACTAATTAGTATTATGACCCATAATATGGGTATGTATATACACCTCTGAAATTATAGTGGGTGTATAATTTCAAAATATGCCACAATAAAAGGAGGTTGAGACTAAGTCCCTTACCATGAGTCTAAATTTTCATGTGAATTATTTATATTCTTGAAGGAAAAAATTTGATTATTTTATGATTTCTTGATAACCATTTCAATATTTCATTTTCCTTTCAAATAACTTATTGCTATGTTTTATCAATTAACTAATTATTAATGTCCATGTTAGAAGTTTTGATGATATTCTGTACATGGGTCCAAAAAAGAATTTGGTATGATGTCAATTTTCAATGATGAAATTAGTCCATCATATAAAAAAAATATTAAATAAATAATAATAACTTATATATATATATATCATAATTTTATATCTTTTCATTAAATATTGATATCCAAAATTATTTATGTTACAATAATTTAGATGATAAGCCATATGTACACATGAATAATGTTCTCTTTTTTCAACTATCATTATGGAAAGAAAGTAAGTATTATTTATTAATTATACAATAACAATAATATATTAATATAATTTTAATAATTTTAATGTATTTATATATCTAATTCATGTGATGTGGTGAGGTAAAATGGATCACTTCACTTCATCGAGCTGATAGTTCGAACGTACTCTGGAAAGAAGTAATCATTTTTATGTACATTGAATGGTAAGGAAATTATAGATATATTATTATTTATTATGGAACAAATTTCATTAATATAAAATATAAACATTAATTTCATAATTATAATTAATATTTAGAGTTGATGATGGAAAACTAATTTTTTCAGTTTGTGAGGTGGTAGTATCTCAAACACACTAATGATTAATTTATTTTCTAATAGATTAAATTAGATATTGATTTAGATGATAATATTAGAATAATAAGGTCTACATATTTTGAAGAGAAAATAGTCATTATTTCAACATGGTTTAATAAGATATTATGGAATTAGAATAATAACTGAAAAAAAATTCTTCATTAAAACAACATTCCATCTTTAGATGATCTCTTTTTCATAACACCATAATAAAACTATGGTTTGTTTTCAGCTTAAAATAAGTGTTCTAGAATGGGGGAGTTATTATAGGAATCTATTTGGGTAGATATTTTCATAACCAATTTGGTTTTTATGTGTGAGGAATAGAGATGAATGAGTTCCCTTTTATATAAGAGGGGAGTGACACTCTTGGAATTATTCAAAATATTATATTAATATGAATTAAATTTCTATTTATAATTTATGCAAAAAACTATTTTCAAGGATAAGATTATTATAGTTCAAAATCAATTCATCCAATGGAAATTAGACATGTTATATTTATTTTATAATACTTTAATTTAGCATTGAATCTTATTTATCCTTTTAAATTATTACTGGGATATCATGTAATTTAAAAATTATTTATAAAAACAATTATTATAAAAATAAAAAATGACCAATAGATTATTTATTTAATAAATTTCAAAAATATCCCAAATAATTTACGGAATTATATATATATATATATATGGTTTTTATATCTTTTAATAAACTATTATTTATTTTAAAATATAATTTATGTCAATTTTGACACTATTCAATACATGAAATTTGAAAAATATTCTAAAAATCTAATATATTCAAAAAAAAATTTAAAACATCACTATATTTTCAAATAAAACTATAAAATTTATTTAATTAAATTAATTATAACAAATAACATTTATTTTAATATTTTAAGACCTATATATCAAATTCTTTAATTAATTAAACAATCACTAAATCATTATTGTGTAACAATTTAAGGTAGTAATTTTTTTACTAGAAATTATAAATAAATCACCATGTTGTGTATAAATATTTTATATTTAATATTACGATTTATAGTCCCACATATCTCTTATATAACAACATAGTAAAAAATATTTATCTTGTTAAAAACAAAAGTTTGTCAAGTTTGACTTTTCATTGAATAAATTATTATAAAGTTTTTATTTTTATCCAAATGGAGATAAATAGTCAAATAACTAACCAAATAATTCCTATAAATGAATAATACTCATACCAAAATATTGGGACATTCTTTCAGGTCATTTTCTAATATTTATAATATTTTTTTACCCTTAATTACCAAATTTTCCATTAACCATGGTAAAAATACACCAATGTTAATATTTATAGTTTCTCCAAAAAATAAATGATAAATATTTACTAAATTTTACCCATATAAATCATTGTATTTAATATATATTTCAAAATTAAAAACCCAAAATTGGGTAAAATTAAATTAAAATTAATCTCATTGTTGTAATGAGATGACAGGTTTCTAACGTGAATGCGTTCAAAATAATAAAATGCTTTAATATTTAATTTCATTTTGAAAATAGTTCCAATAAATATAATCGAATTAATTGATACAAAATTTATCTAATTATACGTTAAACCCAATCATAATTATACATTATCACAATAAACTATTTAGATGAAAATGTTTTTTTTAAAATTTAAATGTAACATTTTTTCGCAAATCCTCAAAACATGATACATATCAGAAAAAACAAAAAAGTAAACCAAATTATTTTTCTATTTTCGCCTTTAAAATAATAATTTCATTTTTTTCAAATATATTTTCTTAAACTATCAGAAGTCTATATTTAAAATAATTTCACCAATTAAATGTGACAACACTTTGGGTTTAGAGAAATTTTCCTTTTATGATTAAAATGGTTTTTTTTCATATATGATGTCTAAAAAACATAAAATATGAATTTTCAACAAATGATTTTATATATTATATATATATTTCATTAATATAATCTAACAAGGTTGGTTTTTTTTAATATAATTAAAAAAATTGTCTTATTTAAATAGTTTTTTTGAAAAATATTTTCTTTTATTTTAAAAATGGTGTTACATAAATATATTTATTTTTTGGTTACCATAGAATTAATTATATATACATGTGTAAACCATATTTTTAAAAATCTATTTAATAACATTCATACCCACCATTCTATTAACTATGTTATAATGGTGTCATTAAAATAATAATATTTAGTTGTTCACAAAATATAGATGTGTCGTATCATTAACCCTATCCAACACAGTGTTTTAAATTCTTAAAATTAAATATGTTAGAAAGCTTGTTTTTGGTATTAAAACTATTGGTGATACTTCTTGTATTTATAGATACATCCATATTACCACATCCTCGACATGGATTGGTTGTATTCATTTCAATATATCATGGATTGCTGTAGGGAATGGTTTTATTTAAAGGTGATGATGGTGATCCTTAAAATTTGATGGGAATGTGAGACGCTTGAATGAGAGAAATTTTGTCTCATCCTTGTATTCCTTTACAGAAGACTTAATGCTGAGTTTGTCAAATATTCAGAAGTACATGTTGATCATGATTGTGAATAATTATCCCATCATCTTTCTAGATGAGGATTTATCTGTCACGACCCGCCCTCGGGGTCCGTGCCGTGACTACCCCAAGCCCGCCTTCCATAGGCCAGGGGCTGGCGACTAGCACCATGGCGTAAATCCTGGTAAAAAGGGAAGGCATTGCCTTTGTAAAGTAAACAGACACCACAGAATAAGCAAGCGGAAAGTAAACACTAAGCAAAAGCAGAGTACAAATGAAAGTGTGGAAAAGTAAATGGGCCAGTATACAAACCCAAACTGAAAGTAAAGTACAACTCGAAAGGAAAAACAGCAACTGAAAAGTAAAAGCCGCTACACTGAGCTGTCCACTGGAAATCCCCCCAGAAGGGTGGGTATAGATAGCTTCACTGTTCCACGGGTCCCGCCGTCTGCTCTGAGCACGTCCCGCCCAGTGATCCACCTCCAGGTACCGTCCTGCTCTGCAAGCCTTAGCCAAGATCAACGTTGTCCATCGTCTGCAACCAACACAACGTAGTGCAGGCAAAGCCCGTGCAGGGGTGAGTATAAGCTACTCAGTAGGGACCCCGAGAACCCTGAAGGTCTCTCAAATCCACAAAGGATAAATCACGAAGAGAGGTACAATCACGAAGTAACAATCGACATTGCTTAGGTATATGACCATATATATACCTAAGTCATCAATTTCAAATACGCTCCATCCTCCGAGCCCAAGTACAACTCAGTCCACACAGGAAAGTAAACGTATTCCACACAGGAAAGAAAAACGAAATCCACACAGGATAGCATAACACAATCCACACAGGAAAGCAACTGGATTCAGCTCACACAGGTATACTTCTTCGAAAGACGATAAAGATGATCTCTGATCCATCTAAGTCGTCGGACCCACGAAGGATCGATAGATAACTAACCCCCGCAAAGGACCCACACAAGATCGGGCCCACATAGGACCTGTAGGCGCTGGTTCACACAGGACCGCTGAGCGCAAAGACCCACAAAGGATCGGACCCACACAGGATCGGGCCCACACAGGACCTGTAGCACTGATCCACGTAGGATCGCTGAGTGCTGTAGTCGTCGTCGTTGAATCCACACAGGATCTCTGTACTGTCATCGTCGTAGTCACAGTAGCAGTAGTAGCAGTAGTAGTCACAGTAGCAGTCGCAGTCAGCAGTAGGGTTCCCGCACACAGCAAGCTCGTTCGGAGGGTCCGCTCCACGAGCCGAGAGGCTGATACATCAACTGTCACAAAGTCCAGAGTTGATGTATCCAAAAGTTCCGTATCGTCTACAGGAATTCAACGCAACAGACGGCGCGTCGATCGGACGCCCGGTCTGAAAGTTATTGGCATTTTCGTCCCCAGGGCCCGGTTGATTTTTTAAGGCAAAACCAACCCGACTGTACTCCACCTATGTCCAAACCACGGACGGAGTATGCCAAAATAACCGTCTCACTAAGAGGAACACAACAAAGCTGACGGCATGTCAATCGGACATCCGTAGCTCAAGATATGAGTGTTTCCGCTCCGAAGGCCCGGTTGGTTTCATGAACGAACCAACCCGGCCGAACTCAAAGTGTTCCAAAACTTTGAGTGTGATATATCGAAACGAACGTCTCGATCCAAGGATCGCGTTTCCGCGGACAGGTCGTCGATCGGAGGTCCGTGGCTCAAGTTATGTCCAAAAGACCAAAATCGTCTCGAAACGGGGGGTCCGGGTCCGAGCCGACCCGGCCCGACCCCCCCTGGGTCGGCCCGAACCGGGTCGACCCGACCCGGGTCCGACCCGGCCCAGCCGGCCGGCCGGCGGCGCGGTGTCCTGGCGGCGCGGCGGCGCGGCGGCCTGGCGCCGCATGGATGCAGCGCGCGGGGGGGCATGCCCCCCGCTTGTTTCAAAAAAAAACCGGCGCGGCTTATAGCCACGCCTTGGAGAACCGGCCCCCCTCGTGGGGGCCTTCTTGAGGAGAACCGGGGGGCCGCCTGCCCCCCTCAAAGAAACCCCCCCCCCAATTAAATGGGGGGGCTTTTGAGCGCTGGCTGGGGGAATTAAATTCCCCCAGATTTTGACCATCCGGCCGGCCACCTGGCCGGCCGGTTTTTCTCCAACGGGAATGGAAAACCGGTCCCCTTTCCGGCTTCCGACGCCGGTGGCCCGACCGCCGGTCTTCTCGTCCCGCCGCGGCCCGGAACCGGCCGCGGTGTTCGTCGTCCGGCGCGGTGCGACGGCACCGCGCCCCTCCGCCACGCCTTTGATTCCTTTCGACGCGGCGCGACGGCGTCGCGTTCTTGATGATCCTTCCACGACGCGACGCGACGGCGCCGCACAATATAAGTGTGCGAATAACCGCGTGGTGCGACGGCACCACTCCATCATGTTTCATCCGCAATATAAATGAACAAGAACAAAGGAGGAGGTTCGGCCGTGTTCATGCGGTCCGGCCCCCTCACGTTCAATGATAATACATATTTAAATATCCCCACGTTAGTCATGCCAGAACCACGAACAAGAATAAATAAATAAACAAATAACAAAAACCCCTACCTTGGGTTCATGTTCGAAGATTGTCAACGACCCGCGGAAGACAACGTCGCGGAGGTCGGGCGTTGCAGTAATCGTTCGTCAAATCTGTTGACGAAGTGGTACGTCCGAAGAGGTATGTCGTTGGAGAATCTTCGTATGCCGACGAAGGAAGTCCGAGGAGGAAGCGGCGTTCCCTCTCGTTGACACTGAAGACGAAGAAGAGAGGCGTGGCGTTCTTCGTCGGAGCTTGAGCGTTCTTCGTCAAAGCTTGAGCGTTCTTCGTCAAAGCTTGAGCGTTCTTCGTCAAAGTTTGAAGAAGAAGGAAAAGCTCTCAAAAGCTCTCAAGATGGCTAAACAATTCTAACCAAATAAAATAAGATAGAGACTTATTTTATTCACAAACTTAACAAATTGAATTTCAAAGGTTTGAAATTCAAATAAGATAACTCCAAAATTAAATAACAAGTTTTCATGTTAATTAAAGAGGGGTTAAAGGAGTTTTGAGAGGAGATGGAAGGATGGGTTTCGTGTGGGCCCCACCACACTTAATCCTCCCAAGGGAGGTTAAGTAGATGTGGGTCCCACCTTTAACTTCCTTTGAGAGGAGTTAACCAACAAGTAAGAAAAATAAAAAGTGTTCCAAAATTTTATTTAACTTCTTATAAATCTCCCAAAAACTAACTTTCATCCCGCAATAAACGCAACTTCAGAAAAGGTCTCCTTAAGTGAATATCGGCGCTGCGAGTTCATCGGTGTCCTCGGATTCCAATTCCAAGCACCGGATCAAAAGTTATAAATTCCCGCTCATTCGTTCACTAAACGTACCCGAGCCAATTTCGGAAATTGATTCCGGGCACTCCGGGCCTCTGAATCAGGTGCCGTCAGAAACCGCGCTCTTGTAAAATTCCAAAGAAAATTAAGAAAAAATTTCCCTTGAATTGTACGGGTCTTTACATTACTCCCACCTCAGGGCTTTACGTCCCCGTAAAGATACATCAAAACTAGGGAAACAAATGAGGGTACTGAGCACGCATCTGAGCCTCTCGTTCCCATGTGCTCTCCTGGAGATTCCCGTGCTGCCATCTGATGCGCACAAGAGGAATCGATCGCCCACGTAGGACTCGCTCCTGTCGATCCTCTATCTCCACCGGGACCTCCGTAAAAGTCGCCCCATCGTCAACGTCAAGCTCCCCATGGTCAATGATGTGCGTCGGGTCGTGCACGTATCTCCTCAGCTGAGACACGTGGAAGACGTCGTGCACCCGGTGCAACTGAGGTGGTAGAGCCAGGTGATAAGCCACCTCACCAATCCTGCTGAGGACCTGGAAGGGTCCGATGAAGCGCGGAGATAACTTGCCGCCACGGCCAAATCTCCGAATACCACGTCGAGGTGAGACCCGCAAGAAGACGTGGTCGTCATCCTCAGACTCTAGTGGCCTCCGCCTCCTGTCAGCGTATGACTTCTGCCGGCTCTGAGCTATCCTCATCCGCTCCTGGATGACCTGGACCTTCTCTGTCGTGGCCTGGACCATCTCCGGTCCCACAAGTGCTGACTCTCCAGGGTCTGTCCAGCACAAAGGAGATCTAAAACGTCGGTCGTACAATGCCACATACGATGCCATCCTGATGGTGGAGTGGTAGCTGTTGTTGTACGCAAACTCCACCAAGGGTAGGTGGTCCTCCCAGCTACGACCAAAGTCGAGGACACATGCGCGGAGCATGTCCTCGAGAGTCTGAATGGTCCTCTCCGTCTGACCATCCGTCTGAGGGTGAAAGGCTGTGCTCAGACGTAGCTGCGTCCTGAACGCCTCCTACAACCCCTTTCAAAGCTGGGAAGTAAAGAAAGCATCTCGATCGGAGACGATAGATGATGGCACACCATGGAGCCGCACAATCTCCTGAACGTAGAGACATCCCAAGCTCTCCACTGAGCCCTGCTCTCTGATGGGTAAGAAGTGTGCCGACTTGGTGAGTCGGTCAACAATCACCCAGATGGAGTCGTGACCTCTGGAAGTACGTGGTAGTCCAGTCACGAAGTCCATAGATATGTCGTCCCACTTCCACTCCGGGACCTCCAAGGGCTGTACCAAGCCTGCTGGTACCTGATGCTCTGCCTTCACCTGCTGACAGGTGAGGCATCGAGAAATGAACTCTGACGTTGCCTTCTTCATGCCCGACCACCAGTGTTGTCGTCTGAGGTCCTGGTACATCTTCGCCACTCCTGGATGTACCGCCAAAGGAGAAGTGTGAAACTCTCTCAGCACTTCCTCTCGCAAAGCGACTGGTACCATGGCACGTCCTCTAAAAAGGATGTCGTGCTCTGCTCTAAGGGTGAAACCATCAGGTGCCTATCCCGAGGATATCTGTGCACGCCGTATCTCACAGTCAGCGTCCTCACGCTGTGCCTCTTTGACCCGCTGCAGTAGTGGAGGGGTGACTGTGAGAGATTGGAGGAAGGCTGCTCCATCTCTATCCACGAAGGATATCTGCAATGAGGCTAGCTGCTTTGTCGCCTCCTCAAGTAGCTGAATGCCCGTCCTCCTGCTGAGGGCATCGGCTACCATGTTCCTCTTCCTAGGAGTATAGACTATCTCAAAGTCATAGTCCCGGAGGAACTCGAGCCATCGCCACTGTCTCAGGTTTATGTCCTTCTACGAGAAGATATACCTGAGACTCTGATGATCGGAAAAGACTGTAAAGCGCTCGCCCATCAGATAGTGTCACCATGTCTTCAAAGCGAAGACCACTGCTGCTAACTCCAGGTCATGGGTAGCGTAGTTCTGCTCATGCGGCCTCAACTGACGTGATCCATAGGCGATCACTGCCCGCTCCTGCATCAGAACACATCCGAGTCCGGTACCTGATGCATCACAGTAGACTACGTACCCTACTCCCTCCTCTGGAAACCTCATGATAGGTGCGCTATTCAATCTCTGTCTCAGCTCCTGGAAGCTCTGCTGACATCTGTCTGACCACACGAAGGGTTTCCCCTTCATCGTCAAAGCTGTGAGTGGTGCTGCAACTCTAGAGAATTCTGGCATGAATCTCCGATAGTATCCAGCTAGTCCCAAGAAACTCTTAACCTCAGTCACGCTCCAGGGTGGCTCCCATGCTAACACAGCCTCGATCTTCGCAGGATCCACTGCAACTCCCGCCTCAGAGATAACATGTCCCAAGAAGTGGACCTCACGTATCCAAAACTGGCACTTCAAGAGCTTACCATAAAGCTAGTGCTCTCAGAGTGTGTCTAGTATAACTCGCAAGTGATAGGTGTGCTCCTCCTCAGTCGTAGAGTAAATCAGAATGTCGTCGATGAAGACCACGACAAACCGATCGAGGTATGGCTGAAAGATCCTGTTCAAGAGAGCCATGAACACTACTGGATCATTGGTTACACCGAAAGGCATAACCAAGAACTCATAGTGGCCATACCGACATCTGAAGGACGTCTTCTGCACATCCTCATCTCTGACTCTGAGCTGATGATAGCCTGACCTGAGATCTATCTTCGAGAACCACCGTGCTCCCTTGAGCTGATCAATGAGGTCATCAATCCTTGGTAGCGGATACTTGTTCCTCACTGTCACCTGGTTCAGGCGACGATAGTCAACACAAAGCCGCAGGCTCCCGTCCGCCTTCTTGGTGAACAAAATTGGGGAAGCCCAGGGTGAAACACTGGGTCGGATGAACCCCTTGCCCTGCAAGTCCTCCAACTGTACCCGTAGCTCTCGAGGCTCGGAGGGGGCCTTCCGATATGCTGGATTGGATATCGGGGCTATCTCGGGGTACAAGTCAATATAAAAGTCTACCTCTCTGCGAGGAGGTAGCCCTAGAACGTTATCGGGAAAAACGTCCGCAAACTGATCCACCACTGTAGGAAAACCCGGACTCCGCACGTCAACTGCTCCAAGGATGAGGCTAGCTAACTGATGAGTGATGGGCTGTCCTCTCCTCCGCGGAAGTCCATCCTGTGCTGCAAAGGCTCCCCTCTCGCCGGTGAAGGTGAACCTGCTCCCGTCGGTGCGTACACATCGCACCGTGCACCTAAAACAGTCAATCTGTGCATGGATAGTAGATAGCCAATTCATGACCAAGATGACGTCGTAAGGCCTCGACGCTGCTACAAGAAGATCCCAGCCGAAGCTCTCGCCTCCTAGAGTAAGCTCACACTGCCGGCACCAGTGCATAATCGTCGATTCTGCTCCCGTAGGAGTCTCTAGCCGTAAGGATCGAGCCAACGGCTCTGTCGGAATCTCCGAGCTCCAAACAAGGGCAGCGGCTAAGAAAAAGTGACTCGCTCCTGTTTCTATAAGAACTGCAGCAAGGGTGTAATAGACACAGATAGTTCCTAGAATCATCTCGGGTGCGCCGTGGTCGTAGGTCTCTGCTGCCTGGAGCTGTGCCTATCTCTGCCCGCCAGCTCCCTGTGGTTGGGGTGGACCTCCTGGTGATGGTGGTGGCAGAGCCTCAAAGCGTCGCCCACCACGGGCTGCTCGTCCAGCTCCTCTACCTTGTCCGCCTCCTCCCTACGGACTGCCACGGTTGACCCTCTGCCTCTGCCTCGGTGGTCCCTCAACCGACTGCTGCTCCTCGGCATGGCGGGTCGGGCAGTCACGAGCCATGTGGCCCTGCCCGCCACACGAGTAGCACTGTCTGCCTCTCGAAAGACTGGCTCCTCGCTGTGTGCTCCGCACTGCTGAGCCAGTGCCCTGAGGTCGTCTGCCCGAAGGTCTGGTCTGTCTGGACCCCTGTGTCATCCGTCGACTGCCTGCTGTAGATGAATCTGCCACGTGCCGCCCTGCGGTGGGTCACTGCGCTGGTGTAGACTCAGCAAGGAAGCTCTCGATCAGGAGGGCCCGCTCCAGCACTCCTGTCTGAGTCGGTATGCTGAGGGTGATCAGCGATGCCCTGATCTCGTATCTCAAACCCTGCTCGATGGTCTGGGCCCGGAAGAATGGGTCCCATACCATGTCGGTCGAGTAGCGTGAGAGATCAGTAAATCTCGCCGAGTACTGAGCAACCGTCATGCTGCCCTGCTGCAGCTGTAGAAGCTCCTGGATACTAACTGCACGAAGGGTGGCTGGGACGAACTCCGAGCGGAAGAGGTTCTCAAAGTCCGTCCAAAGTAGTGATGCCTCATCGTGCACCTGGAGCATCAAGCTCCACCATCGTCCTGTTGGTGCGTGTAGTAGGCTCGCAGCGAGGATCACCATGAAGTCTACTGGTGTCCTCACCAGCCTAAACACACGCACCACGGCCTCCAGCCAGTCCTCTGCTGCCTGGGGATCCGTCTCCCCGCGAAACCTGGGTGGTCGCTGGCGCTGAAACTCATGCAGTGCGCTGAGGCGACGTGCATCATCAGCGGCTGGTGCTGGAAGCATCAGGGGCTCGGCGGGTAGAACTACCACTGGTGCCACTGCTGACAAAGGGCCATGCACCGAAGCCTCGTCGCTCGGTGGGCTGTCGTCACACTCGACTCTCGGAACCCTAGCTGACTGCCGTCGTGGGGCCATCCTGAATAGGAAACAGGTGTGCCGCGGTCAAACAGTATACCTGGTGAGCTGACACAAATAAATCACAAAGAAAACTTCGAAACACACACGCAATCAATGTTTTCGTGAATTAAGTCGGAAATCAGAAGTCAGGGTCCTGGTGTACGGATACGTCGGCCGCCGCACCAACACTGGACTCCCTGGACTGATAACCACACTGAATACGCTAAACATTATTGCTTCACATAGAAAAGATCAGAGTTCGCGGTAGAACCGAACTCCTCTGATACCAATTTTTCACGACCCGCCCTCGGGGTCCGTGCCGTGACTACCCCAAGCCCGCCTTTCATAGGCCAGGGGCTGGCGACTAGCACCAAGGCGTAAATCCCGGTAAAAAGGGAAGGCATTGCCTTTGTAAAGTAAACAAACACCACAGAGTAAGCAAGCAGAAAGTAAACACTAAGCAAAAGCAGAGTACAACTGAAAGTGTGGAAAAGTAAATGGGCCAGTATACAAACCCAAACTGAAAGTAAAGTACAACTCGAAAGGGAAAACATCAACTGAAAATTAAAAGCCGCTACACCGAGCTGTCCACTGGAAATCCCACCTGAAGGGTGGGTACAGATAGCTCCACTTCTCCACGGGTCCCGCCGTCCGCTCTGAGCACGTCCCGCCCAGTGATCCACCTCCAAGTACCGTCCTGCTCTGCAAGCCTCAGCCAAGATCAACGTTGTCCGTCGTCTGCAACCAACACAACGTAGTGCGGGCAAAGCCCGTGCAGGGGTGAGTATAAGCTACTCAGTTGGGACCCCGAGACCCTTGAAGGTCTCTCAAATCTACAAAGGATAAACCACGAATAAATGTACAATCATGAAGTAACAATCGACATTGCTTAGGTATATGCCCATACATATACCTAAGTCATCAATTTCAAATACGCTCCATCCTCCGAGCCCAAGTACATCTCAGTCCACACAGGAAAGTAAACGTATTCCACACAGGAAAGCAAAACGAAATCCACACAGGATAGCATAACACAATCCACATAGGAAAGCAACTGGATTCAGCTCACACAGGTATACTTCTTCGAAAGACGATAAAGATGATCTCTGATCCATCTAAGTCGCCGGACCCACGAAGGATCGATAGGTAAATAACCCCCGCAAAGGACCCACGCAGGATCGGGCCCACATAGGACCTGTAGGCGCTGGTTCACACAGGACCGCTGAGCGCAAAGACCCACACAGGATCGGACCCACACAGGACCTGTAGCACTGATCCACGTAGGATCGCTGAGTGCTGTAGTCGTCGTCGTCGAATCCACACAGGATCTCTGTACTGTCGTCGTCGTAGTCATAGTAGCAGTAGTAGCAGTAGTAGTCACAGTAATAGTCGCAGCCAGCACTAGGGTTCCCGCACACAGCAAGCTCATTCGGAGGGTCCGCTCCACGAGCCGAGAGGCTGATACATCAACTGTCACAAAGTCCAGAGTTGATGTATCCAAAAGTTCTGTATCGTCAATAGGAACTCAACGCAACAGACGGCGCGTCGATCGGACGCCCGGTCTGAGAGTTATTGGCATTTTTTGTCCCCGGGGCCCGGTTGGTTTTTAAGGCAAAACCAACCCGACCGTACTCCACCTGCGTCCAAACCTCGGGCGGAGTATGCCAAAAGAACCGTCTCACTAAGAGGAACACAACAAAGCTGATGGCACGTCAATCGGACGTTCGTAGCTCAAGATATGAGCGTTTCCGCTCCGAAGGCCCGGTTGGTTTCGTGAACGAACCAACCCGGCCGAACTCAAAGTGTTCCGAAACTTTGAGTGCGATATATCGAAACGACCGTCTCGATCCAAGGATCGCGTTGCCGTAGACGGTTCGTCGATCGGAGGTCCGTGGCTCAAGTTATGGCCAAAAGACCGAAACCGTCTCGAAACGGGGGGTCCGGGTTCGGGCCGACCCGGCCCGACCCCCCCTAGGTCGGCCTGAACCGAGTCGACCCGACCCGGGTCCAACCCGGCCCGGCCGGCCGGCCGGCGGCGCGGCGGCGCGGCGACGTGGCGGCCTGGCGCCGCACGGATGCAGCACGCGGGGGGCATGGCCCCCGCTTGTTTCAAAAAATACGGCGTGACTTATAGCCGCGCCTTGGAGAACCGGCCCCCCCTCGTGGGGGCCTGCTTGAGGAGAACCGGGGGGCCGCCTGCCCCCCTCAAAGAAACCCCCCCCCCCCAATTAAATGGGGGGGCTTTTGAGCGCTGGCCAGGGGATTTAAATTCCCCCGGATTTTGACCATCCGGTCGGCCACCTGGCCGGCCGATTTTTCTCCAATGGGACCGGAAAACCGGTCCCCTTTTCGGCTTCCGACGCCGGCGGCCCGGCCGCCGTTCTTCTCGTCCCGCCGCAGCCTGGAACCGGCCGCGGTGTTCGTCGTCCGACGCGGTGCAACGACACCGCGCCCCTCCGCCAGGCCTTTGATTCCTTTCGACGCGGCGCGACAGCGTCGCGTTCTTGATGATCCTTCCACGGCGCGGTGCGACAGCGCCGCACAATATAAGCGTGAAAATAACCGCGTGGTGCGACGGCACCACGCCATCTTGTTTCATCCGCAATATATATCAACAAGAACAAAGGAGGAGGTTCGGCCGTGTTCATGCGGTCCGGCCCCCTCACGTTAAATGATAATACATATTTAAATATCCTCATGTTAGTCATGCCAAAACCAGAAACAAGAATAAATAAATAAACAAATAACAACAACCCCTACCTTGGGTTCAAGTTCGAAGATTGTCAACGACCCGTGGAAGACAACGTCGCGGAGGTCGGGCGTCCCGGTAATCGTTCGTCAAATCCGTTGACGAAGAGGTACTTCCGAAGAGGTATGTCGTTGGAGAATCTTCGTATGCCGATGAAGGAAGTCCGAGGAGGAAGTGGTGTTCCCTCTCGTTGACACGGAAGACGAAGAAGAGAGGAGTGGCGTTCTTCTTCGGAGCTTGAGCGTTCTTCATCAAAGCTTGAGCGTTCTTCGTCAAAGCTTGAGCGTTCTTCGTCAAAGTTTGAAGAAGAAGGAAAATCTCTCAAAAGCTATCAAGATGGCTAAACAATTCTAACCAAATAAAATAAGATAGAGACTTATTTTATTCACAAACTTAACAAATTGAATTTCAAAGGTTTGAAATTCAAATAAGATAACTCCAAAATTAAATAACATGTTGTCATGTTAATTAAAGAGGGGTTAAAGGAGTTTTGAGAGGAGATGGAAGGTTGGGTTTCATGTGGGCCCCACCACACTTAATCCTCCCAAGGGAGGTTAAGTGGATGTGGGTCCCACCTTTAACTTCCTTTGAGAGGAGTTAACCAACAAGTAAGAAAAATAAAAAGTGTTCCAAAATTTTATTTAACTTCTTATAAATATCCCAAAAACTAACTTTCGTCCCGCAAAAAACGCAACTTCGGAAAAGGTCTCCTTAAGCGAATATCGGCGCTGCGAGTTCATCGGTGTCCTCGGATTTCAATTCCGAGCACTGGATCAAAAGTTAGAAATTCCCGCTCGTTCGTTCACTGAACGTACCCGAGCCAAACTTCGGAAATTTATTCCGGGCACTCCGGGCCTCGGAATCAGGTGCCGTCAAAAACCGCGCTCTGGTAAAATTCCAAAGAAAATTAAGAAAAAATTTCCCTTGAATTTTACGGGTCTTTACATTATCATTACCGACCTCAAAGAAGATCTTGTTTGGGGAATGTATATAACTATAATTTTCTACTATATTGAATTCCCAATATAGGATAGTGCATTAATTATTTCAAAGGTTGAGTGTATAACTTGATGAAAAGTGACATCAGTGTTTTTTTTGGCTCAGTGTGTATCCATGGTGTTTAAAAGTATTTCTTGTAAAAGGATGATGTGATATTATATCATTGAATGAACTATCTTCCTATTCTACAAGTGATAGTGGAGAATGAATATCCACTTATTTAGAATGATGATTTATTCAAACAGCTAAATGGTTTATGTAGGTTATAAAATATCTATCTACTGTTAGTATAATTTCATATGCTTCTAGGTATGTTCATAGAGTTTCTAGGTACATTCTTGGTGGTTTTCATAAATGTAATCGTTATTTACTGTGCACATGAGGTGGAAAATATAGAGGATATGAGTGATATTTTTAGAGTTCATCAACATTAATAAAAATTCATGAATATATTTATGCATGAGTTAATTTCTCATGATTGTTGTTTCATAAAAATTTTCATGTACTATTAAGGAGTAGTTATGGATCCTAAAATGTTTGAGAATGTTGTTTCAAGCGAACCCACCTAGACAGTGGTAATGGTGTGGATCATGGTTGGTCTTATAATCTATTATGAGATATTTATAACTAATATTTCATGGGTTTTGATAAAAATTATAGACATTACTAGGATTGAAAATATATTCTCATCGAGTAAATAATGTAATAAATCTTTCAAATGCCAATTGGAGATGCTATCTTGCACTATAGTCATTTCCATTCCAACAAATGGATTTCATTTTCAGTCACTCTATAATGTTTTTTTTCTTAGACTGTGCTATATTCTAATGAAGTATATTTCAATTATTATTCCTTATTAGTTGGCATTCCTTTATGATTATAGCATATACATTCCATGATATTGATTTGGAGTAGTGGTGTTTAGATTATGATATGGTGACATTGTGTCACGAGTTAGAATTTTTTGGTATTCACTTATCCTAAGAGGATGAGGAATATGTTCTCTCTGAATTAGATGAAAATATAGTATATTCATAAAATTTTATTCTTATAGGACTATGAAATCAATATTTTTTATACACTAGGAGTGTTAAATGTTTTACCTGATATTGTGAGTAAGAAGAAACCAAGTGATCTCATGTGTGAATATTGAGATTACATGATACTGATGAATGATAACTGAGTGATGCATCTGGTTATTTCATATGATGAAGGTATATATTTTATTTAATAGAATATAATGTATTAATATTTAGTGTAATAAATAGAGGAGTCAAATATATGATATTTTGAGTTGGATTTAAGAAGACATCATATATCTTTCAGTGATTCCCCATATGTATTTTATGAAGATGAAAATGAACATGGTGTTATTCCAAAGATTGATTTCCATCACTTTTTTATGTGTGATATGGTTTTCTATTATTTATATACCTAAACATTGGGGGTACTTTCTAGAATAATTAATATTTAATACTTTACAAGAGTTCTATTTTGAGGTCGTGGTTATAGAATGAAATTTATATGTTTGTGCCACAATGATTAGTCATTTAAATGGTGACAGTTGAGTAAAATGTTCCCAGAGCATCTCTGTAGTAATTTGGTATTCCATAGTAGAAGTGAGAGGATATGTTGATGGAAATAATAACTAGTTTACTCATGGTTAGATAGGCGATGATATAATATGAGTGATATTATATCACTTAATTAATTTATACGACATTATATTGACCATCTATTTATGATTCGATGAGGTTTCTATAGGACAATATTATGATGTGGTGGTGAGAATCCACAGATTCTGAATGATGATAATCTCATATCGAGAAAGTCAGTTTATCACCTCAGTGTGTATAGGTTTCTAAACTTACTTTAGATCTGATATATTATTTATAATTCGTTTTCATATGTAAATGGATTTTCAAATAAATTGGAACATACATATTCTTTAGTACATCATTCTACCTTATTTCATGGATTTTGGAGTATTGAAAAATAGGTACTTTCCTTTGTTTGAATTTGATTTTGACAACCTTTTTACCCTTTAATATTAATGAAACAATTTGTATCTATTTAGTATCGAACATTATAATCTATATTATGATACACATGGTTTGGAGAGTTTGGGATTATAAGGATATATATGGTGTAAAATATGAGATATGGTTTAGGTTATGTACGAGAGGATTAAAGTAGCATTGGGTCGTAAGATATCAAATTTGGATCATATGTTGATAACTTTGGAGTTTGGTAGTGGTCATTAATTGTTTCTAATTGTAAAAACTCCTCACAGGAAGTGAATGTTTTTCCATGGGAATATTATTTATCCACATTTTATATTACATTTAGTGGATTTGAATTGTGTTTGATACACAGTTAATTAGATATTACATCCCCCTTATGTGTTTTAAATACATGATGTTTTCACATTACCTAGATCCACTGTTAACATTATCATGATTATCACATTATCAATTCGCAATAGACCGATGTTGAAAATGATACGATAATTCGGGAGAAGATTTTGTAGATCTTAGTATTCAAGGAAAATCATTTTCTGTCTATAATATTGCCAAGGATTGTGTATTGTCAGGGAATAGTGGTGTGGAAGACAGTAACTAGTAATGTAAATTACATACACGTTCCTAGAAGGGGTATTGGATGTAGATGTAAAAGGTTTTTTTCCTCAATATACCATTAGGGCCTAGAAGAAAGATCTCTGGATTCCTCAGTTGAAGTGGCTTCTAGTCTAGAAGATGTTATGTAGCATCCCCAAATCAAATATCCACCCCAAAAGTACTATTAAGTCAAGTTCCAAAGGCCTTATGAGAACCTCCACTATAAGATCCCAGATCCTCATCGATCTCCCTTTTCATGTAACCATGGTTTGTGGACGCTTCGAGGAAGTATTGAGGATATCAGGTGATGAAATATGGGAGTAGGGAACTTTCATGGTGTTAAAATGGGTTTCGCTCCATGTAAAACAATTACACATTTTGAATGATTGTTTCATTCTGTGTAATATGTCCAAGTTTGAAGAATAAATAAATATCAAAGGAGTCACTTTTTTCAGCTAAAACGGACCTCGAGGCATTACATGATGTGAAAGGGGATTACACATTATGAGATTCCCCATTACTGTAATGTGTTTAGTGTTTTCCAGCTACTTGGGTTGTCAAACCCAATAGCAGTTGGTTTTCTCTCTCTCATCTAGGGTGACTTGAATTCCCCCTCTTTTATATTTTGGAGACCACATCAATAGAGATTGAACTTTTTATTGCATCTTTGATTAATGGTTACCCAGGTTAATCCAACGTATCTTTTCCCTTTTTCCAGCAATTTCTACTATTTTTATTGTTTTTTCTTATAATTAATATTTTCATATGATGGAGGATGATCGCCTATATTTATAATCAAGATTTTCTTGGTTTTTGGTTGGTGAAATTGTTTCGTGGAGTCCTCATGTTGGCGTAGTTCCTATGAGAGGGGTCACCGAGGATCTGTTGCGTGGTCCATTCTCTCTTGAATAATAACAATGACATTTTGAGTTTGGGGACTCATTTACTCTCAATGTATTTATGTGAAATCTTAGAGTTAGCATGATATGGCCCCTTGTATTGTAAAGAAATTGAAATAAATTATTTGAACCAAATTTAATGAATTTATAAAAATCACATATTAATGTTGCTACATTTTACCAACATAACATTTTTCATATTTATTTTATAGATAGTGTGATATTTATGCATTTCATATCTTATCATGTTGTTCTTTATGGAAATGTGTATAGAAGAAAGAGCCAAAATTAATTGGTAATTAATTGGATAAAGTTTTAAAGAGGAATGTTTAATTAATATGGTTGTTGTTGTTGTAATTTTATGTTGATCAAATTGATGCAAGTGTGTAGGTTTAGTTGAATTGTTTATTGAACCTGAATCATGCTAGTTCTTGTCAACAATGTAATTAAATCCATGTTAATGTTGTTGTTTAATTAATTTTCGATAGCATGAGATATCATATTTCTTAGTTTATCCATAGTTGAGAACTATAAAATTGAATCAATTAATTCCTGAAGGAACATGAACTGATTGTGTGATAAATTACATTATGATTATAGTGCTTGAGTTTCTTACATTCTTGTAATCTCCATGAGACATCTGTTTTGAAACCGTGAGAGATCGATGTATATGAATAATGGATGCCTTTCTTTTAGACCAATATCTCCATTGCTACATTTTTTTCAATCTTGTTTGATGTGACGTGAGATTAGGATGACTACTACAAGTGGTTTATTGTGGTATGGGGCGTTGGAAAGCCCATATGTGTTTTTAGCTTTGGATGGATGAGCCAGGAGGGCTGTTGAGGAATGTGTTGTGGGCAGTCCTGATTGTTGAGGTATAAGTGTATTCTTCGATTGGATAGATTCATTAGGATTTGGATGTGCTGTTACGGGGGACACTGGGGTTGATATAAGAAGATGAATCTCATCATATCCATTTTTAGGAAAGATGGATGCATGTTTGAATCTATTTCATGGAAAACAACCATGTTTTTTTGTTTATCTACAATCATTTTCATAGTTCTCATGTTATATGGATTATTTTTCACTCTCTTTACAAGTATGTATAATACATGTAGGTTTTTTCACATGCATTCCATGTTTATCTCCTCATGGTTGGAAGAGTTTACTCTCATACTATTGGTAGAGAAGACCGAATGAGTTATTCATCTACTCACCGTGTCAATCCCCTTGTGTTTGGGGAGCATAGAATGTTTCCATAGAGTACCTAGTGATATTCAATGTTACGATGTTAATAATATATGAAATTTAAAACCCATGGTGTTGGATCTTTTTAGGATAAGATGTTTTGGTTTTAATTCTGAGAGGTCAGGGACTCGGTTTTCTTATTCCTGGAGGGCATGAAACATTATTGCAATGTAAACTGAAAAAATAAATTATTTATTTATTAATGGTAAATGAAATAATTAATCTATAGTAAAATTGATGAAAAAAGAATAAATTAATTTAAAAAATATTTAAATGGTTGTGTGATTATAGGATATTTGTTCTTAACAGTGGAAGTTGGGAGTTCGAGAGACGTTATATGTTGTTGTGTCTTAGACTAGGATATACCTATAGTGTGGCCATGAGAAATATGATATCATGTAAATTTTGTGTTTCAATATGCTACTTCACCCTATCAATTGGATAAACTATCACCCAAAGGATTCTAATCCCTAGGGGTTCTTTCCCTACCATCCCATAGAGAGGATGGATGGATTACTACACAATGTGGGTTACTCTCTTCTCATGGTAGTTACTTGTGATGGTATGTAGGAAGGTTATTTTTCCCAATATAAGATAACAAAAGGTTTTAATGGATTGTGGTTATTTCATAGAAATATATTCTGGATATAGATTCTTATTGACTGATATAGGTATAAGGTGAATGGGTTGTGATTCCATGAGGTTCCTTACTTGGTTTATTAGTTGTGGTGGCATGAGGTATAATACCTGATGTATGATAAATGTTATGCAGCATATGGTGGCTCAGAAAAATTAATTGGTTAAATTTTTTTACATGGATGTGGTGGGGTTTTTCACCAATTTCATGTTGTAGAGCATCACCCAAGTGTCTATAGGCTATCCATTTTGTAGAGATATGGACATGACATGCAGAGTTTAGTAAAAGTGGAAAACCAGTGCGGTAGTAGAAGTGATGTACCCTTGATATTCATTATTATACAATATTATCTAGTATGTGATACTTGATGAGAGAGGTCACATTGTGGCTAGGAACATAGTCTACCAGTTTATGTGACTACTAAGTTTCTATTGTTGTTGACACTGATGTACTGTGATTTATTTACCTCTTTGTATATGATGCTCTAGAGAGGATCCTAATGAGTTCACTATTATACTCACCATATGTATATATTATTTTATTTTAGGTCAGTTAGAGAATATTTGTGATCAATGAGGTTATAACTAGATTGGGGGTGTTGTAGGGGTTGTTTGGGCTTCATGGTTATTACCGTATTTACATAATTTTGGTACTTTTAGTTTCTTTTCAGTTATAGTTGTTCTAGAATGAAATTACATTTTTGTACATGGGTTTCATTTATATTTTATTCTGAGAAGGTGTTAGTTGGTTTCTATATTATACCTATCTTCCACATGTGTTCTCTTATACGGTAATGCCACTCAAATGTGGGATTCTAATACCCCTCAATCCTAGTTGCCAGCATGGGGCCTAATAGACTTGGGACATAAGTGTCAGTCTCACTCTTCTCCCATCTCTGGCATATGAGGAGTGAACATGATGGTTATGGGTTAATGAATGAGTTGTATCAAATACATGTTTATAGATATGATGGAGTTTGGTGTTTTGCACTGGTGAGGTACCATGGGTTGGTAGAAAAATAGTGATAACTATGTTTATCAGGACCTATTCACATGGGAGACTCGATGAGACATGGGTATTTAGAACCACATATGTTCTGATTCATAGACCGTTAATCATACACCAGCTACTAAATAATGTTATATTGGTTGATGGATTGTGACTAAGGAATGGATCATGAATTTTTCTTCTTTGCGCATTTATTTGAATGGGTTCCCATATGGATAGGTTGAAAAAAATGAATAATTGAAAAAAAATTAAGGTAAAATTCTTCCATATTCATGGTTTAAGATATATATCTATATATTTTTTGTAGGTTTTTCACCAGGTTTATTTCCTCATCTATTATACACAGAAGATGTTTCCGTAGGATGTGCTAGATTATCTCTATAGATTTTAGTTGATTATGATGACACTAGGAGTAAGACACTCTGAGAGTTTCATGGTTATATTCTGCAGAGGTATATGTTATCCATTTCAAATAAAGTCACATAAGAATAGTTGGAGGATGTTGAGTTAGACTTTAGATTGATCTATTTTTGGAATGAGATCTATTTATCATTTAATTTGACCATGATCCTTGGAGTAGTGAGGTAGTTGTGGGTCATATTATTTAGGGGTCACAAGGAGTCCACAATCTCATGGGGGGAGTTCTAAGACCAGTTCAAAGCCGAGTTTCTTCCATCGACTAAGATGGAGGATACTTTCTAGTCACCTCAGGCCCTTATATATGGTATCTATAGTGTTCAAGTGTAAGAGGTTCTTTTTTGAATCTTCTACGATATCATTTGGAACATATTCCAAAGGAGGTGGATATGGTGAGTCATTTTGAGGAGTCCTTGAATCAAGAGATACAACACCATGTCAACCTGTTTTTGTCCAAGAGGTATCACGAGGTACTGGTGAGTGTTGTGGTCATAAAGAAAAAATTATAATGAGTTATATCACCATAAGAGGGCAGTCATCAACATTCATCATGAAGCAGTACTATGTTCAAGGGTTCCATTTTTGAAAAAAACAGCTTCCGATCAGTCGGGTTTCACCCCAATCCTCTATGTGAAATTTTTTTAGGGTGATGACTATCAAGACTTTTCTAAATGATAGAAAGTTTCTTTTGAGTAGAGACCAGGTTCATCATTGATTAGAGTTCTTGTCATTCCATAGTAGTCAGTGGGCACTACATGTTCTACTTTAGGTTCCTCTACTTAGGAAGTTACGTACAAGGAAGTAGCATTTGGTTTAACTAGTATGGGATAAGAAGAGAGTATATGGGGATGTAGAAGATAACATTAGATACTCCCCAACTTCAATGAAAATATTTTGATAATAGAGGTGTTTGTCAATAGGTTCAAAGAGGGCATAGATAATGTCGTTGTTAGCTTCATGCTCTAGAGTTTCCATTTCTTGTGATCCAAATTTCATTGGAGGTACCCTTTTATTTTTTTTACTTGGGAGCATTATTTTTTCTTCTATCAGTGAAACACTCCTTCATATCACTTACCATTTTCCATGCATTATAACCTGATGTGGGGTGGCATACAATTCCCTTGTCATCAATTATAACTACTAGAAATCGGACTGACTTGTATGAAGTATTTAGATGCATTGATCCAGTTATGCGGAAACATCGATCTTCATGAGATTTTCTATAATATCCGATAGAACCATGTGATATCATCTTCAACATGTATTGATTGTTTTTGTGTAGGATATTGTGTATTTATTCAATAGATTGGTTGTGTAATTCGATGCTGATGGAGAGCCATCATTGTTTGTTGGTGACTATGATGCTCTGATGGGTTAGAGGTGTGTTATGTCCTTATAAACCTTGATGGTTGACATGATGGTGATTTTGTTAGAGGTTCAGTAGTATATGTTTCACAACATCATAGAAATTTACACATATGTATTCTTAGAGGAGGTTGTAGAGTTACCCCCCAATTAATGATGATGTTCAGGATCGAACTACATCCAATAATGCCTCCAATAACTACTTCTCTAATTTGGATGGAGCATTTAGAGTTTTGAGAGCTATGTATATAGATTGACGGTCAGACTCAATGAGGTTTTTTTCATCCTCGTGTGTCTCCAGGTGGTGCACCATTTGTTTTGTAAATAAGGTTGACGAATTTTTGTAGTTTTTTATCAACTATCATCGCATGAACCATGTGATACTGATGAAATGATAGCCTATTCAATGTATTGATGAATTAAATGATCATTTGAAGGGTTAAATATAGGTTTAAGATCAATTTTCATTCAGAATATCATCTAAGGAATGTAAATGATGAGGATATCCCGAAGACTGCTTTCCATTTCCATCATGTGCATATCTTTTTTTTGTGTAATTGTTCAATGAGTTGATTTCTGTAGTTCTATTCATAGAACTAATTAATTCTATATTATATGAATTACTAGTTATATTCATGGAGGTTTTAATTGAAGACATACTTCTGATATTTGTGTCTAGGTAGGAGCATACAGAACACCTACATGCCATTGTTGGAGTTCTTTGTCATGAGAAGCTATCTGGGAAGTCTCCAAAGTGTATGATTTGGGATCAAAAAGTCTATTTCATGAGGTATGTTGTATCCTAGAAGGATGTATCTGTGTATCCATTGAAGATAAAATCAGTTTTTTATTGGCTATCCCCCATGAAATTTTTATTGGTGTGAAGTTTCCTTGGTCACACATACAATTACAAGAGGTTCTTCCCCAATTTGAATCAGGTTGTGATTCTTATGACAACATGGATAGAATGTATCCTAAATTCGTGAGGAATGATTAATGTCTGAATTATTGTGTGTATCTGAATGAGAAGTTGGTCAGTGATCATGTTTTTTTGTCTTCCATAAGATAGAGTTCAGTTTTATGTTTTTCGTATTGTCTCGTGTGTTGGATTGGACCGTGTTCTGATGCAATAAGATCTATAGTTTTTATGGTAATTGGAATTAATGTCCCCATGAATGTTTCTATTCCACCAATGATCTCATGTCGGTAGAATGGTTTTTCCCCCTGATTTTGTGGAGACATTACCGCATCATTGTGCATTTTTTGGACTTCACTGGCCACAAGTGATTGAGGATTGTATTCTCCTAGAATGACTTAAACTTGTTTCAATATTAGATTATATTGTTCTATCTAGATTATGAAATATAGATTTCATATAAACCTATAATGTGGAATGATGTGGCCATTTTGCTGAGCAGGATGTCGCATAGTGAAGTAGTGTGGGAATCTAGTGATTCCTAGAGAGTAATGGAATAACATTAAGCATTTCATCTGGATATGGGAGATATAGGGGGAAGATATTAAGTTCTAAAATTATGGTGATGTCATATATGTTGCATTAGCTGGAGGAATCCTAGTTGGGTGATCTTGAGTTGGAGGTATGTATAGAAAAGTTTGTTTATGGTACGACCCGTAATGTTATGTTTGAGGATGAACAACTATGACTGTTGTTTTGGGGAAGGGTTTTTTTCCTTTGGTGATGCATGGTATGGTTATCATAGAGATCCATAGTTCACCATTGGTGGTACATATTTGGGTGAAAACGATGTACCAAGCTTTGAGATGTTAGTTTTTGTGACCTGGGATGAAGAATGCTGTTGTAAAGTTTGTGTCTTAATGTTTCGTCTATAATATAGTAAAGGAAAAGAACAATGTTCCTTATGGTTTTCTTCTGTCATTATATGTTCTTATGTGGATTTGGAGTACATATTATTGGACTTTGGTACTGGTTTACATCATGATCTAGGAGGATATGTTCCTCTATGTGTGATAATGTATTTTTTACTAAATCCCCCCACTTTATTGAAATCCATGAGTTATAATAAATGGTGGTTTTCTTGAGGTAGTATATGGAGGTGTGGGTGAGACTCCACGTGGTTCTGAGGATGATATTTTATGATTGATATCCATACTTTACCTCCCGGGTGTGGAGAGGTGTCTAGCATTCTTTTGATTCTTAGTTATAACTTAACACATCTTTTCATCTACATACAGATGGTCAAATATAGTGGACCATCAAGAATAAAGAATAAATTTTGTTCTCTTCTGTCATTGATTATTGATTTTTGTGGATAAGGAACTTTCCATTGGTCATGTTATATTAAAAATATAGTTTTCAACCCACTGTTGGTATGGAACCATTTGAATCATTGTATGGTTGACAATAAAATTATCAGTTATAATGGACCAGGGTCAGAGAGTAAGAAATTCTCAGTATTGAACTGGTAAAAAATAAAACAGATATGGTTCAGGTGATTCAAGAGAGGATGAAGGTAGCATATGATCACTAAAAAAACAAACACCGATCATAGGAGGAGACCAATAGAGTTTGATGTATGGGGTCAAGTGTTCTTGAAGTTAACTCCCCCATCATGGAAAGTAATGATTTAGTCTTGGGAATAATCTTTATCTTATATTTTTGAGCCTTTTGAGGTGTCATATCATGTTGGATCCATGGAATATTTGATAGAGAGTCTCTTGCTAATGATACAAATAAAAAACTTTTTTTCACGTGTCTCAACTCCGTATATATAATTATAATGACACACACATCATCGATATGGGTGATATCGATGTTATTAATGATTCATAATTTGAGAAGGGACCTTTAAGGACATATAACATCAAGGATGATGTGTTTCATGGTCATTTTACCACCTGGGTTTGTGTCTTGCAGTAGTACAGTGGTGTGTAGGAGTGTAGGTGGGAATGTTACTCATAGATAAATACTTGGTACCCAGATCAATTTGGTGTTTATAACTTCTCTTGTAATGTTGTAAATTTTGTGGTAGTAGACCTTTTCTATTTATGTTATGGGAATTTTTTTTGTTCCTTATTTTTCCTTGCTCCATTTTGATAGGAAAATCTTCCAAGACATTGTTTAGGTGCTCATTATGGTTGTTGCGTGGTTTTGCAGTGTTCCCCTAGTGTGGTGGATAACCTACTATGATTTTGAGAGACATGACAGCTTTATTGAGGGGTAGATATCAAGATGAACCCTTTCTTGTTTCTCTCTTGGTTGGTTTTTGATTTTTGAGGGTGGGAATGTTTGGAGAGGTATCTGGTGTAAGGGAACATATCCACTTTGATCGACCTTTTGCATTTTTTTGAGGATTACAGAGGCCCGGAAGTTCTCTGTATAAGTTTGGGTTCTATGATCTGGGAGTAGGGAACATTCATGACGTGAATGTGTGCCTCATTCCATTAAAATCCACTATATTTACTAAATCTGGGTTCTTCCAGCCTTATGTGTCACCACCGCAGAAAGCCACGTCACCCAAAACAATTTCTTCTTCCCCATTATACCCCCAAAGCCTCGCGCCCGACCTCCTAATTCTTTCGCCTCCATCCGTAGACACACCTCCCATAATCGATTAGGGTTTCCGCAGTCATCGATTCCCTCCCTCTCCTCCCGCATCCCGTCTCCATCCTCGACCCAGGCGTGACTCCTTTGTTGTCGAATATCACCATCGGTGCTCCATTCCCCTCATCAGTTCCAGTTTTCCTTCAACACCATCCTCGACGCCATCTAGGGTTACCTACACTTGCGACTCCGCCCCCTCTCACGCAAACTCACCACCTCTCATGTAACCGCGAACCTGGTCGGGAAATACCTTCGAAGAACCTAGGGTTTCTTCATCAGCAATCACGCCATATGCATCCACGTCGCCTAACTTATTTCCATCCTCCATCACATATCGCGATGATCCTCCAACCCGATTCCATTACCCCCCGCGCTTCCTCATTCTTCCCTACCTGTTAGGGTTTCGCTTCCTCCAACTTCTCCTAAGGTAACGCCTCCCTCCTCAAATCTCTCCGCCTGCATTGCCTATTTCACATTCGTCTTAGCATCCTCCTCTTTCTTCTACGCTTCCAGCCTCTCCACCTGCTGCATCTTCATTTTCTTCACTTCCGTGCGACGGAATTTTTTATCAGCATCGACCAGGTGCTCCTTCTATGTCTATCACCACTCTTTATATATCCAATCCCCACCCCTTTGGCTCTTTACATCCACTTTCATCTCGCACCGTATGTTGTTACTATCGTCTCCCTTAAAAATACCTTCTGTTCATGATATTTTTCGCATATATCTATGGTAACCCTACATTTACAGAGGAGGATAATCTACACACCGCAAAACTTCTCTGGGGTAAGTATTTTAGTTCCTTGTAGATGCAGTAGACACTAAAAAAGTCATTTTATTATACTATTTTCTTCCAATTTACCATTAAAATTCCATTACCTTTGAATCCTTGTAATATTTTTAAATGCATTTGGTCTCCCCTTCTAAATTTGCAGGAGTTTAGGTAATCAAGGATAGGTCTGAATGTGTTAAATGTATGATGGTTAAGTATATTCATATCAATCATGATTAAAATTTTAGCAAACACAGTTACTGTTCACCATATTATCATTTTGTGTTTCTCTCATCTGCAGATGTGACCTTCCAACTTAGGTTTAATCAATATATTAAATTTATATTAATACCCATCCCGCTAACACGAGACCACCAAATCTTACTTACATGAAAAATGCATCCTTATCACCTTTAATGGAATTTCTTTTGTTTATCAATGAAGCCAAAAATCCACTGAATTTTCATGTGATTATAAATATTGTGAGAATTCATTTTGTTTTATCAATTCCTTGAAGGATGGCATTCGTGATGGAAAATCATGCTTTTGAGGGAAAAAAACAGCATTGATGGTAATGCTTTTTTATGCATCCTTGATTTCATTTTTCCTTTTGCTGTTTATTTTCCAATGTAACTCTGTGTTGATTGTACGTTTTCATCTCATGTCTGATTAGATCTTTGATTGTGTTTGGTGTCATGACAGAATGAAACATTTTATAGCTGGGCTATAGGTATGGGCTTTCACGGATCTTTGCATGTGTGAAGATATATGTCACCAATTTGAATTAGCATTATAAGGTGATTATTCCTATATATAATTTATATGCATCCGTTTGATTAAACTACATTATGAAAAAAAATCACCTCCATAGAGAAATATAGGGATTTTTTAAAATCTGGAAATCAAAAAATCATGTTATACTCAAGTATGAAATTCCTTCAAACAACAACAATAGATTTCTGTTTTCTTGTCACAATGCATACTACTCATTTGATTATAAAAAATCCGAAAGTTCATTTTGTTTTATCAATTCCTTGAAGGATGACATTCGTGATTGAAAATAAAGCTTTACACGCAAAAAAACATCATTGGTGGTAATGCTTTTTTATACAGCCTTGATTTATTTTTTCCTTTCGGTGTTTCTTTGCCTATGCAACTCTGTGTTGATGGAAACTTTTTCAGCTCATGTATGATTAGAGTTTTGTTTCTGTTTGCTGTCATGAAATATAGAAACCACAAGACTGTTACCTATAATAAACCTCCTTGCATTCATTGACACATTTATAATACATCATTATTCCTTTTTTTCAATGGCAATGATTTTTATATTGTTTTGAGTGTTTCAGATTATGTTACATAGACCGATTTTCATGGAATTAAATATGAGATGTGGATGTGTTTAGTATGAGCAAGGGAAAGGGTTGATATAATTGGTTAGCTCTTTCTTATCTTAATTAGTGCTACATTAATGTATTTTTAGTATGTTTATATGCATGGTCTAGATATTCTTTTAATATATAAAAATATTTTAAAACAGCTTATTGTGTAGGATTTTCTATTAAATTAATAATTGTATGTTACTTTTTGTGTACAAACATATTGCAACATTTTATAAATGTTTCATAATCATGATTAAATCAACCATACTCAATTAATATAAAGATCTCCATTGTCAATCATGATCAAAACCATGAAGGTGAATTATGATGCAGCATTCTCTGTTTCTGCCATCTTTGTTTGTCTATTAGAGAGTTGTATGTGATTTGAGTACCTATGGAATTGGAGGTTTGTGGGAATTTTTTATTCGATCTTGATAATGAAATAATTTTTTGTAATATTTGTCTTTACTGCATGCATCTTTAATTTTTTTAATTATATAATCTGTTTCTTATAGTATCCCAGGAAATCAATTACAGAGTGGGGGAGTTCCTCTAAATAGAAAGCAACCAGTTCCTACATTAATTAGTTCAAGTTATATAGGGTGAGATTAATTTTATTGTTTAATTTTGTTATTACTCAATAAAAAACATTGATGCTGTTTTTTATATTGAAACATAATTTTTTTTTTCAGGAATTATATACTGTTATTAAACCAAGTCTTCATTGTGAAACTACGATATTTTGTTATGTTTTTTGAAGGGTTGATTCTCAAAGAAGGTTTTCTATACAAGAAATTATCCATTGAGAAAATAAACTTTTGGGTGTAACTCCTTCATTGGAGGAGCTTGACAATTTTCACCACTATATAAATGAGTATTCTAAACAGGAAGACTTGATAACATGGATTTTTGTTGAAAAAATAAAAAACCATAGTCATATAATTAGTTTTTAATGTGATAATGTTTTTGGGAAAGCCATAGAAACATCAAATCCCGATATAAATGGATTTGGTGTGCATACTTTATTATTCATTGAGAATGTCATGGCCTGTTTCATTTCACCATTTTGGTGTGCATGATTCTTTCCATTGGTTTTTTGAAGTAGTATTATCTGGCCAACCGTATTAATGTGTCGTGAAATCTTTGCAATATTTTTCTACTAACCCATTCTAGGTCTGATCCTATAGTCAGGGGTATCAAATAAGGTTATGTTATCATGGAAATGTAGCAATTTGGAACTCAATTGACAGTTAATTTATAAGGTGCACATGATGAAATTTTTTCTTGCACACCTTGACATTGCTGGTCTATTTTCAAAATAAAGTATTCTCAATCAGTATGAATGTCGTTTAAGATTACCATATATATGCTACTAACTTGGCACTATTGTTTCTCATCTTTTAACAACAATCTAACTGTTTACATAAGTTATTTCAATTATAGAACTAGAAGGTTAATCAAGCAACATGACTTCTATGAATGATGTAGATATCATGAAGGAATCAATAGTTGTATCAGTGGTTTTGTAAGTTTAACTCATTCAACTGGAAAATGTATTTAGTTTGTGTTCACTATTACTGCCTCTCCATTAGTCTTTTGTTCTTTATCTTTCCATTGATTTTTTCTGACATATCCTTTGTTTTTTAGAAACCTGGTGGAATAATTTCTCTTATGGATGAAGCCTGGTAAGCAAGCAACCTCCAAAAAATACTTCCTTCATTTCAAACCATTCTGATAATGTGAGACATTTAAAGATCATAATTATTATACAAACTTCTTTACATTATTTTCATCCATGAAATGGATTTTTTGGTGCAGGAAGCTTCATATTTGTTTGTATTTTTTTCATATATTTCTAATCTGGAAATATTATTTGATTTCATTACCTCTATAATATCATTGCTGCTTCGTCACCTGCATTCTATTGTAAGAAATCTGTTCCAGTGAAACCCAATTTTGTATTAATATTTTCTTATTCATACTAGACATGTGTCCCTAAACACTTCTTATTGCATTATAGTGACATCTGATATGTTCCCCCTTTCTCAATTCACTTAACCTTGAAGCTGCTCGACCACTCATCTTAATCCTACGGTATGCTTCCAACTATAAAATAACTCTATTGTTAATGTAGATTCAAACCTGTATACATATGTTTTCTCTGTCTAACACTTTCGGATGTTAATTATTCTTTGAACTTCATTTAATTGTTTTCATCTATTACATTGATGTCAAGTGAATAAAAAGGATAGTTAATGTTCAATTTTCCCATTCCATTATTTTTGTTACCATATCTAATTTAACTATCTCCATAATTTCATCTCTAGTAAAGTTGTGTCCATACACACTTCTTATTGCATTACAGTGACATGTGACAAGTTCCCCCCTTCTCGGTTCACTTACACATGAAGCTGGTCGATGACTCATCTTATTCCGACGATATGTTTCCAACTGTTAAATCCCTATTATATTAATATAGATTCAAATCTGTATACATATGTTTTTTTATCCAATGCTTTCGGTTGATGAGTATTCTTTCAACTTTATAAAATTGTCTTCATCTATTAAGTTGATGTAAGCTGAAAATAATAAGGATATTTTATGCTGATTTTCTTCATTCCATTATATTTTTTACCATATGTCATTTCATTACCTCCATAATTTCATCTCTAATAAAGTTTTCTTCAAGTCATCACTAAAAAAAGCAAACTATTCTTAGAAATACACTACACTACCAAAATTTTATCCTTTTGTTGATAAATAAATTCATAGTTTAGAAATATTAAGATTACTTTTCATGAGTTATATTGAACTGTTCTAAGAACCTATTCTGTAGTCAATCGACATGTAGAACTGCTGGATAATTTCACACATGGAGAACTGCTGGATCATTTCAGATACGACGCAATCGGAAATGGAATTTTGAGCTGGGTACTTCTATAATTTTAACTTTTACATTTTTCTACTAGAATTTTTTCCTTTCTGCTGTTATAAAATTCACCCATGTTTTCTGCGAAAATTTGATTCTGTGTATAGATCTTATGTGTCATTGGCACACAATTTTACAGTTCAACCTTGAATATGTCTATTACTCAGGTTATCTTTAATGAGTACTAATTTAATTCCATTAACATTAAAAAAATTCAATATTTCAGTGGATGTAGTGTATTATATGTATTACAAACTGTCCCTTCAGGCCTGGAAATATGCATGTTATAATTTAAATTACAAGTACATGTTTCTAAATATTCTGGTTTTAATAGATGTACTGTTCCATAATAGAACAAACACTTCCTGTTTTTTATATTTTAGTTTTTGAACCAATTCCATGGATGGAATGTGATATAATGACATTATTCATCACAATTTTTTGAAATTGTGGTGATAAAACTATCTCTATAGAATCTGGGAAAATAAGACAAATCCCAAATGAGCTACGTAAGAGAAACATTTAACCCATTTTGTAATGATGATTTCATTTCAATTAATGTTGATTGTATTCTAAAATTCATTTAATATCATGGATTTCATCAATATTCTCATGTTCACTTTGGGTTATAATCATGTTATTGAAAAGCATAATGACTGAACATTTAATCAGGGATGAAATTATTTCTATGAGACCTGCAAGTTATTTAAATGGTTATGGACATTTTATTCATTAATTGATTGATATATGACTTGAAAGTTATGTGAATATTGGGAGTTGACTAGATGATTTAGAATTTCCATATGATGTTTCAAGGTTACATCACTCCTTTCTCTAATTTTTTAATGCTATATCTATTTTTGGTTTAAAAATTTTAGGCATACAACAAACACAAAATAAAAAACCAAATTTGTGGAACCATGATTTAGGTTTTAACTCTAAATATTTAAATTTAATATGTGTATTGATTTCTGTATGTTTTACATACATTTAAAATATCTGTTGGGATTACATTTCTATATTGTATTTCAATTTATTGACTGAAGTTCTAGGAATGCAGTGTTTCATATACTTTTTGAATTGTATATTTGTTTTAAATATTGTCTATTTTCCTTGCATGTAGTACTATCTCCATGGGAGATATAATTGGGTCACATTCGACAACCTGTTGAAGCAAGCCGGCCTAGACCTTCATCTCAGGATCAAGACTTCTTTCTGCGCCATGTGGAATTTGGGGTAATTTTTCAATTATTTTGTATGTAAAACATATTACTGTGTTTGAATTCAAGAACATTAACTGTATTTAATTCTTTGAAATTCATAGTGGTTTCCCTTTTAGGCTGAAATATTACTGTGTTAGAAGCAAGCACTCCAAGATGTTCATATGAGAATCGGTCCTTAGGTCTATGCCATGTGTTATTTCAGGTGATTCTAAAGGTTTCTTCAATTTGTTTTTCTAATCTTAATAGTGAATATGCGCCCAACATAAATAGAACTATGCAGTCTTTGGACATCATCGTATTGGTGTTTCATCGTGTTTCTTTTAATTATTCGTTAGTGTCAATTTTTTTTATTGTAATGGGACATTGGTTAACTGAGAAAAGTCTATTTTAAGCCATCATTTGGGTGAGATCTTCAAAATAATTATATCCACTATATTATAAAGTGAGGTTTTTGAGTTTATCTAACACATATTATTGAAAAATCTTGTATGTAATTATTATTCTGATGCTTTTAGTGTTTTCCATTGCATTACACCTCAAGAGGGTAGCACTTTTCTATTTCTATTTAAATGTTATTTTAAATTACATCCCTTTCTATGACGTGGTGTTTTCATGATCAAATGCTCCTCCTTCATCTTGACTATATTGTTAATATCTTGAATGTATATATCTTATCAGTTATTATTGAGGATTCTATTTTTCATTATTTTAGTCAATGATGTGAAATTTTTATATCCTTCAGTTGTTTAGTATTATTACTCATGTCAGAGCATCCTTATCCCCAATTTTCATTTCATGCTAGGTAGGTCAAGAGTCATTTAGATCCATAACAAGATCATACTACAGAGGAGAAACTAGGGAACTTCTGGTTTATGACATTAGGGATATCTCTATGTCGGCATAAGAGAGTTCGATATTGAGCGGTATTATCACGAACTGTTGGCTTGTCTTATCCAATATATTAATTTTTTTACTCCAATTTATACACTAAAATTCAATCGTCGTGTTGTTTGTAAGAAGTGGTATAGGTACCTTTGATGGTTTTATATTTTTATGTTTTCATTTGTTGTCTCCTAATTACAGTTAAATTCTTGTATCATGAATCCATACAAAATCCTTTTCTTTATTTTTTTATTTGATCTGGCATGAGACATTTAATCACCTTGAAAGATGGCTGGAGGATGTCCATCAACATGTGAATCCCAACATGGAGATCATGATAAAAGGGAATAAATGTGATGTTGCTCATCGCGGTCAGCAAGGAAGGAGATAATTTTGCAATGTAACATGGGATTCTGTTCTTCAAGGCTTCAGCAAGAACAACACAGAATGTTGAGTAGGTATGACCGCCTTGAGTTGATACACTAAACTGTTTAATGCTAGATTAGTGTTTTCTTGCAGGACTTCTTCTGAACTACTGCAAAGATTCTTCAGAATATTCAGGAAGGTGTGTTTGATTTATCCAATGAGGTAAGAAGCACAAACCATTTACCTTATACATGAAATTTCAAACCTATTATATTTTATCTACTAATTATGTTATTTATTTTTTCAACAGGTCAACATTGAGATGAATTTAAAAATGAAGATTCAACTCCACGGGTTGCTAATTTGGATTCTCCTATTTCGACATGTGATTTTTATAGACAAATTTGATGATGATTTTTTATTCATTTTTCAGTTGTTGGGCTAGCTAACATTCAGCTCTTTATCAGTGTCTTATAACTCATATTTCAAGTACTTTTTGAGTGTGTAAATGATATCTTTTTCACTGTCCATTACTTTGACACTATCCAATGATATCTTAATACATGTTTTTTTGAGTTATAATTATTCATTCATGTTGTGATTTATTATTTATTTGGAATAATAAAACTAGAATTTCATAATGTCTTCTTCTTAGACCCTACAAATTGTAATAGTGGAATGATTCTTCTTTTCATTGTTTGTTCTTGTGATGTTTATTCATATCCAATCCTTTGTTTTTTTATTTTCAAAATTTGAATTATCCATTTGAATTAATTTTTTCATTGATATCATTGATATCTCCATCTTGAACACTTAACAAAAAATATTTATTCCTGATTAAAATATTGTCATTTCTATGATGTCTCAATAATTTCTCCACCCCACCAGTATTCTAATATCATGTTTCACTTATTTGTGATTTAAATATATACAATATTAATGATAATTATTAACTTTTAATAATAGTTTTATCATACTCAATGTAAGAATTTATTTATAGAGCCGTGCGTACGCACGGGCGATGTACTAGTTATTACACAAATGTGGGTTTCACAATGTGTAATATTTCAATGTATTGAAAAATATACAATTGACTGCACTTTTTTAAGAAATTGACAGCCAAGAATTTCATGACATGAAAGGGGATTGCACATCATGGAATCACCTATTACTGTAATGTTTTAATCATTTTTATTCTTCTTGGATTGTCAAACTCTATAGCCGATGCTTCCCTCCCTCTCAGCCTTGGTGACCCATCCGTCTCGTCATTGATGTTTTGGATATCACTTTGGTAGGGATTGATCTTGGGATTCTATCATTGATACATGGTGTCTGAGGTTGATCCAAAGAGTGTTTTCCCCTTCTTTTCTTGATGTTTCTTCTGATATTATCTATTTTCATCCCATTATTCCTTTCATTTGATGGAATATAATCTCCCATGTCTCAAATAGGGCGTTTATTAGTTATTGGCTGGGGATGTTTTGTTGTGGTATTCTTGGGTGGATGTAGTTCTTATAGGAGGGGTGATTAGAGATCTGTTTCATGGTCCATTAACATAATAATATCACTGAAAACATTTTTATTTATAGGATTCATTGATTCTATAATTATTTATGTGATATCATAGAGTTTTCATGATTTAGCAACTTGGAACACAATGGAATATTCCTATTAATTATTTGAAACATATCCAAAAATTTGTATCAATCGCATAGTGATGTAGCTACTTTGTACCATGATAATAGATTTACTCTTGATTTTATAGATAGTGTGACATATATTCCGTTATTGGTTTAGTTTTCGATTCTTGAATGATATAGGTAAAGAACGTAAAGCATAAATTAATTGATAATTAATAGTCTAAATGTTTAAAAAGTCATGTCTAAAGAATATGGTTGTTTTATAGTATTTATTGTTAATAAAACTTGTTTCTAGTGTGGATGATTCATGTTTTTGGTCAATAAACAGAAATCATGCTATTTTTTGTTGATAAAATAATCAAATACATGTTATATTCGTTTTTTAATTAATTTTGATATCATGAGATTACATGTTGATTAGGTTACCTTAGTTGGAATCAATGATAATGAATTAGTTAATTCAAAATTCAATAATAATATGGAATTTGATAAACGGAAACTCATTTATAGGGACGAGTTTCCATTTTTGCGATAAAAGTCCATGTTCCTTGTGATTTAGAGCATTGAGAGCTCGTTGGGTTTGAATTCTAAAAGCGTTATTTCGATGCCAAGTTATCCATTCATATGTTTTTTATTTCTTACTAATTGGGATGTAATGTCATATAAGGATGTCTGATCATGGATGGATGTTTTGGTATATGGGGTGGGTAGTCCTAGATGTGTTGACTCTGGGATGGCTGTGCATGGAGGGATGCTGATGTATGTGGGGTGGGAGGGCCAATTGGTGTGACATGACAAGATTACTAGAGTGGATATGTGCATCAAGATATGTATGTGGTGTCATTAAGGACACAAAAGGCAAAAATGGGTGGAATATAGGCTTACCCAATGTTATAAAATGATAGACAATTTTTTGAATACATTTTTTGTTCGACGACCATTTTGTTTGTTTGTCTTATTTCTTTAACCCACATCTTTATACATACTAATGTTTTTGGTTACCCTTTTTACAAGGGAGGTAAATAAAAATGGGTTATTCCAAATAATTTCAATTTTTATCTCATCATGGATGGATTATTTTACTCTCATCCTATATTTGGAAAAGAATCAATGGGTAGTTCATCTGCCCACTATCATGAGCCCCATGTGTTTGGGGAGAATATATTTTTTTCATAGAGTACCTGGTAATATGGAATGTAAAAATGTTAATAAGTGAGTAAATATTTAACCCATGGGATTATACCTTTATGGGATTTATTCTGATGATATAATTATGAGAGATCATGGATTCAGTTGGCTTTTACATGGTGGGAATGGAAATTTTGTTGTAATGCAATCTAGAAAATGTTAAACTATAGTAAATTTAAAAATATATAATTAACGTAAAGTGAAATTGATGAAAAATGAATAATGTAATTTAAGGTATATCATTAAATAATTATGTGGTTATAGGATATATGGTCATAGTTTTGGTAGTCTAGAGTCGAAAAGACATCACTTGATGTTGTGTTTGAGACCATGATATTCTCATATTGTGGTTGTGAGCTATATTTGATCCACAACCATTTATGTTTCTATATGCAACTCCACCCTAGTAGTTAGAGAAACTGACACTATAGGGATTCTAAAACCATGGGGTTGTTTTCCCCAATATCCAAATTGGAGGATTGGTTGTTGACTACCCCCTTTGGCCCCTCTCTCTTCTCTATATAGTTTCATGTGATGATATGGATGATAGTTAGTTTTCCCATATATGTGTGTATAGGGTTGTAATGTCTTGTGGTTTTTTTGTGACAAATGTATTATGGATATATATTACTACGAACTATTTTAGGTATTACATTCATAGTCTATGAGGTATTAGGTATCCTTACTCGGTGTTTGGGTTGTTATAGCATGATGTATTATAATGGATGAATGATACATGTTATGAGGTCTATGGGGGCTCCAAAAAACTACAAATTTACTTTTGGTTATGGGGAAATTGTGGTTTGTTTCATGAGGTTCATTTTGGAGAGATATGATGGACCATCTACTGCCTAGAATTTTTGAGGCAGATTATATGGATGTCCAATGTTGTGGAAGAGAATAAATCCATCATGGAAGTGGTAGTGGGGTAAATTTGATTTTATTTGTGATATTATATGATCTTGTATGTGATAACTACTTTGAGAATCCATGGTGATTCTGGGAACTCAGTAAACTTGTCTAGGGGATGATTTTGTTTCACGTGTTGTCCACTGGGCTTTAGAATTCTGTATTTAACTATTTGCATGAGAGGGATCAGGGAGGATCCTACTGAGTATACTGTTGTACTAAAACTATGTATATATAATATATTTTTATGTCACTTTGATTATGCTGAATATCGTGTCGGTTACTACTATCTCGAGGGTTTTGTAGGAGCTATTTAGGATTCATGGTTTCTTCTATCTTTACATACAGTTGGTATATGTAGTTTCCTTTCAATTGTAGTACTTATTTTAGGAAATTAAATTTGTGTACCTGGGCTTCCATTATATTATACTTTCGTATGGATTTGGTTGGTTTATATCGTATATATCTCAACCATTTGTGTTCTCTTATAGGGTAATGCATCCTATATTTGTGTTTATTATACCTTAATTACTAGTTTCCAACCCCGATCCTACTGGTTGGGGGATTGAGGTGTCACTATCCATCTTCTCACATTGTTAGCCCATGAGGGGTTACATTTTGTGCGGAGGGGATCATGAAATCCTCAAGCACCAAAGGTCACTCACTGGCAGTGATTGTGTAAAGAGGGAAAAGTGGGGATGTTATAGCCTCAATTATAAGATATATAAATTTTCTACTAAATATATATAACATGGTGATGATATACAGACTCAACAGACATGAACAAGTCCCCCCATAGGTAGAGGAACAATAAAAAATAATCCATTACAGAAGAAAATGAAGAAAATTGGTGGAAAAATAAACATACAAACATATCACATCCCTCTACTAACACAAATCATGCATCTAATACATGTCATAAAATAAAAAAATAAGATAAAGGGGTCACCAATGTGAGTTTAATGCATCCAAATACATAATATCAAGATGATATAAAAAATTATATCAGAAAAGGATAACTCCAATTGAGGCAAGAACTCATGATCTCATTCCAACATCCTACAAAAAACAACCACTGTGATTTATCTCCACAACTCAAACCCTTACCTGAATGTTATAACATTGTATCCATAAATGTCCTGAGGTTGCTGTGTAGGGTTGGAGAATGACGCATAGTTTTATTCCACCAAATTTTTCATTGATAAAATAAGATTTTATGAAGTTTTATAATCAAATAAAAACATAAAATATAGCAATTTAAATAAAAAAACATCTCTAGTACTCAACATCCACCAAGAAGTTTTCACCTTCTTCTTCCAATACTGGGATTACTAAATCAGATATGATACATGGCCCATGGTCCATGATATCCCCTGATATCAAATCTCCCATGTTAACACTTGGGTTCCACCTCAAAATATGAAAAATGTCACCTGATACCAACAAACAACTCGATTCCCAAATCATGTAACTGAAATCCATTACACATGCCCAAAAAAAAATAACCCTGGTCCACCATTTTTAAACACCCATCATCTTGAAGCGTAACCTACGAATCCATAATAATACATATTCAAAAATAATAACAAATATCAGCTCATAAAACTATGTCCCAAGGAACTGGGATCTATATTTTCCCAAAAGAGTCTAGTCCTAGCAGCTGCAATACAGTGAGCCTTACTCCAAAAATGATAGCCTGAATTCTACAATCCAATGTTCCCCCTCCTTCATCATCATTTTTTCAAGAAACACCAAAGAAAAATAATTATTCATCACTATTGTGGCACTCTACGCACATGATTATTCAAAAACACATCATCACCAAGTCAACATGTGATCACATCACCCTAATAGAATCATTGGCCTTTACAGGTGAGTGATAATCTCTAATTTAGTACTATGACACATACAACCGACACCTCATCAACCTACGACCATGTCACTAATGTTTTCTGGACTTTCCATCCAATTTAACGGTCAATTCCATTAACCTAACAACCAATCTTCCTCAAACCGATGTCCCTCACACCCAACTGGTTATCACATCACCCAAGTATATATGGGCCCAACCCTACCACATAAACATGTATCCTTAATTACATTGGACATTCCACCTGAATGCCTTGAGACACGCCTGTCATGTCCCTGTGTGTATCAACATTATTTTATCATAATTATATATATTTATAAATCAAATCAAAAGAACAACCAATTCAATAAAAATTTAATTGTACGGTTCCAATTAAATAACGATTTTAAATTAAACCATGAACATTCCTCATCCTAACTACACAAGGTGATTAACAACCTATAACCCATCATCGAATGAGAAAATAATGTTAGTTCTCGACCAAAAACATCCCATAAGTTTATAAAGTAAATTTAATATCATGGAATCAAAATAAAAAGGGTCTCTATAAACTACCCAATGGAATGTTAAAATCTATACACCCAAACCTAGCATGAAAACACAAATAATGGAATTAACTATCTACATTTGACTCATAGAATTTGGAATGTCATGTATTACCATCTAACTTTATATAGTTTGGAAGAAATAAAAGTCTACATCAAATTCCATAAAAATAGTTATAATGGATCAAACAGGTTTAGCACATCAAGAGGTGAGATAGAATAATAAGAGAGTCATGGGGGAGGAGAGACTCACATAAATTATTACAAAATACCCAATGGAGGATTAATTAGATCACAAATATGAAGGTGGACCTATACCAAGCGGAGATGCGGAGGAGGAGGTTTTATCTTTCAATGTACATGACCCATAAAATAATAAAGAGGAAAAAGAAGGAGCAAAATGGAAAATAAAAAAAAGGGTGAAAACAAATTTTCTAACATATTTAAGGCTGCATGGTTTTATCAAAAGTATTTATAAACTATGTGACAACTATGTAGGTTATTGGGTTTAGGTATAACCCAAATGGCACTACACATGTAGATGTCCCCATGATTTTCCATAACTATGCACAAACCATTGATATTCCATCAAAAAAATCCATAGATAATTCCTCCTGGTTGTGAACCAAACATGAACGGTTTCCCCAAAACGATGCTCATTGCAAAAAGGGGCAGAACATTTATCTGGGAGAGGCGAAAACGCATAACCCAAACCATGTTCCTCAACCAGTTACTATAAGACATGGACTTCATGCCTCTGACAAAACCTAAATCCATTCAAACACCTGAAGTTTCAACTAAACTACTAAACACATCCATAATAAAGATATTGGATTCTGTAAACCCTCAAAATTGTGTTTTGATTCTCAAAAAATAAAAACTTATACCCACTAATTCCAAAAAATTTAATATGTTAGAGGTTTTCAACCCGATTAAAAAACAAAGGGTGTTATAATCACAGTAACATAAAATTTCTCATCCATAAGCTATAATAAAATTAGATTTAGTCCATACATACCCATCAGCTTAAAAATCTACCATTCATCCCTAGACTCATGGGAAAACTTCAACTACCTCAAGGTGGAACCCCTAAATAAGAATGACATACCCTGGTAGCAAGCTGACCAAAATGTAAAATAAATAAAATGGTCCATCAACCAAATCCTAGAGTCAATGTCCTCCTGTGAAGTATCATCACTCTTACACTACATTAGGATCTCTTGTGTCATACCAGACACCAATTAGAATCTTACACATCATTAGTTCCCACATCATACCCATCTCCAACCACAAAAATTGTGTTCCTTCATCTAAAAATGTTTTCAATTAAATCATAGTTTTTTGATCCTCGATCATGTCCTGCATCTAACATTGGTAAGATTCTAATGCACCTCATGTAGCACACTTCTCCTTGGTTCCCCAATGCTAGGGAGACAAAAAATATCTCATCCAATGGTTCTCAAATACAAATCCTTGGGTCACACTCCTCATATATATATAACACATCTCATAAGATTCGAACCAATTAACTATCATATTCTTAGTTTATAAAATGATCACATGAACACTGTTTCCCCAAAACACACATTCCCCAACAGGGCATACCAAAATAAAAATAATATGAAGTCAGTCATGTCCATGAAATACCTCCAACTGTTTTCAGGTTAACAATCACTCAATCCCATTATTATCAATGATGTGAACCTAGCACGAAGCCTCAATACTTGATGTGTGACCACCCTTCAGTGCTGAAACATCATCTTGCTTGTTACCCCACACATGGGCCACACTATCCCTTACATGACCCCTAAATTTTGTTGATGTTCAACTACCCTCACTTGTTATTGATCCCGTTTAGATCTCAGACACTTGAGTCTTCCTTGTTCCCCAGCTTCTGGATGTTCAAGGTGGATTCCATCCGCAACTATAGAGATTCCAGACCTACCTACAATCCCCTCACTACTTTGGATACTACTAAAATTGAGTATAGAAATTTCATGTATTACAAAATTGAAGGAAAACCATCGAAGACTCACTGTGAAGTGTTATGCTTATGTCCATGGAATTAATTCATTATTTTAACTCATATCAGCATCACTTCCTTCCATTTGAATCATCACCAATGAAATTGACTAAATCCCCTTCCTTGTTTGAGTATGACCTATCCATAAATTTTCCCTCATATATGAGTCCATGTTTCACTACCTCTGAGAAAGCGGCCAACCTAATGATGTTTACCTACAGAAAAATTACATTACATAAAACATCCATGATATGCATCAACCTATCGGTGCCATCACACCCCATGATGGATGAAAAGAAATACAATTCATTGAATGCCATTTAATAGTCCCTGAGGGACATGTCACCCTAATGAATGCTCGTGAACTCCCGAGACCTCTCTACCCTCAACGTATTTGGGAAGGATATATTGAAAAACCTAGTGTGAAAATACATACATGTGAGTCCCTTGAGTCTGCTTTCCTCCATATATACATTTCACATGCTTCTTAAAGGTACTCTGATCATGTATGTAACTAGTTTAAATCTCTTAACTGGAGGCATCTCAATATTTTCAAATATCATACACATGGATTCAATCTAATTATCAACCACATGGGGGAACCCCTCACCCTATGAAGCATAGGGTATTGTGACTGAATCTCTATAGTCATACACACCATATATGGATCACCACCTTACGGACCTCGGGCAATCCATGGATCACACAGACCGTGATCGTTCTGAGATTCAAGTCTAGCCAGGACCCAAAAAAAGTCAAATTTGGATGTTCCCCATCTTGCACTGAAATCTAAACCATAACATGTACCTGATTTTACACAACCTCAGGTGTCTCAACATTCGTGTGATCTAGAGGAATCCATAAATCACAAGCCTAATTCTCTATCTGAGGGAATGCACTAAATACCATTAATATGGACAAACAACCCAATAACACACACACATACACACATCATATGGAGATAAATTAATTATAGGAAATTTCAACTCACTGCACGTAACCTTGACAACCACAACCATGACATATGGAATCTTGGACTCATAGCCTCTTTACACTCCATTAACAATTACAAGTATCATAATTCATTGTGCCATGCTTGTTCTGATGATCACATCACAACAAACCAATAACATCATCTCCCAACATGGTGATCATTATAATCCCATTCCATTATTACAGCCCGATCATATGTGATTCAGGCCCATATCATATCACATCCCATATATATAAATATGACTTTTAATTTCAAATTTTACATAGTAATTATATATCATAGAAACTCATATACTTGTATATCACATTTGACATAAAATTATCCTGGGCATATGATTTACAAAATTAGAAAAAAAAACCTACCATGTGCCTATCAAATCGTAAAAATGCATAAAACCACCAACTTTTGGTACCAAGCCAGGAGTCCAAACATACATATGTTCCATACTATGTGAAATATCACAAGTCATAATAATTATCATTCACATATCCATTTTTACCACTCGAGGTGGAAATCATATAAAATTTAAATTGAGGAAAATAGAATAGTAATTCTTAATTATGGTGACATGGTCCTTCCCCCATATCAAGGAACGTAAGCACCCATGAACTAGTTATAAACATAGATTCAGAAAAATTTGAATCCCTAGTCTACCATATCACAAATATTATGATTATTAGTAATGAAATTTTATTTCAAATTCATTATAATGTAGCCTAACACTTCTAATAAATTATAATAAATAATTTTTTTGATATAATTTTTTTTCGTTATTGACCTAATTACACTATTTATGTGGCTAATCTGATCAGGGATGCTAAAAAATAATAGTACAGAGTCTCTATCTGTGGTTTTAAACATAGGGTTTGGTTCAAAAGGCTATAGATCTTGATGAGTTATAGTTTTGGAGTAAGCCTGAACATCTAGTTAATGAATATTGAGTCCCATAATTCCCTTAATCCGATCCATGACATCGTTGTTACATGAAAAGATATCTAGTTAGAGAGGAACTTGGATATCCAAAAAATTAGTAAGTAGATGTCGAGTTGTTGATGGAAAAAATTTATGAATTATGTAAGAAGAGGGAACTAATCAAGTACTGGGGAGGGATGGAGAAGGAATTTATTGTGGTGGGCGTGTTGGTGCTGATGGAATTAAAAAAGTAATATCTCATGGGGAATGTGGGTTATCTCTTGCCGAATCTAGTAATGGGTGATACTGCATGAGGACAATGGTGTCTCATAACTCTCATCAATCTTCATGAAAATAGTCCTTCAAAATTCCCCCATATAGGGAGATTCAATGAGATCATCAGGTAGATATGGCTCAAATTTTTTAGATGTTTTGACAACCGAGTGGCATAGAAAATTCTATTTAGTTTTCCAATATAGTTGATGAACATGAAGTGGAAATTTTTGGTGAGAATTTAAGGGATATAAAGATATTCATGTAGAATGATGTAGGAATGGAGCACCATGATTCTTCTAGAAATGAAACCTATTTCCCAATGGTGAGGGAAATGAATTGAAATAAAATAGTGGTGTATAAAGTGTAATATTGGGGAAATGATATTAGTGCTCTTCAGTGAGGTAGGATCCTACTAGACATTGGGGTCACCAAGATTATTCTATACATATATGAGGTTTATGTATCCCATTTAGGTGAGTGATACCAAAGGCATTGATCTGGATAGATAAGAGTTGAATTCATGACATTGGACACACTCTAACATAGTTAGTGAAAAGTGTCACCCACTAAGCCATAACTTGGCATGAATCACAGTGTCATTTGGAGTGTCTCAGTTTGTGGTTCTATCTAACTCAAATATGGAAGAAAACTATTATAATAAATATCAATAGGATGGAGTTATATCTTTGAATGTTTCAATAAAATGTTTGTGCTTGAGGATATCATGGTTAACATCCTAGAATCCTAGTAACCCCAAAATATTGTAATCTATGAACCAATCACTAAATTGGATCATCCTCTATGAAAACCACCATAGCTAGTCTATCACAGGATAAACCTCATTAAATATGATCTTGGGACAGGGTTGGGGTCAGGCTGCTACTAGTGATGGTTGTGGTGGAACACCCATCACTACTGTTGATAGATAATAAATAGAGTAAGCTAGGGAAGGCCTCCTGTTATCTTTTAAAATGTGTGTCTCATAAGGTGAAGACATATAGAAATATTTTATGGTAGATGTGGAATAGGGTCCATCCACAGTAGTGGAGTTAAGAGTATTTGGATGCAGTTGAGGGACTATCTCCAAGGCTTTCTAGTGAAAATGTTTTATGTATATCATTGATAGTTCCAATGACATTTAGATCTGGACCTGAAGTGTTGTGAAACACGACTTATCATCGGTGCTCATAGACCATTTACCAATAGCGCGGTGTCTATTTCCATGATTAGGAATGGAAAAAACAAAATAAGATATAAATTAAATTTTAATTGGAAGAAAAAAATGACAAAAACTATATAAGTACAAGATATGAATATCTATAATTCACGGTGAGTAGTAATTTCTATTTTTCATAATTTGTTCTCCAGATTCACAGGTCGAGTGTGAATGTGTTTAAAATATGACAATATTTGGGCTTTCGGATGGACACACACTAGGTGATAGGAACTGTAGATCATGGCCATGATACACTGGTATATGAGATCTTCCATGTGGAGGTAGATAACAAAGGAAACAACATGTTCATAATATAATCATTTTGTTTACGAACATGGAATCCATTCTATTTCTGTCTTGACATAGTTAATCTATTAAGATGAGCGTAAACTATTTTTTAAAACGAACACTCTATTTGTCTGGCATGGTATTTATGGCCCCATTGAAGATAGGACTTGGGACCTCATAAAATATGTTGGAGGCATCAATACATGTCATGCACCAAATAGGCACACTATCATTGATAAAATTTTGAACTAGTTTTTATTGCAGTGTACGTGAAGTATGTGACCTGTGTTCTTCAATTGGTCTTGTGTACTGTGGGTTTCCGCCCAAGGCCAAACCCAATCCTCAAATCCCATATAACACAAAAAATCATGAAATAAATGTCATCGAAGGGTATAATTTTATCTTGGACAAAATTTAAGAAGAAATCACATTATAATAAAAGATGTAATAAATGATTGAAATGGATGGATCTAAAGAGAGATACAACAGAAGCAATCATAGAGGGGGTGGGCTGGTGTGGGGGTTCTCCACATATAGTCATGCTTGGTAGGGTTCTTGAATTTGTTGTTTTGACACATGGAATTTATTTTATAGTACATTTTATTAATTATAAAATAAAGATTATGTATATGTGGTTATTATTAAAAAATATTTATGAAATATTATTTATAATTAAATACACATATATTCATAAAAACATAAAAACACATATAAAGTTAGTGTATCCATGAAATAATTATTGTGTTTTCCAAAATATGAAACAGAGAACAAGAGCCCTCGGTCTAGTGATTGGGGTATAAGTAAAACTGTTGACTCATCCATTTCGAGTGTCTTCATTCAACCACTAGATCGAAGGTGGTAATATTGAATGCTTTACAATATTTCAATACTTAATAATCAATTTAATTAATATACATTCAAAATAATAATTCACTAAACATGGTTTCAATTATTGAATGATTGAAATGATGTAGGAATATTAGATGATTAAGAGCATGGGTCTTTTGAACCCTCGGTTACTACTCTTCCAATCAACACACATCACCCATAAGTGATTTGATAATTTTTTAAAATTTATTCAATTTTATTAAAAACATGACACATGATGTTTACCAAAATACATTCGATGCTATTTTATTTAATTTAATAAGTATAGAACTGAAGTAGCTATATGTACTCGAACATATGACTTTTTGAATATATTCTACGAACTAGCTATCGATTTTTGGCTCATACTTAGTTTTTAATTTATTTTAAAATGATTTTTATTATATTAGAAAATTTATCATATATCATTTAACTAAAAAAAATACTAAAAACAATTATTCATGTATCAATGAATGGTGTGAATATATTTAAACTGAAAACAACTCAGATATACTATAACTACCATTCCATCGGAAAATGATTCATTCATGGCTATTAAAAAAATAAATGTTTAACATTAAACAATACATTCCATTATAATATTAACTAAATGGAAAGGTACACACCACGTATTAAGAAACACATGCCCTGAAACCTCATTTTAGTAAAATTAAGTAGTGGTAGAATGAAGGGATAATAACCTATTTATTAGGGAGAAGTACACCGCATGGATGTATTTGAAATAGAAATTAAAGGGGGTGGATAATAGAGGGGTTTCCTATTTGAATGATATTTTTTAGGTTTTTCGATTAGGCTAAGTAGGGGTATGAAATGTATTCTGATTGTGGATGTGGAGTACACTGTGTAGACCACCACATATATCTAAAACCTTCAACCTTTAGCTAGTTTTTCTATACTTATCGTGTTTTTGGAGGTGGATAAAAATATCCTTACACTATGGGTAGTATAATTTGAAGGAGGATTTGTTCCATGATATGATCATGTGAATCCTCCACCTCCTTGGGTTCTTTCTGTTTTATGCGGTAAAATTAAAAAAATTATTGTAGGAATCCTCTATATTAGTAATGTAATCACTCGAGGGATATGAAATAATGTTTTGATCATGTTTATTATTAACATGATATAAAATGCTCACATATTTTATGTTGGAATATGAAGAATAATATTCATAAATTTTTAATGGATTATAAGATAGACCTACATTATAAAATTATTTCCTAGTATAAATATAATTAGATAATCAGCCTCAAAATGAAATAGATTATGTATATTTGAGACTATCTCAAATTGTTACATTACCATAACACCAATTTGTCCCAGCATTTCGTTTTGGTCAAAATAGAATGCTCTAAAAGAATCTAAAATAGATAATAATTTCACTATATTAGATAAATATGGTTCTAAAAGAGAATACGAAATGGGTGGGGGAAGGATGTACATTTGTATTCATCATATTGAAACTTATCATCCATCTATGTATAATACTATTATGGATACGTGTACAGAAACACTATATAACACAGATAAAAGTACACTAAATTTGTATTGTACCATCATCTAGTTGAGAAAAATTCCATATCAAATTGGGGAATAGATTAATAATAAACTAGGTAGTATATGAAAAAGAAAAATTCATGGTAACATACCATTAACTAAGACGCCTAGTGCAAGATTCTTCCACCTCGACAATGGCCAAAAAATTTAACCGTGGCAATCAAAAGGCATGTGATGTGATTTTTTCCCTTCAAATAAATCTAAATGGGTAGCTAGTTTTTGTAGAGGTTAATATCACAGTGAAACACATTAAATCAATTTCATCCATGAGTTGGTGAGTTTAAACTATTACTATGAAAACATGATTTAATTGAAATGGATGAAAATGTGAAATGATTTTCAAAAGTTCAATTGAAATAGGTGAAGGGAAATAAATGTGTTGGGTTTGTAAGTTGATTAGGGTATAATGTAATAGTATATATTTTGTATTGTAGTTATGTAATAAAATAGTTTTACCATTAGGATTCCATAGAATTACTTCATCTAGGTCTGATAACATGTAATTTTGTAATTTAATATCAATCCATTATTCTGGTGATTTAATTTTTAAATATATATCATGATTATTACACTTAAAATTGTGGCAATAGAATCCCCCAATAGATATGGGACTATTTATTATATGTCAATTAGTTTATACAAATTGTTTCATTCATGGTCTGATACAATGCCAATCATATATGTGAATTCAATTTGTTAAAGGAATTATAAATCCATAATCATAATAAAAATGAACACCCCATAATTAATAGTACACCACAACAATAATTTAATTACAACACCAACACTAGAAATTTGATTATTATGACGATGGTTATAATATGTGGGTTGAGCATAAACTCAACCCTTAACATTGATATAAGAGGATATAAGTGTTAGGGAAGAATTACACTAAAAAATAAATTAATATGCTAAGGAAATCATATTTTTGATTCAAGGGATATCGAATGTTAGAGTGTTCAAAACTCCCCATGTGTTTCCAAACCTAAATTCAGAGCCCTTCTCCTCTATTAATAGAAAAATTGATCAAATGAAAATTACTAAAAAGAACTTTTTTTTTTACATTTATAATCCATATATTTCGTTTTGTTTGTTCTCCATTTGGTCGAAATATACTCCACTTATTGTATTTGAAGCATCAATAGATAATATGTTGAAGTAAATGGTGAGAAACACATCCTTATATGGTGTGTAGAATCTCTATCATTCACTAACCTCTTCTGGACGTTCATACATGGTGTGTGAATGAAGAGTACATTGGGTGTTGGTCATTCATGGAAACATTAGAGTCTACATGGGCTTTCCAAGTTCATCATTGGTATGTGGTGTGTGTTTAAAAAGTTCATTCTATGTATATGAAATATTTTTTCTCGTCATCCCTAATTTGTGACTTCAATTGGAAAATACAAAATAAATCACCAAGAACACCAAAATAAAGCATTTTATCCATAAATGAATGTGTACTAGGTAAAAACATGTTTAAAATTTCACTAAAATGAACCTAAAGGTATAAAGTAATCGGAAACATCAGTAGATAAGTGAGATATCATTACAAAATGATAATGGGGGTATGAGAACATGAAAATAACAATTAAATACCATAACATTCATATCATATATCATAAAAATGAAGCATGGAAAAAATAATGATTTTTTATACGCTACGAATCATAATGGAATCAAACAGAATGATCCCTACAAACATAACATTGGAATAAGAAAATGATTTGTGGAATATACATAAGATTATTACATTTTTAAAATGTATCAGAGGAAACATGTTCTCTAGTTATGTTATGGAATTGTAATTAGAAGCCTATATAATATTTTCAACATGAAACCAAGTACACACATAATCATATGGGCATGATTTCTAGGAACCTTCAAAACATTGTGAACATGTAATGAGATTCACACATCATATTATGAGCACGTCATTAGGTTCATGTATAACTTTTTGATCATGTTTCCATGTTAATTTATGACAATGTGAACATTTAATTAGATTCAAAGATATCGTATAAACTTATTATTTATCCATATTTAAAAAATTAATTAAGTGGAGATATAGGTCCCCCCCATCTCATAATGAATACAAAACATATGTCATCCAGAATATCATAAAACATTAATAATATCATCACTTATTAACTTGTGTAAAAAATGTTATTCACACACATTTCATCAATTCAACAAATCATTACCCGTGGGAAATAAATTTATTTCACAAAAATTTAATTAACATTAACAATAACCATCCAGAGAATGATTAAGCATGTTATCCTACAATTTTGTCCCAAGTAAAGCATAAGTAACAAAAAAATGATGTTATCATAGATGGAAAATGATTTCAAAAGATGACATTGAACATTTCATAAGGAAAATATGAATTCCGCTTAAAAAAATTTCAAATATAAATCAATTTCAATATCCATTTCATTGAATATAGTCATTGAATCATATACAAAATTGATTAAAATTGATTTAAAACGTTTATTGATTAAAATAAAATTTTCATGGAAATTACATTTTTAAAATTATAAATACATAAAAAATTATGAAGTCATTTTAAATGGAATTATATATAGAAACATATAGGGGATATGTTACGACTATGACATGTCAAGATGGTAGAAAATGTTTTTCATTACACACACTTTACAACAAATATTCTGTTCATATTCTTGGTAAGAAGAAGAACATAAATTTTATTGAAAACACAATTTATATTCCCATAAAAATTTTAATTTTTTTTAAATGATTAAAAATTTATTTAATAAATAATTTTGATAATTATAAAATTATTTTTCAGAACGTTTTTATAGAGAACTAATTTTGATAAATAAAGATTCTAAACTTTGGTGATATATAATGTCACGTTTCCTTAAAATATTTTTCTCAATAAATATTATTACCAATGAGTAAGAAATTAGTAATATTATGTTATAAATTTCACGAATAACCATATTGGATTAAACATCATGATATTATTGAGATTTGAATATTAATATTTCTACATTGATAACATAATCAAATTTTTTTTTGATTAATAGTTTGATTATAACATCAAACCCATTCCATGTAAGTAACATATGATTCACAAGTCCCATTAAATCATAGAATAAAAAAACTATAAATATAAAGAATATAAGTAGATCCAATTTATAATATTTTAAATGGGTATTATATACCCCTCATATGATATGGTAAGTCCATAATAGTACATTTGTCCCAAAGAATACAAATTAATGTAAAAATATTTTACCTTAAGTCTTAAATTACTTTGTACACATTTGATACTACTATATATTGAATATATGATTATTACCAATATATTAAATATTAAATTTTATATCTATATCATATAATATATTGTTTTCTTAGGATCTTTTATTACACATTTAATAACATTTCAACAATATACCCAAATTATCAGAAATAACTATTTAGTTTTCATTTATGTTATGGTTTGTTTCTTAATGATCAAAATTTGATCATGGTTCCATCATATCCCAAATTTTAATAATATGTTAAATATCATATGTATTAGGTATTAATTTTTTTTAATGTAATCCATATATGTTATTGATATAATTTTAATTACACCATTCATGGAGATGGTGGGAGCATACATCACATTAATGATGATTCTGTTTTCCCGATAGATTAAAGTAATAAAGGTTAAATATTAAATTACAAATATAAAATCATTATTTATAATCTATAATAAATATAATTATTTAAAATTATCCTTTATAACTTTTATGTAATGTTTATATTAATTATGAATCACATTTCCTTGTGAGGTGGTATTATGTCGTACACACGAATTAGGATATTGTATTCCCAAATAATTGAATGTTAGAGGGTATGTGTGGAATCATAATTAAATTTATAATTATGCTCAAAGTAAGACTTAAATAAATTTTAAATCAACTTATTTCCATACATGTAATATATAATGTAAAAAACATTACATATGTTCTCGACGTGATAGTCCACTGTACACATTAATGACATTATTGTTTTCTAAACAGAATGGTTTTAAATGACTAGAAAGTATTTATAAAAATATTAAGTATGATATTTATTATAGTTAAGAAATATTCTTGATAAAAAAATTGATGTAATTTTAATCTTAAATCTATTTTATAATAAAATATAGCATGTAAATTATATTAATGAAAATATAGTTTCATCGTAAAAAGCAGAAATTTTAACTAGTCCATAGAAAAATCATTTTTTCATAAAAATATCGAAAAATACCTCAATGAAAATTTTATTTTTATATTTTCAAAAAATAATTTTAATTTCAACAAATATATATTATAAATCTTTAAAAAATTAGTATTAAAATTTGTGAATAAATGAAAAATAATTTAAATATTTTTCTTTATGATTAAAATTACACTTACAATATCTTATGTTTGGAAAATACATAATATGAATGTTAATTATTATGTTGAATATATTAAATATATACGTATAATAAATAACTTTCTCCCACAATTTATTTTATAATTTATTGATTTCATACATGTTAGTTCCATAAATAATAGTATCTAGAAATATATATATATTTATTTTAAAACGGATATATTTTTCATTTATATTTAATTGGTATCAAAAAAATTTATTTGAAATAATTATTTGGATAATATATTTTCATAATAAGTTTATAATAAACACACACTCCATTACAATGTCTCCCAAAAAACTATAATGTTAAATAATAATATTTTAATCGTATGTTAAATTTCATTAAAACATGATGTTTCATATATAGATTGGTATCAATGAAATTATCTTTATATGTAAAAAATATCATTAAATTTAGATGTGTTACACATGATATTCCCGGGTAGAAGTATGATGAAATGTCAATGAACATTTTAGAGGGGATACCATATATAATTTGAAAACATGATTCCATTTAGGTGATCATAGAGTGACTTACCATTTCAAAACACATCATAGCTATATAAGGGAAAAGTTCAATTGAGATATTTTGATGCCATTACATGACTAAAATAGATGGGAAATATAGATTTTCATCGTCAATCATTCCATATGGTGATTCTAATATTAAAATTTGATTATGGAGAGGGCTTATAGTTCCTTTTAGGCATAATTAATTTTTGGCATGTTGTTTTAAACACATATTGATGGACATAATGAGTAGAAAATTCAATTTGTAGATAACATTATGTAGGATTTAATGTATTCATTTGGTCATAGTGGTGAGGATCACCAACATTGGGGGATTTTGTTTAAAATAAAAATAATAATTCAACAATTGGTATATCCCCATTTGAGTCTTTGTAAAATTATCCTTGTAGGTGAACACTGTGATAGCTTGATCTAGTGTATATCTCCATTTATTCCACTAATGGTATTAAAATATGTAGGATTTCATATAATCCATGTAATATTTGTAAAAGATTTATTCAACAATTGGTTTTTCACCATTTTCCACAGCCCCATCATTTTGAGAATTTTGAATAAAATTTCCTTGGATAAATATGGAAAGGAAGTATCATACATGCATCATCTTGGGAAAATAGTGATTAAAATGCCATGCATGTAATATTCCCTGTAGTCGCATTAGTAGGATTCCAATGAATTTTGATTGTGTGCCTTGGTTATGATTTCGTTTCTTGATCTATTTTAACATGCCACGATAGATATCATGTTTCAGTGATAAATTTAAAATTATTGAGTGATTATATGACATACTGCCTCCGTTATTTTTTTTGTTTCAATGTTATATCATGTTGTTTTTTTCCAGCTTATGATAACAAGATAGAGATGTATTTATGTGTGAAACAGGTCCTAATGTTAAAATGTTAAATGAATGTTGATTGTGATAAATGGGAGTCAAATACCAACGGTAAGGTGTATGTGAACCTTATCGATTGATATATGGACACCCTTTTGTTTGAACATTATATAACCACATTATTCTTGAAAATGGTTACAAATATTAAAATTTGGAGTTTTGATTGAAATGAACATTTATTGGGTTGCTTTTTGAAGAACCCAGATTGTATAAATGAGACCCTCGATGGTTTCCTCTTTGGAGAATGGAATTTGGATGATGAATTTCTTATTTATATTTGGATAACACTATATATGAAATGTTTAAAGGAGATTTTTTTTATAGCATGTCTATTTTCCCAGGGGGCATTGATTGAAAACCAAGTGCCTTGTTGCGAAAATTACGTGTGTGTTTGATTAAATTTATTCAAATGTTAAAAGTATGACATAAATTAATTAAAATGTATAAAATTTAGGATTTTGAACCTCATGAGTTTGATTTTGTGTTTCCATGAAATAGGGTCTATGTTTTTGTTTCGTAAGGGGTTATCCTATGGTATTTAGTAACATTATAATGTTTTGGTTGTTAAGGTATGTTCGTCTCACTACACAAGATGTCTTTTTAGGATTTGAGGGTTTTGAAAGTCTGATAGGTTAATGTTACAGCTTTATGATCAATGTATGACATGGTAATCATTGTTAGAGGAACATCACATGCATACATTAAGGTGGTCTGAAATAGAACGTCGTTGAGAGGATGATCGTTTATTTTAACTTAATGGACAATAAAAAGGTGGGTAGTGTTGCATCGATTTCAGTAAATGTATTGGAAAGTGATGTAGAGCTTTTACAAGAGCGCGGTTTCTGACGGCACCTGATTCCGAGGCCCGGAGTGCCCGGAATTAATTTCCGAAGTTTGGCTCGGGTATGTTCAGTGAAGGAACGAGTGGGATTTCCTAACTTTTGATCCGGTGCTCGGAATTGAAATCTGAGGACACCGATGAACTCGTAGCGCCGATATTCGCTTAAGGAGACCTTTCCCGAAGTTGCGTTTGCCTAGGAGGAGATGTTTAATTTTCTGGATGAAATGAAGAGTAAAATAAATTTGTTATACAATATTTATTTTATTTATCTTCTTAAGTGGTTATATCCTAAGTGTGGAAGTTGGGGTGGAATCACAAGTTCTTAACTAACCAAGTGAGGATTAAGGTGAGGTGGGGCCCACACGAGCCCCAACCCTTCACCTTCCCCTTAACTCTCTTCTACCCCCTTAAACTCCCTTGCACTTAATGTGCCAAAACCCCTCAAATTCCCTAACTCCCCTCTCTCCCTCTTAAAGGATTGAAAACTTAACTTTTAATTAATTATACAACTCATGTATAATTAATAAGTGAGTTTAATTTTGAGTTTTTGAAATTCAAACTCTTGAATTCCAAAGGTTGGGTTGTGTTAATAAATTAAGTGTAAGCTTGATTTATTTTTGGGTTAGTTCCTTTGTTACTTGAGAGGATTTGGAGAATCGTTGAGAGACTTGAAGATCTTCTTCGTCTTCGACGAATAACGTGAAGAACGGTTCTTCTCCGACAAAGAACATCGATCCCACGACCATCGAGACTCGGCGTCCCGGATTCTTCCGTCTTCATCTTCCTCCTCGACAAGGGAGAAGTCGCCGACCGTGGTAATCATCGCCAACGACAACGTACCTCTCTTCTTCGTCTTAAGCGACAAGTGAAGAGACGTCGTTCCCTCCTCGAACGCACCCCGACGTCCACGGAATCTACGTCCGACGCTGCGACGCCTTCCTCCGCGATAACCGACGTGTGACGTCAATTTTCAAGGTAGGGGGTTTGTCCTTTTTAAATTACGTGTTTTCATTCCTTCGAACATGAAAGAATAATCCGTTGGGCGTAGTTCCAAATTTTATTAAAAATTTGTGAAACTTTCATTGTTGTGTTTATACGATTGGCCAACTGATATCGTTATAACGGGAGGAGACCGGACCGCACGAACACGGCCGATTCTCCTCCCCCTTCTATTCTTTCGTGTTAATTTAGCGGAGACAGCGCGGTGTCGTCGCAACCGCGCAGGAACAACAAAATTAATGGCCGGAGCGAGCTGCGACGAAGAAATGCGGTGCCGACGCACTGCGTCGTTGTTTACGAAAGAGACCGCGGCCGGAGACGGGCCGCGGCGGAACAAGGAGGCGACCGGCGGCCAGCCGGGCCGCCGGCGCCAGAGATCCTGAAGGGCCGTGGCCCTACGGCCGCGGCGGAGCAGCCAGGGGCGCCGGCCTCGCCGGCACCGGAGAACAGGAAGGCCGCGGCCCTACGGCCGCGGCGGACCAGCCAGAAGGCGGCCGGCCTCGCCGGCCGCTGGAGATCGGGGAAGAGCCGCGGCTACGGCCGCGGCGGAGAAGAAGAAGGCGGCCGGCCGCGCCGGCCGCCGGTTTGGTTAGGAGGCGGGACCAGCGAGTCCCCGCGTGAGAATGAAACGACCGGCCTTAGGCCGGCCGAGATCCGAAAAAAGGGGGGGTTTACCCCCCCGCGTGCGGCACATGCGCGGCCCCCTGGCCGCGCCGCCGCTGGCCGGACCGCACCGCCACCGGCCGGGCCGCGCCGCCACCGGCCGGGCCGGGTCCAGCGGACCGGGTCGGTCCGACCCGGTTCGGGTCGGATCTGGGTCCGGTCAACCCGGTTCGGGTCAGACCAGGGGGGGTCGGGCCGGGTCGGCTCGGACCCGGACCCCCCGTTTTCGAGACGACTTCGGTCTTTTGGCCATAACTTGAGCCACGTACCTCCGATCGATGAACCGTCTGCGGAAACGCGATCCTTGGATCGAGACGGTCGTTTCGGTATACTATACTCAAGGCGCACCTTCTTTTTCGGGAGCCTACGTGGTTAAAACTCCGTAGTTAAGCGTGCTTGGCTTAGAGTAGTGATCAGGATGGTGACCTCCTGGGAAGTTTCCCAGGGTGGGTGTGAGATGGAAAGGCTGATATCTTTCAAAATGGACGTCTGATTGACGAACCGTCAGCGGCGATGCGATCCTTGGATCAAGACGGTCGTTTCGGTTTATCGCACTCAAGGTTTCGGATTACTTTGAGTTCGGCCAGGTTGGTTCGTTCACGAAACCAACTGGGCCTTCGGAGCGGAAACGCTCATATCTTGAGCTACGAACGTCCGATCGATGTGCCGTCAGCTTTGTTGTGTTCCTCTTAGTGAGACGGATCTTTTGGCATACTCCGCCCGAGGTTTGGACGTAGGTGGAGTACGGTCGGGTTGGTTTTGCCTTAAAAACTAACCGGGCCCCGGGGACGAAAATGCCAATAACTCTCAGACCGGGCGTCCGATCGACGCGCCGTCTGTTGCGTTGAGTTCCTGTTGACGATACGGAACTTTTGGATACATCATCTCTGGACTTTGTGACAGTTGATGTATCAGCCTCTCGGCTCGTGGAGCGGACCCTCCGAACGAGCTTGCTGTGTGCGGGAACCCTAGTGCTGGCTGCGACTGTTACTGTGACTACTACTGCTACTGCTGCTACTGTGACTGCGACGACGACAGTACATAGATCCTGTGTGGATTCGACGACGACGACTACAACACTCAGCGATCCTACGTGGATCAGTGCTATAGGTCCTGTGTGGGCCCGATCCTGTGTGGATTCGACGACGACGACATCAGCACTCAGCGATCCTACGTGGATCAGTGCTACAGGTCCTGTGTGGGCCCGATCCTTTGTGGGTCTGATCCTGTGTGGGTCCGCGCTCAGCGGTTCTGTGTGAGCCAGCGCCTACAGGTCCTGTGTGGGCCCGATCCTGTGTGGGTCTTTGCGGGGGTTAGTTACCTATCGATCCTTCGTGGGTCCGATGACTTAGATGGATCAAAGATCATCTTTATCGTCCTTTGGTTAGTTACCTATCGATCCTTCGTGGGTCCGACGACTTAGATGGATCAGAGATCATCTTTATCGTCCTTTGAAGAAGTATACCTGTGTGAGCTGAATCCTGTTGCTTTCCTGTGTGGATTGTGTTGTGCAATCCTGTGTGGATTACTTTTTGCTTTCCTGTGTGGAATACGTTTACTTTCCTGTGTGGACTGAGTTATACTTGGGCTCGGAGGTTGGAGCGTATTTGAAATTGAAGACTTAGGTATATGTATGGGAATATACCTAAGCAGTGTCGGTTGTTACTTCGTGATTGTACCTTTCTTCGTGGTTTATCCTTTGTGGATTTTGAGAGACCTTCAGGGGTCTCGGGGTCCCTACTGAGTAGCTTATACTCACCCCTGCACGGGCTTTGCCCGCACTACGTTGTGTTGGTTGCAGACGACGGACAGCGTTGACCTTAGCTGAGGCTTGCAGAGCGGGACGGTAACCGGAGGTGGACCACTGGGCGGGACGTGCACGGAGCGGACGGCGGGACCCGTGGAGCAGAGGAGCTATCTGTACCCACCCTTCAGGTGGGATTTCCAGTGGACATCTCGGAGTAGCGGCTTTTACTTTTCAGTTGCTGTTTCCCTTTCGAGTTGTACTTTACTTTCAGTTTGGGTTTGTATTCTGGCCCATTTACTTTTCCGCACTTTCAGTTCTACTCTGCTTTTGTTTAGTGTTTACTTTCTGCTTGCTTACTCTGTGGTGTTTGTTTACTTTACAAAGGCAATGCCTTCCCTTTTTTCCGGGATTTACGTCTTGGTGCTAGTCGCCAGCCCCTGGCCTATGGAAGGCGGGCTTGGGGTAGTCACGGCACGGACCCCGAGGGCGGGTCGTGACAAATTGGTATCAGGGAAGTTCGGTTCTACCGCGAACTCTGATCTTTTCTATGTGAAGCAATAATGTTTAGCGTATTGAGTGTGGTTATCAGTCCAGAGAGTCCAGTGTTGGTGCGGCGGCCGACGTATCCGTACACCAGGACCCTGACTTCTGATTTCCGACTTAATGCACGAAAACATTGATTGTGTGTGTGTTTCAAAGTTTTCTTTGTGATTTCTTTGTGTCAGCTCACTAGGTATACTGTTTGACCGTGGCGCACTTGTTTCCTATTCAGGATGGCCCCACGACGGCAGCCAGCTAGGGTTCCGAGAGTTGAGCGTGACGACAGCCCACCGAGCGACGAGGCCTCGGTGCAGGGCCCTTTGTCAGCAGTGGCACCGGCGGTAGCACTACCCGCCGAGCCCCCGATACTTCCAGCACCAGCCGCTGACGATGCACGTCGCCTCAGCGCACTGCATGAGTTTCAGCGCCAGCGACCGCCCAGGTTTTGCGGGGAGACGGATCCCCAGGCAGTAGAGGACTGGCTGGAGGCAGTGGTACGAGTGTTTAGGCTAGTGAGGACACCAGCAGACCTCATGGTGATCCTCGCTGCGAGCCTACTACACGCAGCAGCAGGACGATGGTGGAGCTTGATGCTCGAGGTGCACGATGAGGCATCTCTTCTTTGGACGGACTTTGAGAGCCTCTTCCGCTCGGAGTTCGTCCCAGCCACCCTTCGTGCGGTGCGTATCCAGGAGATTCTACAGCTGCGGCAGGGCAGCATGACGGTCGCTCAGTACTCGGCGAGATTTACCGATCTCTCGCGCTACTCGACAGACATGGTACAGGACCCCTTATTCCGGGCCCGGACCTTCGAGCAGGGTTTGAGACACGAGATCAGGGCATCGCTGATCTCCCTCAGCATACCGACTCAGACAGGAGTACTGGAGCGGGCCCTTCTGATCGAGAGCTTCCTTGCTGAGTCTGCACCAGCACAGAGACCCACCGCAGGGCGGCACGTAGCGGAGTCTTCGGTAGCAGGTAGTCGACAGATGACTCAGGGGTCCACACAGACCAGACCTTCAGGCAGACGACCTCAGGGCACTGGCTCAGCAGTGCAGGGCACACAGCGCGGAGCCAGTCTTTTGAGTGGAAGACAGTGCTTTGCATGCGGCGGGCAAGGCCACATGGCTCGTGACTGCCCGACCCGCCATGCGGAGGAGCAGCAGACGGTTGAGGAACCACCTAGGCAGAGGCAGAGGTTCGACCGTGGCGGTCTGCAGGGAGGAGGCGGACGAGGCAGAGGAGCTGGCCGAGCAGCAGGTGGTGGACGACGCATTGAGGCTCTACCACCACCACCACCAGGAGGTCCACCCCGACCGCAGGGGAGAGCTCAGCTTCAGGTAGCAGAGGCCTTCGATCATGGAGCTCTGGGAGCCGATGGACAGGAGCAGAACTAGTGGATACATCCTTTGTACTTCTGGTTCCTTGTTGCTTTTGTGTAGCATCTTGTATTATGAGATGCAATAATAAAAGACGCATACCTTTGTGATATTTTCGTTCCTGTCCTCTTTCGTGTTGTTACTAGGAGGTTCCAGTTTTGGCTGTTGACTTGACCCTCACCTGTGAGACATCTACTGGAGGAGACCCAGTTACCACACACTGATGCCGACAGTGTGACTCAACCCTTGGAGGCGAGAGTAACAGTTGAATCTCTTAGTAGTAGCGTCGAGGACTTACAACGTCATCCTTGGTATGGATTAGTATCATCCATGTTAGGATTTACTGTTTTAGGCAAAGAATGTGGTTCATCCAGGGGATGAGACCAGATTTCTCTTTTTGGCAAAGAAGAAATCTTGCAGCTCTTGTGGGACCTGTGATGGTCCAGGCCACGACAAAGAAGGTCCAGGTCATCCAGGAGCGGATGAGTACAGCTCAGAGCCGGCAGAAGTCATATGCTGACAGGAGGCGGAGGCCACTAGAGTTCGAGGATGGCGACCACGTCTTCTTGCGGGTCTCACCTCGACGTGGTATTCGGAGATTTGGCCGAGGCGGCAAGTTATCTCTGCGCTTCATCAGACCCTTCCAGGTCCTCAGCAGGGTTGGCGAGGTGGCTTATCGCCTGGCTCTACTACCTCAGTTGCACCGGGTGCACGATGTCTTCCACGTGTCTCAGCTGAGGAGAGACGTGCACGACCCGACGCACATCATTGACCATGGGGAGCTTGACGTTGACGATGGGGCGACTTTTACGGAGGTCCCGGTGGAGATAGAGGATCGACAGAAGCGGTTCCTACGTGGGCGATCGATTCCTCTTGTGCGCATCAGATGGCAGCATGGGAACCTCCAGGAAAGCACATGGGAGCGGGAGGCTCAAATGCGTGCTCAGTACCCTCATTTGTTTCCCTAGTTTTGATGTATCTTTACGGGGACGTAAATCCCTGAGGTGGGAGTAATGTAAAGACCCGTAAAATTCAAGGGAAATTTTTTCTTAATTTTCTTTGGAATTTTACAAGAGCGCGGTTTCTGACGGCACCTGATTCCGAGGCCCGGAGTGCCCGGAATTAATTTCCGAAGTTTGGCTCGGGTACGTTCAGTGAAGGAACGAGCGGGATTTCCTAACTTTTGATCCGGTGCTCGGAATTGAAATCCGAGGACACCGATGAACTCGTAGCGCCGATATTCGCGTAAGGAGACCTTTCCCGAAGTTGCGTTTGCATAGGAGGAGATGTTTAATTTTCTGGATGAAATGAAGAGTAAAATAAATTTGTTATACAATATTTATTTTATTTATCTTCTTAAGTGGTTATATCCTAAGTGTGGAAGTTGGGGTGGAATCACAAGTTCCTAACTAACCAAGTGAGGATTAAGGTGAGGTGGGGCCCACACGAGCCCCAACCCTTCACCTTCCCCTTAACTCTCTTCTACCCCCTTAAACTCCCTTGCACTTAATGTGCCAAAACCCCTCAAATTCCCTAACTCCCCTCTCTCCCTCTTAAAGGATTGAAAACTTAACTTTCAATTAATTATACAACTCATGTATAATTAATAAGTGAGTTTAATTTTGAGTTTTTGAAATTCAAACTCTTGAATTCCAAAGGTTGGGTTGTGTTAATAAATTAAGTGTAAGCTTGATTTATTTTTGGGTTAGTTCCATTGTTACTTGAGAGGATTTGGAGAATCGTTGAGAGACTTGAAGATCTTCTTCATCTTCGACGAAGAACGTGAAGAACGGTTCTTCTCCGACAAAGAACATCGATCCCACGACCATCGAGACTCGGCGTCCCGGATTCTTCCGTCTTCATCTTCCTCCTCGACAAGGGAGAAGTCGCCGACCGTGGTAATCATCGCCAACGACAACGTACCTCTCTTCTTCGTCTTAAGCGACAAGTGAAGAGACGTCGTTCCCTCCTCGGACGCACCCCGACGTCCACGGAATCTACGTCCGACGCCGCGACGCCTTCCTCCGCGATAACCGACGTGTGACGTCAATTTTCAAGGTAGGGGGTTTGTCCTTTTTAAATTACGTGTTTTCATTCCCTCGAACAAGAAAGAATAATCCGTTGGGCGTAGTTCCAAATTTTATTAAAAATTTTTGAAACTTTCATTGTTGTGTTTATACGATTGGCCAACTGATATCGTTATAACGGGAGGAGACCGGACCGCACGAACACGGCCGATTCTCCTCCCCCTTCTATTCTTTCGTGTTAATTTAGCGGAGACAGCGCGGTGTCGTCGCAACCGCGCAGGAACAACAACAATAATGGCCGGAGCGAGCTGCGACGAAGAAACGCGGTGTCGACGCACCGCGTCGTTGTTTACGAAAGAGACTGCGGCCGGAGACGGGCCGCGGCGGAACAAGGAGGCTACCGGCGGCCAGCCGGGCCGCCGGCGCCAGAGATCATGAAGGGCCGCGGCCCTACGGTCGCGGCGGAGCAGCCAGGGGCGCCGGCCTCGTCGGCACCGGAGAACAGGAAGGCCGCGGCCCTACGGCCGCGGCGGACCAGCCAGAAGGCGGCCGGCCTCGCCGGCCGCTGGAGATCGGGGAAGAGCCGCGGCTACGGCCGCGGCGGAGAAGAAGAAGGCGGCCGGCCGCGCCGGCCGCCGGTTTGGTTAGGAGGCGGGACCAGCGAGTCCCCACGTGAGAATGAAACGGCCGGCCTTAGCCCGGCCGAGATCCGAAAAAAGGGGGGGGGGGGTTTACCCCCCCGCGTGCGGCAAATGCGCGGCCCCCTGGCCGCGCCACCGCTGGCCGGACCGCGTCGCCACCGGCCGGGCCGCGCCGCCACCGGTCGGGCCGGGTCCAGCGGACCGGGTCGGTCCGACCCGGTTCGGGTTGGATCGGGGTCGGGTCAACCCGGTTCGGGTCAGACCAGGGGGGGTCGGGCCGGGTCGGCCCGGACCCGGACCCCCCGTTTTCGAGACGACTTCGGTCTTTTGGCCATAACTTGAGCCACGTACCTACGATCGATGAACCGTCTGCGGCAACGCGATCCTTGGATCGAGACGGTCGTTTCGGTATACTATACTCAAGGCGCACCTTCGTTTTCGGGAGCCTACGTGGTTAAAACTCCGTAGTTAAGCGTGCTTGGCTTAGAGTAGTGATCAGGATGGGTGACCTCCTGGGAAGTTTCCCAGGGTGGGTGTGAGACGGAATGGCTGATATCTTTCAAAATGGACGTCTGATTGACGAACCGTCAGCGGCGATGCGATCCTTGGATCGAGACGGTCGTTTCGGTTTATCGCACTCAAGGTTTCGGATTACTTTGAGTTCGGCCAGGTTGGTTCGTTCACGAAACCAACTGGGCCTTCGGAGCGGAAACGCTCATATCTTGAGCTACGAACGTCCGATCGACGTGCCGTCAGCTTTGTTGTGTTCCTCTTAGTGAGACAGATCTTTTGGCATACTCCTCCCGAGGTTTGGACGCAGGTGGAGTACGGTCGGGTTGGTTTTGCCTTAAAAACTAACCGGGCCCCGGGGACGAAAATGCCAATAACTCTCAGACCGGGCGTCCGATCGACGCGCCGTCTGTTGTGTTGAGTTCCTGTTGACGATACGGAACTTTTGGATACATCAACTCTGGACTTTGTGACAGTTGATGTATCAGCCTCTCGGCTCGTGGAGCGGACCCTCCAAACGAGCTTGCTGTGTGCGGGAACCCTAGTGCTGGCTGCGACTGTTACTGTGACTACTACTGCTACTGCTGCTACTGTGACTGCGACGACGACAGTACAGAGATCCTGTGTGGATTCGACGACGACGACTACAGCACTCAGCGATCCTACGTGGATTAGTGCTATAGGTCCTGTGTGGGCCCGATCCCGTGTGGATTCGACGACGACGACATCAGCACTCAGCGATCCTACGTGGATCAGTGCTACAGGTCCTGTGTGGGCCCGATCCTTTGTGGGTCTGATCCTGTGTGGGTCCGCGCTCAGCAGTTCTGTGTGAGCCAGCGCCTACAGGTCCTGTGTGGGCCCGATCCTGTGTGGGTCTTTGCGGGGGTTAGTTACCTATCGATCCTTCGTGGGTCCGATGACTTAGATGGATCAGAGATCATCTTTATCGTCCTTTGGTTAGTTACCTATCGATCCTTCGTGGGTCCGACGACTTAGATGGATCAGAGATCATCTTTATCGTCCTTTGAAGAAGTATACCTGTGTGAGCTGAATCCTGTTGCTTTCCTGTGTGGATTGTGTTGTGCAATCCTGTGTGGATTACTTTTTGCTTTCCTGTGTGGAATACGTTTACTTTCCTGTGTGGACTGAGTTATACTTGGGCTCGGAGGTTGGAGCGTATTTGAAATTGATGACTTAGGTATATGTATGGGCATATACCTAAGCAGTGTCGGTTGTTACTTCGTGATTGTACCTTTCTTCGTGGTTTATCCTTTGTGGATTTTGAGAGACCTTCAGGGGTCTCGGGGTCCCTACTGAGTAGCTTATACTCACCCCTGCACGGGCTTTGCCCGCACTACGTTGTGTTGGTTGCAGACGACGGACAACGTTGACCTTAGCTGAGGCTTGCAGAGCGGGACGGTAACCGGAGGTGGACCACTGGGCGGGACGTGCACGGAGCGGACGACGGGACCCGTGGAGCAGAGGAGCTATCTGTACCCACCCTTCAGGTGGGATTTCCAGTGGTCAGCTCGGAGTAGCGGCTTTTACTTTTCAGTTGTTGTTTTCCCTTTTGAGTTGTACTTTACTTTCAGTTTGGGTTTGTATTCTGGCCCATTTACTTTTCCGCACTTTCAGTTGTACTCTGCTTTTGTTTAGTGTTTACTTTCCGCTTGCTTACTCTGTGGTGTTTGTTTACTTTACAAAGGCAATGCCTTCCCTTTTTACCGGGATTTACGCCTTGGTGCTAGTCGCCAGCCCCTGGCCTATGGAAGGCGGGCTTGGGGTAGTCACGGCACGGACCCCGAGGGCGGGTCGTGACAGGGTCTATGTTTTTTTTTCGTAAGGGGTTATCCTATGGTATTTAGTAACATTATAATGTTTTGGTTGTTAAGGTATGTTCGTCTCACTACACAAGATGTCTTTTTAGGATTTGAGGGTTTTGAAAGTCTGATAGGTTAATGTTACAGCTTTATGATCAATGTATGACATGGTAATCATTGTTAGAGGAACATCACATGCATACATTAAGGTGTTCTGAAATAGAACGTCGTTGAGAGGATGATCGTTTATTTTAACTTCATGGACAATAAAAAGGTGGGTAGTGTTGCATCGATTTCAGTAAATGTATTGGAAAGTGATGTAGAGCTTTTTGAATAGAGTCGTCTGGTAGTTTTTCAAATGATCTTTTGGGTGTCCATGGTTCTTTTAGTATGTTATTCCGTATGAGATGATGATGTGACATATCTGGACCTCGACATAGAGTACAACAAGATAGCGCCGGTCTTACGCCACACAAAAGATTTACATGTTGTTGGTCTTGATCAGTGGTTATTATCTGGGTTCTATACATGATACCTGGTTTAATTGGGCTACAGATTCATTCATGTTGGGTCATGTAAATTTTTTTAAATAGACTTGTGATTAATTGAATTATGTAATGTCACTAGATGTCAGGTAAGGTCTTCTATGTACATGTGGTTGGTGATGTAATAATTTTAAAAGGAACGTTGCCAATTTAAGGGTGATTGTGGGTTTTGGGACCATAATGACATTCCATAGAATCATGTGGAACCATTTTCTATTGGTTGATCAAGATTATACAGCTTTCTTCTATGAGGTCCCTATAATGGATTCAAGTGTATGCTCTATTTCGGTTAGCTTTGGCTCAGGGTTTAAATAATTAAGTGGTTGGACTTATGTTTTTCTTAATACTATGTTTGTCATTTGAAAACATAATATCTTTGTTCAAAAAAATCTTCTCAATCATGGTGGGTCAGAAGATGTTTTATTTCCAGATGACATCTTGGGGATGAGAAGTTTTTAAGGTGGGTAGATTGTAAATTCCAGTGTTTTTTAACCAGGTTTTAATTATGATACTTTTCAAAAAAAAATCAATGAATCGAAGAATTAATTTTTATCTAATCCCCTAATCCTCATTCTGTGTGTTGGAACACTTAATTGTGTTTTTTGGACATGGGATAATACTTTATAATTTTCATGGGTGTCCGGATAAGTCTTGGGGGCACCAGATCTGAAAATGTACACTTTAATGGATCTGCATGAACTACATAGGGTTGTGCTCCAACCCATGAAGATTACCCAGTTTAATATTTTATTTATTTTAAATAAATAATATTAAATGGGATATTTTTTTAAAATATAATATTTTTTTAATAAAAATAATAATATTATAAATATGCTGTCATAAATTATTTGGATGTAAAATATTCTAATTTCATTATTAATGGGGTGTTATAATTATGTGAATTTAATGAGGATGTTGGGTATCTCAGAGAAATTATTAATTAAATAAGGAGTTTCAAATTTAATGAAGAAGTGTTGTTTTTAAATAAAGATGTTAGGTTTATCAATTGTTTGAAAAATAATAATAAATATGTTATTATAATTTTTAGATTTATAAATGTAATATTCATTATTAATTATGGTCATTATTATAAACATAAAGATTAATAATAATGGATTTGGACATTATGGTTTAAAAATAATAAATAAAAGGTTCTAGTAAAAATGGTATGAAAAGTATTATTAATTTTATAATAATAATAGTCATTTAAATTTGTGTAGAATATTTGGGATGTAGTATGTATCATTAATATCATATTAATGATATTTCAAAAATTTGGTCGTTTTGGTTTTAATGGAATAGATTAAAGGGTATGATAATAATAATGTCATAACTATCCAAATACCTTATAACTATTATTAATATCATAATTTCAATTGAAGAGAATAATTAAAATTAATTATGGTTATTATTATTAATATAATTAATAATAATAATGGTAGTTTTATGCTTTTTTATGAAAAGAGGTGGCTTCTCCTTATATCCCCACGAATAGGAGGTGGGACCCCCATGGAAACATAGTAATCATGCCCCACTACACCTTCTTCACACATCTTCTACCACTATGTCTTGAACTTCCTCCTTGGGGTGTAACACCTTGAGTGACCTACTACTTACTGGACCCCCTACTGCATTGTACGACACCCCCATGCAGAAACATTAGCATGCCACCCACTCTCTCAGACAAATCTTTGCACCCGATGAATACTCACGGTGTCTTCATGAATATTTTCTATCTCATTAAGGCGAGTACTTCAGCATATATCTCATAATTCACTTGAGCTATTGGAAACCTCTCCCTTCTTGTTTTCTCGGCCGAAACCATAAGGTTTGGGTTTAATCTGATTGTTGCATACCTCTGTTTTGAGGGTATGCAGATGTCGACTTGAGACCCATTGGTCCATAATTCTGAACATTCTACCAAGGGTGATGAGGATGGTCTCGATTTGATCTACCTTCAATGATTCGGGTAAGGGTTATACACCGCTGTTTTGTTTTGCATCACCCAATTGAGGTTCGATTAGTTTATATGCATTAGTGGAATTTTTATAGAGGTTTGTTGATTCTTTTACATTGAGTTTTTGTTATTCTATGTTATGTTGTTTTGGGTTATGATCAATGTAGAGGGCATGGAAAAGTATAAATATATACACACACATATATATAAAGGCGTGTGCGTGCAGTTTGTGACCAGTTGCAGATTGGTTGTTGTCGTATGTCAAGTTGCTAAATTTTTATTTAGTTCCACCCCAAGGTAGGGTCCTCATTCAGGTCCTAAACTTTAATAAATGCATTAATATCAAGTTTTTTTCACTTTATTTGTATTTAAATTATGTAGTGAAGTATTTATACCGAATGCCTTTCAAATATAAATTTGGTCTGTTTGATTAATTTTCTTAATGTGATATGTGATGTGTTGATGCAAAAATTTGGTTGATATTAAATGATGCTGCCCAGGTGAGATAAATGATCACATGACCATGTATTTGTTTTAAGCATATATTGAATATTTTGTTAAAGTGATTCGATAAAATAAATAAATGATGTTTCATTTTGTCTAAGAGAAGATAATTAATTTTCTATATTAATTATGCATATTGAGAATGGATATAAATAATTAATCCAAAGATTAGTTATAATATATTATTTTAGGTGAATGAGATAATTTCGTCGCCGATTAATTGCGATATGTTGTTTGGGATAAATTGAGATAATTAATAATGGATTAATTACTAAATGTTAATGACGTGAAATGTTATTCAATTATTTATTTAATTAATGTGTATGATTAAATTAATTAATTTTAGAAATTAATTAACTAGAAGGAATTAATTTAATTGATGAATTACTGAAAGGTTTGATTTTCGTAAAAAATATCATTACCCAAACAAAGCCAGTAAGTTTTGAGGGATAATATTAAGATCAGTCAATATGATCCATTTTGAAAGTTATTGACCCTGATGTTGACTTAATAATTTTACTGGTGGGATTGATTAAAAAATGTAGGAATCTGAATAAGATGATTAAATATATATAATTATTTATGGGATGTGATATGATTTGAAGATTAATTAATTGATGGATTAATTAATGGTAATGTTTACATAGGTAGTTCATGCGTTACATAATATATTTGGTATTTTTTTAGAAATCATTTGGATTTTTAAGGGAATAAGTATAATTCATTGGTGAATTAATTATCGTGTTTTCAGTTAAGGAATTTGGATAATTAAATGTTGATTTTATTTTCTAGTTGACTTGCTTATGGCTAAGAATAATTAATTATAAGATTATTATTAATTGTGAGATATTTAATGGTCAATTAATTGTTGATTTATTTGACGAGACATTTATGTTTTCAATTAGTTGTTGAATTATAGTAACAAATGTGATTAGTTAATTTATGTGTTAATTAATATATGCTTTTAGGGTGTTAGACATGGTGTTCTACAGCAATGATAAAAATAGTTGCATGATGGATAAACGGTTTTGGGATAGGGATTGATGATCCAAATACTCACAGGGTGCTGGACATGGAGTTCTACACCCTGCTTTCAAGGGAATATTCTTTTATGGGTCAGGGACTGATGCTCCAAATACCCATGGGTTGAGAGACAATGACCGATGCTCCCAAAACTCACCAGAGTGCCAGACATGATGTTTTACACCCATTAATTCACATTGGACTTTGAGTAAAATTTTTCCTCATGAAATGAATTAAATGGTTAATCAAAGATGCTGTGGTATTGTGATTTTGGAATGGAATATGAGAAAGAGTAAAGACTTGTTAATGACCTGGGTGAATCACTGATTGGCCGACAGACCCAGGAGTGAATCACTATTTTTACATGACGTGCTCAAAAATATTTTTTTAAAGAAAAAATTGAATATTTTATAACATGTTATCCAACCGAAATCACATACTTGGATTCGGTGTTTACTTTATTACATAGATGATCTTTAGAGACATTTGTTGTGAGTGACTTTTACAGGGATGTTAGGATTATTCTAGAACATGAGAATTATATAATTTTATGGGGTTTGAATAGAATATAAATGAAAATGAATGTAGATGACTATTTTGTATGCATGAAAGATGTACAATGCAGGCTCAGACACTAGTTTAGGGATGAAGCAGGTACATTGGATATAGTAACATTGTACTGCTTACTGTAAATTTTCAAACATTCACACTGTTTAAATTTTTTTATTGAATGTCTATATATTGGGTAGAAACTGGTGGTTTTTTCTTACTAATATTTTTATGTCACACCATACCTAGGACACCACTACACTAGGGTACCTGAGTAGATCCTATTTGGTTGCAGGATTGTGCTGTTTTCATATACTTCGGAGATAAGAGAAGAGGACTGAGAAGAATCTCAGGATGCTCAAGGGGATCACCCTCAAGGATTGAGTCATTATTATTTTTTAATTCTGTACTAATATTTAAAACATGTTGTTTTGTTTCCTTCTTCCAAATATGTATTAATATCATTTCATGAATTCATCTATTGTATAAAATATTTCTTTTACTACTTTGTTAATTATATATTACTGCTTCCTCAATTGATTTTTATTTACTATGTGAAACCACTATAAAACTCTGATAAGATGGTATAGTCTTCCAATTATAACCTCCAAAGAACCTTTCTACTAGTCATCCATCTTTGGTATATGGGGAGATGCGCTTGAGGTCATGTGGTTACTGTTCTGTTCACCGGTTCAAGGGTGAGCCAGATTGATACGTTACAATGTGATATCATAGGGTTCTTTTCCTTTTTTTCTTTATGTTTTGGGATGGTAGATAGAAGACTAGGAAAGTGTTAGCACTTTTGTTAGTAGCATTACTTGAAAAAAATCACCCCATGTATGCGAAATGACTAAGTGGAAAGATATTGGAATTTATGTTTGTATTATTTGAGGTTATGGTTGGTATGATTCACCTAGAGTGAGTAGTGTATTGTCCACTACGTTATGATCTTGAAAATTTTGAAAAAAAATTACCCTTCCTGATTGAGAAAGGATGTTTCATAAAAGCACCATCTTAGGAACGTATAGATTCACATTCCATGTATTTAACATGACATGTAGTAGAAATAGTAGGATACCTACTAATTTACATTATGTATTATAGGTGTAATTCCAGGTTTTGATCTACTTTAGCATGCCTTTATAGATATTATATTTAAGTGATAGATCTAAAATTCATGAGTGATTATTTTCCATACAGACTTAATTATTAGCATTATATTTTGTTCTTACAAGTTTCTATGTTATAGCATACTATTTTGTTACTTCTTATAATAACATTCTAGAGATGTTTTTGATGTATGAAAGGGCTTCTAAAGGTAAAATGTTAAATGAATGTTGATTTTGACAAATGGGGGCCAAATACCAGTGGTAAGGTGTATGGGTTCCTTGTTGAATAGTAGATTCCCACCCATGTGTTTGAAAATTATATAACCATATTAATTTTTAATATGTTTGTAAATATAAAAATGCTGAGTTTTGATGGAAACGAATTATTGTTGGGTTGAATTTTGAAGAAGTAAGATTGAATAAATGGGACCCTCAGAGGACTCCTTTTTGTTGAAAGGAATTTATATGTTGAATTTCCTATTTTTATTTGAATTACACTATATGTGAAATTTTTAAAGATGTTGTTTTTTATAGCATGTCTCTTTTCATTGGGGTGATGATTGAAAACCAGGGGTCTTGTTGTGAAAAGTATTTTGGTGTTTTTGAAATTTATTAAAATGATAAAATGTTGAAAGTGATTAATTAAAATGTATAAAATTGGGGCTTTGAACCTCATGATTTTGGTTTTTCATGACCATCAAAGAGGGTCGACATTTATGTTTTATTCTGGGATAAACCATGGTAGGTAGTACCTATAGAATGTTTTCGGTGTTATGGTAAGTTCATCCCACTACTCTGGATATCATTTTGGGGCTCGAGTGTCATGACACAGAGATGGGTTTAAGTTAATGATTTTATGATCAATATATGACATAGTGAAAATGGTTCTAGAAATGTCACATGCATGCATTAAGGTGTTCTGAAATAGAATGCTTGTGAGAGGTGTATCTTTTATATTGACATTGTAGAAAATCTTAATTTGAGTAGTGTTGAGTCGATTATGGTAACTGTGTCGACAAGTGACGCCATCCTTTTTAAATAGAGTCGTACGGTAGTAGTATGTCTGGTTTTTTTGGTGACCTTAGTTTCTTATTTGTACGCTCTTTCAAAAAAGATGTGCATGTCCCCTATCATAACCTCATCATTGGAGATAGTAAGATAGAGTCAGTCCTACTCCGTGCAAAATTTTAAAATGTTGTTGGGCTTAATATGTTGTTATTATCTGGGTTGTACACATGATCCATGATTTATTTGGGATACTCTTTCATTCATACTGGGACATGATAAATTTATTTAAATAGACTTTTAATTACTTGACTTAGGTTATTTCACCAGTGGTCTGGTATGGACTTTAGTGTACATGTGAATGGTGATGTAATAATTGTAAAATTTATGTCGCCTCTTTATGGGTGTGTATGGGTTTTGGGACCGTAATGTCTTTCCATGAAATCATACGAAACCATTTTCTATTGGACATACATGATTTTACCCATTTCTTCTATGAGATCACTATAATGGACTCAGATATAAGTTCCATTTTGGTTAGTTTTGGCTCCGTTGTATGGAATTCAACGGTTGGACTTATTTTTTGGTTCGTAGTGTGTTTGGTGTTAGGAAACGTAATATATTTTCTCAAACGAGACATCACAACCTTGGTGGGTCAATATATGTTTTATTTCTTGTTGACTTCTCAAGGATGATAAGTTATTTTGTTTGGTATATTTTAAGGTCAAGTTTTTTAAATCAGGTTCAGATTACGAAGATTTTTGGATTTTTTACCACGTATTGATGGGATGTTTTTTAAACTAAGGACTGTAACATTATTGAAAAATTTGTACCACTTAAAGGTGTTGTTTTTGGACATTGGTGAATAACTAATAATTTTCATGGGTTTCCAGATAAGTCTCGGGAGCTCTGGATCTACAAAATTCCACTTTAATGGATTTGCATGGGTAGCGCATTGTTGTGGTCCAACCCATGCAACTCAACTAGTTTAATATTTTTTTTAATTAAATAATATCAAATGGGAAATTTTTGTTTAAATAGAATAATGTGTTAATAATAATAATTTTATTTTTATTATTATGTTGTCATAAATTATTTAGATGTTAAATATTTTAATTACATAATAATTGGGGTGTAATAATTATGTGAATTTAATGTGGAAGTTGGTTTTCTCTAAGAAACGCTTAATTAAATAAGGAGTCTTGAATTTTATGAAGAAGAAGTTTTATTAAATAGAGGTGTTGGGTTTATCAATGGTTTGAAATATAATAATAATGCGGTTATTTTTATTTTTACATTTATGAATGTAATAATCATGATTAATTATGGTCATTATTATTATTATAAAGAATAATAACAATGGATTTGGGGGTTATGTTATAAAATTAATAAATAAATTGGTTTAGTAATATTTTTATAGAAATTATTATTACTGTTATAATAATAATAGTCATTAATATTTGAATTGAATTTTTGCATTTGATTTTTTTTCATTATTATTATATTAATATTATTTCAAAAAATTTGTTTCTTTGGTTTTAAAGGAATAGATTAAAGGGTGAAATAATAATAATTTAATTACTATCCATATCCCTTATAACTATTATTATTATAATAAATTCAATTTAATAAATTAATAGAAATTTATTATGGTTATTATTATTATTATTATTATTATTATAAGTAATAATAATAATGGGGGTTTTAATTTTTCTAAAGAAATATAGGGGCTTCTACTTCCTTCTCTACGGACAGGAGGCATATTCCCCTAAAAACCTATTCAGCATGCACAAGTTCGCCTCCTTCGCACATCTCCTACCTCTAGGTCTGGTGCTTCCTCCTTATGGAACACCACCTGTAGTGTGACTTACTCTCATCTAGACTCCCTACTGTAGCCCACAACACCTCAGGGCTAAACGTGTAGCACGCCACCACCTCTATCAGACCCCACTTTTCACACTATGATTACTCTTGGTCTCTTTATGAATCTTGTCTTCCTCGACATGGTGGGTTCATCTACATATATCTTGTAATTCAGATTGGAAATTTGACACATCTCTCGCCTTGTTTTCTTGGCCGAATCTATATGGTTCGGGTTTAATCTGATTGTTTCATTACTCTATTTTTGGGGAATGAAAAAGTTGACTCGAGACCCATTAGTCCATAATTCATCATATTCCACCATGGGTGAGGCGGATGGTCTTGATTCGCTCTGCCTCTAATGTTTTACGTAGGGTTTATACACCACTATTTTGTTTCATAGCGTCCTATTTAGTTTTTTTTGGTTAATACGAGTCCTTGGTATTTTATTTGAGGTTTGTCGAGACTTTGTCTATTCATTTTTGTGATTATATGTTATGTTGTAGTGGGTTATGATAAATATAGTGGGAATTCGTGTGTGTATATATATATACATATATAAAGCCATGTGTGTACAGTTGCAAACTATTTTTGTATTGGTGGATGTCGTATGTCAAGTCTCTAAATTTTGAATTTGTTCCACCCCAAGGTAGGGTCCCCTTTCAAGTCCTAAACATTAATAAATGCATTAATAAAATTTTTGTTGCACTTTTTTTGGTATTTAAATTATGAAGTGATATTTTTATATTAAATTCATTTCAAATGTGAATTTAGTAATTTTGATTAAATTGCTAAATGTGATAATTAATGTGTTGATGCACGGCTTTGTACATTATTAAATGATGCTACCCATGTGATATTAGTGATGACATGACCATGTGTTGGTTTAAATCATGTACTATAGAATTGGTTAAAGTGATTCGATTAAATAATAAAATGATTTTTTTGGATAAGATTATACAATTAATTTTATATAATAATTATGCGCACTGAGACTGGATATAAATAATTAGTCAAATGATTAATTATATTATATTGTTTTAGATAAATGAAGTAATTTATTCAGGGATTAATTGTGATATGTTGTTTTGGATAAATCGAGATAACTAATAAAGGATAAATTACTAAATGATAATGATGTTAAATGTTATTCAATTATCGAGTTGATTAAAGGGTATGATTAAATTAATTAATTTTTTATATTAATTAATTGACATGCGTTAATTTAATTGATTAATTATTGAAAGGTTCAATTTTAAAAAAAATGCATTACCCAAACAAAACATAGAATTTTGAGGGAAAATATTATGTTTATTCAACCTGAACCAATACTGGAAGTTATGTTCCATGATATTGATTTTATATTTTTAATGGTGGGTTAGATTAAGATATGGTGGAATCTGAATTAGATAATTACATTTGTAAAATTAATTATGGGATGTTATTTGTTTTGTAGATTAATTAATTCATGTATTAATTAATTGTAATGTTCACTTAGTAAATTTTTGTGTTAACTAATATAATTGTTTTTAAAATAATCTATTGGATTATTAAAGGAATAAGGATAATAAATTAGTGAATTAATTATCATTTTTTCATTAAAAGAATTTGGATAATTAAATTTTTCATTAATTATCTAGTTGACTTACGTATGGCTAAGAATAATTAATTGTTAATTAATTCTTAATTTTGGTATGTTTAATGGTTAAAAATTTTTAGTTATTTGAGGAGAAATTTATGTTGTTAATTATTTGTTAAACTAATTAACAGATTTGAATAATTAATTTACGAGTTAATTATTAGATTCTTTTGGGGTGTTAGACATGGAATTCTATGCCAATGATAAAAATATTTTCATGATTGATAAATGGATTGTGAGATAGGGACTAATGCTCTATTTAATCATGGGGTGCTACACATGGCATTCTACACCCATCTTGTTAGAGAATAAACATTTATACGATAGAGACTGATGTTCTAAATACCCATGGTTTTTGAGACAAGTACTGACAATCCAAGTACTCATGAGGGTGCTAGAAATTTTTTTCTACACATATTAATGGACATTGGATTGTGATTCCAATTGGTCATACATGAAGTGAATTAAATGGTTAATGAAAGATGTTTTGACCTAATGATTTGTGAATTTAATATCAGAAAGGGTTCAGACATGTTAATGTGATGGGGGGATCACTGATTGGTGGATGGACCCTAGATAGAATCACTATTTTTAGTGGATGAGATCAGACATAGTATGTGAATGATTATGTTGAATATATTATAAGAAATTATCAAAGCCAATTCTTAAGCATGGATTCAGTATTTACTTGATAACATAGATGATCTTTAGAGACATCTATTGTGAGTGACTTATACAGCGATGTTGGGATTATGATGGAACTCGAGAATTGTATAACTTAATGAGGGTTGAATTAACGATAAAAGATAATTAATGTGATGTTTCTTTTGTGTATACATGAAAAATGTACAATACAGGCTCAAACACCATTTGAGGGCTGAAAAAGGTACTTGGTATATAGTTACATTGTACTGCTATTTTAATTAGGAATGCTTTCACACTATTTATCTTATTTATTGAATGTTTGGATTTGGGGTATACACTAGTAGTTACAGCCTATAAGGATTTATATCTCACACCTTACTCGGGCTGCCATTGCACTAGGGTACGTGAGTATATTCTATTTGGATTCATGATTGTGTTGTTTGCATATACCTGGGAGATAGGAATATAGGACCGAGCAGAAGCTTGGTATTCTCAAAGAGATCTCCCTCAAGGCTTGAGTCATTATTATTTCTTAATTTAATAGTTTGATGTAAAACATGTTGTTTTTTTGGTACATTCAAATATATGTCAATAACATTTTATGAATTCATATGTTATATGAAATATATCTTCCACTTCTTTGTTAATTATGTATTACTTCTTCTAATATTGATTATTGTTTACTCTAACATACCATTGTGCAACTCTGATATGATTATATAGTCCCCGCAATATAACATCATAGGACCCTCCATTATTGTCAACAGCCTCTATCATATAGGGAGAACCACTTGGGGTCAGGTGGTGACCGGTCCAGCCATCGGTTCAGGGGTGAGCCGGATCATGGTGTTACATTATAAATAAGTGGAATGACATGAGACAATAAATTATTTATAAAAGACACAATCTATTACAAAACTGCAACTAAAGAAAAAATGCAACCAATACTAGGGAAGAACTAAGAGTACCACTTACTATGAGAGGATAAGTACAACCACAAAGGTGGATAATATCTTAATGAAGTTATCTAAATGGGAAGAAAACACTCATAAATAACAATGGTAAGAGATTCAGCCATGAAGAGAATGATTAAAAAACAATGAGGGTGAAAACCCCATATGAAATCCTGAAAGGTGAATCTAATAGGGTTAGGTTTTGTTTTATATTCTAAATATAGAGAAATTATTTTATTTTATGTTACTCTGAATAACACTTAATATTTTTAATTAAAACTGACTTCACATTATAAGATTTATAACCTGTAAATGGCATGTAAGGTTTCATAATGTGTATTAAAGTCACAATATTTATTCAGATGGAATTTCACACTATGGAATCCCGTTATGCATCATGTAACTACCATGAGAATAGAATAAAATATATGTTTATATAGATAATTCAAAAAATCACTCACATATAATTAATGGTATCCTCCCAATTCATGGTTATAAATTCTTTCTTGATGAAAAAGAAAACCACAATAAATGATTATAACATATTTGGATGAAAGGTAAAGGATAATTACCTATATCCAAATCCAAATTTTATTTATTATAACAAGTGTAAAATATTTTTATTATAATTATATAAAACTCCTTAAACCAATGTTTGTTGAAATTGGCTTCCGCCCCACTTAAATAAAAGTGAGATAAAAATCCATTTCAATGTGTACTATATTCATTAAAATAACACAAAAATAATTCATAATAAATTTATATTTATTTTAATTACATAATAAAATCCTCTAAATAATTATAATATAATAAATGACCAACTTATAATATTTTAACATCAATTTATTAATAATTTTTTATAAAAATATTTTTTCTAGGGTAAAAAACTCTTTAGTTTTTAAAGAGGGGTTTTGGGTAGTTCCGATGATGGTCCATTTATTATTAGTAAATATTATAAATTATTTTAATCATTATATAAATATAATATAATATATTTATTATATATATATATATATATACTCATCTATATATGATATATATATGAAAGTGAATAAAAAAATAATTGTGATTGTAGGCCACCTATACGCATTACACTATTTTTAGTTTTCAGTACATAGAAGAAAATAAAGAAAAATATTAATTTACATTGAATTAATAATTAGTATACCATAAATATAATATATATAAATTTAATCCCTTCAAATTTGGATTCATGAATAAGAAAAATGAAAAACTATTTTCATCGATTCATAGAGTTGATAGTCTATGCATATGGAAGAGGGATATTTTTATTTTCCTACCGACATTAAGGTAAGAAGGGATATGTCATATTATCATTCATTAAAATTATTATTTTGAATAAGTAATTTTTATAATTAAAACAAATAATTATATTTAAATGTGAGATGTAGTACCGGAAATCAAATTACATCAGTTCATGAGGTTGTAGTACGTCATACAAATGATCACTAGTTTTGTATCAGATTTGAGGGATCTATATTATGATATAAACAAAATAAAAAATCAGTATATGGTAAATAATATTTAAAAAAATTAATTATCAAGAAATAATTCAATATGTTAATAATCTAGTAAAAAAATAAAGAACAATGTCAAACAGTTTTCTTCACTTAAAAAAGCGATATTGGTTCTCATATATATGGCCCTAGGGTGGTCCTTTTTTAGAAGATAAGACTATCTAGAACATACATATGGGTGTTGGAGAGATACATTTTTAGGGGTTTTCCAAGATAAATGGATTAAGAGGTGTAAATAGGTGTGGGTACGAAGTTCAATCAAATAACTAATTGTTGTGTCCCCCATGTAATTTTTTTTTTCATTTTACAAAAACTCAAAGACACATCCATGGAAAAATGGATCCATAATATCTCATATAACATGGTGATATAGTTTTGGAATAATTCTAAACAACCATTATTCCTTCAAAATTTTATTACATTATTTTAACCATTATCATTAATAGTAAACACCTAGTAAATATGTTTTAACTACAACCATAGTAACACAATATTATAGTTTTCTAACATCAATATAAAGAAAATTATCTTATTAAATATAATTATATATGTTGATTCCAAATATTTTATCCAATATATAAAATTAAATTCATTGAATTGGACAAATTTTATTTAAAAGTAATCCACGAAACATGGTGAAAATTAGTTTTCCAAAAAAATACATTATTATGAATAAAACCTATATATATAAAAAGTCATCATATATTCATTACAATGAAAATAATTTTATTAATAATATAATTATTGAAATAATATTAATGTGAAAAATATAATGAATTGGATCATTGTAATTTTTTCATAAGATAATATTTTATATAAAAATAATTATTTTTTAGAAATATTTAGTTATTATTAATTTAAGAATTTGTAAAAAATCAATAAAAAGTAAAAATAAAAACAATTTTGAATTTTTTTTAATATTTAAAAATACATTACTTTTTTTGAAAATTTATTTCAAAATATGTACCCATCGCACGATAAATCCATATTTTAAAAATATATAATTTTAATTATAAAAATGGATTAATTTTTACCCCATTACTATAAGGTAATAACTAATAACTTCACCGATTTTTTATTGAATATATAGTATATAAGATTCAAATTAATTATCCCAAAATAATTATTTATATAATTTAATATGTTGAAAACCCATTTTTTTTTAAAACTCATAAGAAATTCTTTTATATTAATTGTTTTTTTATAATCAACTTATAAACAAAAAATTTACTTTATAATGGAATAATATATTGATGATTATTTATACTCATTATTATGTTAATCATAAGATATCTAATAGAATAAATTTATGCAACTATCACCATATGAAAAAATCTAAATGTGTTACATTCTACCACAATTAATATAAATATTTACTTTGAAATTCTATTACACTATTCAGATAAATGAGGCAATACGTTCCTCATTAAATCATTAGATTCTTACAATGCATTTTTAAATATCTAATTCTTCTATTTAGCTTCAATTGGGTGAGGATTCCTTCAATAGAACATTATTTTTACAATCTATGATTTCATCTGGTTGTTGTTTATCAGAATGTTAATGCTCTAGTGGTACAACCTATGTTTGTAGAACATTAGAATGTTTTTTTATTTAATTTTATATGAGAGATACATATAACCCATCATTAACAGACGAGTAATGATATAGAATCATGTAACTATAATATATTTCCCTACTAGATAAAAAATATCAAATGGTAAATTAAACTTAGGGGTCACCTTTTACCTTATTTTTAAATACCATATCCATCTTATTTGAAGAAATTCATTGAAAAACCCTCTCATCAACTTTCAATTCTAGGCCACATTGATTAAATTCAGTGTAATGTTTCAATATAATTATTGATTTCATGATGTGTTAAAGATTAGATTTGACTTTCTCCACCATTTATATAACCAGATGTAGTCCTAATACCAATCATTATCAAACGCCATCTAAAATATAATGAATTTATAAAAGTAATTCATTAGAGTTCTTCATAATGATCCATATGGGTTCTTGAGTGAAATATATTGTTGCATGAAACCATTTATAGAATAATTTTCAAATCACATACTCCATTGAAATCCATATAACAGTGTATAAGAATATCTTATAGTGTTGTAAATTATTTCATATAATAACCTTCTATTTTATGATGGTATGAGATATAGAAAATAACTCTCTATCTAGATATTAATAAAGACTTATAAAAAAATATTTATGAATTCCTTGTATCTTAATAAGATATAATTAATTGTGGTACACCATAAACCATATAATATCCTAATATTATTTTATAAAAATAAGATATATAAGAAAGTATTCTGAAATTACTATTAAGTACTATGAATTTTTATGGTGATCTACAACAACTTAAACTATATTATGGAATTTTGAATGTTGGTAGTGTCTTGTGAAAACTAACAAGGTATTGTTTCCCATTTTCATTCTAGTAGTGGTGTTTTTTATAACAGTATTAGAACCATTTATCTCATAATAATAAAATTAAGAAATACAATGAAATAATATACATACAAAATAATAACTATCTTCATGTTTTTCCATCATAAATACATTGACATATATTTATAGAACATTGTACAGTAATGATGAATAATGAATGACAAACAATGATAAATATCCAATTTACCCTTCAACAGATATGGTCTGGATAGAAAACATAAACGATATTTAAACCTTATCATTCAATCAAAATAATGGATATTCTCAAGAACATTTATCACCATATATTTAATATCAGTATATTAATTTTACTCATCTTTAATCTTCACATGGATAAATTTTTGAACAATCAATTGAGAAATGTAATAGTGTTACCCATCCATCATGATCTACTTATCCATCCATTGAAAATAAAATATAATATAATATTTCTGGACCACATAGTAGATAAGATAAAATTATCCTATCAACTAAATCCCATGACATATTTTTGTGTTCTCCAATGTGGAAATTAATTGAAAACTAAAAATCAATAAATAGCTCCAACGATATTCTCTAATGATTATTATTCGACCATTTTTGAATATAGTACTTTATATATTTATGATAAATAAATGAACCACATATTTATTCATATAGATAACCCCTCTATATATTTAATTAATCAATTAAAAGAGTTAACTCTATGTAATATGTTTGGTAATTTTTATCATGAACCATCGATTCTAGAAGGGGATATTTTGTCACTATATAGATTGTTATTGGGGATGCATCATGATCCCTTCTTTTATTAATCACTAATAATAATAGAACCTTATATACTCTGTGATTATACAATAAAAGGTTCACGGTCTATCCTTCTAATTATTTCATGTATATTTTCCACACATACATATATCCAAAGGAACCTGTCTCCCATTTCAGTGAACATGGTATGTGGATTAGATATACAAGAAAACAACTCCAAAATTTGATGATTATATCAATCCACAAATAAATATACTTCTAATCCTAGTCACATTTGATGGAATCAGAAAAAATTCAATTACATCACTCATGTATATATCCATTGATAAACCTTCTCTTGAGACTGCATGACATTGAAATGAAACAATTTGTTACAAAAATTCAGAATTTTTAATTTTTAAAAATATTTTATCCTTATATTAAATCTTTAGTACAATACTTAAGTGATAATATATCACTTAATATATCTTTGAATAATTAATAATATAATCCATAAGGTCTACCCCATACCGAATATGGTATCATATAATGTTACTATTCTTTATTTCCATGAATATTCTAGTTTAATTACAAAGACCAATTGACATCAATATATATTAATCGTGTCCATAACTTATTGAAATTATTTTTTCACTATATCCTAATTCATGATCCACAATTGATGATATCTAAAATGAAGTTCCATCATGGAAAAGTATTAATCATCATTCATTTTATCAATCCAGTCAACAATATGGGGTAGAGAATTCTTCTTCAGGAAAGCGATATTCATGGTATCTTGACAGTAAATGAAGATTAAAATAATTACATATTTCATGAGATTAGATAACTTGTTCACCCCTGCTGATGTAATGTTTCAAAAAAAAATACTTTTCAGTATTCCCTTATTGGTGATTCATAAATACTTTCACAATATTAATAGAATCAGTGAATATTTTACCCCTAAATATATTAGATAAACGCCATTTTTTTAAGAATCAAAAAACCATATAATTGATATCATTTATATAATAATTTCATATTTATCGATGAACTGAAAAATAATATTAGATTAGTTAAAAATATCATTCGTCTCCTCCCTTTCACATCCATTAGATAGGCCTTATATGGAGAAGTTAAATCCCTTCCTTTGATAACATCAAACTCAACTAGAGATTGAATAATAAGATCATTAGGTAGAAAAATCCCATAATATTTAACCAAAGAAGAATCATGGACATGAGTTATGACTATCATACCATTAGGAGGTTTAACTACAAATTAAATCTAATCAATGGAGGTATGAATTAACATTACTTGAGGTGTATCATGATATAAAATAATTTATAAAACTATTCTCAAATAGGGTAATATATAATTTTATCTTACTTATTACCACCACAAATTTATTATTCTATATTTAATCCTTAACTAAAACTAAATAGGTAATAATGGACATCACTTCTTATTAAATATGGGTGTGAATAAAAAAACATATGTTGTATGAATGTTGAGGCCATAATTTTAATATAATTGGCATTAGGATAAACCATGTTGGCCCATGATCATCTTCTATTATAATCCCCCAACTAGTTCATAATGAATTGTTAATTAACATGTTTATAAATCCATGATAGTGTTAAATAAGGTGCACAGTAATGGAAATGACACTATGGATAAGAATGTTAGAAAATTTATACTTATAAAAATTTGTTTAGTTCTATTACCACTAAACAAATCTTTACTAAAACCATTTCAAATTATAGTAAAGAAATAAGGATTAATTTCAATATAAACCAGTCTCTTTTATTTATCAGAACATATGATCTTATCATATAAATGTTATTATCCAAAGGGTTATGAATTTTTTTAAATTAATATTTCAATGTTAAATTAATACTCCCACTAATAAAAAATATAGTTACTAATTTGTTTCATACATAAATATTACATATTATTAGATAAGTATTAAATACCTGAAATTATGATCCATTTCAGAATAAAATTCTTTTATTGATTTTGATACAGGGATATATAAACAATTAAAATAAAAGTGAACTAAATATTATACCACTGTGTTATTTATATCAATCACCCTTCTCAGGAATATCATATATAAAACATTTCACCATAATCATTGGAATGGAATCATTGGGAAGGGTGATCTCAGTTGTTCAGTAATGGTAAACAAACAAGATATCCACATATCCTGAGCATAATGTTATGATAACAATAGAATACAATTTTAGAAATCATACCTTTTATATCATATATAATAATATTCATCCATGTAATAATGTTTGGCTATTCATATGACATGAATCAGAGAATAAACAAATAACATTAGGCATGAGAGTATAACATTGTCATAAGACAACTTCTTTTTGATTTCACAAAATCATATAAAATAATTTCTATTTAAGTCATTGACTATATCCAAGACTATAATAGTGGATCTCTTTTAATCCCCTTCCCATTATTATTTTCATGATTCACCCCAATGACTGTCAAAGTGGGCATGGTCCTTTATGAAATGGGTTTGCACCCCATTCCCTTAATTTTTATCTAATGAGATTTCCTTCTGTACCCAATGTTTTGGAGGGATATATAAATTTAGTCCCACCCATAACATAACTAAAGATGATCTTATATTTTCAATAGTATCATAAAAAATTCATCATATCATACACCCATGAAATATAAATAGGATTTATAAACAGGTAATCATAGGTAATCCTATAGAGAAAATGGGGTTGAGAAACATTCTACACTAATATTTTGAATTTATATCGATTTTATCAATGAATTAAAACCATATGAAATGATTATGAAACATAAAATATGTTTTATATTAAACAAAATGATTTTAAATGATGTATTGGTTGGTTTATTGGGGAAAATATAATTTTTATATTAAAATATCTTATATAATATAAATAAAATATCACAAATATTAATTTATCCATTTTATTTATAAATTATATTAAAAACTTATAAATGATGATTTTAAGGATGGAGATTTCATTATAGTTGGTCATTATTTTAATTATATATAAATAAATATAAAAATTCATTTCAGACATTTTTAATAATAAAATAAAAAGGTTAATCAATCCTAAATGAAAAAAATTAATTATTTTAAAACAATTTTTAAAATAAATAATGTTGTATGAATTAATCTAATTAATCATATAAAATTATTATAAATATTCCAAAAAATAATTCCATAAAACATGGTTATAGATTGAAATAGATCATCAAATTAATAGAGAAATATATTTGGGTTTTCCTTGAAAATATTATTCAGTCAATTGAATACAGAAAGAGATTAAAATGAATGGAAAACATGTATTGTAAAAGAATAACTATAAGATATTATTTTCATGAGTTTCTTGATAGATAAATCCTTTATTTTCATCATTACAATCTTTATCATAATCAATTCTAAAAAATTAAATTGTCATATAAAAACCTTACGACTTTAGAGACTTTAAAATTAACACCCAGAAAAGGATATCCACATTTTGATAGGTATACACACATAATATTAATAAGTATCATCATAAATTTAATTAATGTTCCTTATATACATCATGAAAATTAATTTAGTGGTGAATATATCATGTGTCATATAGATGTAAAAGTGAGATGAAAATTTCATACCTCATGCACACTTCATTGAAAAGTAATCCAAAATCACATATATTAAATTTAAATTTTTTATAAATCTATAACATGGACATGTATAATATTACAGATACATAAATGATCCAATTATAAAATTTCAAAATAAATTTATTAATAATTACATATTAATATCAACATTTCCAGTTGTCATTGGATTCATGTTTCATTATAGTTCTTATTCATTATTTCAAGTCCATGTACACTGATCATTGTTCCAAAATTTCCAAGATATTAATCATATTTTAAAAATAAAATATATTTATCCATAATGGATATATATTAAAAATTTATTTTTTAATCATTTATATGGTAAATATTGTGTAAATATAAATGTTGTTTTCACTTTTAAACTAATGAAAAAAATACAAGATTGAATTAAAAATTATAGAATTATAGTTTTATAATATATATCATATAATATTAATAAATATATTCTTACTTCCATCCATGTATATTTTACATGATTAAAAATTCACATCACTTCACGGAGAAGGCAGTACACACGTACAAATGAGCAACATTATTATTTCTCAACACATTGGAAGAGAAGAACGAATAGGGGACATTATAATTAAACAAACTTAATTATTTAAACAATACATTATAAATACTTTTTATAAAACATTATATCATGTTGATGGAGAAAAATTATATCATCTCACAAGGAGGTAGTTCATTGTACACATAATCAATAATTTCACTTCCCATTTTATTGGGATGGATATGGTTATTACATAAACATGAAAAAAAATATTTAATATATAATATTTTAATTGTATTAGAACTATTATGTCATAATTGATTGTTTTTATAAAATAAGTATAAATTAATTATCATTCTAAATATAGTGGTCTTTTCATAGAAACACATGTTTTGGATCACTAATAAAGGACACTAGGGTTTGTATTTTGGGAAAATATATAATTATTGAATGTGGATGAATATGATACGGAGATATTTGGTCATGGTTTTGTAAAGCCTAATTTTTTATGTGGTTTGAATAATTAATTATAGGATTTCCCCATACATACTTTATGCGAGTTGAACCCTTGTATTTTTTCAAATGCTCAAAATAATAACAAGTATCAGAAAATAAAAATGGATTCATGAAATAAAATATTATATAGTGATAAATATTAGTTATTAATCCATTAAAAATTAAATTTAGGAATTATTTTGTAAAATTATCCCTAATAAGTATAAATTTTCCAATGGTAATCCTATTTTATCATTAACCATGGTAAGATATTTTTTTTGTTCTTATTATTCATGTTTACCATAAGTTACATAGAACTTAATAAAAAATATTTATTATTCTTTTTCAAACAATATAATACATTTTGTAAAATTAAATACATATATTTGTCATAATTCAATTTAAAATTAAAAAAACATGTGTGAAGAAATCTGGGTTTCCATAGAAAATGTATTTATTAGAATAAAAAATTTTCATTTCATTATTTTATATAACATTTATTTCAATTTTGGAATTTGTATTAATATAAATATAATTGAAATCAAATTCACCTCTTCAAAAAATATAAATATAATTATCACTATTAACATTATATAAAATAAATTAATCTTTTAAATATATAATTGGTTGCTTTTACTATTCATCAATGAAATATTATTTCTGCAAAAAAATTTCAAAATTTCACTCTATGATATACAAGAAATGTTATTATAAAAAATAGATTATTTTTTAAATATATAATTTATATTTTCTTAAAAATATTTTTAAATAACTTTTATAATGTTGACGAAACATTTTTTTATAAATATCTAATTATTATGGTTAAAACATTATTTATTCTTATCTGATTCCATGTAAGAAAGATTATATTAAAGATAACTGTTCTTTCAAAAAAAATACTGTTTATTTTAATATATAACTATAAAATTAAATTAGTTGAATATAACATGTTTTTTAGAATACTTTTTTTTAATTTCAAATAATTTTTGTTTTCATTTCTAAAAAATTTATGTCAAATAAATTTATTTAAGAAATAGAAAGACATATAATATTAATTATTTATTAATTTCTATCCATATCCACTAATTACATATTTAGGTAATAATAGTATTTTATCTTCCTAGTTGATGATATATAAAATCATTTCCATATTTATTGAAATTAATTAAAAGGTTATAGTTGTTATAAAAGTACAATGTACTTTTTTAAAAAGTGAAATAGTTTTAAATAAAGTATTTTCATATTTGGAATTATTTAATCTTATAATTTATAAACAATAGAATTTTAATTTCTTTAATCGAATATCAGTTTTTAAATATGAATCAAAAAATTACCTTTTGGTGAATATTTTGGTTTTTCTGACATGTTTTATTTTCTGATGAATAATGAAAAATAATGAATTTATATTCTACACTAATGTTTACATTAATTAATTTATAATGTTAAATAATATTTTAATTTTCATAAAAGTAACTTTATCTAAATTATACATTATTTTATTAAAATTAGGTCATTTGAATCAATTTCTTAATGATTTTTTTGATAAAAAAACATTTTAACGTTTGGAAAATTTCTTCTCTTAGAATTTAGTATCTCACTGCTTCTATGGGATTAATTTGAAATTATGATTTTTATAAATATGATAATTGTATTTTTAAAAATGGTGTCCATATTTAAAATATGAATAATTGTTAATTTATAATATGGATAACGTTATTTATCACCAAAATGAATAGGGAAATAATAAAAATTAATAATTACTGTAAATGTAAAAATGGGTTTATCTGGGGATTATACATATATTATATTGCTAAAAATTACCTATTAACTTAAATAGAATATATTTTGCAATAAAATTTACATTATTCAACCTAATTGTTAATGAATTCTTAATTTGGGAAACTGGTGATATATGATTTTTTTTGGAATTCTCTATTTCAAAAACATAAAACATTACCACTCACCGTACTTGTTGAAGCACAACTAATAACCTTCTCTCTTCCCATGATAAAAAAATTTCTTTTTAAAATACTTTCCTAAAAAAAATTACAATTACATCCTCTCATTATAGAGTCATTACATTGTTCATAAATACGACCAAGGAAGGAATTTCGTGAAAACCAATAGGACAAACCTGAAGATTATTTAATGTTAATCAACATTAATTTTGTTTATTTATTTATCCACCCCATTAAATTATGTCTTATCCATAGTATCCTCAATAATCATTAATTGTTTTATGTTATATTTAAATCATAAATCCACATAATATTCAATCAAATGGGTATTGAAATCATCGTTTCTGTGTATGGGGGACTAGTAACTCAACGAACAATATCATTGGATTCTTCATTACAATATATAATTTTTTGGGAAAGTGATGTATATAAAGTTTATATATATTATTTATAATATAATTATACCCATTATTTAATTATATCATTTATAACCTTTCTAAATTCCAAACCATAGGGATATGATAATCTCGCTCATGTGTACAGAGGATTACTGCCTCACGAAGTGATGTGAATGATTTTTCACTAATGAGTTACATATGTGGTAAAAAGTGTGACAATAATATATATATATAGATTATAAATGAAATATTAATGGTATTCATGGCTTAATTATATTTTTCTAAATATAATATATCATTTTCGTCATTACTTTTTTCCTACACTGAAAAAGAGATGTCGTTATTTGTGGACGTGTGGACTACCACATCCTTGAAACGATGTGAGTAATCTTATATCACAATAATGATATATATATATAAGTGTATATAACAAAATATAGTTATATTTATGATATAATTATCATTCAAGAATAATTAAATATTTTTTATCTTCTTTTCATACAAATCATTGAATAATGGAAATTTTACTTACACATACAAATGACTTACATTATTCATGAACATTATGTTGGTTAATATTTAATACAAATTAATAATAATTGATTTGAAATCTATAATTAAGGTAAACATATGATAAATATTTCATTGTTATTATTTTTTAGGTTTTATTATAATGACATCATTGATCATAGCAACCAACCAAAAATATTTCTTACACATTAATATAAAATAGTCAGAACACCTGATAAAAATATAATTGACAATTTAATTGTTAAATAATTTTAAAAGGTAATATATAAGTAATAATAAAATAAAATAAAAATGATATTAATATTTAAAGTAATTAATATAATATTATTATTCCATAAGATAAGGGCACACATGACAAGTTGAACTCAAGTCAAGGGACTTCACCCTAATTTCCTTTCATTGAGGAATATTTTGGTGTCACATCCCTATAAACATATATGGGGAGTATTTAAAATTATATTGTCATGTTATATCATTAATTACTCTACTATAATGTTATTTATAATTTTATTTATTTTAATTATCTCATGGGGATTATTACTGAAATATTTTCAATGTGATAACGGTCTTTTCATTAAATGATGACAATCATATTTAATGTTTTCACTATAACTCATCATTTTCTGTGTACATATTTTAAATTCAATTTAATGAATTTTTCATATGTATGTAATGTATTTATAACGTAATTTTTATGAATATTTTAGTTTAATTATTTTTTTGAAAAATAGTATTTTTTATGTTTTAGGTACGGAAGTTATTGAAAAATGAAAAAAATGAATGTTATGTTCTTAATGTAGACAATAATGATAAATTTTCTTACCTCATGAGTGGTATTTTATTTATATCTTCCATTTAAATATTTAATGTTCTATTAAATAAAACCATTTTTTCTTTTTTATTAATGTATCAAAAAAAATTTAGAGAAATTGTATTTTTATATCCAAAATTTATTTTCCTATACTGTTAAAAGAGTAATTACAATATTTTATGATGAAAAATAGAAATCGTAAAAATGTTATATTTTTGAAATTCATCTGGAAAATTGTAATATATAAGTTCTATGACAAAAATAAGTGACCATGTTACAACTTATACGATGGGGAGACCGGAACAGTGTGAGGTGAGCCTAATACATCTTATACAATGGGGAAACCCAGATAGCACAGAGGGAAATATTTATTTTTTTATTTTTTTGTGCACCATCATAGTTATCCAATGAATTAGGTAATTTTAATATTATAAAATGATAATAAGGTTCTTCCAATTGAAAGATATTTTAAAAGGTTTTATATATATTATTATATGTGTCCCAAAAATAAGTTTTCATTTCTAGATATAGGTTTTAATGTTTTTCTTTGAGATAAATTTGTGAGTATTTTTCATGTGAATTTTTTTTATTTTATATACCCAATAAGCATTAATGATAAATGTAAATGGTATATGAGTTATAATTTTTTTAATATAGATAGAGATTTCTTTATTTGTGTATCCCATAATACGTTTTTTTCCCTCAACCCAAATTTTAAAATTGTTTGCAAAATATTTAACAATGGATATGGGAAAATATATATGAATTTGGAATCCATGAAGCTTTTTCATCAATAGAAAAAAATAATTAGAATAAAAATTTTACATTATATGAAAAATAGATACTACTCAAAAGTATCCACTTTGTATTATATTGTATAATAATGTATGATTTATGACCTAAACCATTAAAATTGTAAATCATAAAAGGTCCTCAAGTGTATGATAAGAAATTTTTGACTAAAAAAATGGTTATGTATTTTTTAATAATATAACATCATAGTTGTATAAAATAATATTATAGAAAAAATTATAGGATATGGTTATTTTAATGGGTTTCCCCTGAAAGATTTTACAGTAGTATTAAGTAAAAAATATTTAATTTTAATATTAATATGTTTCTTCAACTAAAATATATCTTTTTTTAATGGGTTTATATTTAAAAAATATAGATGTTGTAGCCAGAATAAACTGGATATATAATACCCTTCCAAATCACCATCCGGAAATGTTTTGAAATAAAACAGAGTTGTTTTTTTTCTGATGGGTGAGTTGACATAAGAAAAAAATGGTAGTGGCATCCATGATATAGAAGAAAGTGTTAATAAGTGTAGGACAATTTCATCTTTGGATAATTTCATGAGGAAACATCCTTATCATTTTGTGGATCGCATGACCCTATCATAGCATAATGATATATCCATGATCTAGAAAATATATTTGAATTCATTGGTCGTTTAGACATTGAAATGGTAACACTTTACATTTATCATTATAAAGGTAAATATGATTGATGTGGTCTTTGGTTATCAATACTAGATATAAATTTTATCATGTTTCTATATAATGGGAGTAATTCAATGATATTTTACCTAATATATATTTTACTAGGGTTGTTCAAATCCTTATGGAAAAATATTTCCTAGAATTGAGGGGAATAATAAAAGATTTTATAGTTGTATATAAATAAATTCCACATGATTTTACAAGTATGTGTTTGATTTTATTCGAGAAACTGATAGTAATATTACCCGATTTTATATAGGGGTAAAACCATGTTTATGATGATTGATGGATGGATTATAATTTAAAATATATGAGAACGTAATTTTTTTTGTTAAGAATGTTGAGATCGAGTTCTATTAAACATATGTTCTTCATGATGACAATAGTTAGAAAATGTCATGGAGAAAGGAATCCGAAAAGAAAATTTCTCTTAATTATAGAAATTTGAAAAAAAATGCTCAATGTGTGGAAAATTGAACTTTTAGGAATATTTGAAATGATCATGGATGTGTTTTTTGTTTGGTCAGTTTGGTCACATGGATCATGATCGTAAAGAAAATAGAAGTGAAACACAAATTAAGGAGAAAATTTATATCCACCAAATGCTGAGGTGTTTTAGTTACAATGATTTGGATCATTAATCTAATACATATCAAATTTTAGTCTCACATGATTTAAATAATCAGGATAAGAAATATTAAGGTGTATAATGGTCATTTTATACGATTAAATATTGTGTTGTGCAGTCAAATGAATTGGTGATAGGTATGTTAATCTCGTAATATAATTATTTCAATACACTATATCACTATGAATCTTCACATTCATTCATTTTAGAGAAATTATCTAGAAAATTAAGAATATCATCACATGAATATATGATAAAACATGAATGGAAAACATAGGGTTGAAGTATTAAAGAAATATGAATTTATTGAAATATTCCTATTACAATAAATGGGATGGAATTTCTTTAAAATCTTGTTGAACTAGAAATGGTTGTGTTTTATATCATTATTAATATGAATTGGATTTTATTTTGTCATGAAAAGATAGAATGCAGGGAAATGAAAGTGCAGTTCAATGACTACATGCCACTTAAAACGTTCCAGGATGCTGAGAATTTCATTAGAAATGATAATTAAGGTTACCTAGAATATATTGGAAAAAATATATAAATTAAATAAATTATTTATATTCTTGTAGTAAATTAATACCTAGATGTATTTCATGATTATTTTACTATTCTTATTCTTGATTAGGTTATGGAGTTTTTTTATTGATGTAGTGCCTTATGCAAATCCAATTTCTAAATCGTCGTATTGAATAAATCATGTGGGGCTTTGAGAATTGAGAAATAAATTGTAGGATTTATTAGATAATGGTTTTATTCATCCTATAACATCATCTTATATTGATCTTATCTTGATTAATAAAGATATACATAGTTTAATGATACATTAAATGATTCTACATCCATTAATATTGTCGCTATTAAAAAAGAAAAAATTTTCTCATATTGATGATTTGTTTGATTAGCTTAAGGGATCTCATTATTGTTCAATGGTTAACCTGATTTAAAGGTACAATTATTTAAAGGTTATGTAATAATACATTTTGAATTATTTATTTTAGAATATAAATGAGTGGTATCAATTTATCAAAATGTCATTTGGGTTTTCTAATTCAACAGTTGTATTTATGGTTAATATTAATTGATTTTTATTGACTTTTGGATAAAATTTGGGGTTTTTATTATTGATGAAATTTGTGAATATTCTAAAATTTTGGTGGAACTTGAAATATAACTATGTCCTATTTTTCAAATGATAAAATATATGAAACAAAATTAAAATTTTAAAAATTATGAATTTTTGTTGAATCAAATTTATTTCATTTTAAAAATTATTTCAAATTATTTCATTATAATTGACCGAGCATAAAAACATTGATGATGAGTATCTAAGATCCAAAAATATCATAAAGATTATTAGTTTTCATAGATTAATTAGATATTTCCATTAGTTTTAAAAAAGAATTTATTGGGTTTCTCTCCCACTATTATGTTAAATAGAAAATGATATAACCTCTGTTGAATAGAATAATGTGATGATTTGTTTTATCATTTTAAAATATATTGGTTAATTATAATGTTATGGTCCTTCCATATAGAAATGGAAAATTATATAAATATAGTGATACATCATGGAAATAACATGTTTTAATCCTAATATAGAAAAACCATGATATTTATTATGATTTACATTAAATGAAATTTCATGACTTAAATTACCCTACATTGGATATATAACTAGATTTTTTGGGGTTTTATTTTAAAATTTATATGCATCATTTGAATGTAGTAATGAGTGAAATATTAAATGATCTCAAAACCTTGAAGTGTCTGTTAGCTCAGAATGAATTTAACAGGAGAAAGAGAAGATGGTTATAAATGATAATGTTTAATGATTAAAATATTAAATATCATATAGAATGAAAAAAATTAACTATTCAGTGATTCAAAAACAGAATTCTACATTATCCATGATACATTAGGAATATAACACTTTATATTATTATTTTTAATGTTTGGACTATATGTCTAGAATTTATCAACATATTTTGTTTAATTAGTTTTATGTTTAGTCTAATTTTTCAAAAATAATTTTGCATTCTCATATGGATGAACATTATTTGCATTAAAATTTAAAATCAATTTAAATTGGTAAGTATCCTATTTTTTATGAGGACAAAGACGGTATTTTATTATATGTAAAATGATTATGTTTTCCTTGTGATTATATATTGAGGAAATGGTTGTTTCGAGTGGCCTTTAGATACCCATTATCCAATAATATGGGAGTAAATAAATGTTTTTTGAGTAAATTTATTCACCATGTTTAATTTTTTTAGAAAATAATAAGGTTCAAGGGACAACATTGGAATTTGAAAATATCTTGTAATTTAATCCAAAAATGAATTAGTTTTAAATAAAATCTTTTTTAATAAGTTATTTTTACAAACAATAATGCATAAATTTTAAAAATTTAATTTCATAAAATTATTATACTTTTTTAAATCATCAAACCATATTTATCTTAGTTTGGATTTTTGGGATTTTTTGAAAAATTTTAAAAATTTTATTAATATTGAAAAACACTGAATTTAATTTTAAGAAATAACTTTTATTAAAATTTTTTATAAGGATAAATTATTTTTTTCATTGGATTTAGACTAATTTAATCTTAGTTTTACATCCATTGATCGAATTTTCCACATTAGATTCAATTTCATAATAAATTATGATAAAAAAAATTTAACCTTTTTTTAACTTTTTCCCACTAAAAACTAGATGTCTCTCTGCATTTAGGGGATTAATTTTACATGATTTTTTTTCTCAATTATAGAAATTGAATTGGTCAAAATGAAATAAATATCATGAATCATAATATTTAATAATTTATAATAATATGATCTAATTTTTCTTACAAATATTGGTAGTGAAAACAGAAAAAATTAATTACCTCCGCTTGAGTAAAAATGGGTTTAGCTGGAATTTATTTAAAATGTTATTGTTAAATATCACATATAGAATATTCTAAAACTAATTAAAGGAAATATTTCAAATATTAACCCTCTTGGTTTCAATAATGTTCTTTTTTGGACCTTTTGACATATAAAAAATGGGGTGGAATTCCCTCTTTTAGAGTCTGAAATTTTTTAAACTCACCCTAAATATAAAGGATATACATATATCCTAATCATTTAACACATTCACAAATAATTTTATTTTACAAAATATTAAAAAAACTCTACACAGAAATACATTAGTCAAGGATTCATAAAATTTCATATAATTCTGACCAATGATTTCCAAAGGTGGGTACCAAAATGAGTTATACAAAGAAGTGGAATTGTTCATTAATGAGATCTTTTTTATTTCTTAATATACCCCTTTAAAATATTATTATACAATTATTATTTTATAAAATAAGTATCCTCCACGTACTGAGATTTTTTATGTGTAGGGAACAACTTATAAAAACAAACAATACTATCAAATGTGTTATGAAATCATCATTCTTGTGTACAGGGGACTACCGCCTCGCGAACCGTTGTCATTCATTTTTCCATTACAACCATTATTGGATCATAATAATTATGGATATATGGTCGAAATAAAATTTTTATATCATAATTAAACATTTGGTTTTTTATATAATATATAACATTTTTTAAATTCCATACCATAGGGGATACGATAACGTCGCTCATGTGTAAGGAAAACTACTACCTCGAGAAACAATGTGAAGCATTTTTCAATATTTTGTTACATAGAAGGTAATTAGGGTGAATATAATAAATATATATGATATAAATTCCATAATAATGGCATTCATTACATAATTATACTACTATAATTTTAATATATCATTATCTTTATATCGATTCCGACAATAAAAAATTTATAACATCATTCATGGATGTGTGGACTTCCACCTCATTGAAGGGATATGATTACTTTTACATCAAAAGATTGAAATATATATATATATAATTAAATATCATGTTATTTATAATATAAATGTAACTTTAGAAATTTAAATTATACAAAACATTCTTTCCATAATTGTTATTCATTAATGGAAATATTTCTCATGCGTAAGTGCGGCATACTGTCTCCATGATCATATCATTAGTTAATTTATCATTACCACATTTCATGATTGATTTAAAAATTATAATTTATGTATAAATATGATAATTATTTCCTTATAGTTAATCTTTATATGTTTACATAATGATCTCATTGGCCATATCAACTTACAAATGAAGTTTTTCACACATAAACCGAATATGGTAAAAGTAACAATCAAAAATATAATTGGATATGTAAATGTATACATCATGGTAATAACTGAAATAAAAGTGATAGTATCACAAAAAAGTATATAATGAATTTAAATAATAATAATATGTTAATTATTTATGATAATAAATATGTACATTAAAAGTGAGGCTCAAGGTAAGGGACTATATATATCTCTCATTTAATTGAGAAATATCATGATGGTATACAATTATACTATCAAACAATGTGTATATAAAAAACACATTTGAATATTTATATAATTAATTTCTTTGATCTGATGGTATTAATAGTTATTTTAATTTTATTTTCTCAATGGGTTTATAATTCAAATATTTCAATGCTGATAAGGGACTATTCATAAAATGAAAGAAATCCTCTGTAATTTTTTCCTTCCAGCTATTGATTTTATTTGACCAATTCATTAAAATGATCTTATTAATGTTTTCATATTGAAATAATGAATTTTTGAATTAAATTTTATTTCTAAATTAGAATATTTATTTAGTCTTTAAATGTAATATTATTATGTTTTTATATGTATTATTTTGAAAATAAATTGAAGGAATGTTCTATTATTAATGTACTGGATACCAAGACCCATCCACTTCAATAATAATTATTTGAATGATACATTGCTTCTCATGATTTCATGTTTTATTCTATGGAATAAATTATCTATTTTTTCTGTTATGGTACTAAAATTGTGTTTTTAAATTAAAATTGTAGTTTGATATACATATATTATCACTTTCATGTTTAAAAGTCTTTTTAAAATGTTTTATAATTAAATTTTTTTCATATAAAATATATTATTTATTATTTGATACTTGAGTATTAGAATATGGGATTGGATAGAAAGAACCTGATGATCCCATTAAATCTTAATTGATGGGTAAGCCCATATAGTTTCAGGTGATTCTATAATATCTTATATGATGGGGTATCCCAAATAGCATTGGATGACCCTATTACAACATTTACATTGGGGAATCCTAGACAACATAGGGTGTACCCATTATAGCTTAATGGATGGGAGTTCAAAAATATTAATTAAAATCATTAGGGAATGATAATATTAGATTTTGGTCATATGGTAATTCCCATTAAATGGGTTTCCACCAAGTTTTATTAATATGATTTTATATGTTAAAAGATGTTTTAGTTTATTGTTATTGGTTTTATATATTTCATTTCAGAAAAATGTATTTTTTGCAAGTGAAAATATTTTATTTCATATCCTTGAAGAACATTGATGATAAAGGTAAACATTATTTGAGTTATCATTCTTTCACTATGCTAAAAGTTTTCCTTATTTGTGTATCACATACTGGTCTTTTTGTGCTCGTACCATATTTGTAAATATTTTCACAATTTTTAATTATTGTAATGGGATATGAAGATTTCGTCATGAATTTCATGATGATTTTCAGTTATAATTAATCAAGATTTATTTTTTATTTTTTATATTATTGTGAAAATGGATACTAATAAGACGTTTTCAATTTTTATTAAATGGTTTTGAAATATAGGACTAATTACCTAAATTTAAAAAACACTAAACCAGAAAAGATTCTCAAATGTAAGATAAATTTTTTTTGACTAAAACTAAAAAAATATATAAATTTTATGGAGAGATAAATATATTTATACTGTATAATACATCATTAATAATACTAGTTTTGTGTATCGAATGGTATATAAGAAAATAAATTTACTAAAAATAAATTTTATCATAAAATCATGGAATTTTACACCCAGTATAATAGATTTATAAATTTATAGATATTTTATTTCAAATTATTTATAAAATATAATATATTAAAAGTAAAAATTCAATGAAATATTTTATAATTGATAATTATTTTTAGATGAAATAAATATATATCCAAACGAAACCCTTTTTATGTTGGTTTTAAAAAAATATGATTTTTAAGATAACTTTCAATGGCTTACTCAATATTATTTCAGCATTTAATGAAATATATAGGTTTTATTTTCATTTATATCTAATTTTTTATATGTGTTCACTAATGAAATGCACATATTTAAATTTTTTTTAAACAATACAGTCTAAAAACATTTTTCTGACATTGTAGGATTTTTAAATATTAAATTTATATATGAGATATGTCCTCTAAAATAATTTTATAATTTTTTTAAAACAAATCAACACATTTTGACTATTATGATACCTTATAACCATTTAAAATATTGAATTATATAAATATATAAATATATATATATATACATACTTCAAAATACAAATGTACCCAATATATGAATTACTATTTAACCACATCTTCATAATCAAAGGAACAATTCAATGAAATAGAAAACCAAAAAAAGAATAGTAACTCTCAAATATTAGAGAATTATACCAATATTACATAATATAATTATTGTTCTTGAAAATTGGTTGAAGCTTATTGACTTAATCATTATAAAATCTATGAAATCATATTTGAAAAATGAGTAATAAATGTAGTAAGATATATGGAAATATCCAGGAAAATATTTTATAGTTGAGTAATATACCACTACAAAACTTCAAAATATTGTCCATATTTATCTCTATATTTTTTTCTAATTTTATTTGTGTTGTGATTTTATAAATATATTATTCCTTGATTCATTTTTTACATAATATAATTACAATAAATATTAGTCGATATTTTTTCCATTCAGTTAATAATATTAGAATATATAATTCCTAGATGATTTATACTTCCAATCCCTAACACTTATTATTTTAGATAATTGATTTATGCTACATAATTTGATAAAAATATTAAACTACAGCTTACTTGATTTAAACCAGGGAATCATGATTTCAATATAGTTCTTGTATAATGAAATTTTAGGAATCCAAATTATCTTCTTGTGTCAATGAAAATTATCATTCCAATTGTGATTCTTGTGGGATTTTAAATGATGAGTAATCCATTAAAAAATAGGATTTATTTTTTTATATGGTTTTATGTCCTTCCAATGTAATTCCCAACATAATTATGTATTTAAAATTTAATAACATTATTATTTAAATAGTAAATAATTATAATATTTTAACAAAAATAAAATTTTATCATGTTTTTATACATATATGTCACTGATACACCCTTCCTTGGAAAAATAATTTTAAGATCCATCCAATAGTATTTTATACTAGTTTGTCATTTTTCATTATTATGGACCTAGTATCAAAATAATAATAATTCAAATCCTTGTCAATTATATATTATCCCATTTTCTAATACTAATTTCTTAGATCCAATAATTATCTTACACTACATAAAATTACATAGAATTTACTTTTCGATTTGAATGCAAACCCTTTACAAATCCATAGTAATTAAAAGGAATAATGAATTTCATCCAAAGGAGAAAAAATTGTTATAGACTTTTCCTTCATATTACTATTTCCATGTGAAGTAGATATAAAAATTATAGTGGAATTTTCCAAGTTACTTGATTTTTGTTTGTTTTATAAAGCTGATGTTATAGATAAAATAATTTACAAATGATAAATATGAATCTTGATAGCAGTATTATATATATATATATATACTCGTTTTTTATAATCATCTATGACACAATTTATTAGTATGTTATGTTGTGGTGTTACAATATGACCATACCAAAATTAACTAGTTGGCATCGAAATGAAAAACCCTTTTTTATGTGATATACTGAAATTAACCTAATCATTAGTGAAATAAATTAAAAGTAAATGCATAAAAAATGAAATGGTAATAACTACATTATAGTGAACTTCTTTTCTAGACTTAACATCTTAAATAATAAGTCAATAAATAAACATTATATAATAAAAGATATTGATCAGAAAAATTATATAATAACATAAAAATATGAGATTAATAGTATTAGAAGATGAAAATAATTAATTAAAGTCTAAATTCCATATATATTTGAAACCAATGACACAAAGATGGTATCATGAGAATTCTAAAACATGAAATTCTCGAATGACAAACTCATATCCAGTATGACTAAAATACCTCCGTGTATTTCTAGTATTGTATGATTTCTTTAAATCATATGTATCATGCTATGAAATGACTATGTAAGCACCAGGGTGAATATGTTGATTGGGCCTATAATAAATCCTTAGGGAATCCTGCATTAGAACTCAAGATACTAAAGTAGAAAAATAATAATGGGGTTCCCTAGAGATAACATTTATAAATAATGGAATATTTATATTTATATTAAACATATTTCACAATAATACTCCCTCAAGTACCATAATGGTTTAGTTTAATTAGAGAATATATATATAATAATCGTATTTATTTTATTATCTCAACCATCTTCTAAAAATATATCTCACATTGTAATCTGCTAAGTCATACCCTATATAAATTCATTACTATAAACCATGTGTATATGAACATATTATATAGTTAGATCAAATGTTTAATGAGGGTAAATGTGATATTTGACCACCAATGATCATAGAGTAGAATAACATAAGGATAAGGAAATGAATGAATACGTAAATACTTCAACCCTTGAATCATAGAAATAGTGGTTACATTATATATTATATTTATATAAAAGGAATCACATCACAAATATATAAATTTTTTACTAGTAATGTTAAACTATATTCTTATTTGAATATCAAATTACAATAGAAAACAAATGAAACCAAATATAGTGAATGTCAATATTAAGCATTATTAAACTCTTTAACTGATTCATTCTTCATATCCCATGGAAATGAATCAAAATAATGTTAAGCTCATACAATCAACATGAGTTATTTATAAGGGAATCAATCATGAAAAAATAATTCAAAATCAAAATGAAAAAAATATCATAAAACATATACAATTTATCAATAACCAGAAAATTATTAATAATACAATGTGATTATATAATGAAAAAATGATACCATATAAATTAACAATATATATTGAAACATATATGTGGATGTCATAAAAATTGAACTAATCACATGGAAATAAATAAATCATATCATAATTATTGAAATCATAATTATGTACATCATAAACATACAATTTTGACCTCATTCGTTGACATCATAATTAAATGTACAAGCCCTTGACAAAATTCACTATCTATTTTATCTCATGTGAGATTTTTGATGCATCATTGGTTTAAAACATCCCCACTCATCACATATATTTTCAAATGAATTCATTATATGAATTCAGAGAAAAAAAATTTAACATAATGAAATTATTTTTTTATATCGATAAAATAACTACAAAATGTTTATATTTTCCATCTAAAATTGACCCTAAATCATCAAGAGAATGAATAAGTTTGGAATCATTAATATGTATCCACAAAATATAATGAAAATGATTTTTTAAATGATGAAGATAACAAAATAAAATGAAATTTTAATAAATTCTTGAATAGAATACAATTTTTAGTGTAAAATTAAAAATTAAAAACTAATATTTTGTAAATAATAATATTATTTTCATGTTAATTAATAATATAACTAAGTGAAATATGATATAAACCTTTTAGTAGTCATGATAGCAGGTAATAATTTTCTTGATGAGTATAATAAGAATTATATTTATTAATCAATTTTTTTTGAATGTAAAAAAAATCCATTGCATATATTTTTTAAAAACAAAAAAAACATGAAAGGTGGATTTATTAAATCAATAGAGAATTGAATGATTAAATTTTTAAAAATAATTTATGAAAAATGTAGAAGTGGATGAGAAATATTTCCAACTAAATAGAAAAAAATGTTAGTTTTATATATCAAAATTCATTCAATGATATAGGTTTAAAAAATCATAAAATGAAAGGATAATTTTTTTTAAAAAATAACCCTAATAGAAAAAAAATATTTTGGTTTTTATAATGAAATAACATATAAATCCACCTTTATAGGATTCAAAAAATCAGTCTAAAACAATTATGAGATTGTCACACCATTTCCACAATGGTATTATTTGAATCTTAAACTATATGAATGAAATAATATAAATAAATAATTAAATACAATGAATATAAAGGAAATCAGAATATATCATATCAATGTGTTATTATATATAACACACGAATTAATAACATGTGAATACAACTTATGTCACATGGAAACTAGATTGAGATATGAACCCCTTGAAAACATATTATTAATGTGATAACTTATCATTTACATGATTGTGCATTAAATATGTAAATACAAAACAATAAGTTAAAGTAAAATAAATTTTATTTTATTTCATGCTTAATCATGGAAAAACATATTTAAATAATCACAAGTATAACCCAATAAATGAAAATTGAGTTAAGAACTCCCTAAAAATGTGATATAAAACATGTCAAAACCCCATTTTTTAAATTATTTGAATTGAATCTTAAAATACTATTACGTTCAACAAATTCATGATATAATATTTATAATGGGATTATATACACTATATATTAGGTTATTGTGCATAACATTGGTATATTCCCTAATGGAAAGAAATTGAGTTATAACCCCTTAACTAAATTCTAACTCATCATTTGAGCTTTTTATTGTCATGAGTAATTAATATATGGTAATTATTTACCTCCAAAGAAACATTTTTTATATTTACTAATTCTTTTATTTTATTTATTTCTATATTATATTAAATTACAAAATTAATTATTATCACCGAGGTTGTTTGGAGGATATTAAGTTAATATATAGAAAATGACATCAGTATTATGACTACTGTAACACATCAATATTTTGTGAAATATAGTTTCCAAATTAATTTAATATTTTTGAAATTTTACATTTCACACAACACTGAAAATAATTATAAATATTTATATATATTAAAGAAATATGTTTGATTCTATTAAATACGATGTTAACAATACACTACTTGAAAAATAAGGTTTATATTTCTCTACATGGAATGCTGAGGTTAGCATACTTTACATAGAATACAAACTTCCCCCAAAATATTACAGAACACAAAATACCGAGTCATAATAATCAATAATTTATAATAAAATATATTAATATTTAATAAAATAATAATAACCAAGCCGTTAAATTATTGTTTACGAAAAGGGTAAAATAAATTATAAAAATAAATGGTTTTAAATACTATAAAATTAAATAATTGGTTTAAAATCAAATAAAAATGAATTTGAAAAATGAATGAACATAAAAGATATTATTAATATTTTTATAATGATGAATCCAATTTAACGTAATAAATTAAACAAATTGTAATTATTATGTTATATTAATGTAATATATATATATATATATATAAATTTAACATTTAGTAAAATATTTTGGATGATTATACAATTAATTAAATATGCACAGGATGAGAACAAACACAAATTTTCTCATAAATTACTATATATTTTTCTGTAAAAATCACTTTTACGACCTTTAAATAGAGAACATATTTTAAATCCAATATTTTGAAATTTTAAAAATATTATAAATAAAAATAAACATCATATTTTAAGTGAAATAAAAAAAATATTATGGTGAATTTTCTATATTTTTTCTTTTATTTTTGGTTTTTTAATAATTTTATAAAGAATAATAAATTTTAATTAAAAGGTTCATTTTTCATCTAATTTATTTATAAGGATAATTATATTTTACATTGGTTTTATTGTTTAATTAAATAATATGTTTATCAATTAATCTAGTTTTTTATTAAAAATAAATTTTCATTGAAATTGTGTATAAAAACATGCCAATTTTCAAGCGTTTCAACTTTTAAAACCGACATTGTCATCTATTATATGATAATAAATTTAAATTAATTGCATTAAATTCTCTATTTGGAATTTGTAAAATTGGAATCCATATTTGTAATCATAATAATTTATAATTTCTAATAATTTAAAATTAGTTTTTGTACAAAATGATTAGTTAATGTAGTTAAAATTAATTATAATTATTATTGAAACAGAAAACCTAACAAAGTAATTATCTTTAAATTTAAGAGCCCATATAACCTAAACACTCTTCTAACACCCATATTATGGGAATATATTATCCATAAAACTACTATCAGTGCGTCTTTTGGGTGGGCATTAATTTTTTAGTTAAAAATGCGGTTACACCTAACTTGTTTAAAAAATGTCAACTATGTCCTTTCCCAACCCTATAAATGACCACTACATCTCCCACTTCCCCAAACCTCTCAAAAAACTTATTTTCAGTCTATATATGACCTATACAGTTTCCCAAACCCTAAATTCCTCCTTTAATAATCAATCTGGGTGTAAATTGTTCTATGGAATTCCATTCCTGCAAACCAAAAAGAGTTTCCCGATTAATAGGTAACACCCTCCCTCAAGATCATTTATTTTATATGCATTCACCACTCCATATAATCTTCATATTCCTAGATTTTATAACACTAATGTATAGCGACATAAATTTTATATAATATTTTTTAATTATACATATTTATTTTGAGACCACAATATTTGACGGCATGTGATTCTGAGGTCTGTAGTGCCTGGAATGAACCGTTGGTAAATGTTATGTATTAAATTGTGTGTGTGAGCAGTTTTCCTAAAAAAGTGGAATAACTATTAAACAGGTTCCCAAATCAGAAATATGAGGGCACTGTTGCATTATGGAGGGTGAGTTTACCCTAGGAGTGACATAATTTTAGTCAGTGTAGGCCTCAAGTGAAAAAACCCCAAAATGTTACAACGGTAAAAAAAATAAATAAATAAAACTATTTTATTTTTCTAATGATTATAACCTCTGATTGGTGACTCAAATTAAAAATATGATACCACCATAGAGATCATGTGTGTATTATTTCATCAAGTAGATCCTAACCTTGGACATCATATGCCAATAGTGGAAGTTAGTTTTTTGAAGTAAATAATATAATTATTTAACAATTATTTTATTTTCAAATCCTTATAACTCATAAAAGGTAACTCGGATTGGAAATCTGATAGTATTGTTGAGCTTGTGACGGTGTTTTCTCTTTAGGAAGAGCCTATCCTCGACCGTTATGCATCTAGGGTGACTTTTAGTATTTTCTTATCCTTTTTAAGGTATGTTCATTTAATGTGCAAGATGAAGTTTCTATCTTTTGAACGGTTGATCGGATTGAAATTCTAAGGGCACTTTTGGATTCGCAGTGTCGGGATTTTCTTGGGAAAAGTATAACTTCGACTGGTAAGGGTCGGATGAAAATGTTAATTTTTGGACCTTTTAGATAAATGTAATAAAATTACTGAAAATGTTTTTTATTTTATTATTAAACCATTGATTTGTGGATTTTGGGACCATAGTGAAATGATAGTCATTAAAAAAGTGACATTTAATGACACATCCCTTTGGATGTGTAACCGAAACATTCTTGGATTAAAGGGTCATTAATTACAGTTCATTAATAAACATTATTAATGAACACAATGGTGTGTGGTTTCTTTTATTTAATCAAACCATTGGCATGAGAACATGAAACCCATAGGAGGATACTCTAAAGAAATGCAGAAATTATTCATCTCTAACAAATAATGGTGGATGGATGATGTCCATAGTGTGAATTGAACCCGGGATCGATGAACAATGTTGAAGACCCTTAAATACTAATTCTTCTCCCTAATCCACATCGTTTTCAAATGAGTTCAAGGTAGGGGGTTTACGTGTTTAATATCCCATTTCCCCCATTCTGGATTAATAAAAAAATGCATATTATACGACCAATGGGTTGATCTTTGTTTTGTTCTTTATAGTTGGAGGTTGATATGGGGTTTAATTATGAAGTTTTAATGATTATTATTCTTCCACATGTTTAATCACTAACACAGATGGTGTAGGCCAATTTGATCAATCCCATAAACACCTCCTTATTTTGTTTATATACATTCTTCTTCCGCAACCACGAATCATGGAGGCAAGACAACACATAGGGCCTCGCAGTGATGGCGGTGACCCGAGAGGCCTGTATACGCAGACATGAATTAAAACGGACCACATGAGTATCTCTAGTGCCCCCATGGAAGAAACCTCTGGTGTGGAACCACCAAGGTGATAGCATCAGAAACCAGCGGTGGCAGCAGGCCACGCAGATTGCAGGGAGGAGCAGCACCTTCTGGTGCCGTGGTGGCAAGAGTCATGGCCAGTCGGGCTGCTGCGGGTCGAATGGTGCGGCACAACCACACCACACAGGGAGAGAAGCGGCCTGCTCTGGCTACTCAGAAGGACCACTAGAAACCTCTAGTCGACCAATTCGGTAGGATGGGTGGCACCCCTTTAGATCCGCCAATTAGACAAACCAGATGCACCGCGTTCGATCTGTGCAACCATCAACTGGTCTACATCTGCGTGGACCAGGTTTTCGGGCAGGCCAGAACTGCCGGCTGGGACAGACTGGCGAGACTGGTCGGACCTGCTAGCCAGGCCGAGTCGTCAAATTGGTCTGGGCCTACTATCCAGGATGGACCCACCATTCGGGCCAGACACACGGGTCCAATGTGCTGGGTGGGCCAGACCCCTACTGGACCAAGAGACAAACCGGTCCTGCATCGCTAAAACAAACGTATCTCAAAAATCGGGCATCTGATTTACACACCGTCTACAAAGCTATAACTCTAATGATGAGGAAGTCCTTTTAATACACTCTATTTAGGTTTCTCATAAAGTTGGAGTATGATCGGGTTTGATCAAACTGGAATCTAACTGGGCCCTTGGTACTAAAATGAATATAACATACAGACTAGAAATCCAATTTATGTGTCATCTATTGCAATGGAACCCTTATGACATGATGCTTCTTTAGGTTACTTTTTAATGGGATGTAGTTGTATTTATGTATGTATGATAGATTTAGGAGAATAATCAATAGAACTCCAGTGTGCAATGTGATGGAATCTTGTGGCTGGCCGTCAAGGGAAGAGCGACCCTTTGTGGAACGTCATCAGAGCAACCATGTGTGGATCAGAAGTAGTGCGACCCAACGAGGAAAATCCTTAGAACAGACCATCTTGGATTAGTGATGTAGGATATTGTTTGGATCTATTACTTATGACCATGTGTTGATTAACATTAGAATGACCCGTTGAGGACCAGCCGTAGATCATCCCATCACGAATCAACAACTTATGACCCTATGTGGATCGACAATTTACGACCCTGTGTGGATCACCAGTAGTGCGACCAAATGAGGACCAGAATTATAAATTCTCATCATGGATTGGATACTTAATACCCTATGTATATTTATGACTTATGACACTGTGTGGATCAGTGACTTACGACCCTCTGTGGATCCACAATAGAACAAATTTTTCAAAGTTCAACAGTATAACTTCTCCATAGAATAATATGATTAATCATTATGACTAATCATCATTATTAATGTTAATTAATATTTCTACCTAGTGTGATCTGCCTTTTACTTTGTGATTTGTGATTGAGATCATTCTTTTCGATTTGAATTTTGTGGAATTATGGGAGACCATCAGGGTCTCGGGGTCCCTACTGGGTATTGTTATAATCATCCCTACATGGGCTTTACCAGAACCTGGTAGTGTCAGTTGTAAGAGAAATACATCTATTTTTTATATTTTTGAGCTAGGTCTAGATGGCTTACAGATGATACTGGTTGATGTGGAGATCCTTAGTGATGAGTTGTACCTACCCTTCATGTAGGACCACTGGAGGATGACCTTAGGTGCTGTTTTTCATTTTTATATACATTGATTTAGTTGGTTTTGTATACTAAACCAATCTAATTTAGTTTTCACATTGATTATCTACAGTAATACTATATGGTTTTCTCATGTTGTGTGTCTAGTCTCTGTGTTTGTAGGATTAAAGGCAATTCCTTCTTATTTTGGGGATATGCCATTCCGGTGCTAGTCGCCAACCCTTACCATATGAATGGGGGTTAGGGTAGTCAGGACATGAGCCTCAGGGGTAGGTAATTTCAACTAACTATAAATTTATTGTATTATGATGTTTTTATTCTTATTTTTAACCCTACACTTAAAAACATATCCATCTAATGAGTAACTAATATACTGTTTATGTGTACGACATACTATTGCCTCAGGAATCAATGATAATTTTTTATTGATTTATTACCTCATATGGGGGTAATTATGATGGAAAATCTATTTATATATATATATATATTTATATACTATATTTATAATTTAATTATTCATCAGTAATTATTTTATGACACATTCCTTTATAATTTCCATTTAGTGTAAATACAATAATTTTGTTTGAAGAAGTGTGGACTACCACCCGCTCAAAGTGGTGAGATTCATTCACCCACTACATTGAATGTAATATGGATTTTAAGTAAAGATATATGATATATATGATATAATAAATCTACTATAATTATATTATATCTATATATATTTCATTTTATTTCATTCATTTAATACATCAATAAATTGGAAACAATTTTCATGCCCATGCACAACCTATCTTCTTTATGAACGGTTTTTTAAATATCATAATTCTATATTTTTTAAATTATTATAATACATATATAATGAATATAAAATATATTTAAATTATTTTTTAAATTCTAGATATCATGATATATGTATACGAACAAAATATACAATAAATAAAGACACATGTTGAAAACAATGTGAATATTATGCGAAGTGAATCCATAATATAAAAGTTTTTAATATGTGGGTAATATAAAGCAACAATAAAAGTATATAATGTATGAGATATAATAATATGGATATTAGATATATTATTAATTAAATTAAATTTATTATACAACATGTTTGTGTGAGTACGACGAGAGTCAAGGCACAAGGTAATAGAATTTCGTCTCAATTTTTATTTCTTTGAGACACATGATTTATTCACCACCAATTCCATTTTTTAGTATGTATAATTTCCATAGATGAATTATATGAATATTTTAACTAAATTTAGTGTTATATATGTATTAATTTGTTGAAATTTCTTTTATGGGGTCATTTTTTCAAAAGATAGTAAATTAGTGATGTGATTTTGTCTAAATTTTCCTTCTTTATGACACATTCCATGTTATGCACCTATATTTTTCAATGAGGTGTATAAAATTCAATTGAATTCTTATATCATTAATATAATTATTTTCATTTTATATTAACCTCCATTTTATTTTATTCTTTCTATTTAGTTATGATCCAATGTTACCAAATTTTTAATGGTTTACAGCTACATTATCACTATTTATCGAGGTTATTTATGATTATTCTACCATTGATTAAATATTATTATACATATCTAAAGATCCATTATGTTCATTACTAAACTCTATTTATTTGTGTTATAACCTTGTAATGGTACCATTTTCAACTCTTTAGTACAGAAAATGATCAAGAAAATTACATTAAGAAAGTCATAGTTTCCTATCTCTTCGGTCAAGTATCTGTGTTCCTTTAAAACCATGTTTTCAAAAAGGATTCCTAAATATTCTAATAAGCTCATATATTACTAAAATATATTTATACACATTTTTAACCATTTAGATAAGGGTTAAAAAAATAAACTACAGGTCATTTTCATGTTGAAGAACTTTTCTATTCTTTTTATCTTTCAAAATGAATGTTGGGCATGTATTTATTTAGCCACCATTATTCCATTATAGATTCCTTTACAAGATAAAAAATAAATTTTTTTATGAAAATGTTTTCTTAATATTCTGGATATTCATTTTCTTAAATTGGATTTCACGAAAATGTCTTTCATAACATTATCAATAATATATCATAAGTTTTCATGTTAAAATTTCTTTGAAATGTCTATATACTTTATTTATAAGTTCTTAGAGTATTTTCAAGGAAATGGCCTTCATAAATTTCTCATGATAAGTTTTAAAAATATTTTCAATGAAATGGTTTTCAAATTATTTCATGTTATTTGTACATGTTTTCAATATATGTTCAATGAAATATATTTAACAATTTTTTAAGAATTCTATATTATTTTTTAAAACGTTTTAAATGAATTTTTTTTTAAAATTTTTGAAGATTATTTTATATGTTTTAAATGAAATAAACTTTCTAATTGTTTTCTGAATTTTTATATAATATTTCAAGGAAATTTACCTTAAAAATAATTGTATGCCTTATTTCTATGTTTTAATACTATTTTATACTGAAATTGTTTTCAAATGTTTTTATGTTATAAAATTATGTTTGGAAATTATAAATGATATTTTATTGAACAAATATTTTTGAATGACATTTCTAAATATATTGACATCTAAGATGACACCATTGAGGGAACTCAATCGCTGATATAATTTTAAATAATGGAACCATTAATATTATTCATTGAATGGTTTATGATTTTATTGAATGATGCTTCACACACCCATTTATTTTATATTGGTTATATTCATGTGATAGTTTCTTCTATCCACATACTATTTTTTGATTGAATAACCATTAAACGTATCCCTTTTCCCTTGGACATGATCTAGTTTAATGTTAATGATTCCCATTTCATATGATGTACTACAATTTAATGTTCATTAAAAATATATCTTTCTATTTGTCATGATATGATGAATATTTTTTTATCTTGTGGAACATTAATGAATAATTTTATTATGAGTTGGGTGGGTCTTATATCTCCTTTCAATTAATTGGGTAAATATTTATATCTCCATAGATAATGATGGGAATCATGTTGACAGGACTAATCCACTATGGTAAGATGGGGAAACCTAATCCCATAAAATTAAAGGACTACAACTAGGGATGGTGGATTTTCCCACACAATAGGTATATTCACGATGAAAATGGATGATGGGGAAACTCGATCCACTATTAAAAGATTATTAAGATTCACCCCTTATAAGGACTATAACTGGGGATGTTGGTACTACAACCCAATTCTATTTATTACACACGTATATGACATAGATACATAAAATTACACGTAATAAAACCTTAAATATCAATAAGTCTAGTATCATGGGAAATTAGGAACAATACATAACAACTGAAAAAATTTAATACAACATCATTAATGAAAACACCAATTATATGACCACAACATTCCTTCATACTTAACATTGCATGGGATAACCAATGGGAATTCATAACAAAAGGGTGATCTATAAATACTAATAAGGTAATAAACATGGAATAAAATGAGTAAGAGAACAAATGTTAGACAATAAGCCTATCAATGTAGAATAATTAAATCTTGAACATAATGGAATGATATATCATGATATTAATAACATGGAAATGTTGGAATAACAGAAAATATTACATAATAGGTCAAGGATAAACTACCAATACATCATAGTGGAAAAAGTCCCACAATGGAGTCAGGTACACCCTTATACCAATATTCTGTATCATGATACTAAACGTTACCCAATGCATTAGAGCACTGTATAATTTCAGTCGCACCAATCAATTTCATTTCATTCTCATCCTTAACTGTGCCAAACAGATTAAAAATGGATTGATTCATCATAATAATTTATTCCATGATCAAGGGGTCTGTAATAAATACATCTAAGTACTTAATAAAAAGGTATATGTGTATATATGTTTAAACCCTTGATATGGAATAGGTATGATATTCACTACACAATTGTTTTGGAATTGAAATTCACAACACAATTTTTCCAGCCTAATGTCATGACAACAAAATTCATAAAAATGGTTAATTTGAGAGAATGTTTTCTATCATCTTATATATATGAAAGGGACAATAATATGTTCATATAAATACATTTACTAACATATATAATTTTTAAATATAAGTCATATAAAAATAATGAAACGTTAACAAGGAGAAAAAATAGAATAACTCTTAAAAAAATTTCAGCATGGTAACATGTGTACATGGAAGGAATTAATGGGTCAGAAAGGGATATATCATCATTAAAACATAATAAGTCTAGTATGGGGGAGGTTTTAAAATAGTACCGATAATTTTTTATTTAATATAAAAGGGAGTTACAAAATAAGAAAACCTAGATAAAAATGAGAAAGGAATGAACCCTTACATGAGTGTGAGACTTCGAAAGCTGGAAGTGGGGATTCATGATAGCATGGGACACATTAGGTGGATTTTTGATAGGATGAGACATATTAAGGATGATATCTATGTAATTTTTGTGAAGAGATATCGGATCTTGGGTGTGTTTATATACGAAATGAGATGGTAAATCTTTAACATTTCACAATAATATGTTTAGGAATTTATATAATTTAATATTATATAACACAAACCATCACATTGATCTTTCTATTGGGTATTCAAAATAATATTGGAAGGAATTATTTTATAAGACCATGTGTCGATGATTTTATAATATTATCCGTTCTTTTATGGAGGTGATTCACATTATTAATGAAATGAACATAAAATCATAAAATATATTATATATTTAAGATGATTCATGAATGCTTTATAAATTATGTAAAACAAATATAAAATTGAATTATTTTAAAGGTAAAACCTATATTTGTCCTAATATGCATTTTATAGTGTTCATTACATCACTATTACGCCATTATAGTGGCCTAAAATACACTAAATATTTATATGGAATATAATTTTTACCAAAAAACTCAATTGTTTCAGAAAACAATGAAAAATTCACTATTAGATAATTTTAACATCTTTATACCAAATATTATATTCCTTTTATCTAAACATTTTTCAAAATATAACATTTGTATCTTTTAATGTAAAATCCTACATTTATTGAAAATTGATGTGTTTTGAATGAAACTATTATTAAACCATACTAAAAATTAAATTTGGCCTTAATAAAATAATTCGATCATTTATATTTAAAAATAATAATTTAAAAATATTATTTTATGATAATATGATTTTTTAAGTCATCATAATATATTTCGTAATTCAATTTGAATTTTAACAAAAAAAATAACATCTGTGATTTAAAACTAATAATACATTTAATTTATATTAATTATTCTATATAAATATCAGGTACATAATCATAATGTTAGTGTCTTGATACACATCCCTTTGTTACACCAGAATATACCATAAGAGTAAGGTATGTTATGTAGGTTAATTCATTGGGTTGTTCGGTGAACATAGTTTGGGTTGGGATCTTGATAAGCTTGAACTTCTCCCATAAATGGTTTCTCTCATGCATAAGATGTTGCATCTCAGCTATGGCTTGGTTTATGGAAAATATGAAAAATTATATCTCTCTCAGAACCCTGATAAGTGGTCTCTATAGTGAACAATCCTATGGGTTGAGGTGATCAACTCATTGTCCTGCATCGAATGTAATTGTTAAAATCCTACATCTATGATAGTCATGTGGTCACTATTCTAAGGATATATTATCAATAGTAATGATACATAACTGTCATTATAATAAAACAATTGGAGTGAATTTTCTTTCTATTTCCATTTTAAAAAATAATACATTAATTAAATCAAAAGATAATTTTCACATATAATAGTCTGGGTGGTTAAAATCTCCCCCCCTCATGAAATTCCACCCACAAAACATTAATTTCCCATATTAAAATAGATGTGGGTAACATATTTTCAACTCCCCCATAGGTTCCCACAATACTTATTCAAAATTATAGTTTGTCCACAACACTTTGACTAGATGCTTTTCCTTATTCCATTAAAAATTGTATCGATGATCTAAGATATTCAACGGATTCTCCACATAAGATAAGTCATTATCAAATGGTACCACCTTTAGATTTATTATGTGAGAGGGATATGGTATGTACTTTATCTAGAGGGATACTCAGAATACATGATGTAGATGATATAGTTATGCTGGTAGTGATGGTCGGTAAGCCACCACTAGAATGCAATCAACAGTCTCAAAAGGGTCGATGTACATTGAAATATGATTTCTTTATTCCCAAATATCATTACTCTCATCAATTTATATATATATACGAATTAAATTTCTCTAACTTCAAACTCATTGGTCTTTTCAATAATTTTTAGTATATATTTTTTGTTGACTGTCAGCAGCCTTGATGTGCTTTTGAATGGTCTTAACCATCTCAACCATTTCCTTAGCCATTTCAAGACTTATCAGTATTTGTTCCCCAACATCATTTCAGTATATAGGTGTTATACACCACATCCCATAATAGTTTTCACAATGATAAATTTGGACGCTTTAGTGTAAACTATGGTTGTAGGAGAACTCAACTAGAGGAATACGTTGATCTCATTCTCTTTTAAGGTCCATTGAGAATGATATCAAAAAGTACTCATGTTTCCCGATAGTCTGCTATGATTGGCTATCAGTTTTAGGTTGATAGGTTATGATGAAGTTTAACTCAGTATTTAGACTATGTTGGAGTCTCTTCCAAAACATAGAGATGATTCATGAATCTCAATTGAATACAATCGATAGTGGTGTAACAGTAAGACTCACCAGTTATCAGATGAATATTAATGCAGGTTGATCCAATGAGAGACCAAATTTAATATCATTGATGTGTGTAGTCTTTGAAGGGAAATCCAAAACAACCCAAATATCATCATTTCCCCTATAATTTTTAGGAATCATGGTCACAAAGTCCATGGTGATGTTTTCCCATTTATTGTAGGTATGAGTAATGGTTGCATCATCACCTTAGATTATTTCCTTTCTACCTTCACATTCTGAAATATGTGAAATCTTGTTTTATATTATGTAATCTCCCACTTCATATTGTCACACCATTAGTGTTCTCGGTGATCTTGATGCATCTTTGTGATTCCATGGTGGATGGAGAAGGTTAAGCTATTTTTATTATCCTAAAACTCCTTCTTTAACTCAGGTTTGATAGTGCACATAGTTTGGACCCAAATCATACAACTCTTTCTTCATTAGAATTGAACTCCAATGATTCATCTTTTCTAATAGTTTCCACATTCTTCTAAATTAAAACAAAATATCTTTGAGCATCCATTAACATCTATAGAAGTGTTGGTTGAACAAATAATTATTAAAGTACTGTTGAATTTTCTTCATTTATGATTCCAATTTCCATCCTCTTCATATCTAAGAAGATCAGATCCTTTAGAATTCTCATTAATGAAAGTGTTTCTTGGTATTTTCTACTTAGAACGTATACCAGTTTATTCACTATCCCCATACGGTAGTGAATTAATCAGTCAATCTCTTTGATGAGATCTAGCCATCTTAATTAAAACATATTCAACTCTTTCTATGTGAATATATACTTGAGAAATTTGTGTTCCATATATATTTCACACATATCCCCAAAGAGTTGATGTCACCAAATTTTTAGAGTTATGTTCACAAATTATAACTATAGATCATGTGTTGGATAGTATTTCTCATTCCATTTTAGCTTCCGTGAAGCATTTGTAATGACTTTGTAATTTTGGATCAACACACATCACATGACCTTTTTTGAAGCATCGTTGAATGCCACAAAAATATCTCCACTTGTGGTTATTTTGGTCTTGAGTGGAGTTGAAATCCTCCTTTTTAAATCCTTGATGTTTTCTTTTCATTACTCATTTCATGCAAACTTGACTCTTATCCATTTAATATTGGTTATAGGGGTTTAAAATCACAAGATATTTCTCACAAATAGATAATAATACCCATCTAATCAAAGGAATCCATAGATATGTATCATAGATATTGGACTCTTCCATCCTTCAATTTCCTTATTATTTAAAGGGTCCTCATTTATCTCATTTATTGTGATTATATTTCCTTTGAAAGAGACTTATTTCAACCAAAACACACATTTTTTCTACTTGGGATAATGCTTTTTTGTTTCAAATGTTTTTTAACACAGTAAAAAAATTATCTTCATGATTCTTCATACGTTTGGTATATACTATAATATCATCAAGAAATACTACCATAAATTTGTCTAGGTAATCTCTAATGTATCCATTTATCATGTCCATGAATATTAGTGGATGATTATTGAGTATGAATTTAATCACTTTGAACACATAATTCTTGTACATTGTACGAAAATCTATATTGGGGATATCAACCTTCTATATCCACAAATTGTAATATCCAAAAATTAGATCCACCTTGGAGAAGAATTGTGCTCTACATAGTTGGTAAATCAATTAATCAATTCATGGAAATGGATATTTGTTCATTATTAGGATTTCATAATCTCACAATGATTAGTTCAATGGTGAAATGACCCATCCTTCCTATTTATATAGAGGACTGGTGCAACCCATGGTGAATAACTAGGGAGTATAAAAACTTTATCCAAATTCTCATGTAGTTTTTTTAGATCCTCATGCTTCACAATATCCATTACTTAAAGAATCGTGGATATTAGAAATTCCATATGTATAAGATCTATCCATAATTCAATATATCATAAAGGAGGAAGACCATGAAATTCCTTGGGAAACACATCATTGAATTCCCTCATAATATGATTGTATTAGAAGATGGTTCCTTCCTTAGACTCAGCCATTTGAGAAATATCCACATTCTCATATGGAGTAATATAAATTCTTGGGATGATGGTGCTAAATAAGATGCATCCTCCTCCTTGAAATTGTATAGAATCATGGGTTGATTTTACAAATATGGAGTGATTTCACACTCATAGATATTTATGTTGGCTCTAAATATGGAAATCCAATCCATCCAAATAATGTTATCAAATTTCACCAATAGAAGTGTGATAATTTTCATTAGGATGTTCAATCCACAAATTCTGATAGGGGAGGAGTTGTATACGAGAGATGTTATATTTGTCTCATTTCATTCAATAACATATATAGATCTATGATTTTTTGTTGTTTTTGGATTGTTCTACTAATCTTCTATGGTATAGAAAAACACATAGAACAAAAATAAAAAAGTACATTTTCTATTTTGGTATGAATAACTAGCGTAGTTTTCACAAATTTTTGTCAGGATTCATTTTGGTGGTAGTGATAAAAAATCAATCCCTTACTTCCTTGGAGGTTCTTGGTTTCCTATAACAACCACAAGGCATAATGCACTAGTTTGAGAAATTCCATGGTTCCTTATAATTGTTGTAATGAACAATGGAATAAGAGTTCACTGGAGAATTCCTTTCTTATATTATATTAGTGATTTTTTCAATATTCCTTGGCTATGTTACCTTCATTCCTGCACCTAAATCATTTCCGCATTCCCATCAAGAAATTTATAGTATGGGTCTTTCTGCACCTTCGGAATGTGGGATGTTTAATTTTATTAGCACCATTAGATCTATTTATTAGAACACCGGAATTTGACTCCACCATCAGCATCTTATCCCCATGATTCCCATAAGACTAGACAATCACCATTTCGACTTTGAGGGAACATTCAATAATTTTCTCTTAGCTATCAAAGTCAAAGATTAGTAGGGATTCCATATGCTAGGTTTTATCCCACCAAAGAAGTGGTCAACCTTGTATTTTGGGGTAACAACAAAGCGGGAGGTGTATTAGGAAAGCCCTGTGATGTTTTCCTCGTATGATTTGATGGATTCTTGACCTTTTTTTCTTGATGGAATGAATGTACCATTATTAGTTATGTTAGAGGTTGTGGGTAAAATTTTTATCTGGAAATAATTTACATAAATCCTTTAATCTAATCACCTTGATCTTTTCCTCATCCATAGTATTTTTGAACAATGTCCCCCATTTATTAGCTTCAATATAAATATGATAAGCATAAGAATGAACATTCTCTTGTTCAGAGCATTAATAGAATGAGAATATATTCCCAATTTAGTTAATCCATTGTTATGTGATTGATGGATTGAATGATCTATTGAATGTATGAGTCCTTTGACAAATGAATCTCTCAGTTGTGAGTTTCTCATTGTTAGGTTGTGGGGGTTGAAATTTCATCCCGATCTGGGTTTCTTTTAATAACATGAGATAACTAAGAGAGTATCATGACTATGTTTGTGATTCCAACTCCCATCACATTGGACATCTCATTAGGTATGTCATTACATTGATCTTCTCATTGGTTGTTTTCTTCATTCCTCCTATTACAGGACATTTAATAGAATAAAATAATAATTATGTGTATGTATTTTATGATATTGAACACATAATTGAGAATCTAATGTGATTAAAGGGATAACATCAAAATTACATTTATTTCATTAACATATGAATATAGGATTTTATCTATGTTATCTGTGATCTATTTCCTATCCTATATTCTTATTTGATTTTTTCCCTTAATAGTGGTTCAATATAGGATTATGAATTTATCAAATCATATCCCTTGGGATTGTTGAACTATCAGTGAATCAAGGCTCATTGTCCTACACCAGTTTTGGTTCAAGCCAAGCTCGAAGCAGTGTTTTTGGGTTTTACCCCTAGATACATCTATTCCAGAGCCACATACACTTGTTCATATATATTAAGGAGTGTATCTAATTTATAAACCGCTTATATTATACTGACCATGATTTAGGGATGTTTTTTCTCATACTTAGTCAAATCCTTAATTATTTCACTAGAGTTTTCTAATCCAGATACCAAAAAATACTATACTGTCCACTAATACCAACTATAACAACCTTTTCAATTTTATTACATTCATATATGATTTACTAAAATAATATTACACATAATAAAACATGTAATATTGATAAGACTAGTGTCTTGGAAAATTATGTAACTCTCCATAGCAACATAAAACATGAAATAGAACAACATTATTGGAAAATTTCTTTATAATAGCACATCATTCATTCGTACTATACATTGTATGTGATAACCTGGGTACATAGATAAGAAATGAGTGGGATATAAATACCAATAAAATATAAACATGGAATAAAATGAGGAATAAAACAAAAGTTAGTCAGTAAGAATAAAAATGTATCATAAATGAAAGATGAACATGGAGGCATGATATATCATGATAATGATGACAAGTAAATGTGGAAACAACATAAAATGTTGCATCATAGGTAAATGATAAACTATCAAGACATAATAGTATAAAATTTACCATAATGGAATTAGGTAAACCCGTATCCCAACATGTCATCAAATGATAATAAATTTACCCTATGCATTGGAGCTTTATATAATTTTCGACACACCAATCACTTTCATTTCATTCTCATGCATTAGTGGGCCACATAGATCATAATACATGGATACATGCATCTTACTAATTTATTCCAATATCATGTGGTGTGGAATAAATACATGTAATTTCTCAAAAAATTGGTATATGTGTATAAAATTGAACAACCTTGATAGGTAATGGGTATAATATTCACCACACAATTGTTTTGGAATTTAAATTCATGGTGAAATTTCAGCAGCCTAACATCATGAAATACAAATTAATTGAAAGTGTTGAAGAGAGAAAAATAGGTTTCTCATCATATATACATGAAATAGAGATTAATAAGATCTTTTAAATACATTTACCAACATAAATAATTTGGAAATTGAAGGAATAACAAAATAAATAAATATGAAGAAAGAGTATACATGGAATAATTCTTAATAAATTTTAGAAAGGTAACATGTGTACATGGAAGGGATTAATGAGAGAGAATGTGGTTTATCTAAAATAAAAAATAATAAAAGAAGTATGGGTGATGGTAGAATCCGTACATAATCATTTTTATTTAAAATAAAAGTACATAAAAATATACAGAAACATTGGTAAAAATGAGAATGAAAGGAACCCTTAATTGAGTGTGTGACGGCAAAAGCATGAAGATGGGATTTTTGAGAGATTGGGTGCCTTGAAAAGATTCCAGAGAGGGGGTCAGAGTAAGGACATGGTGAAATTATTTTTAGTGATGAGAAGAGATATATTGTATGGGTTTATATATGAAATGATTTGGGAATTCAATAATATTTCACAAACAACAGTTTTGAAATCTATGGAATTAAACATTCAAAACGACAAACCATAACATGGTTTTTGCCAATGGTTTTTTCAAAAGAGGAGTGTAAAACATTTTTGTAATGAAATAGTATGAAAAAATTAAATAATTCACCTTTATTATGTGGACGTGAGTCACATTATAAAATAAATGAACTTAAAATTATAAAATATATTATACATTTTAGAGGATTCAATAAGGATTTATAAAATTAGACAAAAAAACCAAAAATAAATTTATTTTAAATACAAATAATATATTTTTCTGATGAGAATTTTATATAGTTCTTATTACTTCACTATTGGCATATTAAGATGTCATAAAACACATAATATATTTATATGGAATTTAATTTTTACCCAAAAATTCAACTATCACAGAAAAATATGAAAAAATCATTTTTTAAAATTTTTGATTTCCTTATTCAATTTTTTTTCCATTTTATCCAAATACTCTTCTAAATATTTAAAATTTAACTTTTAAAATAAAAACAAATATCTATTTAAAATGATGGCATTATGCCAAAATAGTTTTTAATCCTTATTTAAAATTAAATTTGGACTCATAAAAATTATTTGACCATTTGAATTTAATAAATTTAATTTATTAATAATATTTTATTAACATATTATTTATGAATTCATAAAAATAGATTTCATAATTCTAATTTAATATTATAAAAAAATTGATTTAAAACCCATAATACAATTAAAGTATATTCATTATTCTATAAAAATGTACATAATCATAATGATAGGCTCTTGATACATAAACATTTGTTGTAGTAGAGTATTATATAAGAGTAAGGTGTGTGATTGTGTGGATTTCATCGGGATATTATGTGAACATTGTTTCAGTTGTGAACCTCATAAGCTTGAACTTCTTTCATAAATACATTCATTCATGCATAAGTAGTTGAGTCTTTTATTGGGATTGGTTTATAGAAAAGTGAAAAATGATATCTCCCTCAAACGCTCTGATAAATGGGCTTTGTAGGTCACAATCCTACTGGTTGATGCAATCAACTAATTTTTATATTTCAAATGGATTTTCTAAAACCATATATTTATAATAGTCATGTGATAATTGTTAAATGTCTATCATTTCAATCATAATGATACATAATGGTCAAAATAATAAATCAAACATAGTTCAAGTGTTTTGGGTATCATTTTTACAAGAAAATAAATTTAATTTTATAATATGGTAATTTTTACCTATAATATTTCAAGGCATTATAGGTGGTGTGTCCCAGCAAGTAGCTGTAGTTCTAATGATGTTCCTTGATTTTTTTTTGCAAAGTATCTTAAGATACAGAGGATGATATCTCATTTTTATATATTCCACATTTCCATGGGATATTAAAATGATGTTATTTCATAGACTATGTTCCTAATTTTCTTATGATTCATGTATTATAAACTATCTTGATTCATTCCATGAGACACATGTTTTGATCTTATGGAATACATGGTATGATATTCTAATGTTATGATCATATTATCATACCACTATGCTCATGTTAATTCTTACATGTATCCCTTGTTTTCACTTAATAAGCATATGATCTCACCCCCTTTTTTTATTCCTTCCCCAAGATATGAAGATATATTTTATGTATGATGTGTCTTAGAGGGTTTCTTTTGTTGAGGAACCTAGTGGGAGATAATTTTCTTGTTTATGTACTAGTATTTATGATTCCAAATTTACAAAGGAACTAAACTACTACGGTATATCATCTTTTCATTGTTTCAGGTTTTAATTATTCCTCCAAAGGACGTAATTATTATATACTTTATAAAATTATTATTATTATTGTTTTCAAATTAAATGATTATGTAACGACCCGAGTCTGGAGCCCCCTCTACTGGTGCCCCATACCCGGTTCTCCACATGACCTCAAAGGTGTTTCGCCGAACGCCAGAGGCTGCTGACTAGCAGCGAGGGTTGTGAAAAGTTATTTGGGAAACTTTTCCCTCATTCGGTAAGGTATACAAGGTAAGAAAACAACAATAAAGAGCGGAAGAAGTAAACAACATGTATAACAACAGAAACCAAACAGCGGAAGAAATATAGATATATAACAATGATAACAATGATGCAGCAGGTGCAAGTATCTAAGGAAAACAGCAAACAAAACAAAATGATGAAATAAAACAGAAAACAGGTTCAAAAGAAAAACAATGTAAGATCCACGACATCACGAGCCACGGCTCTGTCCCATGCTCCCCATCTCCAGTGCAATCAAGAACCTGAAGTAGAAGGGTGCTTTCCCTTATCCATACCTGCAGCTAAATAGTCTGCTTCAGGCCAAATTCATGGCCCAAACAGGGTGTGAGATACAATCCCAGTAGGAAATCACCCAAATATTTGTGCCTAACAGTCAATGAATACATGGCGGTAATAAAACAAGAAGCAGTAGACAGAAAAGCACAAGCAGCTACAATCAATAGTTCTAACAAACAAAGTACACAAGTAAACAACTAGTAACAAAAGTAAACAGGTAACCCTTTGGGTAGCTATCATAGCCTAACCTCTATGGTTCAACCTACAAAGCACTAGCAAACCTCTAAAGGCACACACAGTCTCACCCCTTTGGTTCAGCTAAAAAGTAGACTCTCTGGGGAAGCACCCACCATCAATTCCTCCTATAGTCTCAGATCGTACTAAAGGATCTCTAGGAAAGCACTCAACATCTCATTCACCCTGTGGCCCGCATTGAGGAACTACAGACTCTCTGAGGAAGCACTCATCATCAATTCCCCTTGTTGTCTCACATCGTATTAAAAGACACTCTGGAGAAGCCCTTCCGTTGATTCTCTCTATGTTCTACTACACTAGGCTCTCACAACCCTGTGTGGAAAAGTAAACATGCTCAGAATGCGTGCATCATCCAAGTAAACCTCAAGAACTACTTGTCTATCAACTAAGGCTCAACAGCATATCAAAGAGACAGTTCCACTATCCTATAACAAGGTATGGAAACTGGAAAAACACCCAACAGGAAAAAAAAGCATGGCGAAGCAACCTGAGCACAAAATAAATTACTCTACTTACAAGAAATAACCTCTACTAAAGAAATCAACCAAAGCAGGAAAACAACATGGGAAAATAGGAAACATGGAATACCTCGTTCACGAGTATTGGTGGAATTTGCACATAATATTCATCAACATTCTACGGAAAGATACAGACCACCTACCTCAATTCTATGATATTGATATATGTGAACCACTACGACAGATTCCTCCTAGAACAACGTAGATCTGAGAAAACGCACTAAACTTTCATCCCACAATATCTTGAAAACAAGGAGGAATCATGAAACAAGGCTCAAGAAGAAGGAAGAAATCATCGTTGCGCTTCCAACGCAATTGACCGTGGTCGAATCGGAGAACGGATGGCAAGGAAGAAGCTCAGAGAAGATTCAGTCATACGGTCGCTCCCTGGTGGACAAAATCTGGAGACGAAGATGATTTTGGGTGTAAGGTGCGACCCCGATCCGTTTAATGAAAAAAAAAAGAAATTACACGATGTGTACTTCTTGAGTACACGGCGTGTACTTCAATTTTCTATACTTCAAATTAACTGGCCTCCACCTCAGCCTTACACACTGTGTGTGTGGCCCAGCACGGCTAGCACACGTCTTAGAGCTGGAAAAAAGTACACGGCATGTACTCAGAAAATACACGGCGTGTAATTTGAAAATTTCCAGAAATATTCATTTTTCTCAAAAACTCCAGAAAAAGGAAAAACACACCTAAAAAAAGATACGGGTTCTTACAAACTTCCCCCATTAAAGAAATTCGTCTTCGAATTTCCCTAACAAGGCGAAGAAAGAGAACCCCCAAACAACTCCGGCCACTGTGATCGTACATCAGTCTCCCTCTCCCAGGTCTCGTCCTGTACTCGCTCGTGCTGCCATAGCACCCATACCAGAAGAACAGACCGCCCGCAGAGAACCTTGGTACTGCGATCAAAAATCCGGATAGGATGCTCCTTGAATGATGCATCCACTTCAAGCTTAACTTCCTCAGTCTGAAAGACATGAGAGAGGTCTGAAAAGTAACATCGAAGCTGAGAGACGTGGAATATGTCATGCATGGCCCGATACCGCTGAGGTAGCTGCAACCGATAGGCGACCAGCCCAACTCTCTCCAAGACCTCAAACGGCCCGACGTACTGAGGTGAAATCTTACACTGTCTCTGAATCCTTTTGTGTCCCAACCTCGATGTGACAAGCAAGAAAACCTGATCTTCGATCTTGAACTCCCGAGGTCGTCTCTGCTGATCAGCATAAAACTTCTGCCGAGACTGTACTATAGCCATCCTCTTCTGAATCACCTCTATCTGCTCTGAAGTCTCCTGCACAAGCTGAGGTCCCAGCAAAGCTGCATCTCCTACCTCCATCTAGCATAAGGGTGATCGCCATGGCCTACCATACAATTCCTCGTATGGTGCCATCTGAATGGTCACCTAGAAACTGTTGTTGTAGGCGAACTCCAACAGAGAAATATGCTTCTCCTAAGAACTGCCAAAGTCAAGGATGCAAGCTAGGAGCATATCCTCACGCACCTAAATCGTGCGCTCGGACTGGCCATCAGTCTAGGGGTGGTAAGTTGTACTCAAAAGTACCAGTGTACCCAAGGCCTTCTGAAGTCCCTTCCAGAACCGAGAGGTAATGCACACATCTCTGTCTGAAACAATAGAGCGTGGAACTCCAGGCAGAAAAATGATCTCTCTGATGTAAAGTCATCACAGATCATCGACACTGTAGGTCTCCTTGATCGGCATGAAGGGACAAACCATCCTAAGACTATAGACGAAAACCCATACACCATTGTTTCCCTGAGGTGATCTTGGTAACCCGGTCATGAAGTCAATCACAACATCATTCCACTTCCACTCCGGAATTAGTAACTGCTGTAAAAGCCCCGTTGTTCGCTGATGCTCTGCTTTCTCCCGCTGACAAGTAGAACATCTCATGAAAAAACCAGCAACATCCATCTTCATACCTGGCCACCAGTGTCGGCGATGAAGGTCCCGGTACATCTTGGTGACGCTAGGATGAACCGCCCAAACAGAGGAATGGAAATCCTGCATCATCTCCTCGCGTATGTCTTCTGGCACCCATACGCGTCCTTGGAAACTCAAGGTCTCATCCTCGCCCACTTTCCATCCAGGAAGAGGGTCCTCTCCTGACACACTATCCCGCAGGACTAAGACTTCCGAGTCTGATAGATGCCTCATCCGTACCCAATCAACTAGCATGGAGGTAACAGCTACAGAAGATAGAAAAGTTTGTCCCCGTCAGTTGTGCACCTCCAGATGCATCTCAGAGACCATATCCATCAGCTGCCACTCACTACTGGCCTCCTGAACTGCCTGAATCTGAGTTCTCTTGCTCAACGCATCTGCTACAACGTTTCCCTTTCCTGGCGTATAGGCAAGATCGAAGTCAAAAGACTGAAGATACTCAACCCACGAGCGCTACCTCAGATTCAGATCATGGTGAGTGAAGATATACTTTAGACTCTTGTGGTCAGTGAAGACAACAATGTGTTCTCCTAGAAGATAGCGTGTCCAACAGTGCAATGCATGAATATCAGCTTCCAACTCTAGATCGTGCATAGGGTAGTTCCTCTCATGTGGCCTCAACTGCCGAGACTCATATGCAACGACTCCATCTCCCTTCATAATCATAGCTCTTAGACCGATACCTGAAGCATCACAGTAGACTGTATAGTTCATTCCAGGCTCTAGAAAGAATAATATCGGTGCTGACGTCAACCTCCCTTTCAGCTCCTGAAAGGCTGACTCAGAAGAATCTGACCATAAGAACTTCACCCCCTTCTTGGTCAGACCTATTAAGGGTGCTTCTAGATGAGAAACGTCTTGAATGAAGCATCGGTAGTATCCGGACAGCCCTAGGAAGCTTCGTACCTCAATGACATTCTTCGGTAGATCCTAGGAAACTATAGCTCTCACTTTCTCTGGGTCCACAGATACTCCTGCCTCTGAGATGACGTGACCCAAGAAGTGAATCTGATCTATCCAGATGTGGAACCTCGAGAGTTTATCATAAATTCGATGCTCTCTTAGTGTACTCAGAATGATCTCAAGATGTGTGGCATGGTCATGTCAAGTGGTAGAGTAAACCAAGATATCATCCATGAAGACCATAACGAAGGAGTCTAAGAAAGGATGGAACAATCCATTCATCAGTGCCATGAAAACTGCAGGTGTGCTCGTCAGATCGAACGACATGACTATATACTCGTAAAAACCATATCTTCTTCTAAAGGCTATCAGAGGTATATATGATGGTTTAACGCGCAACTGATGATAACCGGACCTCAAGTCTATCTTTTAGAACATCTGGGCACGTCGAAGCTGATCGAAAAGGTTATCAATCTGCGGAAAGGGATATCAGTTCATGACTGTCAACTGGTTCAGCTTTCGATAATCCACACAAAGATGAAGGGTACCGTCTGCCTTTTTCACAAACAGAACAGGCGAACCCCAAGGATAAGTACTGGGTCGGATGAAACCCTTAGCATGTAGCTCTTCTAACTGCTTCTTGAGATCTTGCAACTCAGGTGTGGCCATCCTATAGGGAGGAATGGACCCTGGTGCCACTTCTGGAACGAGCTCAATAGAGAAGTCTACCTCACGCTCTGGAGGGAAACCCAAAAAGTCTTCTGCAAAGACATCCCTGAAGAGATCCACCACTGGAGTAAAGTCCATATGTGGAGTCCCCTGATCATCCAAATAAATATTAGCAATCCGGGATGTCACCCCTCTGAGCCCAAGATGCTCGAGTCCCACCCGACTCGCCCGAATGTCCCATTCGCCTCTATGAAGAAAAGATTCACCCTCTGGTGAGACGAAACTGACTCTGCGGAGATAACATTCAATGACTGCCTGGAAGGGAATCAACCAATCTATGCCAAGGATAATATCATAGCATGTCATCTCTAGGAAAAAGACATACCATAAGAAGATATACCCTGCCACCTCGAGAGGGAACTCTCCACACTGGCGTACAGTATATGTCCTCGTTCCTAAAGGCGTGTCTAGTGTCAATGATTCGGAAGAAGAAAAGATGCAGAGCCCAAGTCTCTCCACGACATCAACAGAGATAAATCTATTCGTAGAACTAGTATCGAAAAGAGATTAAGATAAAACTGAGGCTACTAAAATCGTTCCTTGAAAAGTAGAAGGGGCGGGATCCTGCTCGTTATAAGTATGCTCCACGGTGAAAGATTGGCCTGTACCACGGCCCTGTTCCCCTTTATGACCACTCTGAGCTGAACCGCCCTACTGGTGATGAGGAACTGGTGGCTGAACGCCATGGCCGTGATCTCCACCTCGGCCTGAACAGCCGGAGGAACTCTAGTTTCCTGACTGGTGAGAAACTGGTGGGGCTGCTCCCGAATGAGGAGTCATGGAAGAACCTCTGGTCACCAGCTTCCCATGAGAAAACTTGTAAGAAACGTTGAAGGTGACCCATCTTGCCACAATATCGGCACTCCATGGGGTCTCTCTGGCACTGCGGCCTCGTGTGCCCTGTCCGGCGACATTGGTAGCATGTCACCTTGAGGCCTGATGATGCGTCTCGCTTCCTCGAATCACCACGCGTAGATTCCCTACGGTGCTTCTTGTTGTCATCTGGAGGAAAGATAACTTTGGAAGAAGAACCTCCCTAGCTCGCAGCTCTGGAGTCTCTCTGATTGCACTCTGGAATTAGTGCCTGGTTGGTGATGGAAGTGATAGAAGTCAAATAGACAATGTTCACCTCTGAGCGGATCTCTCGCCTGAGTCCCTCCTCAAACAACCTCTCCAAGAACACCCCACTCCCATCCTGAAGGGTTGTAAAATGCTTCAGCTCAGTGAAAAAAGTTGACTACTCAATGACAGATAGAATACCCTTCTCTAAGCTCATGAACTCCCGGGCTCGATTGACCCTGAGGGTCTCTGGGTAGAAGTAGTCGTAGAACACGCACTGGAACTCCTCCCAAGTCTTAGCCTATTGTTGAACCGCCTATGAGATTACGTCCCCCCACCTCTTGAGAAAGTATCAGAGCATGTAGGTGGCCATCTTGACCCGCCTCTCTGGAGGTGTCTCGAGATTCTTGAAGATAGTCAGAATGGCTTCCAGCCATGACTCTGCAGCCTGAGGTCCTCCTTCGCCCGAGAACGTGGGAGGATGCTGCTGCTGGAAAACCCACGACAAGTCTTCGATAGATGTGGTAGGAGGCGGCGCTTCCTGTAAGGCTTTCATCATTCTCATGAATTCGTCCCTGAACTACGCATCAGCGCCCGCAACTGGTATGACAGCCTGCGCCGAGGCTGGCCCGAATGAGGGATCGACAGGAAGTCCCTGATCAGCCATATCTGGCGTCTGATCCTAGCCAGATGATAGACGTCTGAACGGAGGACGTCTTAGAGGTATATCTCTGAAAGATCAAAAGCACACCATAGATTAAGAAAATAAGGACATAGAACACAAGGGTACAAAATGGGAACAAGGGAAGAAAAACACAAAAGATCGCAAAACACGACTACACGGCGTGTATAAAAACTACACGGCATGTATTTTTAATCCACTGACATGGGTGTGTACTCATTCTCTACAAGTCGTGTACACTTCAAACTACACAGCGTGTTGACCCCAACACACGGAGTGTACTTGGAACTATTCCCCTGCCCGAGTTCCTTACATGGCTAACCCACACGGTCCGACAAAAACAGAGACTGCACGGCGTGTTCGAAACAAACACGGTGTGCACTAGACAAGGATTCGGTGGTCCGTGTTATTGAGTACACGGCTGTCAACATGGCTGAACCTTACACGGTGTGCTTCAAGCAAACATGGCGTGTATAGGCGAAGGTGACATCGTCCCGTGTTGTTCGTGATATGGACGGGTACCTGGGAAAGACTACACGGCGTGTTCTGAGAAAACACGGCATGTGGAAAGGAAGGTAAAGCCAGCCTGTGTTGTTCATGACACAGTCGGGTACCTGGACAAGACTACACGGTGTGTCCCCTCTGGACACGGCGTTTTCTACTCGTGCTTCCCCGACCCGTGTTGTTGGTGACACAGTCGGGTACAAGGCTCCGAACATACACGGCGTGTAGCTACCGTACACGGCGTGTTTCTGAAGTTACATCCATGACACTGTGTTCTGCTCACACGTTCAGTGACATGGCCTGAAAACTACATGGCATGTTCCCAAAAGTATACGCTGTGTTTTCTGTTTTTACCTGGGCAGTAGCTCAGAAATTGCACAGAATTCCAGAAACACTAAAAACAAGGCGAAAAAGTGCCCGATTCCGATCCGTGAGGGCCCATAACACCTCAAGAACCAAAATTTGTCATTTACTTTAAAAAACGAACAAAACAAATAGTTTTCTAACATAAAAGTAGAGAATCTATAGAGCAACTACCAAAACAACATGCATAATCTACACAAAGTCTATCACAACAGCATGAAATCGCTAATGCACCCTAGATGGCATGGCAAGAATGCATGGCATGTGATTCCTTCAAGTGTCTTTATGATGCATGAGACGACATACCCTCATCTCATCGGGTTGCGACAGAAATAGAACTGCAATATCAAAACAGTAATTGCACAAGTCATGTGAATCACTCTAGGTGAAATCAGATCAACTATAAAATCTCAAGATCAACAATGGCAATTAACGAGGTATTATGTCTTTTCCCTATACACACGTTAGCTACTCCCGATCACAGCTTAATGCCAAGTACCGAATCCTTCCTGTCCATGGATAAGGTCTCTAACATTAAAGCATGAGGAAAGAACTCCTTTGATACCACTTTGTAACGACCAGAGTCCAGAGCCCCCTTTACTGGTGCCCCGTACCCGGTTCGCCACCTGACCTCAAGCGCGTTTCCCCGATTGCCAGAGGCTGCCAATTATCAGTGAGGTCCATGGGAAGTTATTGGGGGAAACTATGCCCCCATTCGGTAAGGTATACAAGGTAAGAAAAGAACAATAAAAAGCGAATGTAGTAAAAAACATGCATAACAACAGAAACCAAAAGGCAGAAGCAATATAGATATATAACGATGATGGAAATGATGTAGTAGGTGCAAGTATCTAAGGAAAACAACAAACACAACAACGTGATGAAATACAACATAAACCAAGTGAAAAAGAAAAACAAAGTAAGCTCCTCGGCATCGTGAGCCACGACTATGTCCCATGCTCCCCAGCTCCAGTGCAATCAAGAACCTGAAGTAGAAGGGCACTTGCCCTTATCCATACCTACAAAAACATACTCTGCTTGGGTCCAAAAGCATGGCCCAAACAGGGTGTGAGATAAAATCCCAGTAGGCAATCACCCAATGATTTTTTCCTAACAGTCAATGAATATATGGCGGTAATAAAACAAGAAGCACTAGACAGAAAAGCACAAGCAGCTACAATCCATAGTTCTAACAAACAAAGTACACAATTAAACAACTAGTAACAAAAGTAAATAGGTAACCCTATGGGTATCTCTAACATCCTAACCCCTATGGTTCAACCTACAAAGCACTAGCAACCATCTGGGAGGCACACACAGTCTTAGGCCTCTATTTTAGCTAAAAAGTAGACTCTCTCGGGAAGTACTCACCGTCAATTCCCCCTATGTTCTCTGATCGTATTAAAGGCTCTCTGGGGAAGCAATCAATGTCTCATTCCCCCTGTGTCCCGCATCGAGGAACTATAGACTCTATGAGGAAGCAATCATCGTCAATTCCCCCTGTGGTCTTGCATCGTATTAATAGACACTCTGGAGAATCCCTTACGTCGATTCTCCCAATGGTCTACTACACTAGGCTCTCACAGTCATGTGTGGAAAAGTAAACATGCTCACCACACGTGCATCGTCCACGTAAACCTCAAGAACTACTTGGCTATCAACTATGGCTCAACAGCATATCACAGAGACTGTTCCACTATCCTATAACAAGGTATGGAAACTTGAAAAACACCCAATAGGAAAAAAAGAATGGCAAAGCAACCTGAGCACAAAATAAATTAGTCTACTCACAAGCAATAACATCTACTAAATCAATCAAGCAAAGTAGGAAAACTGCAGCGGAAAAACAAGAAACACGTAATACCCCGTTCACGGGTATTGGTGGAATTTGAACATAATATTAATCATCTTTCTACGGAAAGACACAAACCACCTACCTCGATCCTAGGAGATCGATATATGTTAACCACGATGATAGATTCCAATTAGAACAATGTAGATATAAGAAAACGCACAAAACGTTCATCCCATGATATCTTGAAAACAAGGATGAATCGAGAAAAAAAGGCTCAAACAGAAGGAAGAACTCACCGTTGCGCTTCCAATGTAATCGACCATGCTTGAATCGGAGAACGAACGACGAGGTGGAAGCTCGGAGAAGATTCAGTCGTACGGTTGCTCCAGGGCAGACAGAATCTAGAGAAGAAGATGATTTTGGGGGTTAGGCGAGACCCTGGTCCATTTAATGAAAAAAATAAAGTACACGTCGTGTACTTCTTGAGTGCATGGCGTGTACTTCAATTTTTCGTACTCCAAATTAACCAATATCCACCTCATCCTTACACACCGTGTGTGTGGCCCGGTATGTCCGGCACACGGCTTTGAGCTGGGAAAAAGTACACGGACTGTACTCAGAATGTACACGACTTGTACTTCAAAAATTTCTAGAAAAGTTCATTTTTCTCACAAACTCATGAAAAAGGAAAAACGCACCTGAAAAGAAGATCTGTGTTCTTACAGATTAGTAATACATTGGAGACTAGGATGAGAAAACATTAATGAGAACTCTATTTATATTTATAATGATATTTATAGGGATGTCTCTAATGATAATTATAAGGATGGGTTTTTATTTAGGAAAATTTCTTATAATTTTGGTAAAGGATAAAATGATTGGTTTCCTAAAAACTCATCCTTGTATAGATACTACAAGTGCATATGGCTCTAGAAAAATCAATATAGGAGTAAAAATATGACATTGTGTGTTGGGATTGACCCATCAAAGCCTAGTCCATGCCAACAAGCCTTGTTTCACACCCAGTTTGACACTCTTGGAGGATATCATTTAGAAATTCAAATACACATTACACACCATCATGAATGATTTGGATAGATGATGAACAAAACTAACATAGGATAAACAAAAAGTATCAATGATTAAAATTTATGTGTTATTGATTAAGAAAACCTATAAGTATTTTTTAATTATTAAGTGGTTTTATTAAATGATATGTGTTTATTACCCTTTTATTTATGGTTTTAGTCAATGACAATAAATATAAAGATTATGAATATTCTTGATTTTTTCAAATATGGAGATTATGGTAATTATAAAAATTTATTTACCAAGTTGAAATCTCCGTAAATGAGTCATGAAGGTGGTGTGCATATTAGTTAACATTATGAAGATAAAGATATAAACAACGATAGATAAATGGAATGTGATGTTGTTCTATTATTGTTTACAATAAACATAATATTAATAATTATATTTAGGTTAAGGAACCTTAAGAAATCATTTATATTTAATTTTATAGGAAAAAATAATTAAGTTATAATTTAATGAATCCTATGTTATCATTTGAAAATAATGATGGATGAAATATGTATTTATGTTTCTCAATTAAGAGATTTTGTTTTTTAAATGATGAAATATATAATTCTTTACAATATAATATTGTCATCATGCATTTAAAACAATATGTTTCATGGTGATGAAGTTGTATAAAAATGATAATTTGATTAAGGAAAGGTAACCCTTAATGTGTCCAAGTTGTTGAGAATATTGTGTTTGGATTGGATAACGATAAGAATGATCTAGATAAGGTAAATTTCATTGTATCAATGACCAAAGATCCAAATAAATATTTTTTGAAAAGGTGGTGTATGCAATCAGGGTTAGGGTTTACAACATCTTGGATTCATCGAATATATCCACTAACCTATTGAATAATGAATATTGTATGTCTTCCAAATTTATTTATTGTAATTTAGGTTATTATAATTTTTAAATAGAATATACAATGAGGGTACTCGCATGTTTGGAATGTGACAAATAAAAGATAAATTTTGATATATAAGGGATCAATGTGATGCATATTTAATGATTTTCAATCTAATTTTTTTTATTTTAGTCATTCTGAATGATTATAAGGTTTACCATTTATTGATATATGAAGTTACTATTTGGAATAATTTTAGGAGATTAATGTATTGTCTTACCACATCTGAATTTATGAATATTTTATTAGCTTTTCAAACAACATTGTGTTGATGATAACTAATGAGAAATAGGATAGAATATCATTGATGTCATTATCTGGTTGTACACTAGGAATGAAAATTTCATCTTCTATTTTACAAAAAGATGTAAAGTGGATCAAGGAACATGAAAGGGTGAGGTTGTCCTAAAATAATTAAAGTATGTATTTTCTTAAAAACTCATAAACCATTGGTAAAATAACATTGAATCAAAAAAAAATTATCCTAGAAACATCATTTCTAATGAATCATATAGCCCCTTATATCATCATTAATTTATGTCTCTATTAATATTAAATTTCTCATAAACATGTTTTCTAAATGTTTTTACATCCCACCAATGTTATCCTATGTGGAGGCGTTGTTATATGTTAGTTTGGGTAACAATTATGTTGTCAAGTATTCTTTTTTAATGGAAGATTCAATATTCATTTACAACGTGGGTTTCTATAAAAGGAACATTCAAGTATTAAACCATTTATAACCTAGTTGAATTTTGTTGGATAATTATTTTAAAGGGGTAGAATATAGAATTCAAAGATGTTTTGAATTTTTTTGGAATAATTTAATATTTTTGATATTTTCAATTTGAGGCAACAATGTAAATAGTTAAATATATATTTATATATATATTTATTATCTACAGTTGGAATGGATTATATGCAATACAAATTTATTCATACACTACATGTAATGTAATGGTTATATTTCTCTACATAGTACACCATGGCCAGATTATGTTACATATAATATTGACATTCCTTGATGCATTTCATAACACACAAGACTGAGTTTTACCGAACTATATTAATGTTTTCATAATATTAGAATTTAATATAATAAGATATAAAATAGCCATTAAATTAATAGTTATGAAATTTATTAAATATATTATGAAAATATATGTTTAAAAAATATAAAATTAAGTCATTGGTTAAAAATTAGTAAAAAATGAATATGAAAACTGATTGAATATAAATGAAGGTTTTATTATTTTTATGATCAGAAGGTGGGTTTATCCTAATAATTTGAATTATTTATAATTATTAAGTTTTATTAATGTAAGATATATATATATATATTCTATTCATCTAAATAATTTTTATGTTCATACAATATATCCAATAGTCATATGATATGAACAAGCATAATTTTTCATATAAAATATTATATTTTAATAAAAACACATTTAAAACCATTTAATGGAAAACCTATTTAATATATATTTTTTTATAGTTTTATAAATATTATACACGAAAATATACATCATATTTAAATAAGAAAGAAAAAATTTTGGTTGGGGTGAACTTTCTTGTATTTTTTTGATGTTTCCTTTTTACTAAATTGGTGAAAATTAGTGAATTTTAAATAAAAACGTCATTTTAATATATATTATTAATAAGGTTAAATTTTGTTATATATTTCTTGAAATGTTTAATTAGATAATAATTTTATCAATTAATAAAATTTTTGTTATATTAATCAATTTCACATTAATATTTTCTAAAAAAACATAATAGTTTTTTGGACGTTTCTACTTTTAATACCTGTATTGTCATCCCATCAATAGGTATAATTATAAATTTATTTAGGTCAAATATTTGTTTGGAATTTTAAAAAATGGATTCCATATTTGGAATAGTCAAAATTATTAATGTTTAATATGTTAATATTACTTTTTGACCATACATATTTGTGAATGTAGTTAAAATTAATTACTGTTAATAAGGTAAAATTAAGATTACCAATGGAGTAAATAATCAATTTAAGTGACTAAATGACATAAAACGTTTTCCAAAGCCCATTTTATAGCTATTTTTTGGGAATAAACCATTAACTCTGGATTTTTTTGTAATGAATTTTTTTTGTAGAAACATGGGTACACATAGATTTTTTTTCAAAAATGTCATTTGTGTAATTTCCCTTCTATATAAAAAAATGTATCCCAAATAATAAAAAATCTCAATCCACATAATACTGGGTACGATATTCCCAAAAGGATGACCAAAAATCATCACTTCATCCTTTATTCCTTTGTTTGGGTATAAATACTTATAAAGAATTCCTTCGGTGAAAACTAAAAGGAGTTACCTAATTACGAGGTAACACTCTCCCTCATGATCCTTTCTTTTGTTTCCATTATACACACCCTAAAATATTATTATTAAAAAATTTATTAAACAATTTATAATAAATATACTATTGTTTTTGTATTCCAATTTTTCTACTTACAATTACACACTTTTCCATCTAATGGGCAACGAACATACTATTTATGTTTATAAAAAACAACAACCTCACAAAATAATGATTGTTCATTATTTCTATCCCCCCTCTCAAGGTGGTAATTATGATTGAAATTATATTTATAAATAATACATATTAGGTTTATAAATTACTTATTATAATGTAAATATTTTATAACACATACATTCATACTTTCCATTTTTTGTAAATACGATAATTTCTTTTCAGGAAGTGTGGACTACTTCCTCCTCAAAGAGATGTGGTTCATTCGCACACTAAATGGAATATATAAAGGTTTTTTTAGTGAAAATATAAAATATATATTAAATAATAATTATAATTTAATTATATTATATAATTTTTTACATATATGTCATTTTATTGTATTCTTCCAATATGTCAATAAAATGGAAACATTGTTCAGAAATACATACGGGTTTCGATCTTCATGAACGGTGTCTTCCATTTAACAATAATATATTAGATAAAATATTATAGTATAAATAAAATGACTATAAATGCTATTTATATAATTATTTAAATTCCTTAAACCATGATACATGTATAAGAACCAATTCTACAAAAAATGAAGACACAAGCGAAAAACAAAGAGAATATTCTCCAAAGTGAAACCATAACATATAATTTTTAATAAGAAGATAATATGATGTCATAATAAAACCATTTATGGTATTATATAATATAATATGGTTCTATGATATATGAATAAAAAAAATATAATTATCATATCATATTTTTTTAATTGTACAATGAGAGTAAAGACACAATATAAGGGAATTTCATTTGGCTTGTTATTTTCGAGAGATACATGATTTATTCACCACCCATTCCTTTTGTGTGGTGTATATTATTACCATGGGTGTATTACATTGTTTTTTTAATTAAATTTATGTTTATTTATAGATAAATGTTTTCATCTTTATTTCATGGGGTCCATATTTCAAAAGCGGCCAAATCAGTGATGTGACATTGTCTCAATTTTCCATTGTTGAGACAAATAAAATGTTATTTACATATATGTTTTCAGGATGTGTATATAATTACATTGAAATTTTAAATCATGAATATCTTTATTTTCCAGATATTTTAATATCAACATAATTTTATTATTTTCAATTATTTATGATCCCAATTTACAAAATTTGTAACAATGTATACCTACAATCGCACCATTTATCAATATTGTTTATTATTATATACCCATTGATGATTTTTTATTATCCAGATCTAATGAACTATTATTAATTTTATTACCCTTTGTTTATTCATGTTATATCCCTGAAATTTTATCATTCCCCACTATTTGGTACATAATATGATCAGGAAATTTTTTTTAAGAAGGTGTAATTTTACGTCTTTCTTATGTTAGAAAATTAATTTCCTTCAAAACCATGTTTTCTAAAAGGTTTATATAAATAATATTTTATTTTACTTTAATAATTAAAATAATTTTATACCATGTTTACCTTTTATAAATAAATTGTTTTTAATAGAACCATCTTGTTGTTACGCAGTCGAGGAACTTTTCTATTCTTTTTACGGTGTAGAATTAGTTTATAGATTGTATGGATTTACCAAAATAATTCAATTTAAGATTCCTTTATAGAATTATAATGATATTTTTTAAAATAAAATATTTTAATAATAATACATGTTTGATATAATTATGGTCAATGTCACCATTCTTACATCATCTCAAGAATATTAATCATCAAATAGTCTAGTAGGATGATTAAATCTTCATTGAGATATCTCAACCTGATTTCACATTATGAGTATATTGGTTGATCCTTGGGTATGAAAAATACCCGATGATCCATGTGAAGGAATAAAGAAATATATTTGTGTTGTTATGGGATGAAATACATGGATCAATGTTTGTGAACATTATAAGAGATGTGGTGAATATTCATTTGTTATGATAGATAAAACACCTGAAATTACCTAAATTAATTAAATAATAAAAATATCTATTATAGATAATGATGAACCATGTTTATATGTTAATTATTAATATAATATAATGTCAAAATATATTGTATTAATAAGATATAGACATGTTTATGTTTTATTTAATCCCTTATCTTATGGATTAACCCCCTTGTAAACTCATTTTATCCCCAAACATGGTATAATTTTTATTAATCACCATTATTATAATATCAAGTGGAATGATTAAAAATTATGGAAATGTTAAATTATAATATAAAAATAGTTTAATGAAATTTATTTATTAGTTTTTTTTAGATTTTATATGAAAATAAAATCAAAAAATATAATGAAAATTATTTAGTTAGAAGGATGTATTCTAATGAATAAAAACATATTTAAATTGGTTCGTTTTCTAGTAAAAAAATAAAACTAATGTTAGAATAATTTTTTTAATAATAATTTTATATATTTTATTTTTCTAATTAAGAAATAGTTTTATATGTAATTTATTATGATATGATTATATTGTTCACTTATAACCAATTATATCCAAAAACAATCTTACCTTGATTTATTTTTATCAGAATTTATAGCAAAGAAAAATTTAATTTATTTGTTATTAATAATATATTCCCAATGAAATTTATAACATAAAATTTTATAGATTTCAATATTTTTTTTATGAATATTCACAACAGAAAATTAAAAACGTTAAATCATAAAAACTTGTGTTTTAGTCAAAAAATTATTTTATTAATAATTCAAGATTATTGATAATAAATTAATAAATATATTAGAAATAAGATATATATATATATAGATATATACATGATAACTCCATTAACAATAATCATTCCCATAAATATGACTACTAGTTTATAAATTCCATAACACATCATGCAGCATTTATTATTAGGTTTGTGCTTATAGAATGATATCCAATATATAAATTTATTTAGAAGTATTATATGAAAATTTAATGTGGCTAAAAAATAATATATCATATTACATTATTCATAAGTGAGAAATTTGAACCAGTTTTCCAAGACTTATAAATTCAAAAGTATATATAAAACACACACCATGCAGGTCTCTCTTTTCATGAATGTGTAAAAAATGTAAATCGAACACCCATTGCATGTCTTTTCAAATTATTCCTTCTCCTCAAAAAATACCCATGAATTGTAAAAATAAATCCATAACCAATTCATATAATCAGGAAAAAATACCCAAATCCAAAAATTAAACCCATGACCATGTTTAATACAAAAAGGCCTTCAAAATATGCATCATGAATTAACATAAAATATTGCAACGTTGATTGTAGTGAAATCATTAAGAATGAAATGTATATATTATGAAAACAATATCTAATTGAAATTAAAAAATGAAACACCCTTGTATATGTAATGTTATGTCACCAAAAAAATTTCTTCAAACAAAAATAGAAATTATAAAATATATCAAACACATTTTGGGTGATTATAACAACCAATTTATATAATTATACGAATTTATGTGGTTTATGTAAAAATTACTATTAATGTAGTTAAAAATATAATAGTATCACAAATTTATAGAATCCTTTTTTTATAAGGAATATTTGAGATGATAATCCACCAATTTGGAGGCTTGATTTTTTCATGTATGACATTGAATGATTTATAGAAATACTATGGAAGCTATGAATTGATTTGATACTCAATATCAAGGCCCATAGTGCCTCAGTTTTTTTGATAATAAAAGTATTTAATATATTTTATCACACATGAAATTTTCCTCAGTAAATGTGGAATTAATCCTAAGTGGAAAATCATATCATTAATACGATACCACAATTGAGTTCATAATGTGTTTTTTAATGCATGACATATATTTTGTAATATTTAATTACCCTTTTAGAGAAGACCATATGAAATTTTTTAAATGGATGAATATTTATTTATAAAAATTAAATCAATAACCCCACCCCAATTTCGTATTTCATATAGAAGAGGTTGGGGTGTCTCTCCTTTAGTAATAGATGATCTGTGGAATAAAATAGGCATAAGGGACTGTGAGGCTTCATTTTTTATTCATATCTTCTCCAGTTTTACGATGAGCACATTATAAGAATCGCATTGGACTAATATATTCTGTGTTTCTCCTTTAAGTTGTAAAATTTATGAACATTACTTCCTAAACCACATTTGATGTATTTTTTAATTATTTAGATCTTTTATATTACATCTTGGGATCCCATGGTGGTCGTTCATTGGTTTTTGGGAGAAAGACAAGGGTTTCTAGTGTCTTAGAGGAAAATTACAACTGAAATTTATGATCACAGAGTGTATAGTGGTGAAGAACATTCCATGTGTTCATCTTGTTTTGGGCGGGAGAATATACGGTGAAAAGAAACCGTGTTATTTGAGTGCACATCAAGCAGGGAGCATGGGTTGTGTAGCCGAAGACATGTCAAGAAATGTCTGGTTGAATTGATTAAATGTTTTCTGAATGAAGTTTTTGTCGAAACTATGTGAGAAAATCAGTTTGGGTGTTCATCCACTTCTAAGAGAGTTTTTCATGATTTTCATGGTATTTTTTTTCAATTTTATAGTTTTTGTGTTTGAGATAGTGTTTAGGAGGTCTCTTAGGGTTACTAGGAATGATCATCTATCTCTTCTTTAGAACCATGACACTATTCTACTTTTCATATCTATATATGTTGATCCTTACTTCTCATATTATTACCACCAGGGATGGATATTTTGTCCCATCAGTTTACTAATTTGTATTGACTGATCATATGAGTGTCATCTATAGTGGTCTAGGTGTTCCTGATAGAGTTCCATCTATCGGTTTCATTCAATTTGGGATGTTTATGCTCATGGAGTGAGTACACATGTATGATCATAACCATTTGAGACTTGATCTCACTATTTTTTATGGCTATATTTTTGGGACCATGATACTTTGAGTTTATTTTGAGTATATATAGAATATTGGGGATACATATTAGTATGAGTCGAATTTCATTACATAATAGAGGGGTGATGAGATGAGTAGTTCTGTATATATGGGGAGTGGTTGAGATAGAGGTTTGTCTCCAACATAGGTTTTCGAATCTATATTTTGGTCAATTCAACTAAGGCGTATCAGTTTCATTATTTTTATTTTGGGGTTTAGAGAAATTATTTAATATTTATACTCACTCATGTACAAGATCTCTCCATACCTTCCATGTTATGTGAAGACTATACGAATTCATACACTTTTACTGAGGGACTCAGAATAGAAAGATGAATATTTTGGGAGGGACATATTGAACAGTGTCCATGTCAAGTATTTGATTTCAAATCCCTCTATATGAGAAGGTTAAACACATTCATGTTTACGGTGGGCTTCAATTCCTTACCTTTTATTGCTTTCCAATACTAATTTAGTACATTGATTTGGTATGGATGAATGCATTTATTATTATATTAGTTTTATTATTATCTATTATCTATTTAATATAGATGGATGAGGGTGTGTAAATATATGTAATATAGGATAAAGCCAACAATCCATGTGATATTCCTACTTATCACTAGTTTCTAGCCCCGTGCATATTTGTGGAGGGCTAGGGGTAGTTGTGGCTCATCCTTCTTCAAGAAGGACCAAAAATGGTAGGTGCACTTGTTATATAGTGGTATTAAAGGATGTCCATACTACATACTTTAGAGTTTGGAGTTTTCTATATGAGAGCTTGTTACAGGATGTGTGGAAATAGTGTTAACATGATTTCAGTTTTGAATTCATGAAAGACATTTATATTTTGGTGTGATAGATGAAATATCCATGAATGAGATATGATAACATTCTAGTTGACTCAGAACATTTTGGGATTGATTTCAGGGAAAAAATTAGTACATGAATCATATTATATCATATTATGGTTCATATATCTCTCTTGATATACCTTCCAAGATATAATCATTGTCTACAGTGAATCTTTTGTTTTTTTATTGTTTATCTTATATGTGACACTTTTTGTTTTTCATATAAGGGTTGAGGTTATTACTTGATGAATGATGTGGTCACCATGTAGGGTCCTAGTCATGAGATATGATTTTATCTGTGTGGACTATTGACAAAGCATCCAGTTATGGAAAATCACATAGAACCACCATAAATGTTTTAGATGGATGTGAATTATCAGAACGAGATATCTATGGAAATATATTCACTAAAAGTTGATATAAGACGAATATGTACATGGAAGGAGAGTTTGATGCATGAATTTCATGTGGTCCTAGTTGAGAATGATCAATAGATAACAGACATGTTATCTAGGTGGTACTACTTTTCATAGAGACCATGGGGACATCTTAGTCCTATTGGGCCGAGGCATTTCTTGTCATGATATGAGTATTTAGAGTGTAAGTATAAGCATCCTACTAGTCTATCTACTTGTATAGATATTTTCGATAGTACATCGCGGTAGAGGTATCAGTTTTTGTAAGGATATTATCATGGAATTGTACGTAGAATATGAGATGGATAAGAAGCATGAGGTAGATGACCCCTAAGTAGGACCCAAACATCATTCGTTTTCCTCATCCCTGATCACTCCAAACGTAGTCATCTAACACATGGCCTTTTCCCTTATCATTTATTATAACCATTAAATATGTTTTGATATCAATCAAGAAGCCATAGTGGGTTGTGAGTAAAACCCAGTAGACCACAGCCATCCAAGTTTAAAATAGTACCCAGTCAATTAAAGTGTATAATGTTGTATAATGAAATAATTACAATTCATAAGTAAATAGTTATTCAATTATAAATTAATATTTATATAAACACGTAACCCCACGGTTCCCATTGAAACATGTTTCTCCATACCTGCTTTAGTTCGTGTGGAATTCTAATCTAACCCCAAGTTATATCATGTCTCAGAATGCCCGTGTTACCAATCGTCATCTCAGTTAAAAGAATGAATTCCCATGTTACCATTCATAATTACTGAATTGAATGTCCTTGTTACAAATCATCATTTCTCAATTGAATTACCATGTTACAAAAAATAATTTCACAATTGAATGACAATGTTACTAGTCATCATTTCTCAGTTGAATGACCATGTCACCTTTCAGCAACACATAATTAATTTATCAGAAAATTATCCACATAAATTTCCTTACTAATACAACAATTACTTCACTACAAATTACCATTAATTAATTCCCTAATTAACTATGGACATCAATCCTTTTCATAAACTGAACAATTAATTAATAATTGTTCCATAATTAATTCAACAATTACTTATCTCAAAACACAATATCATTTTTATATATTAATTCAAGAATACATTATCTCAATTCACAATCTCAAAATTCTATTTTTATTTCAACAATTAATAATCTAAAATTATAACTTCATTATTCTATAATTTATTCAATAATTAATTTTCTCAATTCATAACATTATCTTTCTATAATGAATTCGAAAATTAATTATCTCTCATTAGAATCCCATTATACCACAAATAAATCAATAATAAATTTACTGAAAATCTAATTTATTTATACAATAATTAATTTAAAAATTATTTATTGATGATCTACAATCCCAATATCTATAACATCACATATCCCTTAATAGATAAATTCTCACAGAGAAATAATTCAATCGAGAAATAAATTTTTAATCATCTCTATGAAGTTTCACAATTACATAAACATACTTTTAATCAAGAATTTGGGATTTTTATTATATACCACCTACCTCAATTCATTACTATACACTCACTAATGGAAATCCCGAAATTCACGAAAACTGATCAATAATATGAAAAATAACACGTTCTATATATAAAACCTAAATCAATGGTCAATGAAACATTATATCTTAAATATAGATATAGATCCAACAATTTTAGATCAATATTCAAAAATTATATATCTAGTTCCATCAGAATAACAGATACAAATATTAAAAAATATTAGGACAAAAATGTGAGAGAGATAAGAAATCCATCAGAATAAAACCTCATTCAAAAAGAGGTGAAGATTTGGAAACTAGGATTAAAATCACTATGAATGGGGGTCTAACGTCCTTTGAATCCCTCCAAGAGGCTCTCGAATCATGGTAAATCAATTATGGGTCATTCTATGTAGTTAAGGGTATATGATGGAGGTATGAAATTTTCAAATTAATTTTTAGTGTTTAGAATCATATATACATGGTCAGCTACATGTGGATTACGGTTTCTCCTAATCGTGGACCTTAATTGTGCATCATTTCGAGGGGGTCATGGTTTCCCCTTAGATGGAAGACTGTTTGAAAAACTCCATCCCTTCAATTTAAAACCTCCCTGTCTCTGGTTGAATATTTTTATGGGATAGGGTGCATTGTGAGTGAAAAACATGCACCAACCATGAACTACACTATTTCATAGATTTTTTATGAAAACATCCAAATATAGTTTAAATATATATCCAAAATTAAATGTACTTAACATAAGGAAAAAAGAGTACTTGTAAATGATCCCAATACATGTATAATTTTTTTTTTGTGTTTTTCAATTTAATTATTCACAATTATTATATAAAATTAATAATGGATCTTGAAGCACATTATTTGAGTGATTTTTATATTTCATATAGTCTTATATCCTTATGATAGATCACATATTAATTAAATACTTTTAAAATGCATGGGGACCCACTAAAGACATTAAAGATAATTTTTTTCCTCTATGTTTGACTCGTTCAATTTTCATAAAAACAAACATTTAAATATAATATCAGTTATCTTATGTTTTTAAATTTTGACAAATTGATGAATATTATAATATTAGTGAAATCAATTCAAATTATGCTCATCATCAACATTAGTGAATAAAATATCATATTTAATTTATGATTAAATCAAGATCGGGATATTTTGATAATAATTTTATGATAGACATGATATGATGAAATGTAAATATATATACTTAAAATAAAACCAAAACTAATTTAGTTAAATGAGAGAAAATAATGGATAGTTCCATTTTTTAATGTGGTTTTGTTTTATTGATAAAAAATTCATTTTCACACAATGATTAAGCTATGTTTAATTATGAGTAATATCATGGGGTTACTGTCTAATTTCTATTTTATCAATGGACATTATTGCATAGTTGGATGTGCCATACATGGATAAAATTTAAAAAAAGTCCAATAAATGTTATATCATTGAAAGGAAAAAAAGATTAGTATTGTGTATTTATTTTTTTAACTATTTATTTTATATGTAAATTGATCAAATAAGGATTGGTACTAATGGAATACATAGAAATTTTTACCACTAGTAAAAATTGAAAAAAATATTAATAATTGAAATTCAACAATTATAGTTGAAATAACAGTTATATAAATTATAATTCATACAAATATCAAGGAAATGTTTTGAAAAACTTTTATTGGGAGGAAACATGATAAAAATACCATTTTACCTTCTGCAATAACATACCTCACAGACCTGATATGGAGATTTATATAGATAATGAATAAATAAAATGTGTAACATGAGAGAGAGAATTATTTATTTATACTAATAGTTAAATGGTTGGAAAATCAGTGGATGACTACAGATATCATAATTGATTTAAAATACAATTATGAGAATGTTTTCTTTTTTTGAATCAACAAGGAAAATAATAATTCATAGATGGATTATCAACTAATGCTCTATGAAATGAGAAAACCCAATGAATATGAGATAATTCATTGATATCAGTGTTTAAATAGAATGATGTGATGAGAACAGGTTATAATGATTTTCTGGAATTCTAGATGAGGATGATTTTGAACTGTTATAAAAAATCAAGGTTTTCAAGATTGAAATTTCAAAATATTTAGTTAAATGTTAAATAGATGGTTGTTATAAAACAATAGGATGTTGAGTATGAGTTTGTAACATTAATACTAAATATTAATGACACACATATCTAGTATTAATATGTGATTCATTAGTAATTTCAAATTTATAAATCAGCAAATAAGTTGGTTACTTCATGGAGTTGTTACCGACATTGGGAGTGAGAATTGTAAATAATGTGTTTTCATATCATGTTGATATTATTTCATTTTTTTTATTGTTTTGTTAAAATAATTGGAATATCGTTGGTTGATAATGATTTTTTTATTATTTTTATGTGAATTAAATCATTAAATATGTGGTCCACTAATTTATCCTACCTTCCTCGATATCGAACCCACAAAATTCATATGAAAATTATTATCATAGAATATACATTACAACTATTTTATCATTGATTAAATGTGGAAAATATTTATAATGAAAAAAAACATATTTTCTACACTTTTTTATTGTTGATACCTTCATTTTTAAAAACATTTTATGGATCAATTTAATTTATCAATTATATTTGAAGTCAAACATTTAGTAGTAGTGACTTTTAAACCTATTATGGTATGAAATTAAATATCTATAGATTATAATATATATTATAATAATCATTCTAATTATCAAAACTTCATACATATATCTTTATCTAATTATGTTTATACAATGGATATTGGGATATAATCCAAATAAATAAATCTGAAATAATCTATAAAGAACTATTCTAAAAAAGGTAAATCATAATTAAGAAAAAATATAGACAATGAAAAATATATTTTCAGACTATTACAGAAATTAAAAAGAAACCATTGATGAGTACTGTACAATAGTTAATGAAATTCTTAGCAATGTAATATTATTTTTGATATTAAAATGAAAACTAAAAAAATGTGAAATATCACATGGGAATCAATCGAAATTTGATTAATCATAATATTTCTACTATGAATGTTACAAAATATAATACCATTAATGAATTAAAAAAACTCACATTTTACAATAAATGATAAACAATATTTCACTCAAATATATAGATATAAATTAAATGCTTTTATGCCCTATGAAAATATGAGATCCATTGTGATAAACCAGTCAAAATATGTGTATATAACCAAAATAAGGAAATGATTAGTATAAAATTATTATATTTATAATTATCTTAGTAAACCATATAAAATGTAATAAATTACACTATAGTGGACTTCTACATAAATGATTCAACTTTGGCTTCGTATAAAAATTTTCCCAAAACTACGAAAACTATATAAAAAATAAGTATGAAATTGTGAATAATATTTGAATCATCAAAAGAAGAATCACGGTTAGAGCTTCTTAATTTTTTAAAAATCTAACAGTGATAATAAGTTGATTCCATAATGAATGTAAATCTATTTGATGAGAGATGAGGAAGTGTAAGAACTATCTTCACTCAAACAATTTCATGAATTATATTTTTGATAAATTGAATATTTGAATTGATCTGGTGTAGCTACATAAATATTTATATTTATATGAGGAATCACTAAGTGAGATAGTTTAAGTAGATAATGTTCTAAAATCCTTATTCAATTTATTTCATTATAAGTATCCTATACTTGAAAATTAATTTATAATGTTAATGTATTAATATGGAAAGAAAAAAATTTCTCTCTGAGTGCTTATCATGCGAAAATATGATCACAATAATGAAATAATACTGATCATATATTAAACTATGGATCATGGATAGATAGTGAACAACTGTGAAAACATTTTAATGAGGAATGAATAATAAATCATCAACCCACAATCAAAATAATTATAAAATATAAATATTATTTTATGATGATGTGGGTTGAATTAATTTAATTAGAACAATCCAATGATTAGATTCTATATATTATAGAGAATGTTAGATAAAAAATTATCTTATATCCATATCAAAAAAAATCATTCATAATATTTACCCTAGTTCAATAAATATTATTTTTCCTTCTTCAAATAAAAAAATTACGGATGTTTATTATTTTTATATGTTATTGGTGTAGTAGATATCTATTAAAGAAAGTCACTCAATAAAAAAATAAAAAAAATGGTTAAATAATAGAAAAAAAATTATTAAAAATTATATATTTTCATGAAAGACCCGGATTTATTAGATATTACTAGTGTGTAGAGTTTTTAGTACCAAATCCTATTATACTGCTATAATTTTTATCTACATTATAAAATAGTAGAATTAAGGGGGGTGAGGGTATTTCTCAATTATTGTAAACTCTGAAAACCTATACCTAAAATCATCCTTTACAAAAATAGGTTGTTTGGATGAAATATGTAGTAGTTTATTACATAATTCCCCATATTCTAGGGAATATATGGTAAATATTCATGGGAATTATTATTAGAATAAAAAATGGAATGATATTTAGATGGAATTTAAATGAGAAAATTATTTATTATAGATGTGTCAATGAACAATGGTACAAAAATAATTACATTTAATAATAAAATGTTGTAATATTTAAAAGTTACCATTCTATTTTAATTAATGATTCTTGTTTTCGATTGATTGATGTAATAATTCCAATATACAATGATGTTCCTTATATTAAAAGTTCTCATAACGATTTTCCTTAATTAATGATATTTTTTTTTGGTAATTGGGAATTAATTTATATTAAAAAAGCGTTAATTTATTTATTTATTAAAAATTTATTGGTGTAATCAAAAAAAGGGGCAGAATGTAAAACAATACTAAAATGGTTATCTATCCAATTGATGCCACTAATGTTTCAATACAGTGAATAATATTTAAAACAATAGAATTTTCCAACATTATCAAATAATTATCATTATTCTATAAAACCATGATTTCATTCATCTATTTCATAAACATATTAGAGTGTTATATTACCTTTATTAAACATTCCAAAAAATGCACTAGTATAAAAAAATTATTGCATCGCCCTTTTAACGAAATTTTTATGTAACTGATATGGAACTTCATGTAAATTGATTTATCAAATTAGTTATTCTATAACCAACCTAATAAAGTGAGTTTTTTACATTTGTTATTATATAACAGACATTATAAATGAATTTTCACACTTCATCATGTTTCTTATTCAATACCGGACATGATAAATCGATTTTTTTTACACTAGATATTGAATAACCAACATGATAAATGAAAACCCCATTGCTTTACAGCATCGAATATTATATAATCAAAAATGGGAAATCAATTTGTCACATCGGTTAAAAATTTACCAATGAGATAAAAGTAAAAAAATTTCATTCTGATGTCTGTTATTCAAATACCTATGTGATAAATCATTTAAAAATTTTATGAATTCCCATTTGAGTCTTGGAAGTGTTTTATAGAATTGCGATTGTTGACTTGGTCTATCTCACATAGATACTCTAAAATGATATGTTCTTTCATGTGTCCTCTTACCTCATTTTCCTTCTTCATTAATCCTCTTTTACAATGTAAAATATATCTGATTCACTCAAAACCCTTTTGTTAGCCTCACACACCTAACTTTCGAACATTTAATTTCAATGATTCCCTAAATCTATGTTTATTGATTTTTTTACAGAAATGTCACATTACCATCTGGTTTAATCTACTCATGCTATCATATTGCATCAATAACTAGAACATGGATTTTTCCCCATACAATAGAAACATATTATCCTACAAGACGCACTAATGTTCTATTATAAATTTGAATATCCATGATTGTTCCTTCATAATTGTATCATGGTTGAACAATAATAGGTTTTATATATATTATGATACAAGATGTCATTAACAGTTGATTTTTAAGTCTAATTTCAAACCTAAAATTCATTTTTAACAATATTATTGGTCATAAAATCTCATATTTCCTTAAACAGTTTCATAGGAATTTTATTTAATTTGATGGGTTCTATTATATTGATTTATATGTACACAAAATAAATATAAACATGTTACATGATCATGTTTCATTTACACCAAAATGTCTTATAAATTATAGTTATTTCATAGGAAATATTAATAAATATTTCAATAAGAGTATCATATTCCTTTGGTGATATATTTATATTGTATAATATAGGAAAATTCATCATTTTATATTTCTGTTTCATTTAGTATGGTTCCTCACCTCATGAAATCAATATCCATTACTAGTGTATGGTTAAATTATATATGCATATTTAAATGGTTTAGACCTATAGACATTATTCATATACCACTTCTCATTGAAATATGTTACAAAATAGATTGACATAAAATATGAGTGAATTATTATGGGGATTTATTGGGTTTTTATTATGTATTTATTATTCCATGAGTTACATTGACACAAAAAATTGGTGGCGGGTTAATAAAACAATAAACATGAGGTTTCAGATTTATTTTTACATAGTTACTGAATTGGAAAATCATTTTTATTTGATTTTGAATCATCTTTATGGATTAGCAGTAACCCACATAAAAATATCAAACCCAAAATTAAAAAATTAAATTTAATGATAATCCATCATTCCATCTTGTTCCACATTGAACAGAATATTTTCTCGATCCCATTGATTTTCACACCTTGTTGCATCACAGACCATTTTCACCACAGACCAAATCATCGGTGAGATCTTCCACTAGAGATAGTCGTCGCCATCAAAAACTCTTCATTGTCACTGCCATTACCCGAATTCTGATACCAGTCATTAGAATAAAAACCCCTTAAACCATCGTTGCTCAACCTTCACCATCAATTTCAATACCAGTGTCCAACAACACCAAGAATAAACATCAACAACACCATAAACCCAAAATGAACACCTTTTAATAGACAAGGCATCATTGATTGCATTAAAGAATAAACATAAAACAAAAATGAAAAATAGGAGGACAACATCAAAAAAATGACTCATGAAGCATCGTGAGAACCGAATGTTTCCAAAACACACTTCCCAAAACCTCGTGGCTTCAACCACTCCAAATAAAACTATGGGAGGGGCTGAGAAACTCATGTTTAGAGTAGGGTTCAATAGCTAGGGGCCTCAAACGAAGCCTATAAGGACCAGAAAACCATAAGAAGGTATAACTATTGTTTCACAAAGTTAGGAGAACCTTAGAACCCTTAGACCGCTTAAAAAATGACCTAGAACCCCTTTAAACCGAAGCTCCGACTTTGACCTCGAGAAAAACATATGAACAAGGGATTAGAGTGGATTTTGAATTTCCAATAACATCATCTACCAATCACCTATGCTCAGTTGATCGAAGGTTCATACGAGGATATTCCATTTTTGTGATCCATAGCGATGAAAGAGCCATAGGAAGAAAAATCTAGATAGATAGAATATAGGTAGAATCGAAATAAGAAGCGCTAGTGGAGAAGCAAGAGGAGGAGGAGAGGGGGAGATGATGCTTGAGTCACACAATTCCCCCTTGCTTCGAATAACCATTGAGTAAGTTCTCTAGAGAATGAGATAAATGAAGAAGCCTCTACTCAGTGGCCTTTTATAAGGATAAATACAATGATTAATAATTGATATTAATATAATGGGTTAGTTCAATGATACTCTTGTGGTATTCATTCTTATTTCTAAAAAATAAACATGTTAGTGATTTATTATAAATAATTAGTTGAGTTAAGGAAATATCCTTAATTGTATAATATTTATCATATATTTTTGATCCCTAGACCAATTTTATTTTCATTTCATATGGTTCCCTAATAGAATCCAATATAAAAAAAACCACATACAACCTTGATAGACATGTATATCTAATATCCTAATGTCTGTGTATATTAGATGCCAAAATTTAATCGATCTATATATTATTTTTTATATAATTTCAAGGAATAATTTTTATAATTTAAGATTTATTTTTAATCTTATATCCAATTTTTATATTTAATAAATAATTATAATTTTCAAATACACATAAACTTGTTTTGTATTACCAAATTTTGTTACATTCAAATTATAGAATATTTCACATGAATATAAAATTCGACAATCAAAATAATATTTTTTAAATTATTTCCATGCACATATTTTTATGATTTATCATTTATATTTAATCTTATCATACATTATTTTATCAAATTTAAAATTATATTTATTTAATATTCATATAATTGTTTTATATTTCAATATTGTGTTACTTTCAAAATATGGCATATTTTATGTTAATATAAAACATGATTATCCTTAATATATATATATATTTGATATTTGTTATTGGTAATAATGATTCTATGTTATGTTATGTCACATAGAATGATTGAATAATATGGGGAAGTTGTTGATGGATTTTTTGAAATTTTCAAAACAAACATTTCAGAACAACAACATGTTTTTCTGTGCAAACCTAAAATGTTTCAATGATAAAATGTGGAAGAGTATAGAGATCAAAGATATTTTAATTTTCCATAGTTTAATTTCTTCTTATAGACCATGGATTTTGAATGGTAAAACTTGGGATAATTTTAGATTTATAGATGATGATTATTTAAAACATGGTAACTCTAATTAAATTAAAGAAATGATTCATTAGATTAAAGAAGAGGCTATTAAAAAAGAAATGAAAACTATACATCTATATAGATATTTTAAAAAACCATTATATGATGGATGTATATATTTTATGGTTTATATATACCATATTAATATTGATTAAATTTAAGATAAAACATGGATGGAGTGACTAAAGATTCAATGATTTTCTACAATTCATGATTGATTTTCTTCGTAAAGACAGTGATCTTCTCCACTCACATTCTGCAGAAAAGGAAATACTATTATCAATTGGATTAGGGTACAAAAAAATATATGGATGCTTAAATTATTTTTTTCAATATATAAAATAATATTAATTTCAATTTCAGGGTCATAAATGTGGGCAATCATATTATAAGTATAAAGAAAAATAACAAGCCGATTTAGAGGTTAGAGAGACAACTGCCACGATATTTTGGTATTTTCCTTTAATTCCTCATTTGAATCACTTATTTTCTATTTAGATAGGTGGAATAAGTTTATTATGGATTACGGATGAGTGAATATGTAATGTAAAAATATGTCATCGAGCAGATATGCCACAGTGAATGAAATTTTTTCACTGGTTTCCTAGAATCAGAAATGAAGCTAGAAATTCGAGACTTGGAATGTCAAAAGATATAATGAATTAGCATAATAGCCTTAGTATCACACATATTTAATGAAATATGTTATTATTAATTTACAACTTATCTCTTTTTTTTGAAGGGAAAAGTTTGTCATATTGAGTTTAATGATCTTAGGACCAAATCAACCATGAAATGATATTGATTTTTTCTTATCACCATTAATTAATGATTTGATACTGTTATGAGAGGATGATGTTAGGGTGTCTGATTATTATAAAATGGAATATTTTAACTTCATTGAATGAATATGTTAGCTATAAATTACTGCTAATCATATGAATGATTTTTCTAGATATAATGTTATGGGGAATTTTTTTTAATTTGAGAATAAAATACATCATATTATCAACTGAATCAGGGGTGAAAAACAATATACACAGTTCACCAAACATTTCTCTATATAGATCACTCTGGTAAAAGTTTAAAAAATGAATTCAATGGATAAGAATATTTGATATTTCTACAAAAGAATTTTCGAGTAATCAGTATTTTCAAAGGGTGAAAACCCATGATATCACATTTGAAAAGACATATATATATATATATATATATGAAAATTATAGAAATATTTGGAAGAAATGAACAATATTTTTTAAGCTACCATATTGAATATATGATGAGGTGAAACATAACACTGATGTCATGAACACAGAGAAGAATATCTATGATTGTTTTTTAGAACATTGTTAGATACTAAAGGAATAACTAAAGATGGGTTGAATGAAATAGTGGAAATAATGTCAATAAGAATATGTTTGGAGTTAGTTCCCACTCCTGATTGAAGGAGAACATTTCTTCCCCCATATTTTTATATATTATATATGGGATAGAAAATTATATTTTTCTAGTTTCCTCATGATATAAATGTGCCACAATGTTATTATTAAAATATAAAAAAATAATGTATTTTATATTGAAAGGTATGAAATATCTTGATTGTCATATCATGATGAAAAAATTTCTACCAGTTCCATTGCATGGAATATTTCCCATCTATTTCAAAAATACCATTATGAATGTGTTTTATTCATTAAATTCAATTTATCATAAGGTGATTGATCTGAATGCTTTGAAAATTTTGGAATACACGGTAATTTATATACTTTTTCAATGAGATATTTATTTTCATCCATATTTATTTTTGATATAATAGTGAATTTAATGGTTTATTTGCATTGAGAAATTAATCATTGAAAACTAATATTTATGCAATGGATGTATCCTTTTAAAATATATATGTTGTTATTGAAGGTTATGTGAAGAATCCATGTCATTTTGAATCCTCCAGTGCTAAAAAATTATATTTATTATGTGATTGTGATGTTTTGTACAAGCTACTTATCTATGGTAGAGATTATTGGTTTTCCTCTATCCAGCCAAGAAATAGATAATTATGAAGAAAGTGGATATGTGGATTGAATTTTAAATATTTTTCATGTGAATAGATAAATAAGGTATATTATACATCATGAATAACATATTTGATGATCAATCATATATAACATTTCATATTAATGTTTTTGATACAATGAAATCCAAAAATAAATAATTGTGTATTTTTAATGAGCATAAATAGTATTTTTTCCGTGGTTCCAAAAGGTCGTTATTCGTAGATCAGATGCATCAAAAAAAGTTAGATGGTTAGTGGGTGGTCCAACTATAAATGTGATAACACGGTCTATCTATAACATTAACATCTATACATTTCGTCTGAATATTCAGAGTAATTTAAGTGAATTAAGAATTGTGATGTATTGGTGTTTCAAAAATAATGCATTATTTGAATTCTAAAGACAAAAAACCCAATTTAGAAATCAAGAGCATATTATGGATTTATTGAAGAAATATGGGAAGTTTTTTTCATTAAATTTAATGTTCCAGCATTTAAATGGAAATTCTTTGTCAGTAACAACAATGCCATACATAATGAATTTGGAATGACACCAGTCAACCTGAATATAATGTAATACACAACCAATCCATTTATAATGGAAACACATGAAAATAAATTTCTATTTTCTTGATAAATCCTATATGCATTTTTAGTTTTTATAAGGATAAAAAAATATTTTGGTTCTAATAATCTTTATAAAATGTTTATTTACGAGAGATCCCTACGTCAATGGAAATATTAATAGATAATAAGGATGAGCACGTCGTTTACATTGTTTATTCTATAATGATATATCACGAAAAATGAATTTTTTAAAACAATTCTTTAGAATATTCGTAATATTACTCTTAACATATAATTACTTCTAATTTAAATTTATAAATTTCAGAAATTTCTTGATATGTTAATTTTATTTTCACTATTAAAACACTTATTAAAAATAATAAGTTAATTTTTTTTAAATTAGTTTATTTCTTAATTTAACCATGTTTAACATTAATTAACATCTCTATTTATTGGTTTTTCTAAAATAAAATTATTTTAAATCTCATATGTTAATTAAAAAAAATAAGAAAAAATATAATTATATATTGAACATATATTGTTTTTGTGTTAAAAATTATTTATTAGGTTGGAATATTATAAATATCCCTACAACATTTTGGATTTTTTTATCATTTAAATGACATTTCATATATCATTAATGTTATTTGAATTTTAGATTAATAAAAAAATATAGTTAATAATGTGTTATGTTTTTGTTTAATTATTTGTTCCATAATATTTTATTTTTTATTTACATTAATATTATAAGATGAATTTTTCTTATTGTGTACTAATTTTTTGTCACTTTGATTTATAGGTTATTGTCATATCAATCAATTTATCAACAAAATACTTATGGAGATGAGAATACTCTAACCACTATGGAGGAACATGCACATTTTTTTCTTGATGACCCATATCATTTTTTACAAATTCCATACACTTCCATATAGCCACAAAAAGCGTTCAAGGGTGGGTAAAAGTGAAAACACACGTTTTCCATTGATATCAGTTACATAATGCTAGGACCAGAGGATATAGTTTTACATTGATGATAATAATATAATAATAGGTATAAATGAAATTTAATACAAGACTTTTGTATCAATTAAGGTTAAAAGAAAACTTAATATGTTGTTTATTGTATGGACAATTGTCGACACTATAACACAATCTCAATTGTGGTAGATAATTTTTGTAATATCATTTGATATTATTTAACTAATGATTGTATGATTATAGTAATATATAGTTTCCAACTTATTATTATATGGGATATGATATAGATGACAATAGAGAGATTAGTATGAATTATTTATCATTGGTTTCTAGGAGATAGAGATATTTCAAATCAACCCTCACAGTAGATTTAATTTTCAGGCATTAGAAACATGAAAATCCATGTCAAATATATCCTTTTATTGATAAATACACATGAAATAAATTTGTTTAATGTTGAAGACAAGAAGAATCTTTGTTATGTGTAATGGAAAATTTATTATTTCTATTATATTAATGATCTTATTAGTGATAGATTATTCATAGTTTACAGAAATTGTGGATATATCATCAGGAGATCCAATATAGAAAAGTATACCCTCTTATATTATCTCGGCAATGGTATACATTATTGGATAAAAAATGATGACTGAAAAAATTTAAAAAAATAGATATAAGACTATAAGCTCTAGTGAGGTTTCCCCTCTATCACCCTAGACAAGAAATGAAAAATGGAAGAGGGCTCAAATGAGAAAAGATGACAATATCTTATAGATGAGTCGATGGTTCTAGTAGAGATGATGGTACAATGTTTATATTTTGTATTTATTTAAGTTAATTAAATTATTTATATATTTTTGGAAAAATTACAGAAATTTACAAAAAATTAATATAGGATTGTCATATAGAAAATAGAAAATAAGGGGTCTTTTTATATGAGGGTAGACATGATATTGGATCTACAGCATGGGAATTCCCGAATACCCAAGTCATTTAGAAGGCTACCTGATTGGTGTATTAGGGATAAAATGTTTAAAACATTTTTAACATCTAAAATTGATGGTGTTTATAAAAAATACAATCTTTGGTAACTGATGGTCACAATATTAATGTTATAATTTTGGAAAAGATTAGATCTTCGATATAGTCCATTTCTATAGTCTTGCAAGGAAAATTTCAGACTGTACATCATACTTCTCCACCTCTACCTGCAACTCCCACTGCTCTAGATCCACCTAAAGACCACATTTTTTATCCCACTACTACAAGCCATCCTCCACCGCTTACCAGTTCTTGTGAGTTATATATTGATGATCCTCGTTATCAAATTGTTGCATATGGGATGGTATATTATATTAGAGATTTCGTTCATCATCAATAGTTAGTAAAAGTGAATCAAATTGTCATTGTATATGATATTATTGATATATCATCTATGGTACCATTACCTATAGATGAGGTAAGGATAGTTGGACAAAGTATCAGCCACTTCTTAGTTTTTCCATTTAGATTTAGGTGAGATACTACCAGAGAGGTATGTGTATATTTTATCTTTATTTTTCAGTTGAATTTCTTTTTACATTTAAAGGATAATATATTTATCTATTTGATTACAATAATAATTTAAAGGAAAATAAATACACTATATCTAACAAAAAATATAAATAGATCTGATTTCATATATATATTCTTTTTTCCTTAATCGATTATCATGATATTCAAAAAAAATTGGGTGTTTTTGAGATTCCAATGGAAGATAATGTATGTGGTCAGGAAATTACAATAGGAGTTTTGAAAAATGATATCTTGGATCTTATTACTGGAGATAAGCTGGGCATATTACTGATGCACGTTTTTCTTTATAAGACATAACATAATATTTCTCTACATTAAATAAATTGAAAATTTATACATATATATATGTTTTTGTTTGATATCATTATAATATTTTTATGGAAAATAACAATATATATATATATATAATTATAGACCAACTGCTCGTTTCACCTGAAGTGCGAACAATGACTGAAGAAGAAATTTCAATTTATATTTCTGAATTATTTGAACAGAATATAATTTCTTATTTTTGGATATTTACTTATGTTGAGAGACATGTAAAATATATTTCACAGTGTGTTTTTTATATTTTAACATAATTACCACTAACATTAAATCTTATTTCATATCAGTGACCATTGGATATTATGCATCTATTATACAAGGGAGAGGACACTTTAATGGATATTCTATATCAATTGTGAAATGGGAGGATTTTCTAAGAACGTATCAGAACTATAAGTTTTTATGTCATAATATATTATATTTAAATGAATTTTAAATTTATTACATTCAAATTATATTCTAACATTGGATGGAATTTCATTTGAAACACTCTAATGAAAAAGAGCAGTAAGATCAAATATGTAAAATTAAATGAGATTTTTCATTTAAAATTTGTACATTTTTGATATATTTATTAAAAATATTATTTTTAATTGAAAAAAAAACATTTAAAAAAATTTATAATAAAAAATTCATTAAATAATGTAGATATTATTTGTTAAGAGTTTTGTATGAAATAATTACAACAGGAACAATTATAAATTTCAATCATGATAGATTTATTTATAAACTATTAATTAATATTTCAATTATTTTGATCATTATACATAATGAATACTTTGCTTTAAATTTTTAGGTTTTTTATGAATATATCTCTTATAGTGAATAATATTAATTACACTTTCCTGTAGAATAGTGCCAATATTTTATAGGTTTGGTTGAATTCTAGTTTCTTTTTAGATAGTTTTGTAATTTTGAATGTTTTAAATATAAATATTTATTTTAATATTTTTTGTTATTGATTATATTTCTCTTTGTTTGTGATTTATTTTGGTTTTGGTTGACAGAAGAGAGGATGATTAAAATGATGTATTTAAAAATATTCCACCCTAGTTATCTGATAACCTATGTCATTAACACATATTCATGGTCTTTCATTTTCATCTTTTTTGTACCTGAAAAAATGGGTTTTTATGTATGTTATTTTATATATGATATAAAAACACATTCATTTCAATGATTTTAAATGGAATTTATGTTAGAAAAAATGTCTAATAGGATCTTTTAAATTATTTTTCAAATAATCGACATAAAAGATCCTATTTGTATATAAAGACTCGAAAATACCGTGGAATTTTTTTTGTTCTCAAATACATGGAAATATTATGAGTTTCCAGTTTCTGACGGTGCCTGATTCCAAGGCCCGGTGTGCTCAGAATCATTTTTTGAAATTTTTTTCAGGTATGTTTAGTAAACATACGTGCGAGATTTTATATCATCTGAACCAGTCCTTGGAATTGAAATATGAGGACACTAACGAACTCGCATCACCAATATTCTCTTAACAATACATTTACTGTAGTTGCATTTTGTTGAGAGTAGAAGTTATTTTTTTGGGGATTCATAATAAATTAAATAAAAACTGTGTGTTATATAGTTTTAATTTGGTGGTGGGTATTCTCTCCAAAGGGAAGATATAGGTGGGGCCCACACCCCACATAACCTCCCATGGGAGGATATTTTGTGGTGGGGTGCACACAAATATCAAACTTCTCACCTCCCCTTGAACTCCACATGTAACTCTCTTTTAATTAAGGTAGTCTCTTAAACATCCAACTCCCCATTTTTAATTTTGAATCTCTCCACCTCACACCTTTTCTCATTAATGTGCCAACACCATTAATTAATTAATTGAGCTCCCATAATTAATTAATTAATTTGTAGTGTAATGAATTATTTTTAATTCATTTGAAATACATAGCAATATTAAATTGATAGGGAGGCTATATTTTTATTTTTGCTTTTCTCTTATCCTTGGGAGAACTCTTGGAAGAACAACATGTTCCAACAAAGTACACTCCTCGTCTCTGAAGACGACCAAGAACATCTTCAACGAGCTAATTCCGCATTATTGGAGTAGACGCTGCCCACAAGGAACATCGTCGACACTCCATCCTCGGACGTTTCCCAGTTTCAATGAAATAAACGTCCTTCCTCTTTCTACGACTTTGGTAACGTACATCAAATTTAGGTAGGCGTTACATTAATGTTTGATTCAACCCTCCGTTCTTCATCGTTATGTTGTGGAATGATGTGCCGATTGTTATCAAATGACGAGGAGGGTTCTGACCGCACAAACACGGCATAACCCTACCCTTTGTCATTTTCATTTGATGACATCGGAGATGGAGATAAAAGGGCATGGTGCCGTCGCCACGTGCAGGTGAATAATCGTGGCCAGGAGGACCATCGTGGATGGGGGAGGAACCAAGGCCGGGAGGGCCACATAGGATGAAGAGGCACGGCGCCGTCACGCCGTGCTGTGGAGCCGAAGGCCGCTGCCAGGCCTGGACGCGGTGGTGGAGGACCGGCGCCATCATGCTGGAAGCGTGGAGGAGGAAGCGACCCGCATCCGCGGGCCGCTCGGTGCCATCGATCTTGCTGGTCACCTTCTGGTAGGGCTGGAAAACCACGGCCCCCTCTTGCGCCGTGTGGAGGAGTCGCGACCCACTTCTACCGGTCACTCTGTTGGGCGAACGGGTCAGCCAACATTCGGTCGGGCTGGAAGACCATGGCGCCTGTAGCTGCCATGTGGGAGAAATTGTGGCCTGCTATTCGGGCCGAATGTTCCTAGTAGAACTGACCGGCTACTGTCGGTCGGGCAGGGGAGAGGAGGCGCCGCTTGGCGCCGCCAGGCGAATCGGAACAACTCACAGCACAGGCCTGGTCCATGGGTGGGCCGCTCCCCACCAGGCCGGGTCGACACCCCAGCGGGGTCGGACCCACCGAGGCGGCCCGGACCGACCCCCCAGCCGGGTCGGACCCGCCAAGCTGGGTCGGGACACCCCTCCAGCCCACTGGTCATGACGGGTTGGGCCCGACTTCGCTTAAATACATATTTCTCCTAGGCCGCACGTCTGATCGACGCGCACTCTGTGTCACTAGGACTCTCACGACGAGGTGTTCCTTTTGGGATACTCTAAGTGAGTTTTGGAAAAAATTTATAAAATGGATGGGTTTGGATCGAAAATAATTCCAACCAGGCTCCTAGAACGGAAATGCCAATAAATTTCTGACCGAAATTCCGATTGAGGCGCCATCTGTCACATTGGGTTACTTTTGATGAGACAGAACTATGAGATACATCAACACGAGATTTCATGATAGATGATGTATCGACACTTGGCTTGTGGAGCAGACCCTCTCGGAATCGAGCGTGTTGTGTGAGAGAACCCTAGAGCTGGCAGCGGTGACTATTCTACTGGAAACCTATGTGGGATCGATAGTGATGACTACTATACCGGAATCCTCCGCGGGTTCGATAGCGAAGACTACTCTACCGTAATCCTCTGTGGGTTCGACATCGATGACTACTGAACTAGAATCCTCTGTGGGTTCGACTATTCTGACTTATGTTTCTATTTCTTGTGTTGGTCTGACAGAATAGCTGGTCTTGTATCCTGTGTGGGTCCGACAGCTTAGCTGGTCCTGTATCCTGTGTGGGTCGGACAACATAGATGAATCAGTGACTACATCTGATCATCTCTATCTGTATATGAAAGATGTATACTTGTGTGGCCATAGTCTTGTCTTTCAATCATTATCATCGATGTGATTGACTTTACTTCCATTGTGGACTGGGATGTGCTTGGGCTCGAGAGTTGGAGCCGGACTGTGACCAATAACATAGGTATATGTATGGGAATATACCTATGTAGGTTTGGTTGAGACATTGTGATTGTATATTACTTTTATGGGTTACCCTTCGTGTATTATGGGAGACCTTTGGGGGTCTTGGGGTCCCTTACTGAGTATCGTTATACTCAACCCTGCACGGGTTATGCCCACATATCGTTGTGTTGGTTGTAGATGACGGACATCACTGATCAAGGCAGAGAGTTGTAGAGCGAGATGGTACCTGGAGGTGGAACATTTGGCGAGACATACACGGAGCAGAAAAACAGACCTGGGGTGCTGAGGAGGCCATCTGTACCAACCCATCTGGTGGGATTCACGGAGGACGACTCTGTAGTTTCTGTTTACCATTCTGTAGTTGTACTATCATTACATTTGTTTTACTTTCCAATTGGGCTTGAATTTCCGACCCCTTTCCTTTTAGCACATTCTTTTGTATACAGTTTTACTAAGTGTTTACTTCTTGTTACATACTTTGCTGCTTGTGTTCAGGCTGTGTGTGTGTACAGTTTAAAGTCAATGCCTTCTCTTTTTATAGTGATTACACCGTTGGTGCTAGTAACCAGCCCCTGGCCTATGGAAGGTGGGCTTGGGGTAGTCATGGCACGGGCCCGGAGGACGGGTCATGAAAAATTGGTATCAAAGGAGACAGTTCTACTGCAGAACATGGACACTGATTCTTTTAATGCTAAGAGTATTAAGTGTTTTGGATGTGGTTATCAGTATAGGGAACCCGGTTTTGGTGTGACGGTCAACTTATCCATACACAAGGACACTGAATTTTGATCTCTGACTCCATGCATGAAAACACTGATTGCGTTTGTATTTTCTTTGAAAAAGTTTTCTTCATGATTACTTAGTTCTAGCTCACCAGGTTTACTATTCTAACCATTGCGCACCTTTTTCTTTTCAGGATGGCCCCATGAAGACAGCCATCTATGGTTCTGAGCTTTGTATGAGATGGTAGCCCACCGAGCGACGAGGCCTCGGTGCACGGCCCCATCACAGCAAATGTACCAACGGTACCACTACCCACTGGGCCACCGATACCACCATATCCAGCATCAGAGAGTAAACGCTACATGTGTGCATTGCACAAGTTCCAGTGAAAGAGGCCACCCATGTTCGGGGGAGAGACGCACCCACAAGCAGCTGAGGATGAATGGAGGATATCGTGAGAGATTTCAGATTGGTAGGGACACTAGCCGACCTCATGGTGATCCTTTCCATGAGTCTCCTACATGCAGCAGTAGGAAGATGGTGGAGCCTAATTATCCAGGTCCATGAAAAGCCTTCATTACATTGGACAGATTTCGAGAGTCTCTTCCACTCAGGGTTTGTTCCATCCATCTTTCGTGTGGTGCAGATTCAGGAGTTACTTCATCTGCAGTAGGGAAGCATGGCAGTAGCTCAGTACACAGCGAGGTTCACCAACCTCTCACGCTACTCCACTGATATGGTATGAAACCCGTTATTCATGGCCCGAAACTTTGAGCAGGGACTCAGGAACGAGATCAGTGATTCGATGATTCCCTTCAGCATTCCGACACAGGAAGGGGTGTTGGAGCGAGCCCTTCTAGTAGAGATTTTTTTTGCTGAGCTGTCACCAACAGCTAGACCCACTAAATGGCAACACATGGTAGTGTCTTATACAGCTACCAGTAGAAGGATGACACTGAGGTCCAAGCGGACCATGCCATCATTTGGGTGACCTCAGGATATAGGTTCGGTTGTACGGGGCACACGAGATAGAGCCCTCTATATGAGGAGAAGGCAGTGCTACGCATACGGCGGGCATGACCACATGGCTCATGACTGCTCGACCCACCATGCAGATGAGAAGCAGTTAGTAGAGGGACCTCCCAGTAATAGGCAAAGGTTCAACCTTGGTGGTCTTCTAGGAGAAGGTGGATGTGGCAGAGTAGATGTCCAAGCAGTGGGTGGTGGATGACATTTTGGGGCTCTACCACCACCACCACCAGGAGGTCCGCCCCGACCACAGGGAGCTAGCGGACAGAGGCAGGCTCATTTCCCGGAAGTCAAGGCCTACAACCACGACACACGTGAGATGATTCAAGGTACTATCTGTGTCGACTCTACCCTTGATGCAGTACTTATAAACAGAGGTGTGAGTCATTCTTTTATTTCCACTGACCTCGTTTGGATCTCAGAGATTCTGACGGAGCTATTGGATCGATCCTTATGGAATGAGACTCCTATGGGAGAAAACTCTATGATTACGCACTAGTGCAGGTAGTGTGAGCTTACTCTATGAGGAGAGAGCTTCGGCTGTGATCTTTTTATAGCGATGTCAAGGTCTTAAAACAACATCTTTGGTATGGACTTGTTATCCACAGTTCATGCTCATATTGACTGTATTATGCGCAAACTGCGTTGTATCCACACGGATGGGACCAGGTTCTCCTTCACCGGCGAGAAGGGATCCTTTGCAGCACATGATGGACTTGCACAGAGGAGGGGTAGCCTATCACACATCAGTTGGCTAGTCTCATCCTCGGAGCGGTTGATGTGTAGAGTCTGAGTTTTCCACTTGTGGTGGATCAGTATGCGGATGTTTTCCCTGATGATTTTCCAGGACTACCTCCTCGTAGATAGGTAGACTTCTTTATTGACATGTACCCCAGGAAAACACCGATATCTACTCCAAAATATCAGATGGCTCCCGTAGAGCTTATTGAGCTATGGGTACAACTGGAAAACTTGCAGGGGAAGGGATTTATCTAACCTAGTGTTTCACCCTAGGCATCTCTGATTTTGTTCACCAAGAAGGCAGATGAGAGCTTGTGACTGTGTGTTGACTACCATTTCCTGAATTAGGTGACCATGAAGAACAAGTACCCACTCTTGAGGATTGAAAACATATTTGACCAGCTCAAGGGAGCACAATGGTTCTCAAATATAGACCTCAGGTCAGGCATTCAGTAGCTCAGAGTTGGGGATGAGGATGTGCAGAAGATGACCCTCAGGAGTCGGTATGGCCACTATGAGTTCTTGGTTATTACCTTCAGTATAACCAACTCAACAGCAGTGTTCATGACTCTCATGAAAAGTATCTACCATCCATACCTCGATCATTGTTTTGTAGTATTCATTGACGACATTCTGATTTACTCGACTACTGAGGACGAGAATTCCAACCATTTGCGGGTAGTACTGGATACACTCCGAGAGCACCAGCTATATGGTAAACTCTTGAAGTTCCATTTTTTGATTCAATAGATTCAATTATTAGGAGACTTCATCTCAAAGTCCAGAGTTGAAGTGGACACAGTGAAGATCGAGGTAGTACTTGCTTTGGATCCACCCAAGTGTGTGACGGAGGTGTAGAGTTTTCAGGGACTGGTTGGGTACTATCGGTGATTTGTGCCAGACTTCTCTAGAGTTGAAGCACCACAATAACCATTGATGAAGAAGGGTAAATCCTTTGTGTGGTCATATAGATGCCAGCAGAGCTTTCAAGAGCTGAGGCAGATATTTACCAGTGTGCCCATCTTGAGGCTACCAGAGGAGGGCGTAGGGTACATAGTTTACTACAAAGCATCAGGGACCAGACTCGGGTGTGTCCTGAGGCAGGAGCGAGAAGTGATCATGTATGGTTCTCGACAATTGAGACAGAATGAGCAGAAATACTCTACCCATGTCCCAGTGTTAGCATTAGTGGTACTCACCATGAAGATGTGGCGACACTATCTAATGGGCGAGTGTTTTACAGTCTACTCTGACCACCAGAGTCTCAGCTACATCTTCTCATAGAAGGACCTGAACCTTAGACAATGACGATGGCTTGAGTTCTCTTGGACTATGAATTCGAGATACTCTATAATCCTGGAAAGGGGAATGTTGTAGCAGATGCTCTCAGCAAGAGATCATGTATTCAACTGCTAGGAGAGGTGACTGAGCTGCTGGTCGCGTTGTAGATATCCTTTGTGGATAGAGATAGAGCAGCCTTTCTATAGTCTCTCATAGTCACTCCACAACTTCTTCAGTGAGTCTGAGAGGCACAACGTGGTGATGTTTATTGTGAGACGCGATGTGTACAGATATCCTCATTGCAGGCACCTCATGGATTTTCTGAAGGTAGGGAGCATGTCATTCTCCTTAGATGACGTACCATGGTACCCGTTGCACTACAGGAGGAGGTGTTGAGAAAGTTTCACACTTCCCCTCTAGTGGTACATAAAGGAGTGATGAAGATACATCAGGACCTCAGACGACATCACTCATGGACGGGTATGAAGAAGGAGGAAGCAGAGTTCATCTCGCGATACCTCACTTGTCAGCAAGTGAAGGCAGAGCACTAGGTTCCAGCAGGCTTGGTTCATCCCTTAAAGGTACCAGAGTGGAATTGGTACTGGATATCCATGGATTTCATGATGGTAATTCTATGTACATATAGAGGACATGACTCTATCTGGGTGATTGACGACTGAATCAACAAGTTGGTCTACTTCCTACTGATCAGAGAGCAGAGCTCGATAGAGAGAATGAGGCGCCTCTACATAAAAGAGATCATACGACTTCATGGTGTGTAATCGATGATCTTATCTAATCAGGATGTCTGTTTCACTTCCTAGCTATGGAAGGGGTTTCAGGAGGCTTTCGGGATGCACCTTCACTTGAGCACTGCCTTCCATCCTTAGACGGAGGGCCATACTGAGAGGACTATTCAGAATCTTGAGGAAATGCTCCATGCATGCATCGTGGACTTTGGTTGCAGCTGTAAGGATCACTTTACCCTTGGTGGAGTTTCCATACAACAACAGCTACCACTCCACCATCGGGATTCCACCGTACGAGGAACTATACGATCGACCTAGCAGATCACCACTACGCAGGATTGACTAAGGGGAGTCAGCACTTGCAGGACCAGAGATGGTGTAGTCTACAATAGAGAATTTGTAGATCATATAGTAGTAGATGAAGACTTCACAGAGTAGAAAGAAGTCCTATGCTGATAGGATACGGAGACCATTCATGTTCGATGATGATGACCACGTATTTCTACGGGTCTCACCTCGACGAGTTCTACAAGGATTTAGCGAAGGCTGAATGTTATCTCCGTGATTCATTGGACCATTATAGGTCCTCAGCAGGGTAGGTGAGGTGGCTTACCGATTGGACCTTCCACCTCAGTTGCACCGGGTGCACGACGTCTTTCACGTATCTCAGCAGAAGAGATATGTGCACGACCAGTCCCGCATCATTGACCACAAGGAGCTGGATATCGATGACAGGGTGACTTTCATGGAGGTTCTAGTGGATATTGAGGATCGACAGGAGTGGGTCCTGCATGGACGGTCGATTCATGTCGTGCGCTTTCGCTGGAAACATGTGAACCTCCAAGGGAGCACATGGGAGTGGAAGGCTCAGAATCATGCTCTGTACCCCCATTTGTTCCATTACTGTGTGTTGTATCTTTTGGGGATGAAAATCCCTAAGGTGGGGAGAATGTAATGACCCAGAAATCCCGTGGAATTTTTTTCTTCTTCTTAAATACATTATAATTTTACAAGTCTGTAGTTCATGACGACACCTGATTTCAAATCCCGATGTGCCTGGAATCATTTTATGAATTTTTGATCCTATACGTTCAGTAAACATACATGTGGGATTTTATATCTTTTGAACTGTTGCTCAGAATAGAAATCTGAGGACACTGATGAACTCGCAGTACCGATATTCACATAAGAGGACCTTTACCGTATTTTCGTTTCGTCGAGATCGGAAGTTATTTTTTGGGGGGATTCATAATAAATTACATAAAAAATATGTGTTACAAAATTTTATTTAGGTGGTGGTTATTTTATCGAAAGGGAATTTGGATGTGGGGCCCACACCCCACAAACCCTCCCATGGGAGGATATTTTGTGGTGGGTCCCACACAAATATCAAACTTCTGAACCCCCCTTGAACTTCCCATGTAACTCTCTTTTAATTAAGGGTGTCTCTTAAACATCCAACTCTACCTTTTAAATTTTGAAACTCTCCACCTCCCACATTCTCTCATTAATGTGCCAACACCATTAATTAAGTAATTGAGGTCCCATGATTAATTAATTAATTTGTAGTGTTATGAATTATTTTTAATTCATTTGAAATGCATGAAAATATTAAAATGATAGGTAGGATATTGTTTTATTTTGACATGGCACATATCCATGGCAGAACTCATGGAATAACAACATGTTCTAACAAATAACGCTACTCATATCTGAAGAACATGAAGAACATCTTAAACAACCTCCTTCCTCGTTAAAGGAGTAGATGCTGCCCATAAGGAACGTCGAAAAAACTCCGTCCTTAGAAGTTTACCAATGTCAATGAAATCGACATTTTTCCTCTTTCTGGTACATCGACAACGTACATCAAATTCAGGTATGGGTTACTTTATTTTTTGATTCTACACTCTGTTCTTCATTATTATGTTAGTGGAATGATGTGGTGATTGTTATCAAATGATGAGGAGGGTTCAGACCGCACAAAAACGTCCCGAACCTCCCCTTTATTGTTTCCATTAGATGACGTCAGAGACGGAGTCGAAAGGATGTGGTGTCGTCACACCGCTCTAGAGAATAACCCTGACCAGGAGGACCGCAATGGACAGAAGAGGAACCGCAGCCAGGAGGTCCGCGGTGGATGAAGAGGTGAGGTGCCATCGCGCCACGCTGTGGAGCCGATGTCCGCTGCTTGGCCGGGCTGCAGAGTCGGAGGACCAGCGCCATGGCGTTGGCCTCGTGGAGGAGAACGCGGCCCACATCCACGGGTCGCTCGACCGAACCGAACCGGACGACCGCCTGCCAACCATGTTGGAAAATCGTGGTGCCCACATGTGTCATGTGGAGGAGCAGTGGTCCGCTTCCGTGGACTGCTCTGCTGGGCGAACCGGCCGGCTACGGCCAGCCGGGTAGGGGAGAGGCAGTGACGCTTGCCGCCTCTGGGCAAACAGTATCAGCCAGCAGCGCGGGCCGGGTCCGCATGTGGGACGTGCCCCACCGAGCCGGGCTGACCCCCATCTAGGTTGGCCCCGCCAAGCTAGGCCAGGCGGACCCCCCAGCGGGGTCGGGCCCACTGAGCCGGGTCGGGCTGGCCCGCCAGCCAACTGGGCTTGACGGGTCGGACCCTACTTTGCTTAAAGACAAATATCTACTAGATTGTGTGTCCGATCGACGTGCCATCTACGACACTAGATCCCTCGTGACGAGGAGATAGTTTTTCAATAATCTATGTGAGTTTTGGAAAAATTTATAAAATGGATGGGTTTGGATCGAGCAAAAATCCAACCAGGCCCCTGGAATGAAAATGTCAATAACATTCAGACCGGGTGTCTGATTGACGGGTCGTCTGTCACATTGGGTTCCTTTTGATGAGATAGAACTACGGGATACATCAACTCGAGACTTCATGATAGTTGATGTATCTATCCTTGGATCATAGAGCATACCCTCTTAGAATCGAGCGTGTTGTGTGAGGGAACCCTAGAGTTGGCAGCGACAACTATTGTACCAGAATCTTACGTGGGTTCGACAGCGTTGACTACTGTACCAGAATACTATGTGGGTTTGACATTGAAGACTGTTGTACTATAATTCCTCATGGGTTCGACAATGATGACTACTGAACATGAATACTCCATGGGTTTGATAGTTCTGAATTCTGTTCCTTTATCCTTTTTGGGTCCGACAGAATTGATGGTCTGGTATCTTGTGTGGGACCAACAACTTAGATAGTCCGGTATCCTATGTGGGTCCGACAGCATAGATGAATCAGTGACTACATTTGATTATCTCTCTCTCTATAAGAAAGATGTATACCTGTGTGAGATGAGTCTTGTATTTCATTCATTATCATCGATGTGATTGACTTTACTTCCTGTGTGGACTGAGTTGTGCATGGGCTCGAGAGTTGGAGCCAGACTGTGACTGGTAACATATGTATATGTATCGGAATATATTTAAGTAGGGTTGGTTGACACTTCATGATAGTATCTTACTTCTGTGTTTCATCCTTCAGGGATTCTGGGAGACCTTCGGGGGTCTCGAGGTCCCTTACTGAGTATCCTTATACTCACCCCTGCGTGGGCTATGCCCGCACATCGTTGTGTTGGTTTTAGATGACGGACATCACTGATCGAGGTAGATAGTTTTAGTGATAAATGGTACCCAAAGGTGGACCATTTGTCAAGACATACATGGAGCACACAGATGGACCTGGGATGCAGAGGAGGCCATCTATACCCACCATTCAGGTGTGATTCCCAGAGGATGACTCAGTAGTTTTTTTACCATTCTGCAGTTGTTCTCGCATTACAATTATTATACATTACTGTGGGGCTTGTATTTCCGGCCCCTTTCCTTTGAGATATTTTTTTAATACATTTTTACTCAGTGTTTACTTCTAATTGTGTAATCTGCTTTTTGTGTTCAGGCTATGTGTGTATAGGTTAAAGGCAATGCCTTCCCTTTTTATCGGGATTACGCCTTTGGTGCTAGTCGCCAGCCCTGGCCTATGGAAGGTGGGCTTGGGGTAGTCACAGAACGGGCCCCGAGGACGGGTCGTGACAATGTCGATTCATTTCCACATCAATTTTTTAGAAATGGATGTAGATGATGGGTTTTTACATTGTTTATAAAATTACTAATGTAAGAAATTAGTTCCATGATAAATGCACAATGATTATTTTTTTTAACGTAAATTATATAAATATTTATAATTTCACCATCAATAACATTGATCAATAACCAATGTATGAAATAAAATAACCAACATTAAAAATAATTTCTCTTCTAATGAAGTTGGATTGTTTAATTGACACCAAAACACTATAGATATTCAAAGCACTACGAAATTAGTCTAAGTTTTTATTGACAGATGTGGTCATATAAAATTTCATTATTCATGTAGGGATATATATTTTATTATGTCACTGATTATTATAGAAAAATAAATATTTTAATATTCATAAATTAGAAATAATAATATTTTAACATGGTTAAGATATATATAGTTCAAATTGTTAAGGATCAGGGTTTTTCTATCTTGATGTTTATTAATGATAATGTTACTAATTATACATGAAGTTATTTGGAAACATATGATTCAACAGATGTGATGAATAAATTTTTCAGACAACACACACCTAAAAAAATTAATTGGTAACTAAGAGAATATGATTTTTTTTTCAAGATTAGAATATATTTTCCACTTATTTAAAAAAATTTAAATTATTATGAGGAAAATATTTTTTCTCTATTATATAAAATAGGAAATTAATTCTCTTAGATTTTATGAATGAATGATACATTATGTTATGTGGTAAAAAATATGTAAAACATTGAAATAATACATGAAAAAAATATTTATAGCCTACCAATATATTAAATGGTATCATAATTAACTAAATAAAAAGATAAAAAAATTATTAATATAATATCAAAATTATTGAAAAAAATGAATATATAATTTTCTGATATATCATATAATGAAAAAAGTGGTGTTGAATACATTTTGATTTATATAAAATAGGTTAAATAATATGATATAATGTTTTTTAATTCAATTAATTATTATTCTTTTAAAATATTTGTAAAAAGTTAAGATAATGATAAAGAAATGATGAAGCATTAGATATTTAAGATTCAAGTTATTTCACAAAATCTTATTGTAAATAATGATGCCTAAGTTCATAAAAGAATAATATTAAGGATGTAGAAAAACATTATTCTCATTTTAAAAAATAATAAGTAAACTATATTAGAGGGATCATAACATGTGGAATATTTTTCAACATTGAATGATGATCCAAATAATTTTAAAAATAAAACTAAATGTGATTAATAACCATCATTGGATGAATTTTTTTAACCCAAAGTAAAATAACGAACAATTTAAAAATAATTTGTAAGTTTCCAAGAAGAAACGCTGGTGTTTTTTAATGAAAAACCTAAAATGTATGTAATAGAAAATGATGAACCATTTTCAGTATAGCAAATTATAGATTAAATAATAATTTTTTTTCATTTCTACTGACAATAACTATTAATTAAATTTGATATATGTTAATTAATAATTCTTAAATAGAGATCTTTATATATTATTGTTTACTATAAAAACTTATAGATTCAATATGAAAAACTACATCATCAAGCATTTTAAATTGAATGGGGTGATATATTGTGTAAAATGGGGATCTTAATCCTTGTAATCTAATTTGGATTTGATTATCATTTGTATCATTTAACCAATAAGTAATGGGGGAAAATCAGTGGTTATGTATTAATAATTTTAATTTTCCAAAAAATAGCCCCAAACTTTTTATAGAGTTTTCACCTTTCCATAATTATAAAATAATCTCAAAATAATCCAATAATAAAAATTTAAACAGATATGGAAGATTTAAAATGTTAATTCTTTTTGAGATAAGCAAAATAATTTACATGGTAACTACCATCGTTCTATAGAAAATAAATATTAGTAGGTAGTGAATGAAACATTAAAAACGCTCATTAAAAACATTATATATAAGGATATATATGATTATACATACTCCTATTAGTTTGAATTTTTTATCAACTAATCCAAAAAATATGGTATACATTGTATAAAATGCTGTAAAAATTTATTTAATTAAATTACTGTCCAATTTCCTCCATATGGTATGTTTCTATATAGTGAAATTTAATTTATATCTTATTATCCATTTAGTCATCGACACTAAAACTATTCTACATTTATATCATGCACTTTTTATAATTAAATAAATTTTTATTCCAAAAACACAACATAGAAACAAAATATGTTATATTTTTCCCATTTTCTCTCTTTTAAAACAATATCTAATAAAATAAACTCTGGAAACACAATTTGTTACATTTCATGTCACAAAAAATTAATCTCATTTAGAAACTCATTATGTTAAAATAAACATCAGCATGGTATCTATTTGTATATTTTAAGATTGTTTTTTTAACTTACTAGTCATCCATATTTATAGGTTCTCATAAATAAATAAAATTCTGGAAGAAATTCATTTTATCAATATTTTTATAAAAAAGTAACTCACATATTTTTAAATTTACAAGAGGCCACTATAATATTATATTATTTTCATGACCTATTTTCATGTGTCTTGAATTTTCTAGTTTCAATATCCTTCAATTTCCATCAAAATTAATAATTAAAGGACATACATAAATGAAATTTTCACATTAATATAATCAATAAATTTTAATGAAAATATCTCAACATCATCAAATGTATGGTCTTTATAATGTTTTTAATGAATCTAAAATCACATGATTGTGGAATATTTTTCATCTTTTGAAACTCATGGATAAGAAAAAAAATTAATTATTCATTTTTATTTATCCATATTACTATATCAAGTCATCCTCTATTAACTAAATATTCCTACAAAAAATTGACTAATAAATTAATATTTGTGGATGCATCATTAAATTATCCATCTACTTACAATGACATCATATGTCTAGTGACTTTTTAAGATGCATTTTTATCTAACGTATCATTTATGATTAATATCGATAGATTATCCATCATTTAGTATCATTTTTTACATCTACCCAATGGTAAAATTCAGGAAGTATATTAAAAATTATTACTATTTTTATATCTTATATTTTTGTTTTCTTATAATATATTCAACAGTAGTTGATGGTTGACTGAATTATTGAAAACACTTAAATAATTCCATTTCTTGAAGCATCAAGGTTGGATTACTTTCTTGTATTTCCTAAAAAAATTTATTGAACAATCACTTTGGTCAAACATCATTATATAATATCTAATAAAATACCTAATTAATTTAATCCCCAATAATTGTATTAATTCCAAAACACCAGCTTCATATAAAAACTACATTTGATGAATTATGCTCTGCACTATTTTATAGACACTACACATTGTAACTTTTAGTCAGTGGTTACTATGATACATTAGAACAAGATACCAGAAGTATAATCCAAAAGGTCCCAATATTTAGGTAGTTTTGTGAACTAAAAAATAAATCAATATAATTAAATTAATGAAAAAAATTAAAAAAGTGTTTTATTTAAGTGTATCATAACATTATATAGAATAACCCTAAATAAAAATTGTAATACTCATATTTGCATCATATAGACATTAAAATAAGAATGGAATGAGCTCAAATGCTTAGTGAAGGCATGAGTACATAATGAGATATTAATAAATAATTAATAATCAAAATTAAATCGTAAATAACTAAAAAAAATCCATTTAATCAATAACAATAACATTCAATTATAAGAAGCAATAATGAATAAATAATTAGAGATATATATTCTCATGAGGTTTAATCACCTAGAAGGATATTTTTACTATTCTAATAATCACATGAACATCATCTAATAATCTCATAATTATATATTTCAAATTTATTGACAACATAACAATACCATCAAGGCCTTATTATAAGACATCATACATAAATGCTTAAATCCTTGGCGAAAATCCCTAACTAGTTTGTCTCATGAAGCCTTCATATGAATTATAGAGCTATCAAATGACCCAAACATTATATAATTATCCGGATTAATTTCTCAAATGAATGGGGTGAAACATTATCTATATAATCATTCATGTTTTAAAAACATTATTAATAAAATTTAATACCTTCTTAAATCAATAAATGAAATACTAAAACTATCAAGTAAATACAACGAATTGAATAAAAATAGTACATCACATTCAATATATCAAATACCCTATTGAATTAAATAAAAATAGAATCACTAAAAAATATTTCTAATATATAATAAGGTATAAATGAGGTTTTTTATTATCAATGAATAAAAATACCATAAAATGTGCACTTAATCCTTCATTATGAGAATAACCTTTTAATTTTGTAAATCAACAATCAAAAAATTCTATTTTGAAAAACAATTTCAAAATAAATTTCTTCAAAAATTTCATTAAAAAAATTTAAACTTTTCTTTAGAGCATTGAGTGTTAATGATTTTGGGAAATTTCATAGATGACATCGAAGTTAAATAAAGATATAGTGTACATTTTTGATAAACATATTGTCTTTATTTGGAAAACCATATGAATGTGACTTTAAAAATATTTTTTAAAAATTAAATCATGTTAAAAAATTAATATATACAACCTTTTGAGAATGTTGAAAATAATATTGAAATCTTGTTTTGAAAAAATGGATTTTTTCTAATAGGATTTTTGGACAAATAGAGAGATAATGTTGGATTTAAATGAAAACATTTTCAAAATCACCATAAGTGACAGAGAGAGGAAGAAAATGTACTATTACCTAATAATATTAATAAATAAATATATTTAAATATTATAGATTGGTTTTAAGGTAGAAATATTATATTAATACCACAATAATGACATAAAACTATATAATCTCTAATAATTATTAGACTGTGGAATGAATTATTACCACTTTGGTATCAATTGAATAATATTTCCATGAATGAAAAAAATAAAATGAATCATTAAATACAATAATTATAATGGGATTTATGATATAAAAAATCATTGTGGAATTATTTACACTCCAAAAAATAAAAATTGTGGTGAATATTTCATATGTCTCATGGATGTAAATTTGAGATAAAAAACCCTTATCAAATGATCAACAAACTTTGTATTGTAAAAACCTCTTATATAATAAATATATGTTTACTATGAATATATTTTAAACCTTAATCAGATATATAATACCATATATTATTTTCATAATATATTTTATCATCTTTTTAATAATAAATATTTTGTTTAATTCATTGTTTGAGGTGATAAATGATTCATTTTTAATATATGTTTTCATATACTGATTTTGGACACTTTTCCATGATCATGGTTAAATAATATATAATATTTTGACCATGAAATAATCATTATATATATTAATTATAATGGTATTTTGTGTTATTTAACAATTTAATTGAAAGAATATAGATTACAACATTTAAGGAGATGGAGGGTAAGAGGTATTTGAAAACACTATTTAAATTTTTCAAAAATGTTAGAATGGAAGAGAAATAAGAATTATATAAAAATTGTAGAACCATTAATATTTTATATAAAAAAAATATATTCATTAGATATATCCTTATTAATATCCATCTGAAGTGTATTTGAAAAATAAATCATATATCTATCTTGAGGAGGTAGTGTGTCGGATAGATGATATTTGTTACATTATATTAAACTGAATGTAATATAAGAACTTATATGTGATATTAATAATATACAATTATAATTACATCAAAAATAACATTTATATACATTAAACACATAATTTTATCAAACTACTAGGGGTATTGATAGAAAATAATTTTCACTGGGTCGTGAGGCAGTAGTATGTAGTATACACAGTCAAGGATTTAATTTCCCATTTTATGGTAGACGAGAGGGATATATATTATGAAATTTTTATAATTAAATTTTACAGTAATGAATATAATGTATTTTTATAATGGAATTTATAAAACATAAATCTCATTTATAGAATAATTATAAAAATGTAGATTCTTAGTTAGGATTTATTATATTCTCTTATAGAAAAAACCTCTTGATCTTGACTTATATGCCATTGGGTTAGTCTATTGGGAATAGAAGATCATTTTAATTGTTTATATAGATTATGGAGATATATTTTTATAGTTTTATCCAATCCAAATGGATAGATATATGTGAATAATTTTGGTGTGTGAGTGTCCTTATATAATTCAGGAGGAAATGCAATTGTGAAAATATAAAAACAAATTCAACAAGTGGATGTCATTCTCAAAGCATTTAGCGAAAAATAATAGTTAAATGTTTTTAGGAATTATATTTTTGATCGAAAATTACACACAAAAGACATGTTTTAATTATATTTTCCCCTATCTTATATGATTATTTACCTTTTCAGTTATAGTTTTTTGACTATTGTATAAATTTTTTTAATCAATGTATTTTATTCAATAGGAGTAAAAATAAATGATAAATTTTTTATAATTTCTAACTAGTTATTAAGAATATTAAATCATATTTATCAAATAATAATATTTTTTTTGAATTTTTATTATTACATAAGTGTGTCTAACGTGAAAAAAACATCAATTTAACATTAGTCGCGTCAAAATGGTAATTTTGTATGGGTGAATATAATAACTACAGAAGATAAATGTTCTAATTTAAGAACCATATTTGATATTTATAATAATATAAAAATAACTTTGAATATGGTATGATATTTAGGGATTTTAAATCATTCAACAAAATATATTTTATTATTAAATAATATTATTATCAAATATTAAAATATATATTAAATTAAATTTAACAAGTATCAAGATATTGATATAATTATAATATATTTTTATACAAATAGAACATGATATATATATCTACAAATTTAATGGATCACTATAAATATTTCAAGTTGTATATATTTTAATATTTAATGTATCATTTTTTTATTTTTCTATAAATTAAATAATTAAAATGATGGATTTTCCTAATAATTAAATGTAATTAGTTGACTATAAATTATAAAAAAATATCCTCATTACTCATTTTCTTTTTTTGAAAATTATCATCAATATTAATTTACATCTTTCTTTTGTCCGTTTATGAACAAAAAATTAAAATTTAAAATCCAGAGAGTGACATTTTTTCTTATTCAAACATTAACTATTTGATAAGTCACACTCATGGATTAGTGACCTCAAAACTCATAAAAGTTGATCCTAAGGTGATAAATGTCCTACTATGGACTTAAAATATGAATTGGACAATTTTACTATGTAATTATTTACATTAACATTTAATTTTAAATGCATGGTAAAAAAATTTTAATGAATTTTTAATTTATTTAAAATCCATGATGACAAAAAAATATGTTGAATTTATTATATAATTTTAAAAACATGTTTTCAAAAATGAATATTCATTGAAGTGTAGAAAATATATATTTCAAAAGTGATTTTGAAATTTTTTCCACTAACCAGAATTATATTGAATTTTATATAACTGAACTCATTTTATCTTCCAATGAATTTAGATTCCAAATAGAAAATATAATTTATTTTAAATGAAAATTTCTTTTTCTGTGGAAACATATATATTTCAGAAATCATTAACCAATTAATATTTTCAAAAAATTATAATCAATTCACTCTAAGATAATTTTGATTTTATGATTTAAGAAATGAATGTTTTCATTGATAATATTTTCATATTTTCTATAAATTATTTTAAAATTATATTCTCAAAATGTGAGAAAATGACATTATCAATAATTAAGGTTTTTAGAAAATATATATTTCACTAATATAACTATTATTTTGTTAATAATCAATATATAACCATTGAATTTATTTTTTAACTGATTAAACCATAAAATTTTAAAAATCTAGTTTTTATAATTCATTTATTCCCCCATAGTTTAAATTTATTACAGCTAAAGTTTAAATAATAATATTTTAATATAACATCACATTTCATTTAAACAAGATGTTCCCTACAATACAATCTATCTATGGGATTTAATTTTTTTAGAAAATAAATATATCAAAAATAATGAGGGTCGTTAATTTTATTATATACTTGTAATTCTATGTAATAAACATAATTTAACATAATGTTGATCTAGAAATCATTATTTTGATAATGAAAATACATTTCATGGAAACTCAAATAATTCTTTTTGCTAAAATTGTAACATCCCAGGTAAATAATAAATATAAATTTTTAATATTTATTAAAATTTTTGAATTGAATATTATTTTTAACTTTAAAGGGGATGCTATGTTTTATGGTGTACCCTATACGCAACAACAGGTTTATTTGAAATCCTATGTTGCACACAATGCTGAGTCGTACTGAAAAATAATAATATAATATTATTTTAAATGGAAGTTGACGACTATCTGTTGTATTGGTGTGAATGGACAGAACTAACTACAATATTAATATAGATTTTTATTAAATGTTTTTACTTTTATCGAATAAAATTTAGAGGCTTATAATAATATATATTCTGATTTAAATCATAAATACTCTAATATTCATAAAAATGACGATTTACCACCTTTTGATGGAGAACAGTCTTTAAATATAGTTTTGTTAACTTTTATAAGTTATATTTGACCAAATAATATTATTATTTATAATTGGGACATAAATATTTATTTTGGATAAAATATTGTTATTTTTATGATAATGTTCATTTTTTATGAATATTGGAAAAATATAGTATTTTAATTAAAACCCACCTTTTAATAAAATATATTTATATGGTTAGATTAATTTTTTAAATGGTTTTAATGTCTAATTAGATTATATATTTACCATTGAATCCAATTTTTGTCATTATATGTAATTTCACTTTGATGTTGGACATAAATAAGCACCAATATTTTGATAGTTATTATTTTCTTAAAAACACGGTTTTTGTTTTGACAGCAGAAATTAATTTTAAATTAATTTATGCCACTTATGAGTTTTGTATTTGGAAAAACGGATTCCATTTTGTTTTCACGGGGTCCGAATTGTGTGAATAGGTATCTTTTATTTTTAGACATTCTGAATATTACTTCTGTAAAATTTTTATTTACCAAGGTTAAATGGTAAATATGGTAAATAAGGGTAACAAGATATTATTGTAATAATATTAAATTATCCTAAAATGTGTCATAATCCTATTGGTTTATACAATTCTAACTATGGGAATCAATGGGACGATGTTGGGACCCCATGGAGCCATATGGGAGCGATAATGACACTTTATATAAAATAATTTAATGTAAAGACAAAAATGACCTAAACATATATATTTTAGTAAATCAATTTTTAAATGGGGTTATATAAGTTATCGTTTAGAATATTAAAATTTATTCTAAAGGTAAAAATATTTCCTACTTTATTATTCTTTTTTTATAATTTTTAGACATCAAATAAGTAAAAATATTTTTGACACAATAATGATGTAGTGTTTACCTCTTTAATGAATTATTTAAATAAATATGATTTTAAATATTCAAACAATATCCAAACCCTTTACAATAATTATTGAATTATTTTATTTCAATAATTAGTCATATTATATTTTACTTTAATATGTTGTGAACCGTTAAATCCGAAAATCGTTATATAGTAAAATAATATTTTTAAACATTCCTAAAGAGACCCTCCGCCCCCTTATAAAAAGCGTTCACTTATAACTCATTCCTCACACTTTTAAAGAAAAATTTCTCATCCAATATATACCCAATTAATCTTCCTATATCCCTCTACACCTTCTAGAAGCCTTACCATAGTCAGAAGTCACTTCAAGGAAACATTTTGGTTCAAACCAAAGAGAGTTACCTGATTTAAAGATAACGTCTTCTCTTAAGTCCTTTCCTTATATTTTACTTCTAAAACCCCCAAAAATCTCTTAATTCATTTATTTTATAAACAATGTACCATAAATATAGTATGGTGTTGTTATGTGAAATATTAAAACTACACATACACAAACCTTCATCTAAAGGTTAAAGAATATATCGTTTCTGTGGACAGCTAATTAGTGCCTCACGAAACGATGATTGTTCAATTATCTCTTACTGCCTATCATGGTGGCCATTATGATGGAAATAAATTTTTATGTGTTATATATAATATTTACATTGTTTCTATTCTTATGTATTTTCCATTTATTGCATACCATTATGGTTTCCATAATGGGTAAAAATGATAATTTCATTTGAGGAAGTGCAGACTACTGCCCACTCGAAGTGATATGACTTGTTCATACCATATGTGGTACAAATAAATGATGGAGATAATTAAATTAAATATTTTATTACATTGGAATTATAATATAACTATTTATCATTACATTTTCATTTTATTAGATATGAAACATAAATGAAAGTAGCATTCATGTGTACATACGTCTTACCGTCTCCATGAACGGTGAATTTCATTTCTTATCTCCAAATGTTATGTAAAATTCTAAATAATTATATATATTGGATATATATTATATATATTATATCTAAATCATGTATATAATTCTGTATAAAAGGGAATTTTGACCACATGGACAATTTATAATTATAAATGTACATTTTATCTCAAGTTCCAAACATCGAAAAAATGTCCAATTGAACTCAAATAATCAACTAATTGTTATAGAATTATAATAATTGATATAAAAAATAATAAATTTTAAAAAGTTTATTAAGAAATTATAAATTATATTTATTATATAATTTCGGAGATTAAGTAATGATCGTGTCATGTCGGACACGAGGTAAGGGGTTTCATATCTCACTTTTAATTCCGTGAGATTTCCATTGTTCACCACTTATTTCATGAATGTGGTGTATCTTGTACTTACATTTGATATATATTATTCTAATTCTACTTATATTCATGGTATTATTGTGATTCAATTGGTGGTTATTAACTATTGTTCATACGATTTGATTGATCACAATTTGGTAAGGAGTCTCTAATCTCACTTTTAATTCCGTGAAAATTCCATTGTTCGCCACCTATTTTTTGCATATGGTGTATTGTGTACTGCCATTTGTTATATTTTATCATTATTATATATATTTTAATGGTATTATATGATTAATTTGTTGGTTTTTATCTTTTCATCATATGGATTGATTTATTACAACGTGGTAAGGGGTTATCATCTCACTTTTTATTCCTGTGTGATTCATGCTATGTTTGCCACTATTTCTATTTCTATGGTGTATATACTGGCCATGATTGTATTCAATGTGTATTATACTTAATTTTAGTGTATTTACATATTCATTGTATGATCCTTCTTTCATGTGGTGTATGTTTTGTAAGTTATCAAATTGGTAAGGGAACTTTTTAACTCAATTTCTATTACTTTGGCTAATCTTTTAATTCTTAATTAGTTCATACTGTGATAATGTGAGGAATAACTGCCTATTTTTTTATGTTGTAATTTCCAATCCTCTTTGTGTGGATATTCTTTTAATAAACATATTATCTCCATTGATAAATTCATAAGTCATCGATATGAACATGATAAGATAAATTTTAACTCAATTTCCATTCCTTGAGTTAAACATCCAAGTCAGTAGTGTTGTTGTTACAAAAATTTGTGTGAATGTTCTATGATTTATTTACACTAAATATACAATCATATTGAGTGAATTTTTATTTTTCACACATTTTTATGTAATTTATTTATCCTTAATATAAGGGTACTATTTTTATAAGTGATTTTTTCTCAATTTACATTCTATTGTGAATTAATTGTTGTTATACGCCAATTCACACTTATATGGTGTATATACTTTCCTTTGGAATATTATATCACGAATCCCTTTATTTTCATGGTATTATAATGTTATAATTAACTATTATTCTTCAATTATTTTTACTCAATCTTCTCAAATTCGGATATGAACTCTTTAACTAAAAGATTGTTTTTAATGTTTGAAAGATTTATTATTCTAAATCATTCTCATTAATGTCCAAGTTTTCAAAATGGTTTTATGTATTTAATTATATGGAAATTTTTGTTTTAAAATGTTTATCTTTTTTAAAATCATCAATGTGGTATGTGACACTTTGATTCAAAAATCTCTTTTTAAAATTTTTTAAATGGTATTGAAAATGATTTGATAAAGAATTTCTTATTTCAATATCTTGATTTCATATATTGTGATTAAAACGTGGAAATGTTATCTTTCCATTATGATTGTTTTGTGTGTTATGAATTTGTTATGATTATTGGGAATTGTTTTTGTATATGGTTGGTTCGGTGATAAACCTAGGGTGGGTGGGTCTGAGATAGCTCTACAATGAATTGGGTAACGTGACAGAGGTAAACGTTAATGTTTCTTCTATGAGATTTAGGGAATATAATATGATCGGTATACTAAATGTAACTCCCTACACAGCTATAAAATATAAAATTTATGTATGTTATTTATGCCATAAGTTACCATTATGATTTATGATTTATGTTTTTGATTCATAAATATTATTATTTCATAAGGTTTGTTATGATTGAAAAGTATGGTTTCATTGAATTGTATTGGTTGATGGGAAAATGTTTTCTTTCCTTATTCTATAAACCTTACTAATATTTTTTCTCATCCCATGTTTTTAAATAAAATTCATAGGACATAAAGTGGAATAGAATCATATATGGGATCAAGGAAGTGTCATGCATTCTAAAACATAGATGTAGACATGTTTCATTCTACGACTTTTAAAAAAATAGATACTGAGTAGTAGGGTCCACATTAAATTTTCAAGTTGATATATAATTGGTATGGCCTAATTCTCTAAAATTATAAACTATAAATTACCCAAAATGTGAATTATTCCTTTAATTCATGATTATGTAATGTTTTAAGGATAGTTATATATAAAAACTTCCTCAAAATATTTGAGAATGTGATGAATTAATATCATTTAAAATAATACATTACAACATTTCTCAATTAGAAAAAAAAATTAAATTATGTGAACATATGGATATAAACTTCAATACAAACACACGTGGATTACCTGAGTGTATAATAGAACATGATAATGATAAATTGAACCATATATAAACCACAAATCTATGATTAGTTTAGGGAAAATCTAATTCCTCAGAAATGAAGATGGTAAGAAAAATTTTTTGTTTCAAGTTCATTTTCCATGATTTGAGTAATTATTTTTTCATTTTAGATTATAAAATAATAAAATTAATTACATGATATATTATTATTTCATATGCTCTATTTCAACATGTTGTTTTCCTCTAATCATTTTTAATTCATTTTATACTATAGTAAATTCATATCCATGATTAATGTTTGTACCCAATATAAAAAAATATTCTCTTAAAAGATGACAAGATCCATAAAGGGGGTATAAGTCTTTTAATATACATTAATATTTAATACACAATAGTAACACCCAATTTTCATCTTAATCTATTCAATAAATTGTTAACTTTATAATTAATCCAAATTATGCCTGAATAAATTGAAATTTCGAAATAAAATTCGAATGGAGGTCAACACATTTCAAAAATCAACGTGACATTATATTACCCAAACAAAATAATGTATCTTTGAATGTCACATAACAAATATTTGAATACCTCTACCACCGTAAAATTAATGAAAACATGAATGTTTCTATAAATAAAAACAATGGGTTTTCAAAATATTCCACTTTTACAAATATGTTTTAATGTCAGTAAAATATACCATAAACCATAAAATAAATCACCAATTATAATTTCATCAATAAAATTCCATATAAGCCACAATATAATTATTATCTCAACATCATGCATATATTAAGATTAATCATACCACAAAAATGTCTTTTACAAAAAAATAACTTGACAATATATATATTTTCTTGGCCATTGATACCTTTCAACATTTGTCTTCTAATCTCTTTAGATAAACTACTACAATAAAATAATTATATTTTTTATTATATATATAATTAGAATATCATTACTAAAATACCTTCATTATAAAAATCAGAAATGTAGACACAAAATGACTTTAATAATTCAACGTCATTCTTAAACCATTAAAAACATGTCATAATCTTCTTAATTAATAAATCCTTCCATTCATATTGAATTTTGATTGTCTACATCATTATAAAAATAACCACCACACATAAAACCCTGATTATTATCTTCATGATATGTCCACCTAAGATATTTTTTTGGATTATTCCAATACATTTGATATTTAAAACAATAAACTATTAATGAAACCCAAGGGAGAACATTATTGTTTCTATTTATTTATTAGAACATTTCATTTTTATTTTGAAATTTCCCTCATTTTATCATTTTCTCACACCCAAAAACAAATTCATCTTCAAATAAAAAATTAAATTGGTTATTTCTTCCCACATTCATGGCATATATGAAACTTAATTTTCATTCTTCAATGATCTCCGCAAACTGATCAATTAAGAAAATATATTATTCTATTCTTTGTTTTGTTTTATTGTTGCTTAAGGTGGAATTTTTTAATTGTATATAATGATAAATGATAAATCATAATCACAGTATACTTCACTCATGTAATCATCACTTTTGGTTTAACATCCACACTTTTCCAATCACAATAGTGGTTAACCAAGTATCTTCTTGATCCCACCATTTACTAAAACCAAAAATCATAGAGTGAGAACCAATAATCATCATAGTAAATCACATATCCATAAAAAAAACTTAGGATATCTAAATCATGAAACCACCTTCTGAATATATTTGGAATAAAGATTAACCTAAGTCATTGATTCTCATTATATATTCAAATACATTATAATTGTTTGTAATGAAAAGTTTAGTGATCCCATAAATACCCACTGTACTGTGAAACAAGGTGTCTAGTGAGGCCCATTCTCATGTACAACGAAATATTTGTGTCCATATTGATGCACTTTTTTAAGAGTTATTACCCCTTTGAAAATATTTTATAACAATGTCCACATATATTATCAAGAAAGTGAAAAATTTCTAGAAATGATCACATAATTTTTACATTACCAAAATATAAAGATATTTTTTTATATTTTTATAACACATTTATATCATAAGGATGCATTATGTAATATATTTTTACATAAATCATGTTCCCATGGTTTCTACTAAACATCCTCTTATAGAAACATTAAAGGAACTGAACCAAGTAGAACTGATTTTGTGGTAACATTATTACGTTGATAAAATATAAAAATAATCACATACTAAATGACTAGATAGTATATTAATATTGTTAACTATAAAAATACATCAATTTATTTATATAAATCAAATAATGAAGTACGATAAAGTGTTTAGTCAAGTACATAATTATTTATACCAGCATAACTATGTATATTTTTCATAACACTCATCCTAGAATCATTATAAAACAAACATAAAAATGGGTTCTCTCAAATGACTAGTAATGATATGATTAAAATTGAACATATGAATAAATAATTCATAATAGATATGGAAAGATAAAAAAACATGACAGAGGATATTTAATTAAAAACATAATAATTATATTGCATGAATATATACTGATCAAATTATGAAAAATACCTAGTCACGTAGGAATGACACATCTAAATGGATATTGTTTCTAATACAATAATCACATGTACCTAAATGAATAATATCATAATGAGATAATGCATCATGTCGAACATCATAACTATTCTATCAAGGATATGTTCCTATACATCTTAAATTAATGGGTAATACCTCAACCAAAAACTCGAACAACATTTTATACAGAGATCTACAGATACATCTAGAGGCTATAAGTGGACACACAACTCAGATAACAATTTTGAAGAATTTTTCATGACCCATCCCCCGGGGCCAGTGCTCTGACTACCACAAACACGCCATTCATAGGACAGGGGCTAGCGACATTACACCAAAAAGCATATTCCCTAAAACTAGGATTGCATTTACTTTATAACCTATAAATTCACACAACTATGCATGAAACAAGATACAAGTGCAAATTATAACTATATAGTAAATACGGTGTGTACAGAGAGAAAAAGCGGCCATAATACAAGCCCAATTAGAATGTACAAAAAACCTATGAAGTACAAGTAAACTAGAACAGTTCATGTGAACACCCACCAAGGATCCTACCTGAATGGTAGGTACTTCTCTTGAATGGTTTTCATTGTGGTACGCCTCTACTAATTTCCACTTATGAGCTACCCCCAATCCTGGTACCCTCAGCCTCAATCAAAGTTGTTCGTCGTCAGCACCAATCACAATAAGGTGTCGGCATAGCCTTTGCAGGGGTGAGTATAACGATACCCAGTAGAGACCCAGAGACACTCAAAGGACTCAAAAAATCCATAAAGGATAAACCAAAACGCATGAAAACAACTCAAAACCCTACTCAGTTATATGCCCATACATATACATAAGTTGTTGAGTAAACCCACCTCAATCATGAGGAAACACAAGGCCCCACTCAAATTACCAATGCTCAACTATCCCATGTAGGAAATAATACCTCGAATGTAACACCAAGAATGTAACTACCACAAATCTATCACCATGAAGGTATGTACTAAAAAGGTATTTCCACATAGAATAATACCTCAATGGTATCACCACGAATGTATGCATCACAAAGTTAGGCCACAGAGATGATTACTACACAAGTAATGTCTTAGCTCACATAAGGTATAACAAAGGTGTGGAATAAATGATGATTAGATGTATCTACTGAATCGTCTTACTCTGTTAAGAGGAAGACCCATGTTGGATCCCAAATCGTCAGACCCATGCAGTAACCTTGTACAACAGACCCACATAGGATTCTAGAGTAATCCCACATGGATTCCTAGAGAGGATCCAAGTGGAATACAAGAACACATACCCACATAGGATCCCAAGCATAGACCCAAGAAGGATCCTAAGGCCCAAACACACATATGATCCCTTTCTCATCTTATAGCATGATATATGGTTCCCGCACATAGCTTGCTTGATTTAGGGAGGGTTCTCTCCTCAGGCCACAGTTCGATACTCCAACTGCCAAAATGTCCCACGAAGAATTATCCCAAAGTACAGCCACGTACTAGTGGTCTTAATGCAATAAATGATGCATGAATCGGATTCCTGGTCTATATGTTATTACACTTTTAGTCCCGAGGACCTACTTCGATTCGTGTTTGATCCAACCCTACCATACACAAACATTATCCAAAACACAAATGGGATATACAAAAATGGTTGTCTCGATCCAAGGTTCTCATAACTACATAAGGTTTTTCAAACAAACAGTTATTGCTCAAGTTATTATCTAAATAGTGGGAAATGGTCGAAGTTGGTCCGGGTCTAGTCCGACCCGATTGGACCAACCCGGCCTGACCCGACCTTGGTCTACCTGGGTCTGGCCCTGTGTCTAACCCGGCCGGCTGGGTTCGGTCCGGCCCACCGGCATAGCCCGTGCTCAGAGGCCTGCTGGTATGCGCTGGCCCGGGGCTAGGTGGCCCCATGGTGTTGTCCACCCTTGCTACCGCCCAAGGGGGAGGCGCCACATGGGTACCCCGAATGGCTGTGCCATTCGGGTTGGCTGGCCAACCAGCCGATGCCATGTGGCGCTAACACCTAGAACGCGGGACCTGGGGTCCCACTCAGCTCTCCGGCTGGCTGGATGGCAAGCCCCCCCCCCCCCCCCCCCACGTGGTGCGGTCACACACTGTGCCCCCCCCCCCCCCCCCCCCGTGGCTGGTGCCGAGCTGGTAACACTCTTTCTCCGATGCGGCCTCATGCCCTGGCTCCAGCACACTCGGTGGTGCAGTCACGTGCCGCCACGCCCTTCAGGCAGCCGGTCATGCATCAGCTGCCGCCCTAGATCCGTCGCGGCTGATGGGCCGCAAACCTTCTTCGTCGGTGCAGTCTCTCCGCCGATGTCGTCACCGTCGGCCAAAATTCCAGCCACCATTCCCGATCCCCACAGGTTCTAGTCACTGGCACGGGTTGTCTACGACGTTCCCAGGGGCACTGGACGAGCCCAGGTGGCCCGTTATTTATTCCGAAATCTCTCACACTCGACTCGGATTGTCACCATTGATTCAAGGCCATCATAAACCACAATGGTTGCAGATATTTTGGGCCGTGTTTTTTTATCCTTAACCCTCTAGGTTAGAATAAAAGCAAGTGGCATAATTGGTCTTAAATCATGAAGATTGACAAGAACGGGTTAAGGGGTATTCAAAAAAAACATTTCCTACCTTGATTGCATGTTGATGTCGATGAGGAGAGGAAAGAACAGATGACGGTTCATCATCGATGAAGATGTTCTTCATTGGGGATCCTTCAATGAACTTTTTAAATGGAGAATGTTTTCTTCATTGGAGATATTGTTTCTTCACAATTCTCCCAAGCTCTCCTTTTCCAACAAATCCCCCAACCATCGAGGTTAAATACCAAATAAATAAATTATTTATATAAATTCAATAAAAGTTGGAACATTAATTAAATTGTAGTTGGAACATTAACTAGGAAAATTACAAGGGTTTCCCCCATATTAATTGGGTGTTTGGTTGGTCCTCACCACCAAGAATTTAAAATGGTGGTTTCAAATAAAATAAATTTAATGTTTTATATTTTGAATTTTTTTCTACCACAAAAATCCAAAAAACTGACATCCACCTTCAACCCACTGTGGTTGAGGTGAATGTATCCTTAAGAGAATATCGGCGATAAGAGTTGGACGGTGTACTCAGATTTAAATTTCAAGCACTAGTTCAAAAGTTACAAAATGCTTCTCACACATTATTTGAACATACCCGAAAAGTTTTTAGAAATTCATTCCAGGCACTCCAGACCTCAAAATCATGTGCTGTAAATTTTCATGGATTCATAATATTATTATATAATTAAAAAAATTACATGGAACTTACATTTCTTTAAATTCTCACCACCTCAGTTTATTACATCCCTGAATCCCACATCACAAAAACATGAAACAAAAGTGAGTGTACTGAGCACGAATCTAAGCCTCTCACTCTAATGTGCTCTCATGGAGGTTCCTGTGGTGCCAATACACACGAACTAAGGGTATTGATCACCCAAAAGGACACTCTCATGTTTATCCTCAACCTCCTAAAAAGTCGCCTCATCGTCGATTTCTAGCTTACCCCAGTCAATGATGTGTTAATGATCATGTGCGTATCTCCCCAGCTAGAATACGTGAAAAATTTCATCCATCCGATACAACTGAGGGCGATGTGCTAGGCTATAATCCAACTCACCAACTCTATTGATGACCTATAATGGTGCGATTAACCTCGAAGATAACTTGCTGCCCTGGACAAATATCTGAAAACCTCGTTGATATGAGACCCGTAGAAAAACATGGTCACTATCCTCAAACTCCAGAGGTCTCCGTATTCTGTCGTCATAAGACTTATTCCTACTCGGTGAAGTATTCATCCGCTCCTGTATTATCTTCACCTTCTCCATGGTAGCCCAAACCATAATTGGTCCCATTAGTGCTAACTCCGCTGGGTCAGTCCAACACTAAAGCGATCTGTAAGGTCGGTAATAGAGATCCTAAAAATCTTCCATCTCAATGGTGGAGTGATAGATGTTGTTGTATGAAAAATACACCAAGGGCTAGTGATCCTCACAGCTGTAACCGATGTTGAGGACACCAGAACACAACATGACCTTGAGGGTCTAAATTGTCTGCTCAGTCTGGCCATCCGACTAAAAATGGAAGGCAGTGCTTAGACAAAGCTGTTCCCCAAAAGCGTGCTGCAACCCATTCCAAATATAGGAAGTGAAACATGTATCATGATCAGAGACAATTATTTTGGGTACTTCTTGAAGTTGCACAATCTCATACACATAGAAACATCATAATCTCTCTATAGAACCCTGCTCTCTGATTCGTAGGAAGTTGGCCCACTTGGTGAGTCAATTGAAGATCACCCAGACAAAATCATGACCCCTAGTTGTATGTGAATTTCCTATCACAACATCCATGGATATCTCATCCCACTTCCACTCTGGGACCTCTAAAGGTTGAATGAATCCTGTTGGTACCTGATGTTGCACCTTAACTTACTGACATGTGAGGCACCGAGAGACATACTCTGATACTTCTTACTTCATTCCTGGCCACTAGTGTAGTCGTTGGAGGTCTTGGTAAATCTTCACCACACCTAGATGTATCGCTAGAGGTGATGTGTAGAACACCCTCAACAATTCCTCCTGAAGCGACACATGTACGACGGTACGTCCTCTAAAAAGGATGATGTGATCCCGATATTCATTAAATCCATCAGGTGCATGTCATGTGGAAATATGAGCATGTTGAGCCTCACAGTCAGTGTCCCTACACTGTGCCTCCCAGACTCACTGAATGAGTGGGTGGGTGACTGTATGAGTCTGATGAAATGTTTCCCCTTCTCGGCCAAAAAGGATATCTGCAAAGCATCCAGCTACTTCTTCGCCTCACTTGGTAGTTGTATACTAGATATCTTATTGGGTGTATCTCCTAAAATGTTCCCCCTCCCATGATTATAGACTATCTTGAAGTCATAGTCCTAGAGTAACTCAAGCCAACATTGTTATCTCAGGTTCAGGTCCTTTTAAAAGAAGATATACCTTAGACTCTGGTGATTAGAGTAAATTGTATAATGCTCAAAAATCTGATAGTTTCGCCACATATTAAAAGTGAAGACCACTACTGATAACTCAAGGTCATGGTTAGTGTAGTTCTTCTCATGTTTTCTCAGCTATCGTGAACCATATGCGATAAATTCTCACTCATACATCAGGACACATCTGATTATGGTCCCTGATGTGTCGCAGTATACTATGTACCCAACGCCCTCCTCCGAACGTCTCAAGATTGAGGCACTAGTCAACCGCTACCTCAGCTGCTGAAAATAACGATAGTATCTGTCTGACCACATGAAGGGTTTCCCCATCTATGTCAATGCTGATAAAGGTGCCGCAACTATGGAAAAATCTGGCACAAATCTCTGGTAGTATCTGGCCAAATCCAGGAAACTCCGTCCCTTTGTCACACTCTTGGGTGGCTCCCAAGAAGGTACAGCCCCAATCATCATTGGATCCATCACAAAACCAGCCTCCGAGATGACATGTACCCGAAAATGAACCTCTCGGATCCAGAACTGGCACGTGTAGAGATTACCATAAATCTAGTCCTCTCCGAGTGTGTCCAGAACTACCTGCAAATGACAGGCATGCTCCTCCTCAGTAGCTAAGTAGATCTGAATGTAATCGATGAAGACTACTAAAAAGAGATCAAGGAATGGATGACTGATCCAGTTCATGAGTCCCAAGAACACTGTTCGAGGGTTGGGCACACCGAATGGCATAACCAAGAACTCGTAGTGGCCATACCGACATCCGAAAGTCGTCTTCTACACATTCTTACCTCGTACTCTGAGCTGGTGATAGCCTGACCTGGGGTCTATCTACGAGAACCACCATGCCCCCTTCAGCTAATCAAAGTAGTCATTAATCCTAAGAAGTGGGTACTTTTTCTTCATGGTCACCTAGATTAGGCATTGATAGTCAACATAAAGTCTCAAGCTCCCATCTGCCTTATTGTAGAACAAAATCAGGGCTACCCAAGGAGAAATAATGGTTCGTATGAACCCCTTCCCCTGTTAGTCCTCCAGATGTACCCGTAGCTCATGAAGATCCACAGGAGCCATCCGATACACTGGTGTATATATCGACACCATCTAGGGGTACAAGTCAATGTAATAGTCCACCTCTCTTCGAGGAGGTGAACTTAAAACATCATAAGGTAAGACATCAGTGTTCTGGTCCACCACTACAGGATAACTCGTACTCTCCACATCAACCACTCTAAGGGTAAGGCTAGCCAACTAATGTGTGATTGACTGTACTCTTCTCCGGGTAAGTCAATCTTCGGCTGCTAGGGATCCTTTTTTTCCGGTGAAGGTAAACCTAGTCCAATCAGTGCAAACACACTACACTTATCACCTAATAGAGTCGATATGGGTATTGACTATAGATAATTAACACATACCAAAGATGACATTGTAAGGCCTCTATGCCACTAGTAGGAGAACCAAGATAAAGCTCTCTCCTTATAGAGTAAGCTTATACTGCCAGGACTAGTGTGTAATCATCAAATCCTCTCCCATAAGACTCTCTAGCCATAAGGATCGAGCCAACGGCTCCACTGAAATATTCGAGCTCCAAATGAGGGGAGTGGCAATAAAATAATTAATGGAACATGTGTCTATAATTACTGCAACTAATGTGGTGTAGGTACATATCGTACCTTTTATCATCTTGAGAGCACCATGGTCGTAGTTCTCAGCTGCCCGGAGTAGATCTCGCCATTGTCCACCTACTCCTTGTTTTTGGGGTGGACCACATAGTGGTGGTTGCGGTAATATCTCAAATCATCTCCCACCACCAACTACATGGCCACCTCCTCTGCCACGTCTGCCTGCTCCCTAGGGACCTCCTCAGTCAAACCTCTATCCCTTCTTGAGCGGTCCTTAAACAGTCTGTTGATCATCCGTATGGTGGGGCGGACAGTCAAGTGCCATGTGACCCTACCCATCATATGCATAACTTTGTCTGCTCCTTTCATGACAGGCTCTATCTCAGTTTCCCTACACAACAGACCCTAAATTCTATGGTCATCCACTTGTAGGTCTGGTGTTCTTAGACCACTAGAACATTTGTGCGCTAGTAGCTCCAGAAGACTCTACTATGTGACTCTCGGTGGTGGGTCTCGCAGATGGAGACTGCTCAACAAGAAAAATCTTTACTATGAGGGCTCGCTCTAACACCCCCTCCTGCGTCGGTATGCTGAGAGAAATCATTGAAGCCCTGATCTCCCGCCATAGTCCCTACTCGAAGGTCCAAGCCCTGAATAATTGGTCCCACACCATATCATAGGAGTAGCATAAGATGTCTATGAACCTTGCTGAGTACTGAGCCACAATCATGCCGCCCCGATGTAGATGAAGTAGTTCTTATATGCGCATTGCACAGAATGTCTCTAAGACAAACTCTACCTGAAACACGTTCTCCAAGTCTGCCCAGAAAAATGCCACCTCGTCCTGAACCTAGAGCATCTATCTCTACCATCTGTCGGTTGTTGCCTATAAGAGACTAGCGGCAAGGATCACCACGATATCAACTTCTGTCCCTTGTAGTTAGAAGACTCTCACTAAAACCTCCATCCAATACTCACCCGCTTGTGATTCTATATCACCCCTTATCCTGAGTGGCCTCTGGCAATGGAACTCGTGAAACCCGCTTAATTGGCGGGAAATCTTTGTAGATGGGGTTGGTGGCGTCAGTGGCCCAATGCGTAATGGTACCACTGGTGCCTCCGCTGGTGCCTCTACTGATAAAGGTCCCTACACCGAGGCCTCGTTGCTCTGTGGGATGTCATCACATACTCTTCCCGAAACCCCAGATGGCTATCTGGGTATAGGCATCCTAAAAAAATAGGTGTTCCATGGTCAATAAGTTATACCTGGTGAGATGACTCAATAAATCACAATGAAAACATTTCAAAACACACACATAATTTTGGTTTTTGTGCACTAAGTCAGAAATCAGAAGAATGGGTCCCGTGGTATGGATACATCGGCCACTAGACCAACAATGGATTCCCAAAACTGATACCCACCCTCATAACACTAAACACTATTTGCATTAAACGATCAAAGTAAAATTTTTACAGTAGAACCGACTCCTTTGAAACCAATTTTTCACAACCCGTCCCATGGGGCCCATGTTATAACTACCCCAAGCTTTCCATCCATGGGCCAGGGGCTGGTGAGTAGCACCAAAAGGCGTATTCCCTAAAACTAGGAAGGCATTTCTTTATAACCTATAAATTCACATAACTAAGAACAAAATAGGATATATGAATAAAGTAAAACTATGAAAACCCAAGACCTTGTGCTTCTTGGTATGGTAATTTCTAGGTATTTTATATTGTCTATTACTTAAGAAAAACTTATCTATTATGGAAAAATAATAATATAATGCAGTGAAATAAGCACATGGAATGGATGCAAGGAGGTTTATTCAAATAAAAAAACACTATTGTTTACAACACACTGAGATCAAATGAGTAAATAAACTAAACAAAGATACTTATTAAAAATATTATTTAGATTACAGAGAGACATCCCAAAATAATGAGAACCCTGAGATGATAACAAGGGTCCTTATCATCCGCCATAACAAGAATAATAACGGCTAGAACCACTACGGATACACTAAGCACCAAAGTTATGATGTGAACCATCTTCATCAATAAACATTAGTGTCAGGACACTCTAAGTTCTAGATTTATAAGACTCTAATGTTACTGTTACCTTGGGAAACCATGTAGCTCCAACGACTATAAATATAGGTGTTGGCCTCATTGGTCAATTAAGTGAAAATTTATAAGAATATTTGAGTTCATTAGGTAATTAAGTTATGAGTTGGGAGAAATGATAAACCTAAACCTAACCATGAACATTAAATAGTTATAGAAGAATGTTTTGAATTATACATAGATAGTTTTTAAAATTAATAAGAAATGAAAATCATGTTGCAATTAACTCAAAAACGTTGTAAATATTTTTATTCAGCGCCTTAAGCTATGTTTAAATATTTGTTAATTGAATTATATGTTTTAAGTCATATTATGTTTTGACCACTAAAGCCCTAATATAAGAATTATCATGAAATTTATAAATCTTTAATATAGTGATTATAAAAAACCTTACAAAACACATAAGAGAGATAGTGTGTGTTGTATACATTAACCTTAAAAATTTTAATAAAATCCATGTTTCGAAAAAATGTAAATTTCTATATAGTAATACCTCCCTAAAACTTCATGCTTCTAGGTTATGTGTTTTTTATAAAACAAAATTGGGCCCATAAGGGCCATCCCTTTATTGTCCATGCCAAGGGAGGAAGCTCACTCATGGTGGCCAGGCCTGGCCCTCAACCCAATACAGGGCCAGCCTGAGATCATGCATCGGTCACTCGAGGAGAGCACAAGAGAGAGAGCATGCATTGATCATTTGGGAGCGCACGTGTGCATGCAGCACGGGCGCAAGGCTACGTGGGATGGAGTTGACCGAGGCATGTGGGGGAGGTGGAGGCCCATGTATAAGGCCTCTCGAGTGTGTGCTTTGTTATTACCAACATTGCAGGAGGCTGACGCTTATAAGGAAAGATAAATCGTCTTCCCGTTTCAATGTGGGAACCGAATTTTTGGGCGAGATGAGATCCTGGCCATCGGATCGCGACACGTGTGATCTGAGCCACTGATCTCGATCTCACATCCTGGTTTCAAAAAAACACTGCATATCACTATGTTTATGGGATCCGTCCGATCATTCTCTGATTAAATATGAGCCATACTTACCTTTCTAAAACAAGGTCGTACCCCAGCCCTCAGATCAAGTCAGACGTGATCTGGACCAACAATTCTCCTTCGGGTTTTTTCCAGTGTCAATGTCTTCTTCCCTGTGACATGTCCTGAAATAGTATCCATACACCTTTGTTTTTATCACCGTTTTCTTCACTCCTACTACCGTCGGACCCTCCACACTCCCGGTTTCCATATAAGTGTCTTTACCTGGTATTGTTTTTAAGAAAAGTGGCCTCAGATCCCTTCTTCATTCATTATAGGTATAATTTATAAACCATCATTTGAGGCATTCAAAGGACCTCTCGGCTCCTTGCACCAAGCATTCAGTGGACCTTGAATCTTCCTCTTAGGTTTCCAGTGTCATCTCGAGCTTCTCATCCTCCTCCTCATGCTAATGTAAGGGATTATCTTTGTCTTGCTTTAGATATGTATATACATATATACCCACAAAGGGAAAACCTTATATCCAATAACTTATGTTTATATAAATATGGATATATATATATAGTATAAATAATGTTTTTTGGGGAGTAAAATTTATCTTTCATGCTCTAGTTTTAGGTTGTGAGTTTATATATCAATATACATATATATAAATGTGTAAAAAAATATACATCACCTTATGGTTTGAGTTTAATTGCTTATGTAAGAGTCGCAAGATCTAGAATTTATGGGGTATTAATGGACCCCAAGTACAAACGCCCCATGAATTTTTTTTATTAATTAATGATATAATTGGTTGTATATATATTTATGCGTAAATAAATATATATATATATAGGTATAATATACAAAACCTACAATTTTTCATAAACATTATATACTATGGTTCAATAATTCTATATTTAGTTTTAAATTATCAAGGATGTAAATGGTTGGAGTTACCATGTGCAGGAGGATCTTTTATCTAATTATGTATGTTCTTATATGAAAATAATATGATATTATTTCGGTTTTAAAAGGGAATTTAATAATTGTACCCTAATAATTAAATCCATGTTTTTTATAATTTTCAGGCGTTAAAGTAACTTCAAATGAGAACCTTGTGTATACATGTGGTGTGTAATTATTTCATTTTATGTGTTTAGTTCACGAATATATATTTTGGAAGATTGTGGATTTGTGTCCATAAGAACTCATTACTCTTCACTTTTATAGAAAATCGATAACGTTAAATGTTGGAGTCCTATACATTTTTGTTTTGACATTTAATATAGTAAACAATGGTTTAATAAATACTAAAGATTGAAATAATGTACATTTAGTAAATAACATGAAATGATATGTTTTCCTCTTTATTTATTGTGTTATGTTTATCGTTTTATTTAATCATGAATTCTCTTGATTAATATGGTTATGGACTTTGTTATTTTAAGAAATCAAAATGGAATTTCATGAGTGTATTCACCTATAAATTTTAATAATAATCTGAGTTACCTTGGCCTAAATAAATTTCAGTTGAGTTTATTTTTCTTTAAAGTTGTAGGATCATGAATAAAATATATTAACAACCCCTAAGCATGAGCATCCCATGAAAATGGAATTATTTTTATTCTTTTTCATTAAATGAATATACGGTGATATACACATACATTTATTTATATGAAAGATGATAAACATAATATACAAAACCCATGGTTTTGAATAAATGTCATATACCCGGGATAATGATTTTCCGAGGTTGGTTTATTAAAAATAAAAAATGCATGCAGTAATTTAATACATGATTATGAATGTTTTACACCACTTGAAGCCCTGATCATGGTTTTCCAAATGATTCTTTTTAATATGCTTAGTTCATGATTATATATATTGAATGCTTATAACTTCACAAACATGTGATCTAGTTACCCTTTTCTCTTTATGATAAATGATAATGTTTAAGGTTGTGTGTCATACTTCTAAGATTTAATGTGCAATGTTTGGGGTGAATGTGAGTTTGGTACCCCATATTAAGGGTTAAGTTATTCCTTTATTTTTTATGTTAAAACTCTCCTCATTACTTTGTTATGTGTGTTATCGAATAATATGATTCTATAATTTTTTATTTTATGTGACCAAGTTATTAATTATTTTATGTTTGGCATCACAGGTACCTTTAGCATAAGTACTAATTAATAGAATTACCAAACAATTAATTTGTTTTGTAGACACACTACATATGATTAATAGTGGGTGTTTGTAATATTAAAATTTTTCCGAGTTTATGGATTTAATTGTTCAAGGTGGTGTGGGACACCTAGGATAAAATGAAAGGTGAATTAAGAAACCAAGTAGGTAAAAAAATTGGGATGTTATGTAATTTAATAAATCAAAGTGTATTGTGCATTTAAATTTAGATGTAAGATGAATTAATTGGACTTATTATGTGATAGGTGGGGCCTGCTATAGCCCCGTGATGCATTGGTAGGTCTCATGAGAAAACTAGCAGGGGAATTGGCCGAGGCCTTTCCCTACTATGAGTTATAGATTTTTGGCTAAGGCCTTAATCACTAGAGGGCTTGGCTGGGGCCTTGACACAGTCCAGCATATGAATTTTCCTCATTGTTAATATGTAATTTAATTAACCAGAAAAATATTCATCTAGAAGAATTTTTGGTTAAAAGAGCTTATGGATTTACGGCCGAGTTGTTAAATCATTAGACGTCTTGGCCAAGGCCTTGATAAGATGTTTCATAATGCCCTACTGGTTCACATTACTCATTATGTGTATGTTAATTACCTAACCATATAGGAATTGGACTAGTTGAATTTTCATGGTTGAGAACCATTACTTATAAGTAATCAGAAAAGTAAAAGTTTATGCACAACTCTAGTCATTCATCAAACATAACTGTTTAATTTGTGCTTAAATATATTCTTAGGTCATACATGTTAGAATTTATTTTATTCAGCATCCCTCTATTTGAATGTTATATCCTTATATATCTGATATCATGTTTTAATTGAGCACCATTATGACATGAACATGTGATATATCTTTTATTTAAGGGAATGTTTTGTGATGTTTTGTAAAGATTGTTTTCAAAATTATTAATGTTTATTTTAAAACCCCTTACTGGGAATTCGTATGCTCGCCCTACATTTTAAATGATTTTTTTTCAGTTATCAGTCATGTCTTTAATGGTGTTTCAGAATGCACCTTGATTCCTAGAACCTGAACCTCATGATCTTATGTACCATGAGACATGATGTGATATTTGTAATTAATGTAATGTAATAATTACGGTACATCTTGTCTCATGGGAACTGGCTATGGGAAATCGGGGGCTGGGTCCTTACAGTTGATATCAGAGGATAGGTTTAGACAATTCTAGAAAACTAGGTAATACAAATAAATAGCTATGACTTAACCTCACTAATAGAAGTTATTATATCTTTAAGATAGAAGATGAAAATGTGCCTTCCAATCTACTATCACTCCCCGCTGACGCCCTAGAGACCATTGTGACTTTAGCTAGCTGAGAGAATTTTCATTACTATGCTAATATACGCATGACATGCAAACACATGAATTAGGTGTCAATCTCACCATTAGTGCTTCAGCAAACACGAGGGTTTGTATTGGATTACCTTATTATGATTATGACCCTACATCCCTCTTATGTGTGTCGGGGAAGGTACCATGATAGTCTTTTTCGAGTGTTCATGGAGAGCGAGGACTTCAGCTTTATGGCCCTCGACACATTTCAAGATGATGATGCTACCAGTGACCTTCGAGAATCCTATCTTTTTCAAATCTTGAACTATGGCCCCTGAAGCCAGTTGTTTGACTTCAGAATGTTAGAAGAAGAGTCCACCCGACTGTATTGTCGAAAACAAGTGTATTTTGATGTCTCCAAACTTCATACCCCTTCTACTACACTCAGGAGTTGTCATAAGTTCCCCCTTGAGTATAACCCTGAATGCTCGGCCTGTGATTCGTTTGATGAAATAAGGAGTTTTGATTCTCATTGTGGAGTTCATGATGTGGGTCACTAAGGGAACTATGAAACTAATGTTTAGTAATAAACTATCGTTTTATTAAAATATTATCTTTTCCATTCCTTTCATTACAATATCTAAACATTCAAAGTAAATTATGATGAACATGTTTTCATATGTCCTGAATAACAAATATCTCATATCTACCTGATGATATGTTTGAGGATATCTTAATCAAAACTTGCGATGTGGACAATTATTCTTACCAAAACCTACGAGGATCATGCCAACTCATGTTTGGATTGTCCAAAATCCGGAAGATCCTTTGTTCCTATCAAAGGAATGACTATGTCTTCGACTTCATCGCCTTTACCCAACTCCCTTATTATAGGTGAAGGGGGAGATACTTCAAGGGTCTTTTTCAGTGTTTCACTCTGGAACAGTATTTTTCCCCCACAGTATGTTTCCATGTGACTGACCAAGATGGGTACCTCAGAGTAGCCATTATGTTCCAAATCATAAACCTTATTCTACTTAACCACATCATTCCAATCAAATATCTCAAGCAAGATATAGTCTGTAAGGGCATCAGAGAAAAAGTTCATTCGGAAATATCCAAACTTTTTACCACTTGAGCTTCCCTATGGAAGCCTGAGTGTAGGATGCATGGGCCGGAGTTCAAAACGTACTGCTCAAGGTGTATCTTGGCCAGAGAAGCAGATGAACTGAATACCAACCTGGGTATTCCATTAACCAAGAAGAATCTCCTATTTTGGTGATGATAATCATCTGCGAATTTTTTTTCCTACTTGTTAATAGAATTGCGAGGATGTAATTCATTGTAGGGGGGATTGTTGTGACACCCCAAGTACTTGTGCTTCTTGTAATGGTAATTTCTATGTATTTTGCATTGTCTATTATCTAGGAAAAACATATCTATTATGGAAAAATAATAATATGATGCAATGAAATAAGCACATGAAATTGACGCAAACATGTTTATTCAAATAAGAACACTTTAGTGTTTACAAAAAACTGAGATCAAGCGCGGAAATAAGTTAACCAAATATACTTATTTAAAATACTATTAGGATTATAGGGAGACCACCCATAATAATGAGAACCTAGAGAAGATGATAAGGGTCCTTAGCATCCACCATTACGAGCATAAGAACATCCAAAACCACTATAGCCACACTAAGCACCAAATGTATGATGTGAAATATCTTCTTCAATCAACACAAGGGTCAGGAAACTCTATGTTATAGATTTATAAGACTCTAATGTGACCATTTCCTTAGGAAATTATTGAACTCAAATGGCTATAAATATATCAGTTGGCCTCATTGGTCAATTATGTGAATACTTATAAGGATATTTGAGTTTATTATGTAATTATGTTATGAATTCAGACAAATGATAAAACTAAACCTAACCACGAACATTAAAAGGGCATAGATGAATGTTTTGAATTATACATTGATAGTTTTGAAAAGTAATAAGAAATGATAAAAAGTTTCAATTAACTCAATGGTGTTGTAAATATTTTTATTCAGTTCTTTATGTTGTGTTTAAATATTTGTTAATTAAATTATATGTTTCTAATCGAATTATGATTTAACCACTACAACAATTATATAAGAATTATCATTCAATTTATTACTCTTTAATATAGTTTTTATAAACATCCTTAGAAAACACTTAAGAGAGATAGTTTATGTTGTAGACATTAACCTTAAAACGTTTAATAAAACCCATGTTTTAAAAAAGGAAAATTTCTATATAGTATTACTTCCCTTAAACTTTATACTTCAAGGTTAATTTTTTTTATAAAAAAAATTTGGGCCCATAAGGGCCAACCCTTTATTGGCAGACCAAGGGAGGCATCTCACTCATGGTGGCCAAGCCTGGCCCACAGCCCAAGCCAGGGCCAGCCCGAAATCGGGCATAGGTCACTCGAGGAGCGCACATGAGAGAGGGGATGCATTGGTTATTCGGGAGCACAAGTGTGCACGCAGCACGAGCACAAGGCCATGTGGGCAAGGGTAGGATAGGTCCTATGGGGTAGGTAGATGCCCCAGTATATGGCTCTTGAGTGTGTGATGTGTTATTAACAGTAGTGAGGGAGGCCAAAGCATATAAGGGAAGTGAAATCGGCTTCCTGTTTCTATGTGGGAACCGAGTTTTTGGGAAAGATAAGATCCTGGCCGTCGGATCGCAACATGCGCGATCTGAGCCACTAATCTCGATCCCGCTTCCGGCTTTAAAAAAATCGTGGCATATCTCTACGTTTATGGGAGCTGTCTGATCAAACTCAGATTAAATCTGAGTCGTACTTACCTTTCTAAAACACAGTCGTACCCCATCCCTCAGATCAAGTAAGACGTGATCTGGACCATCCATTCTCCTTTCGGTTTTCTCTAGCCTCACTTTCTTCTTCCCCGCAGTGTTCCATGAAATAGTATCCATACACCTTTGTTTTTATCACTGTTTTCATTACTCCTACAGCCGCTGAACCCTCCACACTATCGGTTTCCACAAAAGACTATTTCCCCAGTATTTTTTAAAGGAAAGTGGACTCGAATCCCTTATTCATGTAGTATAGGTATAATTTATAAAACCTCATCTGAGGCATTCAATGGACCTCTCGGCTCCTTGCACCCTGATTTCAGCGGACCTCGACTCTTCCTCATAGATTTCCAGTTCCATCCCGATCTTCCCCTCCTCGTCCTCAAGAAAAGGTAAGGGGCTTGCTTTGTTATTCTTTAGATATGTATATACATATATACCCATGAAGTAAAAACCTAATATCCAATCACATATGTTTATATAAATATGTATATATATATATAGTATAAATAAGGTTTTTAGGGGAGAAATTTTTTTCTTACATGCTCTGGTTTTATGTTCTGGGTTTATATATAAATATATATCTACGTGTAAACAAATATACCTCACCTTATGGTTTGAGTTTATTTTCTTCCTTAAGTGTTACAAGATCTTGAATTTATGTAGTATTAATGGACCCAATGTACAGACGCCCCATGAAAATTTATTTATGACTTAAAGATATAATTGTTTGTATTTATATGTATGCGTAAATATATATATATATATATATATATCTAATATACATAACCTACGGTTTTGAATAAATTTTATATACTCAGGTTAATGAATTATAAGCTAAGTTTTAAATTAATAAGGTAGTAAAATGGTTGGAGTCCCCTTGTGCAGAAGGATCTTATATCGAATGATGTATGTTCTTATATGAAAATAACATGATATAAATGTGGTTTTAAAAGATAATTTAATAATTATACCATAATAATTAAATCCATGTTTTTGATAATTTGAATGCTTTAAAGTAACATCGAATGAGAACCTTGTGTATACATGTGGCATGCAATTCTTTAATTTTATGTGCTTAGTTCATGAATATAGATTTTGAAATCTTTTGGCTTTGTGTTCAAAAGAACTCATTACTCTTCACTTTTATAGAAAATTGATAACAATAAAAGGTGGGTTCCTATACATTTTTGTTTTGAAATTTAATTTAGTAAACAAGGGCAAAATTAAATCAAAATATTAAAATAATGAATTTTTAGTAAACTGCATGAAATGATATGTTTTCCTCTTTATTTATTATGTTATGTTTTTCTTTTTATTTAATCATGAATTATCTTGATTAATATGGTTATGGAATTTGTTATTTTAAGCAATCAAATTAGTATTTCATGAGTGTATGCACCTATATGATTTAATAATAATCTGAGTTAATGTGGCCTAAATAAATTTCAGTTGAGTTTATAGTCCTTTAAAGTGGTAGGATCTTGAATAAAATTTATTAACAAACCCTAAGAATGAGCATCCCATAAAAATGGAATAATTTTGATTCTTTTTTACTTAAACGAATATACAGTTATATACACATACATTTAAATATATGAAAATGTATAAACGTAATATACACAACACTCAGTTTTGAATAAATGTCATATGCCCGGGATAATGATTTTTCAAGGTTGGGTTAATGAAAAGACGAAATTCATGGAGGCATTTAAAACATGATTATGAATTTTTTACACCACATGAAGCCCCAATAATGGTTTTCCAAATTTTTCCTTTTAATATACTTAGTTTAGGAGTATAGATATCGAAATCGTATAACTTCATCAGCATGTGATCTAGTTACCCTCTACTCTTGATGTTATGTGATAATGTTTAATGTTGTGTGTCTTACTTATAAGCTTTAATGTGTAATAATTGGGGTTAATGTGATTTTGGTAACCCATATGAAGGGTTAAGTTATTCCTTTATTTATTATGTTAAAATTCACCTCATTACATAGTTATGTGTGTTATTGAATAATATGATTCTAGACTATTTCATTTTATGTGATGAAGTTAGTATTTATTTTATGTTTGGCATCACAGGTACCCTTATCCTAAGTACCAATTAGTGGCTTAACCACACAATTCATTTGTTATGTTCCAGACTCAATATATATGCTTAAAAGTGGATTTTTGTTATATTAAACTTATTCTGAGTTTATGGATTCAATTGTTCAAGGTGGTGGGGGACACCTTGCATAAAATGAACGAAGAATTAAGAAACCAAGGTGGTAATACTCTTGGATTTTTATGTAATTTAATAATTGAAAGTTGATTTTGCACATCAATTTATAGGTATGAAGAATGCATTGGACTTATTATGTGATGGGTGGGGCCTGTTATAGCCCCTTGATGCATCGGTAGGTCTCATTAGATAACTAGAAGGGGAATTGGCTGATGCCTTTCCCAAATATGAGTTATGGATTTTTGGTCGACGCCTTAATCCCAAGACGTCTTGGTCGAGGCCTTGACATAGTCTAGCATATTAATTTTCCTCATTAAGAATATGTAATTTAATTAACTAGAAAAATATTTGACTAGCAGAATATTTGGTTAAAATAGATTATGGATTTTCGGTCGAGACCTTAAATCATTAGACGCCTTGGCCTAGCCCTTGATAAGATGCTTCAGAATTACCTATAGGTTCACTTTACTCATTATGTGTATGTTAATTACCTAAACAGATAGGCATTCGACTAGTAGAATTTCCATGGTCAAGAACAATTACTTATACGTAATCAGATAAGTAAATTTGTATGGAATGTTATGTATATAACATTCAGTGATTTTAGAATTTGATGATTGAAATGAAAGAGATTACCTTTATGCGCAACTCTATTAATTCATCACACTTAACTATTTTATTTGTGCTTACATATATTATTATATCATACATGTTAGAATTTATTTTATTCAGATTGACTCTATTTTAATGGTGTATCCTTATAGATCTGATTTCATGTTTTATTTGAGCACCATTATGACATGAACATGTGATATAACTTTTATTTAAGAATACTTTTTTTGAAGTGGTTTAAAGAATGTTTTCAAAAGTTTTAATGGTAATTTTAAAACCCCTTACTAAGAATTCATATGTTCACCCAACATTTTTAATGAATTTTTTTTCAGGTATCAGTAATGTCTTCAATGGAGATTCAAAATGCCAGTGGTTTCTCAAACCCTGAACCTCATGATCATCTGTAGCTTGAGACATGATGTGATATTTTAATGAATGTAATGTAATAATTATGGTACATCATGTCTCATGGGAACCAGCTCTAGGAACTTGAGGGCTGGGTCTGTACAAAAACTATATTGTAAACATGGTGTGTATATAATGAAAAAGGGACAGAATACAAGCCCAACTGGAAAGTACAAGAAAACTATAAAGTACAAGTAATCTAGAACAGCTCCAATGAACACCCGCAAACGATCCTACCTGAACAGTAGGTTCAACTCTAGAACAGTCGTCACTAGGGTACACCTCGTCTAATGTACACCTCCAAGATACCTCTAGTCTTGGTACCCTCAGCCACGATTAATGTTGTATGTCATCTGCACCAAACACAATAATGTGCGGGAATAGCCAGTGTAGGGGTGAGTATAATGATACTCAGTAGGGACCTCGATACCCTCAAAGGTCTCACAAAATCCACAAAGGGTAAACCAAAAATCATGAAAACAACTCACAACCCTACTTAGGTATATGCACGTAGATATACCTAAGTTATCGAGTGAACCAATCTCAGTCATGATGAAACACAAGGCCTATCTCAAAATCCCAATGCTCAACTATCCCATGAAGGAAAGATTATCACGATGGTAACACCACAAAGGATAGTACCAAAAAGGTAATTCCACAAAAGAAAATACAACAATGTTGTCTCCATGAAGGTTAGTACCACAATTGTAACGCCACAAATAAGAATACCACAAAGGAATCACCACAACGGTATGCATCACAAAGGTAAACCAAACATATGATTACTACACAGGTAAAGAATCATCTGACATCATATATAACATATGTACCGATGTAATTATGATTAGATGTAACTATTGAATCGTCTTACTCTGTTAAGGGGAAGAACCATGTTGGATCCTAAATCGTCAGACCCACGTATGATCCTACTACAGCAGAACTGCATAGGATCCTAGAGTAATCCTAGGTGGACCCCTAGAGAAGATCCATGTTAAATACTAGAACGCAGACCAACATAGGATCCCATGCATAGACCCACGTAGGGTCTTATGGAATAGACCCACATAGGATCCATTTCTCATCCTACATCCAACTACATGGTTCCCGCACTAAGCTCGCTTGACTCAGGGAGAGTCCACTCCTCAAGCCCCAGTCTAAAAATACAACTACCATGAAGTCCCATGAAGTTTTATCCCAAAGGACCACCATATAATAGGGATCTCAATGCAATAGACAGTGTGTCAATTTGATGCACGTTATGTTAGTTATTGGCCATTTAGTTTTGAGGGCCTGATTGGATTCATGTTCGATCCATCCCATCCACAACCCAACATTATCCAAAACTCAAATGGGATATACCAAAAGGACTGAATCGATCTAAGGTTCTTGTCACTGTAGATGGTTTGTCAAACAGACGCATGTATCTCATGTTATGACCAAAATATTGGAAAAGGGTCGAAGATGGTCTAGGTCCAGTCCCACCCAGTCGAACCGACCTGGCTCAACTTGCCGGTGTGGACCACGATGGGTGGCCTGCTGGCCCACAGCTGGGTGTCCACACGGTGGGGTCCACCCTAGCCGCCACCCAAGGGGGAGCCGCCCCTTGGGTACCCCGAACGGCTTAGACGTTCGGGATGGATAGCCGACCGGCCGGTGCCACGTGGAGCTAGCAGGTGACCCGCGGGACCCAAGGTCTACCTCAGTTCCCTGGCTGGCTGGACAGCCAGCCCACCCGCGCAGCGCTGTCACATGCCACGCCACCACCGATGGATGACAACTAGCCTTCTGTCCTTCTTCACCGTCAGAGCTTTGTGTCACTTCTCCTGCATGCCCAGCGGCGTAGTCGCACGCCGCCACCTACTTCTCACGGTCGGCCATGCTCTTTCCGCCGCCTTAGCTCTGCCACAACCGATGAGCCACTTCACTTATCTATTGGCACGGTCATGCTACCGATTTCCTCAAGGAAGACCGAAGTTTCGACAGCTCTTCCCGACCCCACCGGTGCCGGTCGCCGGCACGGGTTGCCGGTGACGTTCCTCAAGGCACTAGGTGTGCCCCGGTGGCACATTCTTCATTCCAAAAACACCAGAAATCGACTCGGAACGTCTCCATCGAATCAAGACCATAATAAACCACAAAGGTTGTGGATAGGATGGTCTATGTTCATTTTGCGTACACCCTTCGCATTAGAATGGTAGGAAGCGGCATAATTATTCTTAAATCAAGAAGATTGAAAAGAATAGGGTAAGGGGTATTCAAAATAACATTCCCTACCTCGATGGCTTATTGAATTCAGCGAGGATAAGAATGTAAAGACTATGGTTTATCATCATTGAATACGTTCCTCGTTGGAGATCCTTCAACAGAGATCTTCATTGGAGAAAGCGTTCTTCATTGGAGAGATTGTTTCTTCGTAATTATCCCATGCTCTCCTTTTCCAACAAATCCCCCAACCAAGAGGTGAAATGAAAAATTAATAAATCATGTTTTTCAATTTAATTAAAGTTGGAACATTAATTAAATTGAATATGGCACATTAACTATGTGAATTCTATGGGTTTCCCACACTTTAATTGGGAGTTCGGGTGGTCCCCCCCCCCCCCCCCCCACCAAGAATTCAAAATGGTGGTTTACAATAAAATAAAAAAATTTATTTGTTTTATTTTTTTCATCACCCAGGAAAATATAAAAAATAGCTGCCACCTTCAACCCACTATGGTCAAGGTGAAGGTATCCTTAAGTGAATAACGACGTTGCGAGTTCAACGGTGTCCTCTAATTTAAATTTTGAGCACATGTTCAGAAGTTACAAAACATCGCTCGCACTTTTACTGAACGTACATGAAAAAAAGTTTATATATACATTTTGGGCACTCTGGGCCTTGGAATCACATGCCGTATATATTCACTGAATCTTTATATTCCCATATAATTAAAAATAACATGGAATTTTCAGGTCTTTACAGAATTACTCAAATAAATCTGGTGAATGTTAGTCAACATAAACATTCTTATTAATGAAAGTAGATTACTGATAATTCATACATTCCACAATAAATTAAAAAAATCTTAAACAATTGTCATTAATTTGGATAATGGAAAAAAATAGTATATCCTAGTCAGCTGATTATAAAATATATATTTAAATAATAAGGCTTGTTTAAGTAAAACATATTTTCAATGGATTTTATTGTAAAAATTATGGTTGTGGTCACTGATAAATAGATATACAATAAAAATATCATTAAATATATTCTCCGTGAAAATTTTATTTCAATTTTGATTTTTTCCATTTTAAATTAAATGTGAAAAATAAATTTAGAGTATTATTCATTGAAAATTAATTTGGAATATCTCTAAAAATGATTTAAAAAATTGAGTGGTCAAGATAGTGAGAATATCTATACATGAATTATAAGTTACAAAAATAGTTTTTATAATTTTTTGATAAAAATATATATGTTATTTGGCTGGAAAATAAATATGTTGATTCCATTCAAAGAAATGGTAAAATGAAAAACAAATTTTAAAAAATCACTGGATCAGGGGAAAGTTGGTCCTCGATATAACTTATATAAGAAATTAAAGAAACATAGTGAACTGTTTCATTGGGTTATTACGAAATCAAGAAAACATTTCACCACAGATATCTATATTATGAATTGAAGTAAAATAATCTAGGTCCATAAAATATCACATCATGTACATTTCTAAGACCACATTCTTTGAAGACACGTTTTCCACTTGGTTTTCCTCTCTATAAGAGTGTGATATTACCAGGTTGTGTTTATTAGAATTTTTGAGGCACTCAATTAAACAAGTTATAAATAACCATAGTACCCATGTGTTTTTTGTCTTTAAGGTCTTAATAAGATTCTCAAAGTATTATTTAATCCATAGTAATTTCCAATGATATTTGAAAGAATATACAATTGCATGAACTATAGCACGAAACTCTTATTCATAGGAAATTCGAATCCAAGTTTATTGATTACTGAATCCCTTGATTAATCAATGGTGTGTGTGGAATACTCCTACATAACTTGAAGGACCTTTCATTCCAAAGTCCACCCTTTATGAATTAACCATAAGCCATGAGATAATTAGAGGGATAAAAAGAATAAATTTGATATGTTTGGGATTTTTTGGTAGACCTACTAAATATAATAATCTGAAAATATTTAGATCATATTTAAAATTATTCATGTTTCTTGGTTATAGTATGATATTAGGGTAGATATCATTGTGCAGAGCCATAACTCCAATGCGTGTAGATATTTGTGCCCAATAAACTAATTTTCATTAAATAAAGAAAATAATGACTTAAATTTTTTTTAAAAAAGTTTTAAATTTTTTTGAAAACATTTCTAGATAAAATTTATTTTGATGGAAAATGTTTTTCGACTAAAGAGAGAAATGATCATTGATTTCCATAAAAACATTATCTCCATAATTTGATTTACCAATGAGCGGTAAGAAAAAACTATTACTTATATATGTTAATGAATAACCAATGGGGAGTAAAATATATTTCCATTATTTATGAAATATAAAATAATACCCAAAGGTAAACTTAGTAATAATGAATCTTCAATAATGATACGATTGTCAAACAAACCACTACTACATAGGAAATTATTTAATCATAAGATCACTGAATGAAATAACACCATATGAAACATTAAATTCCATGAATATAAAGAGGTAAATTATATATCATATCAATGTGGAAGTATATATTACATATTAAAAAACAATTCTGTGAATATGGAATATGTCTCACGAAACTAAACGTTAGATTGTAAACCCTTACCTCAGTTTCTACATCCATAATATGGGTCAAAAAACCCTACATATCATATATAGGATTATTATTTATAAATTTAAAACGATAATCTTATATATTATACCATATATTATTTACATATAGTCTTTTAAAAAAAAATTAATTGAAATTATTTGTTTAAATCATTGTTTTTTGTTGATAAATGATTAATTTTTCTTATATTCCATGGTTTAGAAATTTGATTCTATTTACATTGATAGAATTTACATCTTATAAATATTATTAACCATCATATAAATATTATATATATTTTTTATGTCTTCATTGATAGTATTTTGTAAATGATATAGGTAAATAATGGATTACACTAATCGTGATAATGATATATTAGACATATTCTAGAACGTTATTTTGATTTATCTCAATAGAATGGAAAAAAGAAAAATAAATATAAATTAAGATTTAACTAATGATTATTATTTCATATATATCACATATATTAATTATATGTATCCTTATTAAATTACATTTAAATAATTTTTGAAAAATGAATCACATCGATTAGTGAGGTGGTAGTATGCCATATAAAGGAGAAACGTTATTATATTTTAAAAAGAATTGAGAAATGAAGGAGTTTATGATAATAAAGTTGGATAATTATATTTATATCATATTATATATGTATATAACATTATGTGAAACTATGAGTCATACTGATGAAAAATGTGTTACATCAGTTCGTGAGGCGGTAGTCCACTATGCACAAAATCAACGAATTTGTTTCACATTTCATAGAAGAAGAAATGGATATATATTGTAAAATTAAGATAATTGAACATTATCATATGTTATATACTGGTGTTTTTTATTATTATTGTGAACCAAAAATTGATCGATGTTAAAAAATATTGAAAAAAGAAAGATCTTCATTAAGAAGATTACCTTGTCTAAGAGAAATATTTTTTTCGATTTTGGAATAACATGTTTGGTATTCTAGTCATGCAATAACCTATCTAATATAGATATATAAGTTTGTAAATTATTTTTATAGGGATCATTTAATCCAATCAACTTGAGAGGTTTGAAAAAGTTAGGGGAGGTTGACCCCCTCTCTAATTAAGGAGGAATAGAATATATTAAAATACCCATATATATTCAATAATGGGATGTCAGTCTCAACTGAGGTAAATAAAAAATGTAAAATTACTTGGGTGGAGGGATGACATCATCATTACAGACTTCCATGAAAAAAATTACACATTTTTGAACATGTTGTTTCATAACTTCTACGTTTCTTTATTTTCCATTTTAGTTTTTTCACAATGGAAACTAACCATTTTTATCCTTTGTAATTTATAAATTATGCCTAAAATAAAATGAGATTTGATAGATAATATGATCCTGGTGATTATAAATATGATATAAAGTTTAAAAATTAAAAATCATATGTGGATTGAATATTAATTTTACAAAACATCATGTAATATAAAAAACACCATTTTATCCTAAACCACTATAACAACATTTTCCCTCATTAGGGGTAAATATATTCAATAAAAAATTGTCCATTAAGATAAAACTTGTAATTTTCTTTAAAAAATATAAATTATATGGTAGAATATAATTATATTAGTAGTATTAAATGATTAACTATAATTAATTTTTTTATCAAATAACAGTAATGTCACTTTTGACATTAATAATTTAACTAGAATTTAAAAATTATCAAAACAAATGACAGAATAACAATAAATTGTGTTAAAAAATATAAAAAAATAATTTTTGTAATGAAAATTAATAAAATAAAATAACGAATTCACTTTATTTTTATTGTAATATTTTCGGTATCAATAATTGTACTTATAAACTAATTAAAATATTACAGAATTATAAATACATAACAATTTATAATAAATCTATTATTATAAAATTTATATATAAATGAACCTCTTATATGTAATATCTTTATCATATAAATAACCAAAAAAATAATTTCCACATAAATTTTTTGATAGTATGTGAACTCATAAATTATATATAATAACAAGAGGGTTATATTTTGTATTTTTCTTTAAATAAATATTTATATAAGTTATATTCATAGAAATGTGTCCTAAAATCTAATAAAAATAGTTCCCATAGTGATATGCGTATAAAATTTATAGTAATTATGAATTTAAAATAATTGTTCAATATAACCCTTATATGTTTTGTTTTATCCGAAATTATTTTCAGCTCTTTTTTAACAATATTACTTAATGTTTACTATTTTAACTATTCATTAATACCTACAATTATGCATTATTATTTTATAATATATATAATTTCTATTATAAACAAATAATCAATTTAAAAATATTCAATAATCATTTTTATAAAATATCAATTTAATATTAAACTTGCATATGGGATAAAACACATTTTGGTAAAGGATAAATCTTTATAATTATAAAATATTTTAACACGAAATTTTAATATTAAAATTAATAAAATAATATATATTTTATTTAAGATAGTTTAATTGAACTGATTTTAATTTAGAAACTATTATAATTCAAAATAAATTCTTTACTGGATTTAAAAGAAAAGGGTTGTTTTAAATAGATTCCATTATTTTTCACTATTAATAAAAATTTAATTTTTTTTAAATAACAAAAACTCTCTATGGTAATTTAATTTGATAAATTAGAGACTTAATATTTTTTATTAAATAAATTTTCTAATGTTTTTATTAAAATTTTTATATTATGTGTGAAAAGTTTGACTATATTACCTTTAAGAAAAATAAAGTTTCCCACAAGACATTTTATTTTTCTTAAAATTATTATTTTTTGATTTCTAATAAATTGATAAAAATTTTGAATTAATTTAAAACAAGTTTAAACAATATATTTTTAATAATTTAATTTCTCTTATTTATACCCACCAAGTTAATGGGTATGTTATATTGGCCATGATTTAATACTTATATATTAATAGAGTATCATGTTTCATTTGAACCTAGTGTTTCCTGAAACACAAGATATATAAGATATTTAAATTTTCTAAAGGAAATATATTGTAGATTCTCATTTTGTTACATTATATTCTCATACTTGTTTTTAGTTTAATATAATCTATGGAATATTTTGTTCCTCATTTAAAATTTTGGGGTGTTACAATTGTCCATTCGATAATTTCTACATATAGAAGAAGTTCATATCTTTGTTTTATCATATCTCATAATAAGGAATTATCTAATATATTTTTATTTTTACTTCAATAATGGGTTTTCCTATATTTAGAGTCTTTTTATTCTTCCCTGGTTTATCTAGAGTCATGTTTCAAGAATTTTTTTTTTCTGGAATTTCTCATCTGGTAGATTATTCGATTTGAATTTAACATCCTTTAAACAATAACTCCATTATTTTTATCGTAATAAAACATTATTATATACCATAAAATATTTCTATATTTTTTAGAATAATAATTATAAACAAAAATTATATTAAAACATATTTCTATATAAAAATCACAAAGGATCTACAATCACTTTCTTTTAATTTTTTGGAGAAATTAAAAGATTTAAAATGTTTTTTAAATAAACACAAATTTATCGCACCACATATTTTTTAATCATTCATAAAAGAAAATATTTCTCATAGATAATGTAATGATAGAAAAATTTGGGATAAAGAAATTTATTATGTAATTCAATCAATGATGAATTAGAAATTTAGTGGTGTCTAAATGATATCCTTCACTAACTTATTTTCTATTAATAAATTATAAATTAATTTGACATTATCGCCCCTATATTATGATGTCCAAAAAATTAAATTCATATCAAATTGAGTTGAAAAACACTACATATAATTATAAATTAGTATTACCTACTCTATATCTTAAAAAATATAATATATATTATAGTTGTGACATACATAACAAGATTAAAAATCTATTTTCTGAGGCTGAACATGATGTGAAAGCCTAAATTCCATAAATAATTCCCTTGGTATTGGTTTGGTGAAAGAATGCAAAATTTTATAATGTATATGTATGAAACAAATGAAATTTTTATCATCAGTACCATTTTCTTTAATGGAAAAAAATGATATCATTATTTTTTGATCTTGAATGATTTATAGTATTTTTGGAATGGAAATGGATCTAGAGTCATTGTAAAAGATCATCATATGATTTATAATATCAAATATCAAATCATTTAGAGGAACATTAATCCAAATAATTTGAGTATAATAATGGTTAGTATAAACATGTGATGATTATTCTATTTTGATTTTAACTAATCATTGTTTCGCACTATTAAAGGTCACATAACATTCTCTATATATAATTATACTTCTTGATATTAGTTTTAAATCAATTAAATATCAAAAAAATTAGCATTATAATATATTAGGATGTTCCAATCCCAAAAATATTTATAATATAACCTATAATATGTAGTTACACTAAGATTAATGATAATTCTATAAGATTTAAGGATATAACATTCTTTTTGATCACTCAGTTATCATACATAATATGTAATAATACAGGCAATTTCTACACTTGAATTTGTAAGATGGTGAAATATTATAACAATATTAAATATATTATTATCACTCCCACTTTTCCAAGATTCATCATAACTCATCTTTATCCAAACATAAATGGTTACATAAAATTATTTGGAATTCATAAGATTATAGTTTTTTTTACAATAACCAAGAAAAATATTTTAATATTTTAAAGAGATGTATCTTTCCATCTATTTATTATATAGTCATAAAAATGAAGTTAGTTCTATAAGCATTAATTTTTCATTATTTATCAATAATTATTTAAAAAATATTTAAATATATTATATCTATCTCATATAAGTATTATATTATATATATATATAGTAATACTCACCATTCAAGAGTTCATGTCATTCATTAATTAGTTTTTGTCATCATTAACATTATAAAATTGAAAATACATTAAGAAATATTATTTTTTTATAATAATGATCTTATGTTTTATTTCAATTAGTACATGGAATTCTTCAATATAAAATTCTTGGTTTGATTATTATCAAGAATGAACTGATAGTGTTTCCCAGTGTGAAAGTAATTCAATATCTCTTTACATAAAAAAGATGATTTTAAATCCACCTGATAAAGTATGTAACATCGATGTTGATCAACTATAATGGACATTAATATTGTTTCCAATCATGAAATATGTAAAAATGATTATTCAAAATCATCACCAACCACATATGATTAACCATTGTAAAAATGTTGGTCTTTTATCTTGAAATTTATCTATTTAAAAACATTATGCTTCTTTAATCCAAAAATAAATATATTACATGAATTATATCTAGTCATGGAATGAGTTTAGATTATTCACTCCTCTCAATCTAATCTGAATATTAATTTATTCCATCAACACACTTTTTTATGTTTAACTTCATCTGAAACTAAATATAGAAAAACCATTAAGATTATTTTTTTATGATTACATAATATAAAACATATTGTTGTTTAAATTGGATATTTTATTTAAAACTACACTTATTTATTTTTTAATATTTCATAATTTATTTCAAATAATTTATTCCTATAGGACATTACTTATGACATGAATCCTTTAAATCATTAGATAGTTATTTTTTCTCACATTCATAATCTCTATTGATATTCTTATTGATATCCACCAATTTATATTACAAAATATTATCCAAAAAATTTATTAAGTGAGGTGGATATTCATAAATTTTCAAATGATATGATTCCATACAAATTTCAGTACATTTTATTCAAAATTTGAATCTTCTCTATTTGGGATACTATCCCATGAAAATTTGTTACTCTATCGTATTATCAAATTTCACTAGATCCAAATTTTTCTTCTTTATTAAAGGTGAATTTCCAAAATACATGCCACATTTCTCTGAATGAAATTTCATATTCAAAATCTCAAAGTATTTCATTTTGGATTCTAATATAGATTACATGTATTTTCTATGGGAACAGTATTTCTAAAAACTTATCAATAGAAAAAATAAATTTTTTATAGATACCCGACAAGCATCTACCCACGTCCACTATGATTCTTCTTTTTCTATTCTTCCAATCCATTTTCTAAATATTGTATATAGAAATTTCATTTTGATTGATTCCAAACATCTAAAAAAATTTGGAAAATTTTTATTTAAATTTCTTTTAGTTTTTTTCACCATCTATATGTGAACTAGAATTTCTATTTCATATAAAATATAAATTATCTAAAAATAAGCATAATAAAAATTACTCGACATAAAAATTATGTAGGTCATCTGAGTGAACTCATCAATTAAATTAATATAGTATAAATTTAAATTTAATAATTGATGTACCAGTATCTAGAAAATATATGATATTATAAGATCAAGTGTGCCTATGGATTGGATTTCAATTATTTTAGGCATTCCACTAACTGTCATCCACTTCAAAATTTTTATATTACAATAATTTTATTTCTTACTCACCCATAGATATTATCGTATTTCATTCTGTAACACAATTTTTCTCATACATTTTCATACAAGGGTCCCAACTCTCATATTCAATAAATTATTTTCATTCTCAGTTATTATGTATCATTATTTACAAATACCACTTTTTAAAGATAGATTTTTCTTCTTCTATCACCATTAATAATTGTACATCCCTATTTTAATATTTTTATGATATAAAAATATGTTCAGAGTATGACTGACTTTTTATTATCACAATGAAAGATAACAAATAGTATAGTTTGTATATTCCCATAAATATATATATATATATATAAATATTCCTTTTAATTAAATATCAATGAATAAATGATATTTTTTTATATTACTATGAAATTTATGGATCTTTTATTTATAAATGTAATTTCTCCTAAATTATTTTTAAATCAACTATGATTTCTTTCAAATATAAATTTTTTAGAACAACCACATTCAAGGATCCATAAATTATTCCTTTTATATAAATTTAGATTTATATCAATACATTGGATCCTTGTTCAACATTATTCTTAGTAGCCTTATTTTCACATATTGTACATGAAGTTTTTCTAGATAAGATTTTTACAATTATTTTTCGATGTGACTCAGTCAGTTAAATCTTCCACTAACATCATCTAAACAATTATATTTTTTCTTCACTAAAATCATTTGTAAATCAAGTTATTTTTTATGATATTCATCTTATATATTTGGAATGTTATACTCTTTTAATCCATTATTTCTTCCCCATTGATCATGAGTTATTTTATTAATTTATATGTTCTCCATAATGTTTTATGAATTATCTTTAAATATTATAGAGTTGTAAAAAAAATCCATACACTAATCTGATTATAATTATGATCATTCAATATATATAGTTTTCAAATATTCATTAATATTTTTTTTGTTCCCCTAAGTGTGGTTAATTTTATATTTAAGTTTATTTTAATTATTATTGATGTGATTATTTTTTCAAAACATTTATAAACCACATACTCCAACCATTTTTTATAACACATGAATTGTTTGTAGAAATATATGAACTATTACATTTGAAGGATATATATATCTCACATAATACATGTAGTGGTATTTTTAAAATTCTTGATACGATTTATATATTAAAACTAAATCATAATTGAAAATTTTGTAATCCTTAATTATGGTTCTTTCAATCTCATAAAATCTCATTTGGGTTTTAAATACATCTTCTTAAAAATTATTATGTTTTATACTGATATCATACTCCATAATTCCATAATCAAAAAAATTATCAAGAGGTGTCTAGTTTCCTTTATATTCACATATTAATGTTTATTAACATCATAAATTCATTCATTTTCATACAACTATAAAACATAATCATTATAATCTATTTCCTCTGTTTTTGGTTTTAATTAAGGCATGCACTGAGTTCTAATATTTGTAAGGAATCCCTAAATGTTTCTTCATCATTTTTTATTCCCTATATATAGTATGTTCTTTATATTAAACATTACCACTAAAATATTATTTAATGCACCATATTCATATTTTGATGAACTTGTATGAACAGATCCATACTCATGTTTTTTAGTTAATATTCATCTTTTTTTTCAGAAAATATTTTCTTACAACCAGTAGATTTTTGGTCTTCTGTTGATGTATTTATAATTGTTCCACCGATTTTTTTCTCCAAAATAATACTCATAGACGCAAACATTAATCATGGATAAATATCAATGAGAACAATTTCATCACATTTAATTGATTTAGGTGTTACATTACATTTGATCATTACTTGACCATTATTAATTTTTTTTGATAAAGGAGACCTGATTCATTGTTGTTATTCAAGAAAAACTATTTTATTTTCTGATTCAACCTGTTCAACCGACTGATGATTATGATTATCCATTCCCATTTTTCTATCATTATCAAACGAAATTTCCTCCATGATAAAAATAATGAATACATGAACATTCCTCAAATCATATCAAGGTAGAGTATTCTGAAACTCATTATCAAATATAGTATATTTAGTTTCCATGAAATAAATTTTAGAATCAAATATTTCAGGGAAAATTTTAATTAAATTCATTAAATGGTACTATATTCTAAGACATATCAAAATCATATGATATTGAAAAAAATAACTGGTGAATTAAATATTTATTCTTTGTTTATATCCTATTTTGATATATTAATACATAATTTTGAAATTTGTATCCATATTTCTTCAACATTAGGGGTTTCCTTTAATTTACATTCTACTTGTCTTAAATCTATTAGGAATTTTGAGAATCATATAAACCATTAATTAATTTTTTGATAAAAAAATATTAATAAAATATTATTATTTATAATAAACCATTATATTAATTTAATATGCATTTCTTATTAGAAAATTTATATCACTGGATAGAATCCTAATAATTGATTCATCATTATCTTATATCTTGGAATCCAACAGATATTGAATCTATTTAAACAAAATGATATTTTTTTCAATCAAAGGTAGAAAGACATCTACTTTCCTATATATTGATATATTATATGATAATGATATGTTGTAAAAATCCTATTTTATAAAATTTATGTTTATAGAATCATTCTTCCATGGAGATGTCGAGGGATGCGTCATATGTGATATTCTCAAAGATAAATGTTAATTGAAATTAACCGTTGCAGCTGAATAGATACTTAATCATGTTAAACAGAAATTTTAATTTAAAAAACATGTAATTATAGGAATGTAAACATCGAACACATGATTTATAATGTTCGGACTCAATGTGAGAACTGCTTCCTTACCATGGTGAATACCTCTAGTATATGAAAATTAAGTATCAGTAAGAAGTGAGTAATACAACAACCAAATCACTTTAGAGTCATTCTATCCTAAAATTTGTTTGAATATAGTGGATCCTATAAATTTACACAGTTTTTAAAGATTTATCTAAATACAATTTTGTGTTGTTTCATAAAAAATTACAAAAAATTCTTTATAGATAGTCAAATGGGTAATTTTATAACTGTTATTTAGTCCTTTGTATAATATTATTATTCTAGTGTGTCTCATTGAAAAATATTACTTTTATAACATAAATTATATCTGATTAACACAAATTATTCTCCTCAAGATCTTCTAGGATACTCATTATGTAACTTATTTTCTTGATCTATTTTACCATATCCATTATAATTAAATGTTGAATGGAAAATGTAGTTCGGTATGTTCTATAAAAATGAATTTAATTTATGTGCGAAAATCATCAAATAGTAATATACATCATTCTGACAGCTTTTTGTAACACAAAAATAGTTGGTATGGTTCTAATTCAAAAACACAATTTTTTAGAGATCTTCTTAATAAAATGGGAAGTAAAAATTAATTTTCCCATTCATATAATTAAATCAACCAAATATCTCAATTAAGTTGATTAAAATTGGATAATTATAATATATTTTGTAATATTCATGAATATTTAGGAATTCTCAATCACATGAATTCATTATAAATCTTCCACAATGTCTTCTGTTAAATAATATCTCATTTCAACATTATATTTACTATATAAAAAAATTTAAAATTATAAAAAACTCAAAATCATTAATCTTTTAAGGAATTATAATGTAATATAAAGAATCTATAATCAACATCAAAGTGGAATTATTTTCTAGCTATTTCTATAGAAACTCCTTGACCATTTTTCATATAATCACCAGGGTAATTTTCTTCATGATGCATAGTCAATATGTTCACCATATTTTACTCCATTATATTACAATAAAGGGAGGAAAAATATGTATTGTACTAAGACATATATTAATAAATTTATTCATTTACTTGGTATTTATGATGTCTATTCATCCAATGGGTTTTTAGAAAATGGATCTTTGTGTAACAGACATGATCTATTATCCATCTTTCTATAATTCCCAAGAAAATTTATCAATAAAAAATAATTAAATACATTAATGTGATTTCCTATTAGAAAAATAGAGAAAATGAATTTTTTCTGAACAATTAAACTATTACAAATAGTCAACTACCTTTTTGGAACAAATAAATAATTTTTTTCATGTAATTTCATTATACAAAGATCATATTATATTATATCAGAAAATTATGGCATGAACTCTTTGATAATTCAACTTGATATTTCTCAATTCAAAAAATAAAACTCTACCCAACACATAATGTTTACAAATGAAAAAACAAAAAATTCATACTAAAACTCAATTTGATGACATGATCTCTAGGTCATCACATTAAATGTATCTTCTAATCAAATATATATATCTCACCCTCTATGAATGACTTTACAACTAGATTTTAAATAATCATCATTCATTAACATTATCCATGAGATATATGATGTTTTGAGTTTATTTCTTCTAACATGGTTCATCCAATAGACTATATCTATAAATCTATTTCTATAATATTGTATTGGGTAGAATATTCAATAAATATTTCCATTCCATTGAATAAAGCTCCCCAAATTACTTCAATTAAAAAAATTATGTTATTCCATAAAGTCTTTATTACAATTATAAAAAAAATTATTTAAAAAAATTATTTTAGACAAATAAAAAACATTGTTATGAGAAAATATAAAATAATATTCAAGATGGATATATTAATTCCATGTAATATTCAATGGGAAATGTTGAGAGACAAAATTATGTGAATGATTTAAAAATAATTATCATTACGATTTTATTTTGATGATGATGATATCATATATTCTAACAAAAAAAGAGTCTACCATTGATAAATTTAATGAATGACTGAAAATAATTTAAAATATATCACTGTTTTGTAAGATGACCAAAATTTGGGTAATAGATAGTACTCAAAGAGATTTATATATATTAGAATTACTATAGAAACCTTAAAACGAATTTATCATAGAATTTTTAATATTTTATTTTTAAAAACTACTATAAATTTGAATTGATAGTAAATAGATAAATGTTGAAAAAAATTATTAACAAAAAATAATATTTTAGAAGAAACATTAGTAGAATGTTTTATATTTATAATTTAAGTACAAATTTTTTTATTGGGTTATAATATGAAAGGTTTCAGATTGATCATTAAGTATTATATATAATATCATAAAAATTAATTATATTTTATATCAACCGAACTCAAATATATGAACTAATTTACAGAAATATATTCTATTTTATCATAAGATTATATATAGAATCAGATTTGATAGAAAATTTAATAATAAAAAATTATATATCAATATAGAATTTATTCATGATGAAATATGTTTATGTTTCATATAGAGAATAAGAATTATTTAATATTCAAAAATGATAAAGTATCTTAGGTTTCATCTACATAATATTGTACAATGATTCAATAATGTTGAGTATTGAAAACATTAAAAATTAAAATGTTCACCATAAAAATATAAATCTTTAAAAAATTTGTTAATGTAGTAAATATAAATTTTTATTGTTAATATAATTCATTTCAATAATGATATATTTATTTGATCTCACCTGAAACTTCACTACTTTTTCTCCACTGATCATATTGAATAAATTTTTCAAAATTCATTATCATATTAGTGTATGATAAATTAATTTTCATTTTTTTATTTCATCATTCACCTATATGTTTAAGACTTGTTTGTGTTCACCCAAATGTAATTTGATTGTTGTATTGAAGGTTTTGAGAGAATACCCACCACTTATTCTGAATTATTGTACACTTCTTGGTCAAACATGAGTTTTTCATTTTGAGTTTTCCATTCACATATATTTCTAAAACCTTAAACTATAATTATTTATATGTTAAGGTGATGATAATGTCATAAGTTAAGTAGAGGTGATTTATTATTACTATGAAGCTTATTTCATGTCACAATGGTATGAAAGTAACTAAAAAATATTTTATCGCGTAATTTGATGACATAGAACATTTTATTTGAGAATGGATGGGATTTGGTTATACCTAAATTTATTTATTGGTACATTAATATAAGATAATAAATATGAAATATTTTAGTTTTTATTCATGTGAATTTATTTATGATGACCACTTTTAAAATTGTATATAAAAATGATCTATATATACATATACAAAATAATATATTCATTGTCATCATTATATGGAAATCATTCTAGGCTTCAAAGATGTGGTTCAATAATTTGGGAAATTTTTTGAGATTATTTGATATTGGATTATAGAATTGAAATTTTTTTGAATGAAATATATAAATATTTTGAATAAAAAATTATTTAGTATAAGAATGTAAATAATGATGATTAACATATAACTAAGAGGAATTTCATTACAATAGGCATAAAAAAATGAATTGATTAACTCTCTATGGAAAATACATGACTTTATAATGATCATTGTGTAAATAGTAATCATGATTAAAAAAACTTATATTAATTTTTATATATTTAAACATTATATTCATAATATAAAGAATCATATTTTCCCTTATAATAATGTTTTAAATGTCTATATGTTTCTTTCTTTTGAATTTGAATGATGGTTATGAAATAAAAAATAATTGATTTATATACTCTAATGGATGATATAAAACTATGGTAGGATCATTAATTACTTAATATGAATGATATATATCATATTAATTTCCATTTACCGTTATGATTTTTTATTTATTTTTAAAAAATATTAAAATTGATTATCTCTATTTTTTCTATTAGATAAAAAAAGTCACTAGATTTTTTTAATTACATAATAGAGTGATGGTGTACTAGACCAATTGTCATAATTCATATAAATAAAATTATTAGAGTCAATATTAATATTGAACTATTAATATTATCAAAATTTTGAGGTATCATTATTTATAATGGAAAGACCATATGGATCACAATAGAATAATATTGAACAAGTTTTCACCAGAAGATTGAAATGTGATATAAGAAGATATCACTATAGTGTATTTTCTAAATTAAGATGTACGAGTTTTTATTATTATTTCTCAGAATCCTTTATTGATAACTTTCTTTGTAATTTTTTTCAACTACTGAATTTAGGAGAAATTATAAGAAGGTTATTTCATCAATTATTCTATGAAAATTGTTAAATTTGGGAAATATTAATTTTTTATTATTTGATAATGAAAATGAATTTTTTTGTTCTGTAATTATTTATGGTATTGATAAATAAAATTTAATAATAATAATATACAACAATAAAATCATGAAATAATTTATTGATATACATTAGTTCTGGAATGTACTGAATGTATATATTTGTCTAGAATTCCAATAGGGATATTTTATGACATATAAAGTATAATAAAATGTGTGAAAAAATATATTTTTTCTCTATTGTTCAATATTTAGCTTAAAATGTTTTATCATTTTAGAATTAAAGGATCCATGGTATACTAAATGATTGATTTGTTTTTCATTTACTAATAATACTTGAAATAAATGAGCCTGACTGGTTTGACACAATGTTTCAATATCATTAGATATTGATTCTAATGTGTTAAATATATGCTATTATTATATTCATCAAGCTTAAAATTATATGATAAATAATTATTGTTGAAAAAACATTGATTACCATTTGATCATATTGAAATATAATGAATCTCTTGTAAGAATTTTGATTACACAACCCCGGTTTGATGCCTAATATTTGTTCAGACTCAGTGATGGAGAAATATAAATATATTATCATAATATAATCACTATTTTATTATTAATGGAAGATTTAATGACTGGGAGAAAAACTACAAGCCATATTGGGAAGGTTACCTTATTGGGACCAATCCATGTAAAAATTATGTGCACCTTGTTTATTATCATTTATTATTATTTCTATTATGGATGAGTAAATTTCATTGGAGGATTATAAGGTTAAATTATTTTGTTTCATATTTACTCTTTTGGGGAATAATTTTATGAGAATAGTTTTAGGTTTTCTGGTATATGTTTTTTTATTATTTCGGATGAGGTGTTTTGACTTTTTTTTAAGATTATTTGCATTTTTAACAATTTCCTTAATCAATATTATAGAATTAAAAGAATAAATAATGAATGAATGGGTTATTCATTAAATTTTTAGTCCATATCATTACTTTATGTGGACTTTAGGTATTTAAATAGATTACATATTATGTCATTGTGTGAATGTTATGTTTTTAGCCAATCTGATGCTAAAATTTTATTTTTATCACAATGCATTAAGATGATATGATAATATGTCTTTTTATAGAATGTAATTAATAATTTTATCATATATATTATTCTTAAGACATAAATATATTGAAATAATTTTTGATCATGTTTTGTGATATATAATGTTTTTGGCAATGGATTTTTTTTAATTATATAGAATTAGGTGGTGATTCGTGTTTTGTTTATTAAAACTCACATATCCTTGAGGTATTACGATTCTTGAAAAAATATTAAATATTAAATATATGGTGTTTATATGGAAATTAATGATAATTATTCTTTATGATATTTATCCATATAAAATTTTTTAAAATCAATCTCATGTGGATTTTTTCAAAAACACTACTAAATCATGTGTTTATTTTGAGATTATTTGATAATCATATTTAATGTTTTCAAAAGAATAATTTTATGGTCACAGTATGAGGTTAAAAATATATATTTTAAAACAATTATTGACTAATTATCTATTATGTAATGAATGAAACTGTAAACCAATGATCACATGCTTCAAAACATTGTGGTAAATTCAATAAGAGTTTCTAGAAAATATTTTTTGAGTTTTCTATAATGAATTTAAAAAAAAGAAGAAAATATAATTTGGGTTTTCATGAATTTAATTAGGAAGATGATATTAATCTATGTTTAGAATCTTTTTTCTTATTAGTAAAAATATCAATTCATCCTGGTATGATCGCAACTAAGCATTTATGATTTCATACTATTAAAAGTATGGATTTTTTTTTAACATTCAGTCTATTTAAATTTTAGTTGGATGAAAATCTTGAGAAAGATCTTATATTTGTTTCGTGAATCACCCTGATGTATAATATAAATATAATTAATTATATAGTGAAAAAGTAGAAGATGAAAATAATTTTCTATAATTATAAAGAACACTAAAATAATAATTTTAAAATTCTTATTCTAACCTTTTGCTTTATTTTTTGGCATTTATAATCAATAAAATTTTATTATGATAAGAAAATATTTGTAATAAATTAGTAAAAATAATGAATTGGGTGGGCCCTGTCCTTGATGAAAAACCATATAATAATTTAATTTTTTATACTTATTTATCATATTTTTCATATAAATCGTGAAGATATTTAAAAATGGAAATTTTATCTTAAAAATTCAAATCGGTCTAATTTGAGAGGAAGAAATTTTGAATATAAAACAAGTACTTATAATTCACTGCCACACACTCAATTTACCATAGTTTATCTATTCTATATAATACGTATGAGATGAATGGTTCCCTTTTTGATTAACCAATTTTTATGTTTTTAATTGTTATCGAAATGTTTTGTAATTTTAGATTTCCTCAAATTTATAATGGGACCAAAATTTATTGGTGGAAGAACATAATTATTCAATTTATTATTTTCTAGATATATACAATTAGTTATAAAATCACTAGATGATATCAACTAATTTTGATAGATATTTCCAAAGACATTTTTATAAAAGTGGAAAATTGAGATATTTGAGAAATAATTAAATGATTTTCTATTATTATTTTATATAAAATTGAAAGACATGGTTATGGGGATATAGAATGAAAAAATAAATATGGTATAAAATACAGATCATTTAAGAGAGAATAATCCTGATAAAATATATGGGATTGTTAATTTAGAGGGAAATTAGTATTTATATTACAATGGATAATGATGATTACAAATATGTCTACTTTATTAAGGGAATTTGATAGTTAGTTATGTTAAATAATTTTATCCTATTATTTTTTCCCAAGGTTGTATAATTGTTAATGATGAATATTCCAAATATATATGATTTTATTATCCCATGTTCCAATAATATTCATGATAATTATTTTAATATGATTCATAATATTCAGTCGATTAATAATATAATGTATGCCTGGCATTTTGGAAATAATTATAAAGAAGATTTAGTTTTAAAATCTGTCATTAATGAAATGATAATGGAAAAAAATGACGATCCTTTAATTTACATATATTGTGATATAGAGTGTAATTAAAACCATAATTAAATAATATATCTTTCTTCATAAATAAAAAAATATAAAATTGAAAATATAGAGGATTTATTCCAGTAAAATATTTTAAATATTGAGGATTTATGACTATTTATATGTATTTCCATATGAAAAATAATTTCACATAATTTTTACATAAAGATGATGAAGATAAACTAAAAATTAAGTTACATTTATTAAAAAACATTGATTCTATAATGAAAAAATAGAAGCATTATGAGTAAGGAATGTTAATTTATCATCTTCTGCAAGTGGTGACATTAAGGGGACATATTTGATATAATAGATTAATATTTTAAAAAATATTGGATACAATGAAAAACAATTACATTATATAATAGTAGTATTTTATGGCTACATGATACAGATGTTAAAGAGATGACATGAATTGTGACTTGAAAAAAATATTACATAGAACAATCAAAATGAATGATTAAATTTTAAATATACGAGGGAGAATAATGTGGATGATGTGATTCACATTATGAAATTTAATATATTTATTAAATCAATATTACCCATGTGAATTTCATTGATAACGGTAGAGTCACAAGATATGTTGAAAATAAGATTAATTCATACGAATTTTATTAATTGAATAGAGGAATCAAGGTCATTTAAAACTAAAAAAGGTTACCTAAAATCTTAAATTTTATTTAAAATATATGTTAGATGAAAGGATATTTCATCTTACTATTATGAAAAATGAATCATGTATAATATGGTAATATATATTCTAATTAATCCATAAAACACTAAATTATATTATCCATGATGATTGGGTTATATACATAATTATAGGAGTTAATATAATAAAAGGAAACTTAATAGATAATATACTATATTTTTTGTGGTAGATATAATCCAAAAGATGCATGTTTTCCCAAAACCTATGATGAAAATACAAAAAAAATTCCAAAAAATATTGGAATATTTTGTTGGAACTCACAAAATATTCTTATTAGAATTTACTATAGATTATAAATTTGTTTTTGCAAATATTATGAACATAAATTATACATTTCTAACTCTATCATCTCTCTCACTTATAATAATGTAAATCCTTAGGTTTGAGGCATGTACACAAATAATTGAGATAATATAATGAAATAATGAATATAGATAAATGGGTACTCATATATGATAATTTTACAAAAAATAAGGGATTGAAGAGATGTCTCAGAGATTACTCAACTAGGTTCGCTACACTATGTAATTTTTTCCATTAATAAAAAAACATCATCCAAATATTAAAAGTCTTAACAGTATATAGAGAATAATGTTTTAAAATCCATTTCTTTCAGTGTTTATTTAATGGAAAAAAATTATAGATGTCCCTATATTCATTATAATAATTTCTCTACACATATTACCTGAGGTACTATAATCATAAAAAAAATATTATTGAGAATGATGATCGTATGATAAAAATCATGTATGAAAGGTTTTAAAATAATGGGAATTGGTTCTACTAAATTTAAACCATTAAGAATTAATTAAAATTAATTTTATTTATTAATGGGATAAAACAAAACATGTTATGTAATAATTATTCATTTTATTATGGAAATGAAATAATCTTTAAGAAGGCCATGCACCTCATTAAAATAATTTATGTCTGAGGGATTAATAATTGAGGTGACAAAATTCGGTAGAATTTATTTCATATTAGAGCTCAAACTAATTATTTTATCCTAATCCATGCAAAGAGAGTAATTTTTTTATATAATGAAACCAAAAAATGGTAAATATATATTTATGTCTATTATTAATGAAAAATTGGCGTGGTATCTTTCCCAATTACACCAATATGGGGAACATATTTTTATGACTATTCAAAATGGGAAAAAATTTAATGGAAAGTATATATGACTTCACAGACAATACATATGACCTATACATATTATTAACATATCATTTTAGGGTCCTATGAGAAACAAATCCACAATTGATTACTTAGATTTATCCAAACCATTTACAATTAAAAAATAATTAAAAGAGAGTCAATGTTGGAGAAAATTTAATATGTTGTTAACATGTTAATGGTATATTGAAGAAAAGATTAATGAATTAATGGAAATAAAATTAATAAAAGGATAATAAAATTGGAATAAGTACTGTTGAATTTATTTTGAATTTTACATTGGAATTTATAGAATTAGACACATATATGACTCCCACAAGACATCACAACGAATGGGTTTGCTAATATTATGATCAAATCCATTTTTGTAATAAGGAAAATAATTATTAAATAATTTTAATGGTTTTTGTTTACTAAATGGAGGATGTCTTTACAGTTTTTCACATTTTAAATAGACATATTTTAACTAATATGAAATTTATTATAAAAACAATACATCTGCGAATTACATTATATAGTGTTCTGGAATATCTTCATAAAAAAATATGACATTTAAAAATATCATTTGTCAAAAAAAATTGTAGAGGATAATATTCATGGATACATATCATATGAAAAAGTATATAAATGCTCTACTAAAAAACATTATATGTTCTATGTGTTCATTAATTTCAAAATATTAATGAAAATTTAACCCATGAATAGTGTAATTGGTATTGTAAAAATTGTAGAAGATAATGGAAAAAATTAATATTATATATTATATATTTAAAATGTGTCATGATAGAGAATAAAATTCAAGAGGTGCTCACTCTGATTAGACCTATAGTGCTGAGTAGGGTTTTGTGAGAGTTAAGATTAAATATTAAAAGATGAAGAAGAAATTATATAACATATCATTGGAAATCAATAAATTCCAATTTAGTTTATAAAAATCAATGTAATTATGGTTACATTTATATAATATATCATATTGATCAACCATCATTGTCTGATTCCATTAAAACTAAAGAGTTGATTATGGAAAAAAAATGAGGAGATAAATCACAATGTGAAAAATGACATGTCACACATTGTTCAATTTATTGTTAAAAATAGTTGAATCATGTGGGTATTCATAAACAAATTGGTTGTTTTTTCAAGAATAACCCTATTATTATATTCCAACACAACTCTAATTTATAAGGGCTAGATAATGAAAATTTATTTGTACAACATGAATTTTTTGAGGCTATTATAATGATTATTTATAGATATTTTTATATTAAATTTTAAATTAATCAATTGTATGTTCATATTATATTTTAAATTGTGATATTAAAGAGGATTCATGTATTTGGAAACAAATCGAATTGTGCTGTTAATTGATGTAATAAGGGTATGAAATTGGAATTAAACACTCTATTTATTAAAAAAATTTAAAAAGTCACGTTATTCAATGAAAAATAACTATTTAATTTGATTGAAATTAATAAAATTATATGTTAATAGAAACCTTTAAATAAATGAAATGATAGTATATACACATATCGTAATATATTTGAGGATGATATAGTTTTGAAAGGAGATCACAAGAAATATTTTTATAAATTTCTTATATAAATGAAAAAATAAATCCGAATTTCCATGTTGTATGAATAGATATATTATTCGTACTACATGTCATCCAAAAAAATTTACATTTTTTATCCCAGTAAAATTATTTTGTATTTATACTTTAGTTTTTTGAGATGATTTAGTGACTGGAAAGTTCTATACCCATATAAGGGGGACTAAAATTACCATAATATGTTGAAGTTGTGAGTTTAATCCAATGATACATTATAATATTTATTGGATGAATATATTAGAATTAATATATTAGGACATATGATTATTATGATTTGAGTGTTTTGTATGATGTTAGAGTTACCCAAAAGGGTTTTAGTTTCAGTATTTTTAATGACCCATGGAATATATACTAATTAGAAATGTTAGTGTATAAGAGTTTTACATTAGGAGTATAGTTTTAAATTGTATATAGTAGTTTTTGTTGGTACTACATGAAATTTAACTGAGTAACACTATCAAATTCTAAAAATTGATTTATTTGATCTACTACTTCCATTTCTCAAATTAATTTGATGATATAAAAGGTAATTTATTAGAAGGATAATTTTGAGAATCCTATTAAAATACATTATCATAATCAATGTTCCATAGTCAAATATAAGGACATTATAATGTAATAGCAGTCCAAGCTTCTTATTATATTTTATTTAATCAAGGACAATGTTTCCAATAGAGACATCACTATAAAATATTAACTTACTCCAAAACAATTGAAAGAAATACTAATAATAGTTTTCCCAAATTCTTGGATTATGATTTTGAAAATAAATATGGGCATCCATCACATAAAAATTCATTAATAAGTCATTAGGAGGACTCCCAATTATCCCTACATTATCTTTTCCAATAGGTGTATGATAGTGAAAACTATGTTCAACAAATCTAGTTTTGTGTTTTATTTTTTATCATTATTGTCATGTATTTATGTGAAAAGGGTGTTTATACGAACATATTTTCACAATAAATGGGTTATATCACATTTTAAAAAGGAAAAAATATTACTTTTCTAGGAGATAAGGAGTAATCTAAAAAAATATGCTAACTTATGTTGTAGTATTTATATATTTATAATTTGGAAACAACATTTATTTTTCTCCTTTTGAATGAAAATTTGATTCTTTCGATTTTATTTATAATGAGTTTTCTGGGTTTATAACAAATCCAATGGGGAATATGAAGTTCAATTAGTATTGTTGCAGATTTTTTATTTGTTTTAAACGCGATAAATTATATGTTTTTTATGGTTTTTATTTATTTATTATGACATTGGTTGTGGTCTTATGTTTTTTGTCAATATTTTTTATTGATTTTAAGTAAATTTTTAATTAATTAAAATAAATTAGGAAATGAAAAATTACTAAATATATGAAATCATCATTTGTCTTTGATTATTTTATAATTTTATTTTTTAAATGTTACTCTTTATAATGATGGTATTATAAATCTTCATGTAAAACAAAATTTTACCTAGTAGATCTGATTCGATTTCATTAGGACGACCACAAGTTATTTATATAATCTAATTGTATGTATTTTTGTGGAATTTATACATTTAATAAATAATATTTATTTATCATATGACTAAAACCATTAAAATAATTATTTGAAACCAGTCAGTGGATGTAAGAGTTCTTGTAAATTTAATATTCAAATTAATTTGAATTAGGAAGTTATTCATGTTTTTTTATTCATCGATACTACATCAAATATTCATTATTATTCTCAAGGAGATGATTATTGTCAACCTGATGAGACTTATTTAGAATAGGAATTGTTCTGTGCATTATATTTTTGAGCCATGTGGAAATTATACAATATGATGATCATATATATTTTTCCAAACCAAATTAAAAGAATGTGATTTTTAAAGTATAGAATAAAAATATTTATAATATAGAATAGAATAATCTCATGGTATTGTAATGGTTTTCAATATAAAAATTTTCATTTTTTCATTAAAAATTTAATTTGGAAGGAATGTATCATGACATTTGAATATTGACTCATTTAGATGAACCTTGGTGGGATAATACATTATAATTTATATAAAATATTAAATGCGTATTATCTAGAAAATATAAAATTAAAAAATGAAAAAATATGTGTGTTCATACAATAATGATGAAGGAAGATAAAATGATATATTATGACACATGATGTTGATAAGAGTGAATATTTTTTTTTTCATTCATGCCATGATTTTTGAGTTTATCACTCCTGACTTGTGAGAGGATGGATGATTTTAATTCATGTCACTACATTAGATCTTGCAGTTACGGACTTTATAAAATATAATCTTATATTTAATTAAAAATCATACTACACATCATAGATATGATTAATTTGATAGAGGAGGGAGAATCTATGATGAACTGGTTGTATGAATGTGAAAAATTCAACAAAAATAATTGGATAATTTTGGCTACATCGTTATTCTCTAATTTCAATATTTTTAAATCACAATAAATTTATGGTTTAAAAAAAATAAATGTTCTTTATAAATTTCTAGAACATAAATGATTGGTCTCTTTTATGGAGGGGTAAACATGTAACAAATATGATGTGTGACAATTTACATTTATACATTTTTATAATGTTGAGGGAGATACCAAAAATATTAAATTTAGTCTTTATTGGATGCTCTTCATAAGAGAGATTATATTTCTACTTTAACATGTCTGTGTTTAGTACATGTAAGGGATTTGGAAAGCACTTCCTTAGGAGTGAAACATGGAATAGATTGTGAACATGTTTCATAGTCTATGGATATGGAAGAAAATATGCCACTTATCCTATTCGATCAAGAATCTCAAAGATGACAATGTACATTAGGCTTAACATCCCATTCATTACAAACCACATGACTATATTCCATGGTGATATTAGAAGGAAGAAATTATCTCCAACGTCAAACAACAAGTCCTTTTGAAAATTTTCATCATATATCTGTTGATGACTCTGAGATTTTATAATATGTTTCTTTTTCGATTAAACCTTCTCATTCATTTCTTGTACAAGATCAGGTCCATGTAACATTTTTTTCCAAATTCATCTCAACAGATTGGAGTTCATACATCACTTTCCATACACGGATTTATACCGAGAAATATAATTATAGAGTGCAAGATATTATCCTATGAGGATTCAACTACTGGGAGATTATGATCACATACACCTATGAATTATAAAGAGAAAGATCATTGCATATCATAATGCATATAAAGAGTACTTTCATATTGGCCATCAGTTTGGGTGTGATAGTGTGAGATGAAATTTTATTTAGCACTCAAAGAATGGTTATGAGTACTCTATTATTAAGAGGTGAACCTGTGATCATGATCAGAGAAAATCAAGAGTGGAACCCCATGCAGTCTCAGCACTACTTACACATATATCAATGTAAGTTGTTCATGTGAGAGATATTCCCTAATAGAAACAATGTAGGTAGTCTCGGTGAGTCGGTCCAATGCAACCTATATCATATTTTTTTTACTAAATGTGTATTTAAGCGACTTTTTAAAAACTCATTTTTGACATTCTCCCATATCAACATGGGTATATGTAATGGCTACATCATTCCCTTGGACATATATCACTTGACATTAACATTATAACATATCATTCTCTATAAAATATACTCATCAATCTCTTTATTCATGTTTTCCAACTAGAAGATCTCTTAGAGATCATGTTACATCGTAGTTATCCTGGGATGGAGCGATAATGTAGATATATGTTCAGTTTCAAATAGGATAATCTTAATTTCTGGTTTCAATTCAAATATATCCCTATTCTAAACTGAATCACACCATCATCATCAATATGTAACACTTGTAGTTACCTTCTTTCCTACATTCCATTTATTTATAACTATGGATCATCCCAATGTGCCACCTTAAAATTATCTTATAAATATGTCTAGGAAATAAGATGGAAAATATACAATTAATTCACATCCATTACGATTTCCAAATAAATCCTTTGAATATCAATTATGATAGGGTCTTTCTCAGTCTACAACATAGATAAACTAACATGTTCATTTCTGGTAAGAACATTAGTTGCCATATTTTTCATGCCAGGATGATGGTGAAGAATGAAATCATAGTCTTTTATTAGCAATAAATATATCCTTTTATTCATGTTGAGATATTTTTTTCTGAAAATATATTTTATGATTTTATGAGTAGTATATATATACCAATTACCACTATAGATGTAGTTTCTCCATATTATTGAGGAAAAAATAATAGGTTCAAACTAAAGATCATGCATCAGGTAGTTCTTATCATAGACAATCAACTTCCATGTGGTTTAGGCTATCAAATTATAATTTTTCATGAGTAAAAATCTAACGCATTCATTAAAGCATTAGTATAAATCACGAAACATTCTCATATTTTTTTTGTAATGTGAGTATAGGGGTAGTAATTAGCCTCTTCATATAATCATTGAACCTTTATTAACATTCTTAGATCCATACATAAATTAACCATTACCCTTTTATCTTATTTATTTGTATTGATAAACATGCATCATTAATCAAAAAACATCAGTAGTACCCAGTTAAGACAAGAAAACAGCCGATTTTTGTGAAACTAGAGGGTCTGGTCCAATCCCCAATTCCTTTTTTTCTGGGTCTATATAAATTCCCTCCATTGGGATCACATGTCCCAAGAAGGTGACTAGCTTCATATAGAAATCACCCTATTTGAAAATCACATACAACTTCCCCTACTCAAATGTCACTAACACATGCCTTAGTTATTCTTAATATTCCTCATTGCAGTTGGAGTAGATGAGAATATCATCAATAAACATTACCAAAGTTTATCAAGGTAATTTATAAAGTATACATTAATAAAATCCATGATTATTTAATGTTAATTAGTAATTCCTATGGAAATTAAAAAAAAAAGTGCCAATACCTTATATAGATGGATGTCATCTGGATGTCATCTTTCATCACCTTTTTCTGATGATATCCGGAATGAAGATCCGACATTGAGAAGTACTGAGCTCTTTATCACTTATCAAACAAGTCATTATTGTTCTTTAGGGTGATCTTTTTTAGTTCCCAATAATAGATACACAGTTACATTGCTCCAACCATATTCTTGATAAAGACCATTGGCACACCCCGAGGTGATAAACTAAAAATAATTAACCATTTTTTTAAAATCTATTACTACAGTTCTTTTTACTCCTCCAGTTATATAAGATGAATCCTATGGGGAAAATATTGGGATATGAGTGGCCCTATAAATGGGTTCTATTGATAACACTTCATCGTGATTTGGGGGAAGTGGAGAAAAACCTATATGAAATACATCTATGTATTCTTTCATGATGGGAATTATTCCTTGGTTGATACCTTCCTTTGAATAAACTATTTGATAGTGATATGTTTCATCTTAGGGAATCAACAACCACACCATTAAATGATTTTCCATTAAAGATTCATGTTATTACATTAATTTGTAGAGGATCATGATATAGTTTAGAATATGAAATGATATTTACTTTTCCTGACATTTGATGTGTTCTATAAAAAAATTAACCAATACAACCCCAGTATATCATTGAATTCCACTAAGGGAAATATTATGAGATTATATGGAATAATCTTCCAAAATAATCTAATAGGAGAAGAGTCCAATAGTTGGGTTTGAATGACTTCACCATTTGGTGTTTTCATAGATATTCTCACTTAAAGGTATCAAGTCATTGACTCAATAGTTCTAGAAAACATTCAAGATATAGATGAATGTGTTGAACCAAAATCAAAAACTAATTAGTCCATTATTTAATAAATAGTAAGTGCCCCTTTTATTAATTCATTTTTTGTATTCCACATATGTTTTAGTGATGTCATAATCCTTCCCTTTCTCCTTTCTCTATGGAGGGAAATGACATTGATTACCCTTTAGGAATCGAGGTTTAGCTCAATGTATTTCATAGTTCACATTCTCTCTGTAATTTTAGCATTGGACTATAGATGGTTCTCTCCTCTATCACACCACATTTACAGATTTCTCAAGTATTTCTACATTCATGAGCTTGGAGTCCTTATCTACCATAGGTGAAAATTTTTCCCATCCCTTTGAGGTAGTTTGTATGAGTCTTCTTCCAGTATTTTTGACATCTGGGTGGTTGAATTTTGTATCCACATTACACATTAAGGCCAATAGCTTAAAAATATTTCTTTTTTATATCTCCATAGCCATGGGAGCACACTCCAAACTCTATTTGCACTTGAGAGATCATAGAACATCATAATTGTAACCACCAAGGACAAGTATTTCTAGATACTGTCGATGGTGTGTGTTTAAACCACTGATGTATCAATCAATTTTGTTATCATTGTTGATAATAAAACCTGAAGCATAATTTTATGCATTGTCAAATTTTCTTCTTATGTTGGGAGATATTCCTTATATTTATTATTTAGATATATGATTTCGCTATCTTTTTTTGTATGAATTGTATGATGGATATACTTGTTAATTAACGTTATCTTAAATTCTTCCCCCTCTATCTCTTCTATTTTCCCTTCGTCTTTCTATTCCTAATCAAATCCATGCATTGATTGGCCTCACTTTCTAAATGATAAATGGGAAGATTATACTTCTTCGCATCAGAAAAATAAAGCATAGAAAATATATTTTCCATTAAGTTAATCAAATATTAGGAAACTTGTGGATCAGATGATTTACTAAAACAAGTTGATGATTCCAGAAAAAAAAATTCAATATCATGTATTTCCATCTTAGGTGAAGGGGGATGTTCCACATTATTGATGTTATTGTTCATATTTGTGAAATCTCAGTATGAATCACTATGATATTTTTAACTCCAACTCTTAAATAATTGGGGATGCCATTTTGCAAATCACTGCATTGTCCCTCACAAGGGTTTTTGTCTAAGATTCTTTTGGTTCCCACATTTTTTAAAAAGAGAGAAGTTATGAGAAAAATAGATGTCAACAAGTCATTTATAAACAAATTATTCCTTTTTATCTTGATACTAAATTCTTATTGTATTGGACCACAATGCTTTAGAATTTTATTTAATAAATCTTCTTGTATTTATACAGATACCTAGTCTCACAGTATGGGTTTTCACTATGGTTCTCCAATAGAAATTCCCAAATTAACTCATCTATTCTCTAATACAATCTATACTTACCCTTCTTTCTATCACATTAAAATTAGACAGTTTTCATGATGAAAAACATAAAAGAAATACTTAATGAGGTTATTATTTTTTTTCCATGGGAAAATTATAACCATACATGAAATTTAGAAATTATAACATAAAAAATATTTTAGTTCTTTATTCTATAGGGTTATTGAGGTCTTTACATTCTCTTGAATACATGTAACCACTAGAGGATATACATAAAAATTGTTCATATAAAAGCTCAATAAGAGGATAGATAAGAACATGAAACAATATACCATGGGGGAGACTAATTTTTATAATCATAACATCGATATTAGATCATAATCTTGATATGAATCATTTTGTAAAGGATTGAAATGTAGAAATTCAAAAAACAAAATGAAACATCAAGTCTTAGTGGTAAACCACCACAAAATTGTGTGAACAAATATAGAATCATGTTCATGCAGAATTAACTATTATCATGACATATATCTCATTACCCATTTAATTAGAGAGCTAAATAATTCTGAGCACACCTGTCACGTCACAAAATTTACATTTTTCTGTATAATTCTAGGCACACCAATCGCATCATAACATTTACACTATCTTTCTTCCCATTGAGAATGTACATAAATCATGAATATAAATTAACCAATGGAAAAAATTTAGTTTCATTTAATAAATCATACATTCATTAAATAAATTTCCAAATGAAAGATGGAATAACATACATGATATATGAATGATCTACAATGAGTGAAGAAAAATAACTCTAGAAGTAAAAGGTTTATTTTTTAAGAATATTTCTTTTGGAAAACATTTTGTTTTTATACATGAGAAAGAGAGTTGGGTTCAATAATTCCCCTTACATTATATATAAATGATTCCATCATGTTTTTATCATGTATAATCATATTAGATTCATTACATAACAAACATATGACCTTTTATACATTATTTTTATTCATTATGGTTTTATTAAATTCATTATAGTATTTTTGGTGAGTTATAGAGTGCTATTTAATAGTTTTGGAGTGTTTGTTTTCTTGGTTTTCATTATCGGTTCACTTGTATAATGGATGAATGTTCATTTAAAATAAGGATAAATATCCATACTTTTATTATATGTTAATGAGATTCCATAAGTTTTAATGATATTATAATGAATTTTTTTATATGGTATGAGTATGAATCATTTGATAAATGTTAGTGGTGATCCTTTAAAGTTAATTTTGGATGTTTTTTATCACAACAAACTCGTTTTTTTTTCAATTAGTATTATTTATATAAGTTAGTTCTATATCATAAATAGGGTTGTAAAATCAATTTAATAATATTATTCAACCATTATAATAGATTATTAACATCCTTGAATTCATTAAATAAAATTGAAAGTACATCACCCATGATGTTGGTCAAATGACCCGACAAAGGTGACAATATCATTTTTAGTGTAAAAGAGAGAGGGGGAGTTTCATGATGTAAAATAAATTAAAATGATACCATTTTTATATATAAAACATTCTGGAGTCATCATAACATTTCGATAAGATAAGAAATGTATAATATAATAATAATGAAGAAATTGAAAAGAAAATATTAGAAAAGGTTAGAGTAATTTTCCTCATAGATTTATCCTTCTTGATAACCTACCTTGTTAAATGTTTGTTGGTATTATTAGGATATAAAGAGCTTTGTGAAGTGGGATAGGTGATTTGGGATATTTTTGGGCATAATTTGTAAAATTATCAATTTTTTATGGACGTGAGGTCCAGATGTGGGGATGTGTGGTATTTATATTAGAGTAGGTGTGTTTATAAATTTGTTAATTCATTTGTTTATTATTTTTCTCACGATAAGGACTAGTGTTTATTATTGAAAATAAATATAAAAACATTATCATGTTAGTAAGGACATATAGTTCTTACATTATCCCTGAATCAAGGAATAGTTTATTTAATTTATAATGTATTTCTACCATAAATTATCAAATTGTATTATTCACAAAAAAATTCTTGTATTTCAGAAAAAAATCCAAAAAATCACACTACCAATTATTCGATGTATAGAAATCAAAAATGAACTCCATCTTATGAATGTAATTTTATAAATATAATATTCCAAAATTTTATTAGTAATTTAGGGGGTTAAGTTTCTATTTTATTGGATGGTTTACATTTCATAAGGGTCGTGTTACTATTCTGAAGGCCACATTTCTATTACATTGGTATTGGATTCATAACGTTCGGAAATACTTATTATTTTATTAATTCTCAATTTATAATGTTTTTAATACACTCTATAAGTTTAATTATGTGATTTATACTATATTACATTACTATAAGAAGGTAAAAATTCCATTGATAAATTTTCGGGTCATTATAATAGTTTTACTATACATTAGTGTGATTCAATCTACAATATTGAACTGTATGATTTAAATATTAAAATTAAACCTTATCCTTCACAAAATATAGTATCAATATACGTGTATTAAACCTCATTTTTGTAAAATTTGAATTAATCAAAAAAATTTTTAATTGTTCTTGATTTTTTCATAACAAATATTGATTATATTGTGTATAAAGATATAAATTTTAAACTCTTCAAGTAAAATTAAATTAATATTATTCCAATGAAGAATCATCTCCAAATTAAAATTATTAATTTCTTAGACAACTAAACTAATTATAGTTTAAAATTTTATCATTATCAAATAAATTTTATATATAATGTAATATTATTTAATCACATATTCCTCTTATATTAAAAAATGTGTAATTTGTTATCACATGATAAAAACCATTTGAGGTTTATTTTTCAAATAGAATAATGTGTGGTGTTAAATATTGTTTCATGATTACTTATCATCCTGAATTGAAACAAAACACCCATTAAAACCCATTTTCAGTTTACTTGAAATCCATTATCATCATTATATAATTTACCATCACATTAAATAGATTGTTAATTTTTCATTGATTAATTCAATCCAAACCTATTTTGAAACTATGTTTTAAAATACCCTTTTATATATATTATATTTTAAATTTGTTTCAAAAATATTAATCCCTAAAAATTATTTCCACTTGCAAAATATTTATATTTTAATGTGTGTTATAATAAATTTAATAAACTATAAAAATTATTCACCCAATTGTTATAAAATTATATCAGTTCCATAAAAAATCATATAGATTATGTTTCCATTGAGATGAATCATATTTAAATATCAATTCAAATACACTCAATTGAAATACATAATCTACACATCAGTATCCAATTTGGATTATAATTATTGATTAAATATTTTAACCAATATAAAATATTGTACACATTGTATACTCAATAATCATCATCATTAAAGATGACACAATAGTTTGTTCAATAAGAAGAAGAATTACAGAACCTCTAACTTCTAATGGTCAGATTCACTAGATTTAAAATATGATATAATTTTTTTTAATTTTTTAAGAATACATATTATATTTAGACTTTAATATAATAAAAAAATATACTAATTATCAACACAATCAATTTCATGGGGACCATATCTTTCTAGATTAGTATTACTCCACACTCACTATCAAATATGTTTTTTTTATTCTGAAAAATTAATATTTTTATACTTAAAACTAAAGTAAAGTACATATTAAATAAATTTTATTTATTATAAAAATTCCTCAATTAGAATTTATAGATTAAAATCTGTAAAAATTATGTTATGATTTTTTAGTCAAAAGGAATGAGTGTTATTTCTTACAAAATTGGGGATTCATACATTATACATTTCTATTAAAATGATTTAACTATTATTTATAGAATTTAAATATGAAAAAATGAATACAATTTTATAATTCATCAAATAAAATATATATTATAATGATGATTTGGGAAATTTATGAATTTATATATATTATATGAAATAATTAAAATTAGGGATTTTTTTAAATCATTTTTACATTTAAAACAAATGTCTACTTCTTTTATAAAATATTTTTAATTAAAATTTATTTTTATAAATTTATTATTAATAAAATTACACTCTTTGGAATTAATTTTAAAATTGAGGTTGGAAAAAGAATGTTTTATAACCAAAAATAATTTTTTTGAATAAATGTTTTTCATCTCATATTTAACATTTAAATTTAATTTAAATTATGCCACATTTTTAAATTTAATTTATTAAAATGGGTATAATAAAAATAATAGTAAGTCAACTGATTTTATAAATCCAAATTTATTTTTTCATAATTGGTATTAAAAAATGTAAAAAAATTGTTATCACATATATGTGTAAAATATGTCTATTGGGGGTTAATATTATGTAATAATGGATAACCTTTCCCTATAAAACATTTTCATTTTTCTCATATTTATAGCATATATATTATAGTTTTTTGAAATGGTTATTTTTGGATCCATTTTAAAAGAGTTATAAGTTATTATATTATATTCTATTTAAAATTTGAAATGTATTGTATACACAACTTATTAAAGGACACCACATCTCTTCTCTCATTAATAAATCAAAAAAACATTGATTATAAAATACATTTCCAAATTCAAACCTTTTATCCCTTAACATGAACTATAGTTTCCATTTCAACCACAAAACCATCCAAAGGATGAATTGAGTATAACCCTACAGAGGATATCCAATGAAAATGTAAAGTTCTTAATTGTGATTTATCATTTTACCTATTAAAAAACATTATTAAATAATACATTAAACATGATTAAAAATAATATTAGTATATTATGTACACTGATTTATTTTACTGTAAACATCATGAACTCTATCATTCTCTACATCCATCAAATAAGAAATGAATCATACTTTCTCATTTTTGGAAGTTTCCCCCCTTGCAAACTGATGTAATTCATTTTCCATTACTTAATGTCATGGTGGTTTATTATTATTTAATTAATGTATATAGATTATAATAATTAAATAATTATTATTTTACAAGTATATTATATCCTCAATTTTCTTTTCATTCTATCCATTGAAAAATGATAATGTTATTCGTTCGTCTGTGTGAATTACCATATCTATGTACTGATGTAATTTTTTTTTCATTTCACCACATCCATGGTATATATATGTGTTTTTAATGAAATATTATTATATTTATATTGAAATACTAATTATGTAAAAGTAAATTTATTAATACCATATTAACACCATTCTATTTGAAATATTAAAATGATATTAATTCGTATGTATGAAATATTCTCTAAATGACTATAACATGATTAAATTTTCATAAATAGCCTTTATGGTATGTAATAAAATTATAAATAATTTATAAAATTTATAATAATATCATGATTATTCTTCAAGATATGACGTAATAATTACTACATTGAGTATATTAAACAATCATATGTAATTTTGGTCATATGATTTGAATAACATTAAAAAATATGATGATAAAATGATTGGTAAAATAATTTTATATAAAATGGAAATTAGTAAAATAAAATGTATAATATGAAAGAATAAATTAATATATAAATTAAATAATTAATATAATTATTTTATTTATAATGAAAAATAACATTAGATAACACGTGAGACTCAAATTAAGGGACACATTACCTTAAAAACCAAAATAAAAATAAACATAAATATTATTTTACAAAATAATTTACATCAATTTCCATATTAATAAAATAAATATATGTATTCAATTTAATTGATGTAGATAATTAGTATTTTTTATAAAAACAATTTGACCATTTTTTAATGGTTTTCCAATTAATACCATTATGTATTTTATACTTAATGTTATGAAAAAAATGATAATAAGAAATATTTTAATTTAATAAATATGAATTAGATGTGTAATTATGAAACTATTAAAATTTTATTTTTTTCTTCCCTTACAATATTCATATGTTTCCATCAATGAAAACCCATAAATACATTTTTTAAGGGTATTTAAAAAAAATTAAAAAAATGTATATTTATATTCTATGAAATGTATTCCTATGTTTGAATATATTATCATGATGATTATGATAATTTAAATAAAATTAATTATGTATTTTTTTGATTTTATGGTTCATTCATTTTGATTCATTAAAATTGTTGAGGCCGATATAGTTCTTTATGGTGAGTGTCCTTGATATAGCTCATGATTACATGTGATGAAAATGAATCTCTTAAATGAATTATGTATATGGATTAAGTTAACAGGTTTTGTATCATTTATTAAATTAATTAAATTTAATAAGATGGATATTACATTTCTATGAATGATTTAATTATTATTTCTAATGAAATATAAATTATTTATTTAAATATTCAATTTATTTTCATAGCAATCATACTAGTTCCCAATTTTATTCCATTATACATTCTATTCAGTTTGAAATGTAACTCATTGAATTGACACTAATAGAAGGAGATTCAATGGAATCTTACTAACCAATCATCATTAAATTATAATAATGTAAATAATTAATTTCCAAAATTGATATTAATATTGATTAGTTTTACCTCGAATTATAGAGATGATAATAAAGTGTTAGGTCTAACAAGAACATATATGTTACAAAAACATTATTCTTTTTTATGAGAAGGTCATGGGGGAGTTTATTTAAATCCCTAACATCCATGAATATAATCAATAATGTTACATAGGAGGTAGAAAAGTTATAATAATACATTGGATAAATTATAAGGTATAAAAATAAATTATTGTTTATGTGATAGTTGATGAAAATATCACTGTTGAAAATATATAACAAAAACATTTATATTCTTCGGATGATGTTGTTTTGGGAATATGAACCATGATTTCAATGATAAATATATTGGTAATGGTAAAAAATTTATAAGTATGTTGTATTGTTTTTTAAATGTAATGTGATGGGTCATTATATGTATGTGTGTTAAAAGAAGAAAAAAAGTATGGGAACAAGAAATACTATTCAAAAATGTTTGAGGTAGTAGGATTTGAAAATAATTAATAATATTTTTCAATATAAAATTAAATTTTAATAAGAACAAAACATGTTTATTTGAACTATGATATTTTCACAATTCATTCATGGTTTACACATTCATTTATATCTCTAAAAAATCTATAAAAATTAAAAATCTTTTACAACAAATGATATATGTAAATTATGAAAAAAAATCATTATAATAGTATTAAAAAACCATAATTTTCATATCATCCCATTTTCAAACGATTCATATTTTATCCAAAAAAACCATTTGGTCATGAACATCATTGAATTTGATGTTATTCTTGCTCGGTATTTGATTTTAGTTTATCATGATAAGAAAAAATATGAAGCCCAAGGTGTTATATTAAATAATGATATTATTTTTGTAACACACTATTTCACCCATGGTTTTTGGTACATAACCCATTGGTTATTTATTATATATATATAATGATCACGTTATGTTATGAGATATTCACCAATTTTTTGACATGTTCAGGATGTTTTTTAGAGTAACATGATATGATCAGAGTTAGTGGAAACTGTAAAAAACATCTAGAAAATCATGGAATTAAAAATAATTAGAACTAAGAGTACACATGGTTGGTGCATGGTTTATCCAAATTCTATTTATTCCTAGTTGAAACTATTAAATTTGAGAATGTGTGGAAGATATTGTTTGGAACACAGTTTTTCTAACCATTTAACCCAACCTTGTGATGTGTGGTTTAAGATATTAGTTTTTACACATATAGTACATGGTTTTTCTAAACTTGAATCCCAATAGTTCAATGTGAAATTAAATATCTGATATTTTTTTATATAATATGGTTTATCCCATTAAGAAATATTTCCCCCTTAATATTTTAATAAGAAAAATCTTTTTTCTAAAATGGAACAAAAGTAGATTTTGTTTACATTGGGGGAATGTTATAGGAGATCCAAAATCTCTTGGAGATCTATATTTTTTCATATATTCATGTTATTCATTTATTTTATTATATCTATTTTCAATATCTATTCTATTAATATATATCTAGTTCATATATTATCTATTGTTGATCTATCATGGTAATCTTGATTAGAACAAATTGAAATTGTTGGAGTGGATAATATCATTGTTTTAATTTAGAAGATGTAAGAAAAGTTTTTAGTGTTGTTAGGTCATTAAAAATTTTATCCAATTGATGAGTGGTGTGTCGATCCTTATCATTTTGAATTTATTATTAAATGAAATCTTTTTAAAAAAATTATTGAATTGCAAGAATTAGTTTTAAAAAACCTGTGTAGTGGGATGGACTCTTATTTAGTGATGTTTTTTAAGAATTGTGATAATATAAATGACTTATTGAAAGATCATTGGTTAATGATTTAAAAATTATGATTTAATATTTAGTAATTTTTTCATGTATGGAAAAATGATTTTAGGAATTTTAAATAAGATATGTGTTTTTAATAATAGTAATTTATACTTGAAATGGATTAACATTCATGGTTTGGAATGGTATATGGAAGACATGGTTAGTTTGAGTTTATGATATTTTGGTGACCTTGAATAATGGTCATGTACCATTGGGGTACTAGAGACATGACCCTGGATAAGGGGTGAGTACCATTAAGGGACAAGGATATTGGGAACCAATTGAAAATTTGGTGTAGGGATGAGATACCACACATATGTATGGATCTGTCACTTGGGAATGATATTGTGAATTTTTGTCATGGAAAGGGTATCCAAGATAATATTCAATTTATTTTAAATACTTTTTATGATTTATTTTTCTATAGAACTATTTTGTATTAGATATAAAATTATATAAATTTATTTAAACTTGTTTTTATAATTGCTCTAATTTGTTTTGTCTCATGTTGTGAGTTGTAATGTCATTGAGAAATTCCTATGGAGTTTAGACTCTCCCCCTATATAGAATTTTTTGTGAATTTACAGATGTTTTCTATTAGAACATAGGTAATGGAAACATATCTTAGTTATTTATTGATTCATCTTAATTTTTTGGGAATGGATTATAGCATTGGGTCTTATAGGTGGCTAGGAGTTGTTTGGTTGATTTCTTAAGCATTTATGTTTTTTCATTCGTTCCTTAGACTCATCAGTTTGTCTCCCCTCTATACTCTAAGTGGTTGATGTGTTATTATGTTCTTTTGTTTATTAAAGTCATGCACTATATAACTGTTTAGTTTTTTTGGTTTTCAAGGTATGGTTGAATTTTATTCAAATTGAAAATAATCCCATGATTGTATATTAATCCACTGGGTTTTTTACTAGATATTAGTGTCTTCAGGATGTCACATAATTCCATTACCACACAACTTATAATGAAAAGAAGATGGGTGAGGAGTGTGATTTTTCAAATTGTATATGTTTGTTAAATCCTTCAGTATTAGTTATTCAATCCTAGATTTCGATTGGTAGAAATTAGTGTGGATAAATGTATATGAAATCTATATCATAAAATGATTTAAGTAATATATATTTGATTAAAAATACATTATTAGAGAATTTTGGTAATTTTGTGTTTTGAGACTCAATAAAGAGTTTTCACCTCATCATCAAGGGTTTAGTTGATGAGAAATTCATGGAATACCTTGATAGTAATGAATTATCAATGGGATTTTTCAGTTCATGTCGAGTAATGCTTTCTTATTTTATAAAAGTTATTGATTTTTTAAAATAGTTGAAAATATTTTGATTTTCAAAATGGTTGGTGGATTAATAAAAATGGGCTTAATCAAAAAATTGTGGAATTTTTTATATACTTTTTTTGATATGTGTGATGGGGTAAATATTAAAATTCAATGTTTTAGGTTCCTAGTGAGTTAAACTAAATGGTTATTTTATCTTTTTATAGAAAATAGAACTTAGTACCTATCATGGAATCCAGCCGAATTATGTTGTTGAGAATGTTGATTCACTTGAGCCACATGTGAAAAAAAATAATTGTTGCAATGTATTACCCATACATTTAAATGCATTGAAATAGGGTATCAAAATTATAAACAAAAAAATTGGATTATTTTTGTTAGTTAAAAAAATAAAATATCCCCGATCTGCTAGGGAGATTCAAAATCAGAAAATGAAGAGACGTGACTAAATAAGATGAATTGAATCATCAATTTACTTGGCATAGTAGATGAGCTAAAGGTAATTTTAATAATATATTTTAATGGTGATTAAGCATTCCAATTGTGGGATTTAGTAGTTCTGGAAAAATTGGACCTAATAATTTCATGAGAATATTTTTATTAAATGTTCACCAGAAAAATATCCTCATATATTTATAATTTCTAGAATAAAAAATGTCAACTGTTTGATGGTGGAAAATAACATATAAAGGGAGTAAGAAGCTAAATTTTTGAATTTAGTTATCCTTACATATAAATTTGTAGATGGTACATCGTAAAAGGATCACATTTTTATTCAGGGTTAAAACCAAGAAATCCCTTAAAGACTCCCATGTATAGTATATATGTTATAGAGATATTTTTAGTAGTGAAATGATTGAATAAATATATATATCATTTAATACATTTAGAATATGTATTTTTTTCATGGGAATATGAGGGAACTCAAATGATGAGAAAAATATAAGGAGGGAAACCTAATCTCAAGGTGGTGGTATATCTCATAATTAGACTATGGGAATAGAGAACTGGTCACTTTTGGCCGAAGTATAATCCTTAATGCTTTCATTGTTGTTATTTTTACAATATAAAATGAAATTGTATGACATAACCTAAAGAATACAACAATTAAAACCAGATGAGACATCTTAAGTGATATTATTTCAATGCTCCATGGTCAAGTGATAAGAACACCAATCAATATTTTCAAGCATCGTATTGATAAATAGGATGAGTGTCGTAGAATAGATATCGTCGAAAGAACTGATTATCCATGGTTATTCATGTAATTCCAAGACTCCTCGACAATTTCTACATTAAAAGTGTAATAAAAGAATAGTTCTGGTTGCAATCAATAGTATATAGATGTGAAAGTTATCATTGATTATCAATCAGGACATTTGATGGTGAGTGGTATGATTTATTTGAATTCTACCCTTACACATGATTTTATTAATATGGGTGTGTCCCATTAATTTATTCACAATCATATTGTTGACATAATAGGTTTTCATGTTGATATTATTCCTTTTATTTTGATACTCTAAAAAATTTTGGACAATGGGAGTGTGGTTCCATTTCATGTCATTTGTGTTTGATGACGGTGGACTATACATAGTTGGGATAGGATTAATCTATCAGAGAGATAGACGCCCATGAATTTATTTTTGAATTGGATTGGTTAGTGATCTTTTAGGCCTCTAACGAATTTTATTCATGTCATGTGATCTTCAAATATTATGATGATGTTCAAAAACACATTAATATAGAATTTTTTGAATATGTGAAAATAAAGGAACCTTATTACCAATGGGTGGAACTATCTCTTAAGAGTCAAGATTAAATTCATTAGCACTGGTAGATTTGATCATGAATAATGATTTTACAAAAACTATGCATATGTTACTTTATTTTTTATGGAAAATATATCATGTTTTATAAAAATAGAGATATTTAATTACGATTGATCTCCTTATAGGGGTATTCTAATATCAATTACATCTTATCAGAAGAAACCAACAGAATTGTGGGAATTGAATGATTAGATAGATGTGTCGGAATGTAATGCTTTCTTCCAACTAAGAACATCTCTTTGAGTATACCCATCTATTGTTTAGAATAAATCATATGGTAAACTTATAATTTCTTTATATATAGAAATCATATCCAAGTTAAAATTAATAATTGATATCATTATCCATATTTTAATGGAATATTTTATTAAATGAGGGGCTCCCAGTGGTTCTCTAAAAGTAATTTAGGTTTGGTATATCACCCAATATTGTTATTAATAGAATATATTCCCAACATAGCTTCCAAAAATAGTTTTGACCACTATGAGTTCTTTGTTACTCCTTTTCGTCTTATGAATGTAGCATACTTCTTTATTGAATTAATGAATTATATATATCAAATTTAAATTAATTACATTGTTTTGGTGTTATTGGATGATGTAATATGGTATATTTGGACAATGAAAAATCATGGGCTACACTAGGAATTGATGTTGGGTCTCCAATTGGAGAATCTACAGTTTTATATGTTATCAATGTGAGATTTTTTATACAACATACACGTTTCAAGGGCCATGTGTTTTGGGAAAAATATTTTCTAAATTTATGGATATGATAGAAGAAATTATATCTTGGAAACCAAAAAAATTATTTCAATGATATTTATTGTTTGCATATACTTTCTATATACTACAGTCCTTTTTTACATGACTTTTCACATTTCGAATCACATATAAATGATTTTTTTTCTACAACGTGTTCCTTTATAATTGAATAAAGAATGACAGTATTCTATTCAAAAAATTTATGTTTGAAATATTCTAGGATCTATCATTGTATTTAAATAGTATGGGTAGTAATATGTAGTATATTTTGATGCATCGAGATCGAGTTTAGGATATTTCTTCATACACGGAGATCATATTTTTGATTATACTCCATGATAGTTACGTTTTCAAGATAAAAACTATAAAACCCATGATTATAGATTATCTGTTTTATTCATTCTACGAATACATGGAATCACTATCTGTTTATTAATTAATTAATTTTTTTAATGATCAAAAGAGATTGAAACCCATTCTCATACATATATATTTGATATTAGTAATATAAGATGGATGAAATACCTAAAAAAATTGACTTTGTATTGATGTATACACTAGGAAATGGATATTTAGTGGTTAATGAATTAATTAGAAAATATTATAATATATTGGATAATGAAGCCTCATATCAGGAGTAGAAATGATGGGTTATTACTAACATACACTATGATTGAACCGATTAGGGTGATGCTTTAGTCTACATCCCATTTTTTATTGATTTGGTTGACCATGTTAAAGAGTATAATATAAAAAATTCTAAATGATTTTCCTTGATGTCAAAAATCAATTTTTGGTAGATCATTATGGTATGGAATATCAATGGGACATTGGTTAGAAGGTTTAATGACTAGGTCATACTACGTATTATTTTTTAGAAAAAATAATTAATTCTTACCACAATTTGAAGTGGTCTATTCATACCGGAATTAAAAATCTGTGTAATTCAAATAAATGAAAATTTCAGGGAATCCTTTATGTGGATTTATATGCCACCATTCCCTAGAGATAGTTCCTTCGGTTGATTTTTAAGGGAGGCATGAACTCTTTCTCTGAAAACATCTCCCCATGCACCCCTCTTCTTCCTTCTCCCAGACCCTTTATCCCTTTCCTTATTTCAACCACATACCTTCCTTATTCAATTTTCTTATTTAATTATATCCCTTATAATTCATTTGGTATCCTAGTTCCATCTAGTCATCTCTTTCGCTACTCTTCCCTCCAGGTTAGATGTGTTTCAGAACCCCACATTGGTTTGGTGCTTTGGTTATTCTCTAGATGGTTTGGGATGTGTGGGTTGAGTCTCATGGGTTTCCCAGGGGCATGGATTTTATCCTACCTTATCATTCACAGTTCTCAAAATCTTGGTTGTTTTTGTTTCATTGATGTGTTTTCAAGTGTTCTTTTTAGCTGGAAGTGGCTTTAAAGATTTAGTATGGAGTCTAGAGAGAATGGTTCTCTATCATGGGTATATCTAATTCATCTCTTCTCTAACTTCATGAGCCATCACCGCACTCTAGGTCAGATTATTGGACATATTCAATGTCGCTATGGGAGGTGAACTCGTTCAGCAATGGGATACTTGAGGTGTGTCCGGGCCTCTATTCGAGCTGTGGTGGTCTTCATTTATCTTCAATTTATATGGTTGTGGTGTGGTTTAATGAATTATTTACCCTCTATGACTACAACATATTCTTTAGATCTTGATTCATTGTTTAGTTTTATTCATTATGGAATTTTTTATGGTTGTTTGGTGATGCTTCCATTTTTGGATGGGTTCTGTTCATGGTATTGCATTTGATGTGATATGATGGACTCTATAGGCAGTTATTTGTTTGGTGGAGACAATGATGATGATTGAAGGAGATGGTATTAGTGGTGGTTTTCGATGTTTTTGAATTTGGTTGAATGAATATCTGGGTTTTCACCAGTTGTTATCATCTCTTATGGTGATGGATGGTGATGAGGACATTTATGGTTCAACAAGCTGATTGAAATATCCCACATAATTATAGAATAATATAATTTCATATCTGTTGATAGTTATGAAGAAGAAATTATTTTTACATTTAAATTGGATTATTTTTCCAATATCATAACTGATATGCAACAATGGGTTTCTCCAAAATCTTATGTTGTAAAGAAAACTGAGTTACACTAGAAAATAATACATTATTAATATTATTATTTTACATATTTGTTAATACCTAGACCTTTTATTATAGTGAATTAATAGAACATACTTTTGTATGATACCACATGTTTTTTAAAGTCTTTACATTCATGTAAAATATTTTATTGTCTTAAAATGAGAATGAATCAAATTTTTGGAATACAATTCTCTAATAGTTTTAAACGTAGTTTTACCACCTTTTGATAGATAACCCTTTAAAAATATATTTTTTATCACTTTTATATGTTTTATTGGAAAAAATAATCTTATTTGGTGGAAGAGGGAAATAAAAACATACTTTGGATGAAATTTTGAATTTTTTTGGACAAAATTATCATTTTAAGGAATAGTAAAATATGTTACATTTTAGTTCAAAACTACATTTTCTTCTAATATATTTGTTTTGTTAGATTAACCTCTGAATTAAATACAAATTAATTTTATTTTATATTTTGATAATTTAATCCAAATTTTCTCATTATAGTCAACTTCACATTGATATTTTATATAGACACAAGTCAATATTATAAGGGTTTTTACTTTAAAAATATAATTTTTTGACCATAGGAATTAATTTTAAATTAATTTATACATCTTCAATGTTAATAATTTAAAAAAAATTATTCAATTTATGGAATCATTTGATCAAAATTAGGTAAATAATTCCATTTATTTATTTAAATGATTATTATTAACTTTATTAATTATTCTTATTTACCGCAATTTGAGGATAAATATGGTAAATATGGGTAAAAATAATATAATAATAAAATAATCTAACCCTAAAACATTTTATAATCTGATTGGATGGGATATGGTCGATCAAGAAAACTATTTGGATGCAATTTTGGATGTTGGATGCCACTTGGGTATGATTATGATACTTATATCATTTAATATAATGAAAAGGAAAATATGTTATAAACATAAATATTCTTAATAAAATAGTTTTAATATAGGATTATATACATGATATCATCAATTATAAATAGTCAATATAAATATAAAATGTTTTCCCATTTCATGGAATATTATTAAATTTTTTATACATAAAATAATTAAATTTATTTATGACATAATGATGGTGCAATGGTAGCTTTATAAATGAAAGAATCAAATAAATGATATTATAAATATTAAAATAAATATTATTTTACATAATCTATATCATGAACGATTTTAATAGGTAAATTTGAAATTATAGAAGACTATTTTATGCTTTGGTTCAAAGTTATCTCTCTTTTTAGATTTTATTGAAATTCAAATAAATAAATAATGTTTAAATTGACATAATTGATGTTTAATAAAATTATTAATTTATTAAATTATTTAAAAATAATTAAAATATTTTCAAATAACAAAGTGAATATTATAATGTATAAAATTTCATTATGTTTCCAATTATGGAAAATTGAACCAATATAATTAAAATTAATTGACTCGTAATAATTAAAATATTATTTCCACAATTAAAACTGAAAGAGAATAGTTAAGGGAAAACTAATAAGATAAGAATAAAATAAAATAAATACATGCCTAAAATTTTTTGGAAGAGAGAATATTGACGAGTACTCATATTATATTCAACATAATTCATGTTGGAGAGTTAATAATTAAAGAAAATAATTTATATTTATTTAATAGTTTATAAGATTCCTAGGGTACCCTTTCTATCTCATATAAAAATGTACTCTCTCTTCTCTAATATTAACACATATAGAACCCTTTGGTTGGGAGAAGACCTCCAAAAAATTTATCCAAGAATCCATACCCTAATCCTAGAAGCCTTCCATACGGATTATTTCCACCCAAGTAATAATTTTGGTATAATCCAATGGAAGTTACCCGATTAGGAACTAATGCCTTCCCTTCTGATTTTTATTTCATTTCCATTATCCACTCCATAAAAATTCCTTATTCTATTATTACATATATGCACCTATATAATAAATATAATAGTATTGTTATTCTATATTTTATAATATACGCATACACACTCTTCCATTTAAGTGGTATCGAACATAAAGTTTCTGCATATGGTGAACTACTACCTCACAAAATGGTGATTGTTCATTTTCCACCTATATTATCTCATGCTTCCATTATAATGAAAACTATTTTACATATGATAAATATAATTTCAATATTGTCTCTATAAATTTATTATTTTTATTTAGAATGTTCCTTTACACTTTCCATGTTGCATAAATACAAAAATTATTTTGAGAATGTTTAGACTAACGCCCACTAAAAGCGATATAATATGTTCCCCCATTACATAGAACATACAAAGGATTGTTTTATTTAAAATACGTTACATAAATAACATTAGAATAGTACTAGTATTATAAAATACATTTCTATCATTTAATTATTATTCTTCTAATATGATTAAAAAATGAAATTAGCATTTCTTCATACGCACGACCTATCATCTCCATGAATGGTGCATTTCATTTCCTATATCCCAATATTATAGATACTATAAAAAATTATACTGTATATATCTGATATTTAAATAGTTAATAAAATTTTGAAGATGATGGACTTTTGACCACCGCGATAATTTACATCAAAACAAGTTCATTTTCGACTCAAGTACCAAATATTCACAAAACATCCAATATGACCATAAATAGCAATATAGTTTTTATAACATGTAATAAGTGATATTAAATGAATAATAAATATGTAAAAGGTTCTAAAACAAGTATAAAATAAACTTTTTTTATTATTGAAGAACAAGATTATTGTACATGATGATTCAGACTCAATATAGGAGACTTCATCTCAATCTCTTTTATTTTAGGAATATTTTCATAATAAGCACCACATTCTTCTTATAGTATCTAATAAACCATTTTAAAATTTAATTTAATTCAAATTCTATTTTATTTCTATGAGGCATTTTAATAAATAAAAATGGAATGTTTTTATGTTTCTATAGAAAATGACTTCTATGACATCGTGATTATTATGTGATATTTGGATTCATCAATAAGCCTTAATATTTATAAAATAGAAAACCATAATCTTTTTTTTGGTTATCTAGAATTGTAAATAGTTTTGAAAGTATATTTTCAATTTAAATATATGGAAATTATATCACATTATTACAAATTAAATGTTATGAGTGAAATGTTAAAATATCAATCTATATGTAAAATGATTACATAATGGGACTTAGACATTTGATGTTTAGTTAAGTGAAAAGAAAAGATGGGTGGTTAAATGATAAACCAAATAAGGATGTTTTAGTGTTAATCCAATAAAATGTGGTTATTTTATAACCTCCAACTAATTGGGTATGATGGTCGGTCGTATTGATATTCCATTTAGTGATATGTGTGGAAGTCAGCTGTTTGGTTATTCAATTTATATATTTTCATGTCCCAATATACATTTATTGGATATATGTTTCTTTTTATGGGTTTATGGTATAGTTTTGGTTAGACAAAGGCTACTAGATGAACTTATATTGAGTGATGATTGTTTACTACTTCATAATGGTGAAAATTTTAACTTTATGATAAATTATTAATGATTTACATATTTACCATGAATAAAATTTTTTCTTCATTAAATATCCAATAGTGAGCTTTTTATGGTCATCTCAATTTTTGAAATGATTTTTATACGACATTAATAATAATAGAGTCTGGTTAGGGATCAAGGAAAAGATACACAATGATACAAAACCATGATTCATTTTTAAAAAAAATTATGAAAAACTGGATAGTGATTAGAAGTTTCTTTCTATAATATATAAGTTTTTATGTATGAGTAATTACCTAATTATCTAAAGATATAAACCTAAATATATCATTAATATAAATTAATATCTAATTAGTGACTTATCACATGATTAATCATTGTTTATGGTTTGGTCCTTATAGTTCTTACCATAGGTCGATTTAGATAAATTTTGGGGTTAGTATATTGTTAATAGAATTTCCAAAAAATTATTTTTACATTATATTCTAATAGAAATAATATTGAATTTTGAGATTACAATGTTGCTTCATCTAATATATGTCTAATCAGAATGTTTTTTATGAGGAAATAGGAATGTTGTGATGGGATGACATAGAGAGGAAATCAACCTTCCAAACTTGCATATTGAGACGGTTGGAATTGGAACTGAATAGTTTGTTGTAGTGATGGATTAGTTGACTCTTCTAATAAATGGAATGTGTTTCAATAAAAAAGATCAACAAGATCAAAAATAAAAGAGTATTTTGGTAATGGATCATTTCATGTAGTATCACCCCCATCATTCATAGGATCATCTAACACTATGCATGATGACAGGTGGATTAAAAAATGGTAAAATTAATTCATGACCATTCAGTTAATCCTATACCATATAAGATGCATAGAATTAATGTTACTAAACATTGAAAATATGTCATAATGGTTTTTATCAATCTATAAATGTTTTTGTATCGTGATACAAAATAAAAGAAATATTAGGTCAATGGTCTAATGCATATTCTAACATATTGAAATATCTAACACATAAAACATATGGAATTCAGATTACGTGGACTATCCCCATGACCTCCAATGATAGAGAACAATAATTTTGAAAATTATGAGAATAATTCTAGAATATTATAATCCCCTAACAAATTAATACAACATTTCAACTATTTCTTGAACGATTAATTTTTATAAACTGCCATAAAAAATTAATTTAATAATATTCACATTATATCCAAGGGATCTCAATATAGAGGGGAAATGTTTCAAATTTTTTATTTGAGAAATATTATAAAGGAAACCATGAAATATATGTCACATTAAATAATAATTGTTATGTGAAAAAATATATATACTCAAGTAATAAATAGAAGAAAAATTTTATTTCAAGGGATAATTCTCATATACAATCCATTCTTTATTAGACCCATCTAATAAAAATTTTCAACTCACCTGCTCTCATATTACATTCTTGAATCTTCAAAGGTGTATATTTAGTAACTCAAACATCTATATCTGACCATATATTTATACCTATAACTTTTTCTACATATCCCTCAAGAGAATTTTTAAAGTGGTAATATTTTCAAAATATATACATAAATAATCATTAGGATGTATTAGAATAAGTGATATATATATGGATATTTTTTAGTGATTTGGAAACTAGATGTGGGTAATTTTTTCTTTTATTTTTTTCATCATTAATATCATAATAATGAGGTTATATTAAATTAATAATTAATGAAACGTGTTATTTAGTCTTGAAATATTAATTTAATGAATTATTTATATTATAATACATATCCATTACAAAGCTCATGTATTTTAAGATATATTTACATGTATTTAAATATAGTTAACCTATATTTATTAGTTTATTAAATTTAAGAAATGATGGGTCAAATAATTCAATTTATATAAAAACTACTATACTGTGATATAATGTAATATTGAGAATATTCCTATAGATATAATTCTATAATTTACCTTGGAATAAAAAAAATGTATATATATAACCGTACTTGTTCTAGTTTTACAATTGTATTTATCTTATTTTTTCATGATCCCAAGAATATGGATATTTAAGCTTTGAACTTCTTGAATAAGAACTCATTTTATAATGGCTTAATCTGTTATAGGATATGTATCTTATATCCATTAAAAATATTCAATTGGAATTAATTACCTAAAAATAATGGTGTACCCCCAACCATCTACAATCACACATAATAAATAGATTGTTATGGGATATGAGTTTTTTAGTCATAATAAATATCATGTCTCTTCTATTTGGGAAACAATAACATCTCTAATTGGTTATATTATATCCTATTATTTACATAGAGTGTATTTTAGGTCTTTGATGTAAAAAGTTGCCACTATTTGGTATAGATTTATATTCTTAGAAGAACTATTTTCATGGTACTACTTGATGTAAATTAGGTGTATCATTCTCTCACAATCACATTTAGAGATATGGTCCCTCTTTCAAAATAATATATTATATCTATATTCGATTAATGGTCAACATATTTTCTTGTAGTGTAATGTTTTTATATTAATATACATGAAAAGAACCATGGATATCTATTGGAATTTATTTAGACCACATTTACTTTCATACTACTACTCATATATGATCCTCTCTATCACCATAGTTGGCATTGTAGGGAAAACAATATCATTCTTTCACACATGTATATGTAAGTGATTGAATAACCCATGATCCATGATGTATAAATTGTTATGTTCTTTTTATTTCATTTATTTATGATATTTTGTCTTCTGAAATATTTTCATAAATATGAATTTTACATTCTAAATTTTTTTTTCTATATATATTAATACAAAATAAAATAGATATATCTATGTTCAGTAATTATATGAATATATGTAATGAAGAAGTATTATACATCCCACCATATCTTCTTAATTAAATTAATGTTTGTCTACATATTATGATTTATCAACTTTTGTGTGTATTCATTCCAATTTTTAAATTTTTATTACTGTTACATAATATGATGTTGTATTTTTTAAAATTAAAAAAATATATTTTCTTCTCTAAAAGACAAAAAATAATGTTATTTATATTAAACAAATATAAAAATAGTTTATAAATGGATGAATTATTCAAGAATATAATTTAAAATTATAATATTTTACTATTTACCTAGAAATACTTTCATGATAATTTTTTTGATCTAGTTCAATTCTCATGTCATTCATAACATTTATTGTTATTAAACATATAATAAAATGTAAAAAGAAAAGAATAAATGAAATACCCATCATAGATAATTGTTTTGAATTTTATCATGAATATAATTAAACTACATGATGCTTCACTATTTAACTATAGTTCTTTTTATAATGTAATTTCATTACATATTTATAATCAATTGCATTTTTATCTGTTACCTCCCTTCGAATCTCTTATTTCAGAGATGAAAATTTTGTATCCCCCATTGGTATTGACATTTGAAGTGGTTTTATAGAATCTTCCTTGTAATTGACCACAAAATTAGAGGATTAAATTTTTTATGTATTTATAATCATGGAAAGTCATATTGAAACCAGCACAGACATATTTATCAATATACATCATTTTAAATTGAAATTAAATACATTAGAATTCATATTTTTATATGAGTGAATTATAGTTATTGATAGCCCCATTTCAATCTTAATGGAAAAATTCCCAAGATTCTCGATGTACCCTATCATCATGGGAACATGAGTTTTTAAGTTACTCGCTCTCTTAACATCCATATGAATATTTATTTGGAGAGTTTATATATCTCATATTAGTCATTATCAAGATAATTTCCACAATGAGGAGACAACATGTTGAATACATATTTTTCTTTATACAACATTTTCATATCATGTGACGTCAAATGCATCACCCATGTGTAATTACTGAATAATGCATTGAACATCTAATGAAATGTCCATGTTTCTCTAGTATAAATATTTATTAATATCACTATCCTCATGTGGTGTCTCATAATGCTAAATAAATTCTTTTATATAATATTCCTTCAATTATTATTATATGATGTGTAAATAATTGTACAAAAATTCGATATATATTGTAGTAAAGTAGCATTCCTAGGATAAAATTGATCACAAATGTAATTATATCAAATAATTCATTTCCATTCTCTATAATATTTATAATATCGATTCAATACATTTTATTTATTAATAATTAAGAGATAATTAATTAATAATTTAATTATTCCACTATTTTATTAAATTTCATTACTTTTCACTATTGGATATGAAATATTGTGTTCCTATTATATTCTAATGGTATGGATACATATATCCATTATCATATCATATATTGTGGAATCCAATCTTGAATGTACTCTATAAAAAAACCAATACCTATATCACGTAAAATTATTTAACCAAGCACAGAAATAATTATCTATAAAATTTTATTTGGGATATTATCCTTATTTTAAAAAATAAATTTTATTATAATTATCAAATATTTAAAAATACACGTAAAATGAAATATTAATCTCTATTAACAAAATATATTATCAAAATGAAATACTAAGATATATTTAGGGACATCATTTTTTTAATTTATGATTTTTTGAAAATGTATGTGTAAATTACCATAATTTATCCTTTACATGCTTGAAATATATTTTATGTGACACTTAAAACATTAATTAACCTTCATAGATAAAAAATTACCAATTTTTATTCTTTTTTATGATATGATTTTTATCCATTATAGACCCCTTATTTACATTATGTAATAAATTACAGAATTATTTGACAATGACAAATAAAACATGTCAAATAAACATCATGAATTTTTTTATAAGAATACTCTTGAATTTATATATAATATATAGGTGTATTTATTTAATAAAATTAATAAATGATGAAATAATTAAATAAATCACCATTTACAAAAAAAGGGAAAAAATATGTTGAACTATAATTATCAATATCTACTAGTTTATTTATTTCACATTTATAAACAAAAATGTTACCTTGGGTAAAAAAATCATTGAAACTTATCCATAATTAATTTTTATTATCCAAAATTATCTTGTGTATCCTCTTAATTTATATCCTTCCTGATTATGATTATGAAATGCATCAAATGATGCGGTTTACATTGAAAAAAGGTATATAAATGTCACAAACTAAGTTGAATCATCATCTGAACGTGAACCCAACCCAGTTTTTGGCATGGCCCAAGGGGAGTTCCTGATCCCCAAGGTCTGGAAACAAGTTATTGGGTGTCATTATACAACATGAGACCAATTTTAACTGAATTTATTGGTATAAAAAAGCAAAAAATATAAACAAAACAATGCTGAAAATTCATAATAAAACATGCCTTAATAAATTATCATATTTGAGTTACATGTTTGACACAATAAAAAAACGTTCTACATCCAAAAAAGAAAATAAATAATATCCCAAAAACCACTACATGGTAAGAATGGTATCACTCCTAAGACAACTCCACAACATCGCACCAAGGTGAACCTCTAGAAAATTGAACCACTACCTCCCAGAGCCATACCCTTATCTATGTCAAACACAATAAAGTCTACATACACCAAAGGGTGTATGTATAATGTGAGTAAAGAGCCAGTAGGATATAAACAACAATTAATATAATGAATTAAGAATTATAACATAAATAACATTCAATTTTTTGAAATGAAAGTGTGAAACCATTTTATGGATAACATCTTTTATGGAAAAAATCAAAAGAGAACATGATTGCTTTTGAAATAACACCCAAGTATTCCATATTACAATTTTTGGTGTGATATGATGCAAGAGAACTAGCCATAGGTAAACTGTCTAGGAGCCATCTAGGAATGGGACACCAGGTACCTCGTATCTCGGTGAGACATGGATTAGAAACCATGACTAACAATAACCTCAAACACAATCCACTTGGAGTGGACACCCTAATGGCCTATCAGTCTCAAATAATAATCAATATTTTTTTAGTGTTGTAATCATCAGACCCTCTAATTTAAACAATGATAAATCCATATCTTTATCAATAGTATACTAGTCCTCTTCCACCCAGCTAGTTACTTGATCTTTCTTATGTGAGCAATCAGTTTCCCAGTTCCCATACCACACCACATTCACACACACATGTTAGGAAATACAAAGATCACACTATATGACACCACCATCACATAAAAATTAATTTATAAAGTCATACACACAAAAAAACCATTTCCAACCATGATTTACATCCCATATATAACTCAGTAGATCATTTCCACAATTTATAAAATGATATCAAGTGACACAATGAAGGTTCAAATAGTAAACACACCCAATTTCATATAAAACAAACCAATTTCAAACCTCATGCATTTTAAACCCTTCAGAAAAGCAAATTTCAGACAATAAAAAGAAATTATATAACGTAATAAAATACAAAATCATGAAATATAAATTCGTCAAATAATTTTTAAAAAACAAATCACCTACCTCAGGTGTAGAAATACATTAAAATTGTTGTGAATATCGAACCAAAACATATCCACACCACAAAGAAGTATGATCAAACCCTATACATGATGTTAGAACACAAAAATACAAGATTCAAGGCTAATAATTAGAACCATATTTACTATTGAAGAGGAACCTCAAATAAACTGGAAGAAACCCCTACATTGGGGAAAGAAATAAAGAAGAAACTATGTTAATTGAAAAAACATGTAGATGTCCCACCAATTCTACATAAAAATAGAGTTCAAAGGATGTAAGAGTGAGTAATGTGGGCTTCCACGTTTGAACATCCATGCTAGGGAGGAAGAGGTGATGATTTGGGGTTATATTCGAGAATGCAAAAAAAGGTAAAATCTACATTTTTAATGATCTGGAAATGTTTCATGGGTTGTCCTCAATGTTTTTTCAAACTGTGTAGTTTACATTATCCACCCATGACATGTCTCATGGTTATCCCACATGGGTTACTGACCTTTTTTAAAAAGTTTGATAAGCATCTGTCCAAAAAAACCCCACTTGGTCGCACAATATCCTAGTTAGGGTGCACCGTTAATACTAATCATTCTACAACTGTGCACCATGGTCTATCCACCCAAAATTTTCCATTTAATTCAATAAACACAAATTTTTGTTAAGTAAAAAGTTCCAAACGAAAATAAATAGTAAAAATAACTGAAAACAAAATCAAGGAAGTGACTATTATGTCACCATAAAAACCATTCATCCTCAGAAATTCAACCTGGAACTTAGTCGAACAATAAGAATGGGTAATCTTGATCAACCCACAACATCCTATCCCAAGTTTCATTCATATCACTACCATGATATCGATGTACATGGACTGAAGGAATAAATTTCCCCTGAAACATCATCTCTTGGGAATCTACTATCTTCACTGGTCAATCAAACATTGAAAGACCAGGTTCCAACTCCAACTCCTCCAAATTGAACACAAGAGATGGAATGTATTATATGTATTTATTTGGGAGACATGTAATATGTCATTAATTTAAATCAATTTTTATGGAAAATCAAACCTGTTTTCCACCTTTCCAATCCGCTCAATTATTTCAAAAGGTTTGTCATACCTCAGCGTTAGGTTTCCTAGCATTCCTATACGACAATGACCGAAACGATGTGCCACTTTGAAACCACCTAGTAACCTATAAAAAACTCATGATATAAATTCCTATGATCCATGTAGGATTTTTGGTGACTGTGATATGTCAATAACCAGTGCTAATCAACTTGACTTTCTTAGTTGTCTCTTGAACATTTCTTGGTCAAAAAATGAGGTCTCAACATCCTCATCTTAGTACATAGGAGGTCGGGAAAGCTGATTATATAGAACCTCAAACAAAGTAATCTCAATAGAGTATTGGCGACTAATTTTATATGAATAAATCACCCTTCCCAAATCGATACCCTAATATCTTCAAAAACCCAAGACACACCCAAGAATAATGTCTACTAGAAAATTATTTCCCCACATAGTATGACCATCCATTTGTGGATGGTATTTCATACTCATAATTATTTGAAAATAAAATTCACTTAAAAGGAATTCCCAAAACTAATAGGTAAAACACAGGTCACTATTAAAAAAATTACTGGTGGCACACCATGAAGTCCCAATACTTTCTGATCATATTATCATCCCAATTAATCCAATTTTTCAGAATCATTAATTTGGATAAAATGGGATGATTTGGTAAATAGTTAATTTATAACCCAAATGGTGTTCTTTCCTCGAGGTGTACAGGGGAAGACAATAAAAAATTGTTAATGATCCCATTCCACTTCAAGGTATTAATTGGTATTGGAAGAAGAAAACTATAGGGACTTTGATGCTCTTATTTTACATTATGACACATATTACACTTCAATATGAAGTCAGCTATATCCTACATCGTTTATGGCCCCCAAAATTACTGATGAACATTATAGTACATATTGGTTATACTAGGATGAACAACCCACTAATAATGGTGGCTATCCTACGTCACCACATTCCTCAAATAAAGTGATACCAAAAATGGAAAATAGAGCACCAGATTCCCTCGAGAGTCAACAACCAACCACAAGATGTGTCCCCATCATGAAGGAACTTCGTAGAATTCTGAGATAGGGCTTCACAAGACCAATCCTATTATATCAGATCCAAAAGATATCGATTAAAATTGACGCATACCTAGAATGCACCTCCATTATTATCCTTGATTTCCAAACGTATCTAGGAAATAGCCCCATCAAGGAAAACCCATCGTTATACTTCCTCAATTCCTACCCTAGAACATTCCTATTCAAGACATCACCCACAACAATACCCATTCCTAGCTTATAGAATATATTGAAGATGAAAATGTGTAGATACTTGTTCTATTAGTGATGCACAAAATTTCGATCCTTTTTTGAGAATATATAGGCTAAACTGCTATGATCAGAATAGACCACAAATTTCTCCCCCAAAAGACAATGATTCCATGTTTTTAATGCATGCATTATCATTAATAATACTAAATATTGGGTTGAGTAGTTCAATTCATGTGGTCTTTGTGAGAATGATCCATATTCCCCCACATCATCATGTATAAGAAAGTATATGAGACCCATACCCAAATCACCACAATAAACTGTGTACCCCTTTACTGACTCGGGCCAAATTATCATGGGTGTGGTAGTCAACAACAAAATCCTCTACTAAAAGGATGTCTAACATGATATTATTAATTAAAACATAATCCCCTTTTGTGTATGTGATGTAATTAGCAAAGAGATCTAGGAAAAGTCCCGAATTAACCACCTGTAATATCCATCAAGGATTAGAAATATTTTGTTGTCATACCCATTCTTCTGCTACCCCCACAATATAACTGCACTGATCTTCTCAGGGTCTACCAAACCCCATAGCTATGAGATAACATGGCCCAAAAAATCACATCCCTAATATTGAACTTTAACTATGAAATTTTTTCAAAGAGATTATGATCCCACATAGTGCTCGACACGATCTGAAAATGATGGTATTGAACATCATAAGATCATGAATAAACTAGGATTTCATCATTGAATACCACAATGAAGGGTTCAAGATACTAGTGGACACTATATTCATCTGTTATTTAAAAAACACATGAGCATTTATGAATCCAAAAGTAATTACCAACTACTCCAAGTGGTCATACCTACTTTCAAAAGATGTATTTATGATACCCATCTCTCTCCCCTAACTTGGCGGTAAACTAAACGCAATTCTATCTTTGATAACCACATTACCCTTAAAACATATCATCAACATGAGGAAAATGATACTTCATCTTGATGGTTTCTATATTTATCTTCTGGTAATTGATACACAACTAGAGAGATCCATCGTCATTTTTAATAACATGATCTTGGTGTCCCCTAGAGATACACATAGGCGATGGAAAAAATTTGGATTCAAAATCATGAAGTATTATATTTAATTACCTCAGCTCTGTGGGGGCCATATGATATGATGGGTGAGATAAAGGCAGTGTCTATAGTGCCAAATCAATTGAGAACTCAACATCCCACTTCAAGGGTAATCCAGAAAATCCATATGAAAATACCACACGGATCTCATCCACTACATGATGTATCCCACCATTGGGCCACCACCACCATCCACCAATGTGAGAGATGATAAATGATAAACAATATTTTATAACTTCGGGAGTGGAGGACCAGTGAAACCCGATCATGGATCCCATTCTCCAAGATAAACATGATCCCTCCCATCACGTTCCATTAAACTTACCAACTTCATATATAAATAAATGTACTATTGGATGCTCTGCAGTATTTCTATGCCAATGATTAGATCCAATAAGTCCATATCCAAGACAAAGAGTTCTGATTACAGCTCAACCCCTGTTATAGAGAGCACACAAAACTGGCACCTGAGTCCCTTCTCCTTCTTCTCACCCAATGACATCAACTACTCCATAAAAAAATACATGAGATCAATTGTAATGATCAACAGATTTACAATATTAGAAGAGAAAGTGGAGAACAAATCAATTGTATAAAACAACAATGTTGCAGGATTTGAAATCAATATGGTACATCAAATTATCAAGGGAATTGCATCCGGCCCCACTGGTGACCTGCTCCATAGCATCACGAAGTGTGGTCTCTTCCCGAGTCTAAAAATTACCACAACCATTCGGAACTAACTTGAACTAACTATGACCATATGAAGACCCAATCTTGCCTCCATGACCACCAATCAAATATCCCACCATCCTAGATGGTTCTGACCAAGCATATATTCCATGGGAATCCATGGATCCTACAAAAATCTTGTATGGATGAATCATCTTGGAAATACACTGTAGGTTTTCTATAAATCCATAGTGATGGAAAGGATTATGAGTATATGTTCATGTAGGTCAGATGTACCCTACCTTCTTTCACTATTGGCGTAGTAGTGACCCATCATCAGAGGCCAAAACTAATGACTTCCTTGATGGATAGCCAAAACTACCACCTCACTTCTTCCCATGACCATCTCACATACTTTTCTTATCATATGAACTTCCTCTACACATCACTGACATTTTCCCAGAGGAACTAAACATCCCTTTCTGATAAATATGAACCAGACTAGCTCAATCAAATAATTAAGATTAGGTCTTTATCTTGAATAGAAAAATAGATCATATATCTCTATATGCAATCCCAATTCATTCCTATGATCCTTCATTTGATCATTGTAAAAAATTTCGGGTACATACCAAACTAGCTTATCAAAATAGTTTGCATACTCCATCAATGGATGGTCTCTCAAAATCAGATAAAAAAAATACAGATACCTAGAATATCCCAATACCTTAAGGAAATACAAGTTATTAAAGACATCATTGAAATTCTTACATCTCATTTTATCTATATTTCATGCTTGAACCACTGAGTCCCACCACCTCTAACTATAACCTTCTAGCATGAACGAGACAAATTTCACCCTAACATCCTCTGAAGTGTCCAGAAATTCGATCGTGCACTCTATAATCTCAAGACACTCTAGAAATTCCTAATCCATTTTTCTACCACCAAAATAATGATGTTGGTTATTAATAATCTCTTGGGATATTTCCTCCGTTGGAGTATGTTATGGTTCAATAACTAGAGTAACTGAAATAACCACTGCATGTCACAAATCCTGACGATCCATGACCCTAACCTCTACCTACATCAAATCTAGTTGTGAGGGAGATATTTCTTAGGTATCATCCCATTCTTTAAAGGGAATTATCATGGAAGTCGTGTTTTATAAAAAGTAAATAGTTATAAAATGTATTATTAATACAACCAATCTTAAAAGATTCAACAACAATAAATAAAATTTAATAAAACATGTCAGGATAAACTGATAACCAAACTACTTCTCCCCCACCCAATGTCCTGGTATGGTCTGTATCATGGACCTCCCATATAGAGGAGAATTAAAACAGATATCCCAACCTCCCATGGTGACTCGAGGTCTATCATGATCTATGTTGGCAATCCACCCTACTCGCAACTTGAAAATGGTGCCCTAACAATCCTAGCTTCTGTCTCTTAAGACACATCCCAAATAAAATGACCCAAATAGATTAATTGGATCTCAAACATTTTTTTCAAAAACAAACGAATTTCATCATATGAACTGGAACATGACCCAGTCCATGACCTGGCCTGAGGGGAATTCTTGGTCCCCAAGGGTTGGAAATAAGTTCTCATGTATCATAATATATCATGAGAACGATTTTACCCGAATTTATGTAAAACAACCAATAATAAAAAAAACCAAAGATAACAATCATAACCAAAAATTCCTTAAAAAATTACATAAATAGAGTTACAAGTATTATAGAAAAAAATGAAACAATAACTATCCCATAAACCTCCATCTGGAAAGAGGGGCATCGTCTATAAGACACCTCTACAACACTCCAACAATAAGATCCTCTAGTAAACTGAACCACCATCTTCAAGAGCCTTTCCTTTATCTATGTCAAACCTACCCAAGTCTATATACACCCAAGGAAGTATGTAGGGTGTGAGATTAAGCTCTATTGGATTCCATGAAAAAATATATTCTTTGAATTAATCATTATAATTTAAATAACATGGAAGTTTTTTAAATTGATGAGTAGAAATTTTTTAAGTAATAACATCTTTTAAGGAAACAAATCAAAAAAAACATGAATGATTTTGAAATAAAACCCAGGTATACTATATAATGATGCTATGTGTGATATAACCAAAGAGCACTGGTCATGGGAATATCATCCATGAACTGGATTAAATTAAGGAACAAGATACTTCATATCTCAGTTAAATGTGTCTTATAAACCACAACTAATAGAGTTCTAGTTCATAAGACAATATGAGGGGACAACCCTATATCCTTGTGGTCTCCAATCATCATCAATATTTAGTTACTGTTGTCATTTTCAATCTTGTTAAGTGAAAGTGGGTGGAATAAACTTATGCTTCACTAGCATACTAGTACTAGTATAACAACCTAGTTACCCATTCTTTCATCTGTACTCAATCAAGATTCAAATTTCCCATAACACACAACTTTCACACGCAGAATCCAAGACAAAAAAAATTCACACAATATGACACACATTACAAACCCATATTCTTTTTTAAATTCATACGCACACCAACACCCTTGGAAATGATTAATCACATCACATACATAATTTAATAGATCAATTACAAAATTAACAAAATGATTTCAAATGAAAAAACATGGTTCTATATAGGAATCACACCCAATTTCATATATAAAAAACCATTTAAAACCCACATAAATGTCAAATCCTTTCAAAAATCCATTTATCACCACAAAAATAAATCATAGAAACTACTAAAAATCCAAGAAACCATTATAAGTTCATCAAACAATGTTTAATCATGTAATAAACTACCTCGAGTGATGAAATCCCTTGAAACCCATTGGAATATCTATCGGCACCTCAACAACACCACATGGAAGAATGGTCGAACCCTAAACCTAAATATTGAAACCAATACTTTAATAGTTAACCCATGAAATTAGAACCCAACTTTTGGATAATATTAACCCTAATGAATCTTGAAGAAAATCTTATATTGGAGGAAAAATAAAATTGTAGAAACTCACTTAAATGATTAATCTTGATGATCCTTCACTAATTACACCTAAAAAATAGTGGTCCATGGAAGATTGGGGGGGAATAAAGGCTTATATGGATGGATATTTAGAGTGGGGTTGAAGAGGGGTATATTTGGCATTAAATTCGAGAAGGTAAAAAATATAAAATCCATATTTTTAACCTAGAAATTCCACATGATTAGTCTGCACCATTTTTCATACCGTGCAGTGACTATTCAGTTTCTAGTATCCACCCAGGATATATCACACGATTAGCCTGCATGGTATACCAAACATTCTTTAAACATGCAATAAGCCTCTGTCCAAAAAACCCCCACTTGGCTACATGACAACTTGGGTAGAGAAAATGATTACTTCTAACTGTTCTCCAACCATGTCCCACGGTATGCACACCCTGAATGTTCAGTTTTCATCCAAAAACATAAAAGGAACATAAAGAATAAGGGTTAACCGAATATAAATAGGAATTATTCCTTAAATTAAAATCATGGATTTGATATCTGACATTAAATTATGAGGTTACAAGGGTTTAGGGATAAATTGAGAATACCATGGACAGATATTCCAATATATAATAATGTGGGGAGGGTTGTTTGGAAGGAATCATATTTAATGTTAAATTAAATATAACATAATAAAAAATACAACAAATATGAAATATATAATCATATATAGATTGTATAAATGTCATTAAATGTTCATGATCATTAAGAGCATATAGTGAGAATCATTTTTAATACTTTTAATAAATCAATTTGATAATTTATATATGAATATATATCAATTCATTAAATTATGTTATATCTAATTAATGGTGCTACATATGTATTATTAAACCCACTTAATTATTATTACATATATAATTACATATAATTTAATTTAATTAAAATTAATTAATTTCCCTCAAAGCAGTATAGATGTAACACAGTGTGAACAACCAATATAAAACCAAATCACTTAACTGGAGGTTCAACGGTCAATAGTTTTATATTTTACATGAAAAAACTATTTAATATTCACTATGCAGGGACTCTGTTTCTAACATATATACTAGAGAATGTTACTCCCACACGATATTTTATAATATACATAGTCAATATCCTTTCTTGTTCAAATGATGTAATCTTCATGAAATGTATGAATACATAAAATTCCATTAATAAACACTATTTCAACTTATAGAGTTCCACATGAGCTATGGTACATGTGACAAACCATTACAGGATACGTGTTATGTCTGGGGTAAATACAAGCCATGTAAATGAATCCATGTAAGGAATGATATGAAACACCATTATGTATCCATGATTAAACTTTCTTGGAGTGACCCTTCTAACAATGTGTGTTCTCTAGTGCTACACATCATGTGGAATCATTCAAAGTATCTGGAGACCATTTCACCATTATGTGAGTTCATTATCCATTCCACTTATGTTAGTGATTCTTTTGTGGGAACATGACACACAATTAAATTGAATGAATGTATTTTGGACATAAAATGGAATCCAAAATATGAATTATTGAAACCCAATACCTATATTTTGATTAAATAATCATTATACATTTAAAAATTAAAATATAAGCACTCTAATACCACATTTGGTTTTTAGGGTGTTGTGATTTTCATGATTGGAAGATGGTATTTTATTTTCCTATTAAATTATATATATAATCAATATAACCTAATAAATACCTCCCAAATTTTCATATATTAGATCGTAGATTTAATTTTCTATCAATTTAGACCAAATTACCTCAACTCTGATACCATTTCATCATATTTTAGTAGTTATCACTGCTCTATTATGTCATTGTTTCATTGAACAAACCAGTTAGGGATACCTATACATATATCAACATATCATTAAAGATACAAAAAATTAAATTATTTATCACCTTGGTTTATGAATATAATGAGTAATGTTTCTAAATAAATATTCATTTAAAATAATAAAAAACTCCATCTCTTTGTCTCTCTATGTTCTTATGTGATGGGAAAGTCGGAGAATTCTTTCTATGGATCCATATAATTTTAAAAAATCTTCTCATGTCCCTAATATTTTTTATGGATGTATAAAATTATAATATATATATACTGGACAAATAAAATAATTTCACAATAGTCCTAATTAAACTATATAAAATAAATGAATTCTTAAAAAACATTAAATAAAGAATAATAGTAAAATCCTTACGATTATTCATGAAATGTGAATGATGCAATTTTATTTCAAATATAAATAATTATTTATTAATTCAAATGATATTAAATGAAAACAATCATTTATATTTCATCATATAACTCAAAGTATATTTTCTATGTTGTTTTATAAAAACAATAAAAAATATTATTTGTACAAAATAAAATAAAATATTTATAAAATTAACAAGAAAATAACTATTTATTAGTTATATATTATCATAAAATGAATATAATTTTATTTAATATTATTAAATAATAAATATAATAAATAATATTTAATATATCAAATTTTTAATAAATAAAATTTATATTTATTTCTTCTCACATATTCGGTAGGACCCCTAGTGAGAGGTATATAAACATATTTTATGGAATTTTTATGAATATAAAGTGGTTTAGTATTCTTTTGGAGTGTTTGGAAGGGTTTTTGGAAAGGTTTTGGGGGATTTTATAAGGGTGAACGGTTTGATTATAGTTGGTGGAAATGATTCAAAACCCCTAGGAAATAGCGCACAAGGAGAAGGAAAGATCTAGGAGTGTAAATAGTCTACAAACTATGCTACCTGCCCAAGTAAACTATGCAACACGAGATAGTGGTATTTTTCATGGTTGGTGAGGCGTTTGTCTTACCATGTGGTCCAACCATTTTAGGAACCATTTTGGGATAGTATAAATCATATGTTTAGAGTATGGTTTGTCTAACCATGTGATCTAACCATGCGTAGCATAAAAATATGGTTTAAAAAATATGGTTTACTCAGGATTTACCCTAAAACAACCTTATTTCCCTAAAAAACCAACACTGGATTCACACTTCTTATGGTTTAGAGGGTATCTTCCACCCATTTTGGAAGAAAATGGAAGGGTTTTATTAGTGGATTTACGGTGGCTCTACCTTGGGAAATATCTATCTTTAGGTTCGTTGCAGTTTTCTCTAGATCTATTTCTATATTTGTCATAGTTTACTAGATCTACTTCTGTCACATGTTGATTTATGGTTTTTATTTCACAAAATAATGAGGTTTGAGAAGATGATACAGGGAGAAAGAAACTGGGCGATTTTGTGGGGATTTCCCCCATATTTGTGATGTGGTTGTTTGTTGGTCGATTTCTCTAAAACCCTAAGGTAGCGGTCTTCCATATAATCTCTATTTTGATATAAATATTGGTAATAATATCAAATTGTGTTGTTTTTATTGAAAATGGATGTGATTGTGATGTGTGACGCTTTGTGGAAACTCATTCTATGATGATTTGAGGATTTTGGGGAAATTTGTGTTATGATGAAATGTTATTTATTGTTGGATTTTATATTGTTGATTTTAAAATCAATGGATTTCTTTATTTATTGTAAATAGTTACTAAATATTCGTTTTCAATATAAATGTTACTTTATTGAAATTTGTTTTGGCATAAAAATTGGTTCAAGGGAATCATCAATAGCTATGTTTTTTATTGTAATTGTTTAGGAATGTGTTGGTTGATATAAACTAGTTAATTATTTAATGTCATATTTTGGTGGTTTTGGTAATTTTTGTATGCTTGGTTTTGTAATAAGTTGTTATGCATGTTTTGGAATGGATTTATAGTGGGATACAAGACTAACTATAAAAATTAGATGGATAGTAGACATGAAGAATCACCATCAAGGATTATTTGGCATAAAGTAACACTATAAAGGGATAGGGGTGAATGGGCTGGGACGTGAAGTTCCACCATTATAGGTACACCGATTTGGGTGTATATAATTTTATGAATATGGTTGAAATATTATTGTGAACATGGATGGTGGATTTGGATGTCCTAATCTGGGATGAGAATTTGTTAATGGAATGTTTATTTTATTTCATTGGAATAATTTTGATTTTGGAAAAATTACATTTAAGGGTGTGTTTGGATTACTGAAACTTGTTTCATTATATGATGTTTTATCTAGATATTTTTATATAAATGCTCTTACGATTATATCCTAGTGGCATGTGTAGGGAATTCATTTGTGGAAAACCTACTAAGTATTATTACTAACCCCCTAATTTGGATCATTCATGCATTTACAGATTTTGTAGTTCGGTACATATGCAACCATACACAATCTCATTTCATTTGATGTTTATCATGATGCTTAGGTGGTCTTGAGGATCTTGGAATAAGGATAATGGTGTGGAATTCAGGAGTTGTTTCATTGCTTCCTTGGGTTTAATTTTTTAGTCTTCTACTTGGTACTCTAACACTAAATTATTATTCATCTTTTTTACTAGTATTTGAGAAATTTTATGGAATTGGGATGGTTAATGGTTGTATCATGGTAATGTGTTATATTAGGTTACATTGGTGACATTAATCTTGTAGTTGTGGTTTGTTATGCATTGCTTGGTTGGATTATTTTATTATAAGGGAAAATATTTCCCCAATTTTTATGGATTCCATCAGCAATTATTTCTATCCATTGGTGCCTTGTGAATATTACCTAAGGACAAGTAGAATTTGTCGAAATATACAATCTGATGAGAAGGGGTGGGACATTATATGTGATATCAGTCTATTTGGTCATTGACATTCATGTGAAATTAGTTTATTAGGTTATTTGGCGTTGATTAGCGGTCTTGGATTTAGTACTCATTCATGGGTTATGCATTGAGATCGGATTGCTGCATGGAGTAAGATTGTCAGAAAATGAAATGTATAGCATTAAAATATGTAGCTAACCCTTTTAGGATGAACATCAATTTACCATGATTTCTGGTACATTATTGTTTTCGAGACACTTATAGGGATTGGAAATCTCATTTTTTGGGTGTGGAAATTTATACGAGCATGGGATGCATGATAGAAATTTCTTCTCACTAGGATTTCATTTTTTATTTTAAAAAATGATTTATACTGTGTTATGGATGTGTGGATATTTTAAATATCATGAATTTCATTTCAAATGTGACGATTGGAATATTGAATGGTTGTGGTATTTTGAGAAAGGGTTGATTTTGAAAACATGTTGTATTTTTTAAAAATAGTTGAACATGGTAAATGTTGAATTTTTTAATTTATTTTTTTTATAATATTAATGTAATCGAATTTTAAATTATAAGAGTTCAATTCATAGGGAGTGATAATTATGGTGTTTGTTGTGTTGATTGAAATGGAACAGGGTAGGCATCCTAGATACCAACTTGAGGATGATGTAAAAATTTTGTTTCACATAAGCCCTAGGTGAACTATTATCCTTTTCAGATCATAGTGAATGTTTTAAAATACGGGGAATTTTCCAATTTAATGGATGATCCAATGAATTTGGATAACATTTTTCAGTTTTGGACGTACAATCCACCCTTCTTTATGGGTGATTCAGAATTTGAACTGATGGTGGAAGGGTTGATAAGTTGGAATATGATATTCAACATCATGAGAATCATCGATAGAGTTGAAAGAATGATTCAACATAAATGTTGGATTATCATTCATAGATGTCGAGGAAGTTGGAAGTTCAAGATGGAATGGACCAGGGTATGCCATGGGAGGGTTTTGAGAAGTTTTTTGAAAAAATATTCTACCCTCTCATTTTTAGAATTTAGCACAAAACAGATTTCATTATCTTGAAGCATGAGAACTTTTTTTGTGATAGAAAATTCAGCTATGTTTATTATCATGTTACATCTTGCAAGCAAGGGGGTGGGTAGTGAATCTTTGAAGGTGCATATTTTTTAAGAATGGTTGAGGTGGGAAATCTATTCTAAAGTAGTGGAACTTTGTATAAGTGATTGTACAAAAATTTTGAATATAGAAACGATGAATAAAAAACATATCTTGGGGGATATTTGTAGGGAAGTCATGTTAATACCCATATGAAATTTTGGTTACTCTATTATTAGGAGAAAGAGTAATAGAGACATATATTTCTAGGTTGGGAGTGTGACTCAGAATCTGATGACAAGATCAGTGAATATTCCACTGAATCCTTAGAGAAATCCTAGATGTTTCCAATGTGGATATATAAGACACATGATGGCTTATTATAAAATAAAACCTTGAACATTTCATAACTCTAATTAAATGGGCCATCTTCAGTTCTATTTCCGCAATGCCATGAGGTCGTGTGTTCGTTCCACTCTTCAAGGTCCGCATGCATTATATTCCTCTATTGGATAAGCCAGCAACATACCCATCATCAACAAAGAATATTTAGTCTGGGAGATAAAATTAATACCATGACATCTCAACAAGAGAAGATTAATCATGATAATAATGTGCAGACAGTGGCAAGAAAGAAACTCTTAGAAGCTGAGTCGGTTATAGTTGACGATCAGTACGGACCATCCATGGTTAAAGGTATTATTATTTTTAATTATACCATTATAAAATTGTTTTTTCATACTAGGGGTTCTCATTTATTCATCTCAATTCATGTTGTTCATTTTTTTGTTTTTTATATTGTAATCATTATTCTGTTATTAAAACATAAAACTCATAATGGTTAAAGAGAGTGTCGAGTTGTTCTGTGTATTTTGTCTTCTCTAGTTTTTGATGGGATTGTGTGGATGTGGGATTTCTCTCTGAATGAGGTAGATGATTATGATATAATCCTTGGTATGGATTAGATGAAAATGTTTATGTCCCATATATATATACCTTGTACAAACCGTTTGTTTCACGATGGATGATTGCATCAAGCATCACATTTTTGGAGAGAAGAATTTAAAGATTGGGTTAAATTAGATTGATGGAAAATAAAGTAGGAATGATATCATACCAGTTGGATGATATGTCTTTAGCAACGACAAAATAAATTGGATGAAGATGTTTTCTGATGGTTATTGATTAGTTTTTGGAGGTTTTTTCTGATGAATTCATAGAATTTCCTTGATTAAGAGAAATGGTTTTTTTTATTGATATATTTCATGGGAAAAGTCCTATATATATTATATATTACAAGATAACACCAATATAAGTGAGGTAATTTAATGATAAGTTTGTGGAGTTAGAAAACCAATGGTTCAATAGTCCAAGCATGTCTACTTGGTAAGCACAATTTTTTAGATACATGTGTGGGTTTGAGAGGTGCAATATCATTTGGAATTGACACATCATATTATTGTAGAGAACAATGTGTTTCATATTATTTAGTTAAAGAAGTATCAACTAGATCCTAACCATGTTATTCAATGGGATCATGTTGAGATAGAGTTGGATACTTCATTAGTGCATGTTCCTACATGGATTGTGGATAACAAATAGAAATTCTTATTTATTAAAATCGTCTATCTAGTTTTAGAATTCTGGAAACATGGTAACATTCAAGAGGATAAATAAATATGTGAGAATGAGATTGCCAAAAAATGTACCATGTTTTTTCTGTAAAGAAATGGTCCTATACCTTTCTAGGACTGAAAGTCCAGTGGTGGGGGTAATATAAAAACCCACATTTAATGTATGTAACCATTGTTTGTTCTTTTTTATTTATATAATGTGGTTTGGTAATATTTGGTAGAGTTTGAAATGGTTTTGGGGGCATTATAAGAGAACATGGTTTGAGCACTGTTAGTCGAAATCATGAATAATCCCAATAAAATCATACATAATTATGTATATGGCTCAAAGAGGTTGCAAAATTAAGGTGTGCTGTTTAAAACACGTGCATCCACCCCATGTAAACTATGCACACTGAAGAAATTGGATTTCACACTTTTGGAAAATGTTTTCCCGAATTGTGAATGCCTACCATGTGGGCCAGCCATTTGGGGTAGTAGCAGTCTCACAATTATTGCATTGTTTGGCTATCAATGAAAGCCTATCGTGAATAACATTAAATATGGGAGTTTTTTATTTAAAAACAAGGTCACTCATGATTTACCATAGAACACTCCTTTCTCCCCCAATATGATCCCAAATCGGGATTCAACTTTCCCAATGGTAAGAGGTGATCTACTTCCAATTTTGGATACAATTAGAAGGTTTTTCATGGTGGTTTGAAGGAGGTTATCTCTTGGTGATTCTCTCTCCTTAATTATTTTGTTGATTTCTATAGAAATAGTTTTATGCCTTTATCCCTCTTATTTCTAGATATACCATTATCACAAGCATATTTAGATTTTTTGATGCCATAATTGATGACGTTTACGATTGATGTTGTTAGGAAAATATATATAAGGTTATTTTGTGGAGTTTTCACCCAGATTTGTTCTGAGGTTGTGCATTGTTTGATTTCATTTATACCAAACGGTAGTAGACTTCACACTCAACTCCATTTTGATATAACTAGAGTGATTGAGTTCAAATTGGTTTATTTTTAATGAAATTAGATTTGATTGTGAGGTGTGACGCTTTTTAGAAACCCATTCTGTGATGTTTTTTGGATTTTTGGGAAATGGGGGTTGTGGTGAAATTTTTTTTCTTGTGGGATTTTGAAATTTAGATTTTAGAAATATACATTTGGTTGGTTTATATAAATGGTTCATGAAAAAATGGTTTTCGATAAGAATTCTATTTTATTGAAATGTTGTTTCGCATGGAAAATGGTTTAAGTGTGTTATGAATAAATTGGTGATTTATTGTAATGGTATTGGCATGTATTGGTTGATATGAACTTCTTAATTGTTGATTGGAATGTTTTTGTGGTTTTCGTGAATGATATTTTCTTTTTCATTGGCTAAAGTTTTCATACATGTGTGGGAATATATGAATAATGGGTAGGAGGAACTACTATTAAAATGGGATGGATATGGGGAGTGAACGAACACCATCATGGATAAGTGATCATGAAGTGACACTATAAAGAGAAAGGTGTGAATAGACTTAGACATGATGTTCCTTCATTATGGGTACATAGAGTTTGGTGTACAGAATTTTATTAATATGACTGGAATCTGCATAAGAATAGGCATGGAGAATTTTGATGTCAAAAATAATTGATGGGAAAATGGTTAATGGAATGTTTGGTATCATTCCTTGGTATTCTGTTGATTTGGGTAAAATGGTTTAGAACTTTGTGATGTGATTCTTAATTTTTTTTTATTGTTTGATATTTTATATAATTTGTTTTATATAAATTGGATAATGGTTCTATATTAGTGTCATGTTTTTTTAATTCATTTGGGGAAATCATAATGAGTATTATTACACACCCAATTATTTTCCATTGTTTCATTGTTGTAATTATTTTTCTTCGGGACTCATTTAAATGTAAAGCTTCTCATTTCATTAGTGGGTCATAGGGATGATACGGTCATTTCATGGGGCTTAGAGTAGAGAGCATGGTGATGAGCTGGGGAAGTGTGTCGTGGATTCCTTGGGTTTTGTTTTCTTATAGTCTAACTGGTACTCAAACTATGTATTATTTCCATTCAGTTGTAGTGGTCATTGGGAATTATTATTGAATTAGTTTGGATGTATGGTTTTTTCTTTGTTTTGTTTTATATTGGTTTACATTTTTTCTATGCATCATATAGTAATGGTTGGATATGGCTCATTTGGTCAGTTCATTTTATTATAAGGGGAAATCATTCGCTAATTTTTCTTGAAGACCTTGACATTTATTACAAGTCATTGGCACCTTGGGATTGTTGGATAATTCTAAGTAGCATTCCACCTCCTTCCGTAGAAAATGGGATGGTACAAGATGTTATATATTCCATTAAAAATATAATGTTATTAAATTTTATGAACAGAATGTGACATTAAAATATTATTAAAATAATAATAAATTATTTTTTCCTAAATTTAATTTTGATATATTTTACTAATTTTCTATTTAAAATTCTCATGTATCCTTTTTCACCAATTTATCAGTGGAAATATTTCAAATTTAGAAATATAATTAAATTTTCATATTACAACACATTAAAGAAGTAATTTTAAAAGATGATTGGCAAGAAAATATAGCATTTCTTCAAATTTTACTGGGGATTATAATTAATTTTTTCCAAGTAACACAAAAAACATGATACATAATTGTTTTATCATCTGATGCATTTCATGATTCATTCATTTACCTTACAACGTAAACTATATTATAGACTACTATTTATATGACTTATATTAAGACATATCCATATAAATCTATGTATTATATATTAATTTTCCCAAAAAATTAAGGGAAAAAATAATTCTATGATAATTACATTTGGTCCATATTAAATGTGACGTTCTTATCACATTTAGAATCTCTTTGAGCATTTTTAATAATTGTTTCCATCCATGTGTATATTTTTTTATCCACATTACTAAATAATAGTGTTCTAATGTAAAATTTATAATACACTAACTTCTTAAAAAAATGAAATTTCATGTAAAAAATATTGACATCTAAATAATTGATTTATTCACATCATTTTACTTCTATGATATTGATAATAGAAAACATCATGGAATGAATTCTCAGTTATTACAATCCACAATATCTGAATAGTTAAAAACCAATTGTTCACACATCAATTGTTGTATTATTACCATGTTATATATTTAATTAACAATATAATCATATAATATATAGGTTATAACTATACCGAGGAACTATTATATCCCTCTTATGAAGACCCTCGTTTTTTATTCATTAATATAATATCAATTTTGGGGAATACATAATTGATTACATAACAATAACCCATTGACCGTATTAGTTTAGTTATGTTGGAAATAGGTAATTCTAAAAACTATTATATAGGTTATCTAAATTATCCCTAACTAGGTTTATCATGATTATCTCCCATAAAAGTCCCATACTAAATATCATCACAATCCGAGTAATTGACTCCTAAAAAGGGGATGAGATCATATGCTTGGAAAGTGTTAAAAAAGAATATATATATGACTATACATGAGAATCTATATAAGTGAACATTATCATGATATTATAATATAATATCATTAAAAACAATGGTGTTAGACATAGATATAGACATAAATATTGTGAGTTTATAAGATATAAATCATAAGGGAATCATGATCATAATGCATGAAAGGATAACATAAGAATATGACACAGAATATTTGGTAGAAACATATGTAAAAAAATTATTTCCATATTAGTCAAGGAATCACTACCAAGGACATATTACCAGTGTGGATTCACCCCCTGTACCATCACGGTAGTCATATTTCATTCCTTGGACCATTTTAGTAGTATTGGTTTACTCTCAAGAAAATATTAGTGGACAAATTCCATTAATCAACTACGTTACCTTCTAGTTTCAACCATTCTAACTCAAGGGATATAAATCAATTAAAAATGCATTAGAGGGAGATATAGGTCCCAACCATTTCATAATGATGTAATACATACATGTTTTACATGAAAAAAAACAATCATATCATAACCTATGAAATTAAATGGGTATTATAAATATGTAATCATATTATAACATCTAGAAAAGGGATAAGATTCATAATAATTTAATAACCAATGGAAAAGATAAATTATTCATTACCATTTAATAAAATAATAAACCATAAAAAGATGAGGGTTTCATTACAATATAACAGATGAATGTGAAATGGGTTTCACAGACATATAAGTCGTGAAAGAGAATTCGGATTTCTAAAAAACATTCCATCAAAATATAAACCATTCAATGAAATAATATGAATGGAACCCTTATATAATTTCCTTAGAAATGAATGAGTAACACCAAACCATTTCATATCAAATGGAATTTTTTTTAATTTAATTTAATGACTTTTATTGAGGATAATATACTTCCAACGTTGAATTGATTTTTAAATATATAACATTATTGAAAAACATTTTCTTTGAAAATATATTTGAAAAATTATAAATGAATCTTGGAAATTATTATGATTTTTTAAAATGTTTTTGAAACCAAGTTGTGGAAAATAACATGAAAATATATAAATAAACAATGGAATCATTCTTAAAATCATTTCATTGAATATAACATTAAAAAATAAAATGTAATCATGAAATTTTTTTGAATCACATTTCATTGATTGTTTTTGAAAACAAATAAAGAAATATTCAAAATGATTTGAAATCCATTTTCTTGTAAATAACATTAACATTTTATAATGAAATATATAAAAACAATTCAATAAAATTTTCTTTAAAATACATTTGAGTCTTATAAAGATGTATTAAAATATTTTAAAAAACAATTTCTTTGAACCAACACTGAAAATTTATAAATTAATCTTTGAAAAAAACCATTTTTCAAACAAAAATATGAAATAATGTCAAAAATTTCATAAAAACAAATTATTAATTATCTTACGAAGAAGAAAAATGGTATTAATACAAGTATATATCATGAAAAAACCTATTATATAAAAATTTATTAGTTCTCTTGAATTATTTATCATAATATTTCGTCAATTAAATCATATTCCAAAATGATATCGATAAATTATGCGATTATTTAAAAAAACTCTTACAACTTCATAACTAGAATCATACTCCCCATGTATGAAAATGAAATTAAATTATGTATGAAATATAATTAAAATAATTATATTAATTATATAAAATGTAAAATATTAGTGGATAAACATTATAGAATAATATACAAGTTCAAAATGTCATGTGTTCAAAGAATGAAAATAGAGATAAATTTAAATTACAGATTTGGTATCTTTTGAAACATAATCACCATGAATGACCTATAATAAAAATTGATACACAAATACCCATTATTTTATGTATAATAATAATGTAATATATCTATGGGAATTGTATACACCATAAAGTTGAAACACGTGGTGAATAAGGCATAAATCTCATAAACAACATGTGATGAGAAAACCAGTAGCATTTTCCTTAACTCATATAATATTCATAAAAAATAATGTATTATAATTTTTTTATTATTAATTTATCAAATAATGATATTATTATATATTACACCATTAATTATCTGATTATGAATTTATATTTTCTATTTATTAACATTTATATATTAATGTAATGCTTCTCATAATATCTTCTTTGTTTTCTGTACATGTTTTAAAATGTTATTCCTGATCCAAGTATATATATATTGATTTTATTAATTAAAAAATGTAAAAAATTATTTAAATATAGTATATATTTATCATATATTTATTTATTATGATCTATAACATATTTTAATATTAAATGCAATATGTCATTCAGGGAAATAGTAGGCCATACATACGCATGATCATTGTGTTTATCATATTGTCGTATTGAAAGAAAGAATATAATTGAAATATATAAATATATAATATTATTCTCATAGAATTATTTTATCATATATATCACATGATTTATCTAAACCTATCTGTAATACATTACAATTAATGTAACACCCCAAGCTTCTATGGTACGCTTCTCTTTGAATAATGTGATAGCGTGTGTTGTACGCAACACCGAGTTCTAACACACCATAACTAATCAAACTAGCCGTTATGAATAGTAATACCTAATTTTTGAAATTATATATATTTTATATTTGAAAATGGACTTCATTTTTGGATTCGGAATATCGAATTTAGCCTAGGGTGAAATTTTGGTACATTTCGGATAACTTTCATATTTTGATGAATAGTGAAAATTACTAAATTTTAATTAAAAACAACTTTTTTAATCAAATTAATTACTAGTGATAAATTATGAATTTGAGTGGTTTTAAAGTATATTTAGAATATATTTTTACCATTTAATATAATTTTGGTCATTGGACATAATTTTACAATTAAACCGAACATAAACAAGTGTCAATCTTTTGATAGTTATTATCTCTTAAAAACACGCTTTTTGTTTTAACAGCGGGAATTAATTTTAAATTAATTTCTGCCACTTCTGTGTTTTGAATTTAGGAAAATGGATTCCATATTTGTAATCAGGATGTTCAAATTGTGTAAATAGGTAACTTTTATTTTTAGACATTTTGAATAGTTACTGTGGTAAATATTTTATTTACCATGGTTAAAGGGTAAATCCGGTAAATAAGGGTTAAAAAAATAATATTATAATAATACAAAATTACCCTAAAACGTGTCCTAACCTTATTGGTGGACACATACCCGACCATGGGCATCCTTGGGTCAATTTGGGGACGCCTTGGAGCCACTTGTATGTGGTAGGGACACTTTATATTAATAAAGTTAAAATAAAAATAAAAATGGCATAAGCTTACAACTTTTAGAAGAACAATTTTTACATAGGGTTATACATGTTGGATTTTCGATTATAAATATTCATTAGAAAGCTAAAAAGATTTCCTACATAATGATATTTTACTTATAATTTTTAGACATTAAATAATTTATTTTATTTATGACACAATGATGATGCAGTAATTACTATAATAGTGAAAAATTAAAATAAGTGATATTATAAATACCCAAATAAATATAATATGAAACTTTTAATGAATTAAACTAATTTTCTAGGATAATATGATATATTAGGATTTATTTAATTGACTTTGTTCGAAGTAATAAATCTTTTATGAGTTTCACAAAAATCAACTAATGAATAGTGTCAAAATTGACATAAAAGAATTCTTAAAACAAATATTATATTATTAATTGATATTAAATTCCTAAAAATCTAAGGTTCGGCCAAGAGACTTATATAATGATAGGTTAATCATTAATGGACCACTTGGGGGGTCTCTTGGATGTATATAGTAAGTTTATTAACCATAATATATAAAATACAAAGAGACATTGTAAAAGTGAAACTAATTAACTTAGAGTTAATACTTAAAGATAAGGTTAATATAGGTACCCAAACCTGTCTAAATTCTATTGGATGAGTTGCTTTCGACCTATCCCCACCTCATCATTTGAATAGTCAACTTTGGAGCCTTTAGAAACCGAATATGAATTTATTATAAATTAATATTTCTAGCTTTTCCAAAGGTGCCCCTCACCCCTCTTATAAAAGGGCACTCCTCCTTCTCATTTCTTCACACCTTCAAAGCCTTTTGGTTCGGCCAAACTCTGCCCAAATACTCTCCCAACATCCCTCAATACAACCTAGAGGCCTTAGTGTGATCAGAAACCCAACCTAAGGAGCCCTTTTGATCAAATTAAAAGGAAGAACCCGAAGAAGAGGTAATGATTTCACCACCCTTTTCTAAGTTCATTTCTTCTTCCACTTCTTCTTCCTTTGTTCTTACCATTCTGAAATAATAACTCCAGTATCTCACATATACTGTGATGTTATTATAAGTATGGTACAACCATATTCAGTATTCTATCCACCCTTTGAATAACATGTCACCATACGTGCGTACGTACGGCTTACCGTCTCCACGTCGTGGTGTAATTGTTATTCAATATAATATTATTTGGATGGGTATAATAATGATGTGTAACTCATGTAAATAATAAATATAACATGTTAATGATTCTGTATATATGATATACCATCCATTTATATATTATTTTAATATCAAAAGAATGATATTGTCGCTCGTGCGTACGTACGGACTACCGTCTCCACGCACGCGATGAGATTCATTCTCCATCGTAACCATTAAAGCGTAATTATCATTTTATGATTTAAAAATGATGTTTAAGGACTTGATATCATTCTGGATATGAATAATATACAACCTATCCTTTACAAACATGTCTTACGTAACAAAACATATGAAAGAAAACAAGTAAGTTAACACCCGAAACAACGATAATACTAAGATATTATTGTCAAATAAATATTAAAAGATCATATATGATATCATATTAATGTATATGATTCTTGTATAATTTAATAACAATTATTTCACCATTATACAGGAGGTTAACCTACCACAACCAAGGAAAAGTACAAGGTAAGGGTTATTTCACAATCTCTTCATTATCCGAGGTTGTTTATATGTAATAATCTACTGGGATCTCTTTATCATCCACATCCATGTTTCTTAAAAATGTATTTCAAAACATTTTTACTATTTACAAGAATATGGGTTAAAGTCATTTATACACTTTTTTGACTTTTTATAAGAGGTTTATAAAGGAATCTTTCCGTCGTTTTCAAAACAAGGTCCTTTTTAACCTTTTCGACAGAATTGAGGTAAGAAAGTTTTTTTTAACTTATACGGCGGGTGCGGTTATTTTACGCCGTTATAAAATCTTCAAAGATTTCCTTACAATCTTATAAGAATATTTTCAAAGAAAATGTTTTATTTTATATGGATCTTAAATGATTTCAAAATAAAAGGAGATATTTCTTTAAAAAGAATTTTGATTTCATCTATGTCAACATCCTTTGATGGATTTTAAGATTATTTGAAGTTGATACAAAACTTCTATATTGTATTGAAGGTTTTATGATATGTTTGACTGTGGATGTGCTATTTTTACACCATTCATAGTTTATTGTGAAAGTATTGACATTTCGTATGCTAGTTTTAACACGAATGTTTATGTTATGTTTAAACCTTTTCATATGGGAATGCATTGGACTTAATAAGTGACGGGTGGAGCCCGCTATAGCTCCTCGATGCATCGGTAGGTCTCATGAGACAAACTAGTGTCTTGGCACAAGGCCTTGACAAAATCTTATTTGTAGTCTTGGCACGAGGCCTTGGCTATGTGGTTATGATAGTCTGGCATTATGCATTCCAACATTATGAAAGTGGTTATTGATTTTTGCATGTGATTATTCGATTAGTAGAATATCCATGTGAATAAGTAAATGGAATTATTTCATTTTACTTTTGCCATACCATGTTGAAGTTCAATTTTAAAAGGCTTTTGTTTTAGTAATGCATTGCCTTAAATGTTTATTCTTATTTATGAAAGTTTCCGCTATATTGTTATCCTTACTGGGCATTTGAGCTCACCCCTTTTCTATGTTATATTTTTCCCCAGGATGTGAAGAAGTAAATTATGAATGACCTGCAGGGATATTATGAGGGGATAGTAGTGTGGATTATGGAGACATTATTTTGTTGTAGTAGTTTTTCATTTTATGATGTAATGTAAAACTTATGAATATATCTAGTGTTTCCAAGGCTACTAAACCAATCGGTCTTTCGAGATTTGATCTTTCTTGTGATCATGCCAATGTTATGTAATAATGCACCGACTCTGGGTAACTGGGGTCGGGGCGTTACAGTTGGTATCAGAGGAAGTTTAGTACAAACCTTGAAAGCTAGATTTAGATAAACTCTGATTAGAGCACGTAGACCTAAGATGAACTTTGAGGATTAGTATAGAAGAACTTCCTAGAATTTTGGTATTGTAGAGATTTTGTGAGTTTTCCGAGCAATACATCCCTGTCTGGATACGAGTAGGTAGAGGCGGCTCTGGCACAGATGTACCTAGGGGTAAAACCCGAAAACACCGCATTGAGCTAGACTCGAACGGGAACTGGTGCACGACAACGGGCCTTGCTGCACTCTTGGTTACGACACTCCCGGGGGATATGCTTAGGATAACTCTCATTATCTTTACAAATCATTATGAAGGGTTTATGAGTATATACTTCCTCAAAGAAAAACATTTTTATGATTATGGATTATATCCATAAATAGTTCAATTTATGTTAAGTGTTTTATAAGTATGGGATTATGTATTTTGATTCATAAACTGATCTAGTTTATGCCATTGTTTAGAAATGGCGCCTAGTGGAAGAAATGGAAACCGTATCAATGCGCGCACTCCATGTAGGGATTGCCCTCCTGCTCAAGATAATTATAGTGGGGCTGGTGATGCAACTGGTGCTGATCAACTAATCACCATACTGCGACAACTTACTCAGGTTATGAATAATAACCTTACCCGTATGGAGCACCCTGATCCGCAGCGTGGAGGATCAATGTTAGATCGATTCATGAGACAACAACCACCAACGTTCAATGGGAGTACAAATCCCTTAGTAGCTGAGCAATGGATATTTTCCCTAGAGAAAATATTTCAGGCTTTGGGGAGTAGTGAAAGGGGAAAAGTTACCATGGCAGTTTACCGCCTCACTGGAGATGCTGATCAATGGTGGTCATTGATTCAAAACATGAAGGAAGATGATGAAGTATCAAACATGGAATGGAGGGAGTTCAAAGATCTGTTTTTAGAAAAATACTTTCCTCGCGACCATCGAGCAGATATGGAAAGGCAATTTCTGAGTCTGAGACAAAAGGAGGATGATAATGTCACAAAGTATGAGGCTAACTTTACAAGGTTAGCGAGGTACGCTGGTGATTATATTCGCAACCCAAGAAGTAAGATTGATCGTTTCTTTGATGGGTTAAAACCATTTCTCCGTCGAGCATTAGTCTCACAATCCTTTTCATCGTACGAAGACATTGTCTCATGTGCTATCAAGACCGAAAAGGAATTCTCTAAGTCTTATGACTTTAAAGCAAAGCAAGAGAAGAAGAGACCTGCTGATCAATCTGGGAATGGAAATAAGGGGAAGAAGGGAAAGGTTGAATATCCATCTTGTGGTAAGTGCGGGAAGAAACACCCCGGTGCTTGCCTGAAGGGAATGGGAGTCTGTTACAAGTGTGGTGAAAAAGGCCACCAAGCTCATGATTGCAAGGGGAAGAAGGAAGCTACCAATGTTCAGTGCTACAATTGCAGGGAGATGGGGCATTATGCAAATGCATGTCCTAAGCGTCAGGAGAACTTACCTCAGAAAAGGCCAAGGGATCAAGGCCAGGCTTATGCTATCACTACTGCTGAGGTAGAAACTCCGAAAGACGTGGTGGCAGGTAATTTAATGGTTTCCTCAAGTTTAGCAAATGCATTATTTGATTCTGGATCATCGCATTGTTTCATATCTTCCCAGTTTGCTAAGAAAATTAGATATTTCCAATTTGATTTAATAAGGGAGTTGTCAGTTAAAACTCCTAAGGGAAGTATCGTTGCAACAAAGTTTTGTGAATCAGTCCCCATTAGAGCACATAAATTTTCTTTATCTGCTGATTTCATCGTCATACCTATGATTGAGTTTGATATAATCCTCGGTATGGACTGGCTTTCGGACTATGATGCGAAGATTTCTTGTAAGAAGAAAGAGGTTACGATTCATGATGATAATGATAAGGAGCAACTTATTTTTAGAGCAGAATCGTCACCACCTAATTCTTATTTAGACCCACCCCCAGTAGCTCAACTTAATTCAATTATTGGGGAGGAAGAGAATGAAGTAACTATCGGTGAGGAAAGAAATGTTCAAATAGAGGATGTACCTGTTGTGAAAGAATTTGTAGATGTATTTCCAGAAGATTTACCTGGACATCCTCCAGAACGAGAAGTTGAGTTTTCTATTGATTTGATTCCTGGATCAAGGCCTATATCGAAGACCCCTTATAGAATGGCCACTGTAGAGCTAGTCGAACTAAAGAAACAACTAGAGGAATTGAGTAATAAGGGATTTATTCGCCCTAGTGTTTCTCCATGGGGAGCCCCTGTTCTTTTTGTTAAAAAGAAAGATGGATCTATGAGGTTATGTATCGATTACAGGGAGATCAATGCTATAACGATAAAGAACAAGTATCCCCTACCTCGTATTGATGATTTATTTGACCAACTGCATGGAGCTCAATAATTTTCAAAGATTGACCTTCGATCTGGATACCATCAGTTGTGTGTAAAGAAGGAATACATTCCGAAGACAGCATTTCGAACCAGGTACGGGCATTACGAGTTTACTGTAATGCCGTTTGGATTGACTAATTCACCCTATGTATTCATGGATCTGATGAATAGAGTTTTCAAGGAGTATCTCGATGAATTTGTGGTGGTATTTATTGATGATATCTTGGTATACTCCAAAACCTACGAAGATCATGAAAATCACTTGCGCATTATCTTGAAGACTCTGAGGAGGCATGAATTATATGGAAAGTTTAGCAAGTGTGAATTCTGGCTTCAGGAGATTTCGTTTCTTGGCCATATTGTCTCTAAAGATGGAATCTCTGTTGATCCTTCTAAGACCAAGGCAATCCAAGAATGGCCAGCACCTACGAGTATAACTGAGGTACGTAGTTTTATTGGCTTGGCAGGTTATTATCGACGTTTCGCCCAGAATTTTGCCCGATTGGCTAACCCATTAACGAAGCTCACACGTAAAGGGGTTAAATTTGTTTGGACAAAAGAGTGTGAAGAATGTTTCGAAGAACTGAAGAGAAGATTAGTCAATGCTCCTATATTGACTCTACCATCGGGGAATGATGGGTTCATTATTTATAGTGATGCATCAAAGAAAGGACTTGGTTGTGTCCTTATGCAGAATGATAGATTTATTGCCTATGCATCACGACAGTTGAAAATTCATGAACAAAACTATCCTACTCATGATCTCGAGTTAGCAGTAGTGATCTTTGCTTTGAAAATATGGAGGCACTACCTCTATGGTGAAAAATGTGAGATTTATACTGATCACAAGAGTTTGAAGTATATTTTCTCACAAAAAGAACTCAACATGAGGCAAATGAGATGGCTTGAATTACTCAAGGATTATGATTTTACGATACACTACCACCCAGGGAAGGCAAACAAGGTGGCAGATGCTTTGAGTAGAAAAGACCATGGAGTTTTGAACAATATGAGAATTGAAAGGGATCCAATTTTCATGGAGCTAGTGAAGATGGACATGGGAATAACCAGGGAAGGTGAAACATCAATGCTTTTTCAAATGGTTGCCAAACCATCTTTACTAGAAAGGATTAAGAGTTCTCAGACTGATGATGAAGAATTCCAAAAGAAGATTAAAGCTGTGAATGATGGGAGATTGAGAGACTTTGCGTATGAAGGTGGAATTTTGAAATTCGGGAAGAGACTTTGTGTTCCCAATATACCTGATCTAAAAAGGGAATTGCTGGATGATGCTCATAGTTCCAATTTCTCTATACACCCTGGGAGCACCAAAATGTATAGAGATTTGAAGGAACATTTTTGGTGGGACAACATGAAGAGGGAGATTGCTGATTTTGTATCAAGATGTATGGTTTGTCAACAAGTGAAAGCTGGAAGGCAACAGCCTGGAGGAGTCATGCAACCTCTTCCCATACCGGAGTGGAAATGGGACAATATTACAATGGACTTTGTCATGGGGCTACCAAAGACTCCTAGAAGGAACGATGCAATATGGGTTATTGTTGATCGTCTTACCAAGTCAGCACATTTTCTTGCTATAAGAGAAGATCTACCCCTGGAACGTCTAGCAAGACTATACATTAATGAAGTTGTGAGACTTCATGGAGTACCCCTATCGATTGTTTCTGATCGTGATCCCCGTTTTACTTCAAGATTTTGGAAAAGTCTTCAGAAATCCCTGGATACTGAACTTCATTTGAGCACTGCTTACCACCCTCAGACAGACGGACAATCAGAATGGACTATTCAGACCTTAGAAGACATGTTGAGATCTTGCTCACTTGATTTTCAGGGTATGTGGGATCAATATTTACCAATAGTAGAATTTTCCTATAACAATAGCTTCCATTCGAGTATTCAGATGGCACCATATGAAGCGTTATACGGAAAGAGATGTCGTACACCAACCTGTTGGGATGACGTTGGTGAAAGAAAACTTGTAGGCCCAGAACTGGTGGAGGAAACGGTGGAAAAGGTGAAAGTAATCCAAAATCACATCAAAGCAGCTCAAAGTAGGCAGAAGAGCTATGCCGATAATCGAAGGAAGGATTTGGAATTTCAAGTCGGTGATCATGTTTTCCTGAAGGTATCTCCATGGAAGGGAGTCATACGTTTTGGTAAGAAAGGTAAATTGAGTCCCAGGTACATCGGACCTTTCGAAATTATAGAACGAATTGGGGTTGTATCTTACCGATTGGCAATGCTGCCAAGTCTCTCCAAAGTTCACGATGTGTTCCACGTATCTCTATTGAGGAAATACATGCCTGATCCGACGCATGTACTCACCTATGAGGAATTAGAACTGGAACCCGATTTGTCTTATTGCGAAGAGCCCGTCAGGATTCTTGATACAAGAGAACAAGTGCTGAGAAACCGGACGACGCGTCTGGTAAAAGTTTTGTGGAGAAACCATAAGATGGAAGAGGCAACGTGGGAACCCGAGGAACTTATGATGAAGAACCACCCGAGTCTTTTTATGCAGTAATACCCTAGAAATTGCGAGGACGCAATTATTTGAAGGAGGGGAGAATGTAACACCCCAAGCTTCTATGGTACGCTTCTCTTTGAATAATGTGATAGCGTGTGTTGTACGCAACACCGAGTTCTAACACACCATAACTAATCAAACTAGCCGTTATGAATAGTAATACCTACTTTTTGAAATTATATATATTTTATATTTGAAAATGGACTTCATTTTTGGATTCGGAATATCGAATTTAGCCTAGGGTGAAATTTTGGTACATTTCGGATAACTTTCATATTTTGATGAATAGTGAAAATTACTAAATTTTAATTAAAAACAACTTTTTTAATCAAATTAATTACTAGTGATAAATTATGAATTTGAGTGGTTTTAAAGTATATTTAGAATAGATTTTTACCATTTAATATAATTTTGGTCATTGGACATAATTTTACAATTAAACCGAACATAAACAAGTGTCAATCTTTTGATAGTTATTATCTCTTAAAAACACGCTTTTTGTTTTAACAGCGGGAATTAATTTTAAATTAATTTCTGCCACTTCTGTGTTTTGAATTTAGGAAAATGGATTCCATATTTGGAATCAGGATGTTCAAATTGTGTAAATAGGTACTTTTATTTTTAGACATTTTGAATAGTTACTGTGGTAAATATTTTATTTACCATGGTTAAAGGGTAAATCCGGTAAATAAGGGTTAAAAAAATAATATTATAATAATACAAAATTACCCTAAAACGTGTCCTAACCTTATTGGTGGACACATACCCGACCATGGGCATCCTTGGGTCAATTTGGGGACGCCTTGGAGCCACTTGTATGTGGTAGGGACACTTTATATTAATAAAGTTAAAATAAAAATAAAAATGGCATAAGCTTACAGCTTTTAGAAGAACAATTTTTACATAGGGTTATACATGTTGGATTTTCGATTATAAATATTCATTAGAAAGCTAAAAAGATTTCCTACATAATGATATTTTACTTATAATTTTTAGACATTAAATAATTTATTTTATTTATGACACAATTATGATGCAGTAATTACTATAATAGTGAAAAATTAAAATAAGTGATATTATAAATACCCAAATAAATATAATATGAAACTTTTAATGAATTAAACTAATTTTCTAGGATAATATGATATATTAGGATTGATTTAATTGACTTTGTTCGAAGTAATAAATCTGTTATGAATTTCACAAAAATCAACTAATGAATAGTGTCAAAATTGACATAAAAGAATTCTTAAAACAAATATTATATTATTAATTGATATTAAATTCCTAAAAATCTAAGGTTCGGCCAAGAGACTTATATCATGATAGGTTAATCATTAATGGACCACTTGGGGGTCTCTTGGATTTATATAGTAAGTTTATTAACCATAATATATAAAATACAAAGAGACATTGTAAAAGTGAAACTAATTAACTTAGAGTTAATACTTAAAGATAAGGTTAATATAGGTACCCAAACCTGTCTAAATTCTATTGGATGAGTTTCTTTCGACCTATCCCCACCTAATAATTTGAATAGTCAACTTTGGAGCCTTTATAAATCGAATATGAATTTATTATAAATTAATATTTCTAGCTTTTCCAAAGGTGCCCCTCACCCCTCTTATAAAAGGGCACTCCTCCTTCTCATTTCTTCACACCTTCAAAGCCTTTTGGTTAGGCCAAACTCTGCCCAAATACTCTCCCAACATCCCTAAATACAACCTAGAGGCCTTATTGTGATCAGAAAGCCAACCTAAGGAGCCCTTTTGATCAAATCAAAAGGAAGAACCCGAAGAAGAGGTAATGATTTCACCACCCTTTTCTAAGTTCATTTCTTCTTCCACTTCTTCTTCCTTTGTTCTTACCATTCTGAAATAATAACTCCAGTATCTCACATATACTGTGATGTTATTATAAGTATGGTACAACCATATTCACTATTCTATCCACCCTTTGAATAACATGTCACCATACGTGCGTACGTACGGCTTACCGTCTCCACGTCGTGGTGTAATTGTTATTCAATATAATATTATTTGGATGGGTATAATAATGATGTGTAACTCATGTAAGTAATAAATATAACATGTTAATGATTCTGTATATATGATATACCATCCATTTATATATTATTTTAATATCAAAAGAATGATATTGTCGCTCGTGCGTACGTACGGACTACCGTCTCCACGCACGCGATGAGATTCATTCTCCATCGTAACCATTAAAGCGTAATTATCATTTTATGATTTAAAAATGATGTTTAAGGACTTGATATCATTCTGGATATGAATAATATACAACCTATCCTTTACAAACATGTCTTACGTAACAAAACATATGAAAGAAAACAAGTAAGTTAACACCCGAAACAACGATAATACTAAGATATTATTATCAAATCAATATTAAAAGATCATTTATGATATCATATTAATGTATATGATTCTTGTATAATTTAATAACAATTATTTCACCATTATACAGGAGGTTAACCTACCACAACCAAGGAAAAGTACAAGGTAAGGGTTATTTCACAATCTCTTCATTATCCGAGGTTGTTTATATGTAATAATCTACTGGGATCTCTTTATCATCCACATCCATGTTTCTTAAAAATGTATTTCAAAACATTTTTACTATTTACAAGAATATGGGTTAAAGTCATTTATACCCTTTTTTGACTTTTTATAAGAGGTTTATAAAGGAATCTTTCCGTCATTTTCAAAACAAGGTCCTTTTTAACCTTTTCGACAGAATTGAGGTAAGAATGTTTTTTTTAACTTATACGGCGGGTGCGGTTATTTTACGCCGTTATAAAATCTTCAAAGCTTTCCTTACAATCTTATAAGAATATTTTCAAAGAAAATGTTTTATTTTATATGGATCTTAAATGATTTCAAAATAAAAGGAGATATTTCTTTAAAAAGAATTTTGATTTCATCTATGTCAACATCCTTTGATGGATTTTAAGATTATTTGAAGTTGATACAAAACTTCTATATTGTATTGAAGGTTTTATGATATGTTTGACTGTGGATGTGCTATTTTTATACCATTCATAGTTTATTGTGAAAGTATTGACATTTCGTATGCTAGTTTTAATACGAATGTTTATGTTATGTTTAAACCTTTTCATATGGGAATGCATTGGACTTAATAAGTGACGGGTGGAGCCCGCTATAGCTCCTCGATGCATCGGTAGGTCTCATGAGACAAACTAGTGTCTTGGCACAAGGCCTTGACAAAATCTTATTTGTAGTCTTGGCACGAGGCCTTGGCTATGTGGTTATGATAGTCTGGCATTATGCATTCCAACATTATGAAAGTGGTTATTGATTTTTGCATGTGATTATTCGATTAGTAGAATATCCATGTGAATAAGTAAATGGAATTATTTCATTTTACTTTTTCCATACCATGTTGAAGTTCAATTTTAAAAGGCTTTTGTTTTAGTAATGCATTGCCTTAAATGTTTATTCTTATTTATGAAAGTTTCCGCTATATTGTTATCCTTACTGGGCATTTGAGCTCACCCCTTTTCTATGTTTTATTTTTCCCCAGGATGTGAAGAAGTAAATTATGAATGACCTGCAGGGATATTATGAGGGGATAGTAGTGTGGATTATGGAGACATTATGTTGTTGTAGTAGTTTTTCATTTTATGATGTAATGTAAAACTTATGAATATATCTAGTGTTTCCAAGGCTACTAAACCAATCGGTCTTTCGAGATTTGATCTCTCTTGTGATCATGCCAATGTTATGTAATAATGCACCGACTTTGGGTAACTGGGGTCGGGGCGTTACAAGTAAGGAGTTACAAAATCACATTTCTTTAAGGTTGTGATAGATCACACATCTACAAAAAAGTTATCGTATTTAAAATTTTGAAATAATGAAGGTAGGATTTATATAACAATTAAATAACTATAAATAAATCATTAATTTTATATATATAATAAAAAATTATCCATCATAATTCAAAACCATGATAGGTTGTAAAGGAAAAAAATATTTTTTATGTTATTGTTTTCTGTTCATAAAAAAAGTTATATTTGTTACCCATCAGATGAAAGACTGTGAAAGTGTTGGTAGAAACATTATAATAAAAAACATCATTATATTTAGGAAAATGATGTTATTATATCATCATGTAATGAGAATATTTAAGGTTGCATAAAATTAAAATAAATAAGAGGAGCTTGAGGAAGGGTGTTACCTCTTCTTTGGGTAACTCCTCTTGGTTTTTATAAAAGGGCTTCCTTGGTTGGATTTCTGCACATAGTGAGGATTCTATGTCAATGGAATGGATGTTTGGAGATGATTTAATTATTTTTTTGTTGAGACAATGTGTATTTATAGGTATGAGTAAGTGAGGGGTGCGGGTGTCCTTTTATAATGGCGGGGGTGTTTCATTCTTTTGAATATAAAAATGTGAACACTATTTAGAGGTATCCCCTGCATATTTTTAATCCTAAAATTGAAATTTTCGACCGAAGATTTTAAATTGAATAAAAATAAGAATAAAATAGATTTTTTACATGTTTCTAGGTTAATTTTTCTATTAAGATGAATGTTGTACCATTAAGTTATCTTGTTTTACCTTAACCATTGTAATTCATTATTTTTACTTTCACTAATATTTTTGGATAAAAAATAAATTGACCGTATTTTAAATTATAATTTATTAGGATTCCTAATTTCAAATATATTTTATGAAATTTTAATTACATAATGAGAGGAAATTAATTGCAATTTTATTGCACTGATGAGACGATAAAGGAGCATTTTCAAGAAAAAAAGGTGAGGTGTTGTCATGGTTTTTATAAATAAATTTCAAGTGAAATTTTTTAAAATTAAATACTTATTTTAAATGATATAAAATTGTACATAAAAACAAATTAATTCAATATTGTGCTAAATAAATAAATTGGAATAAATTCAGTTCCCCACTAAACTTCAGTATTATTCAATAATCATCAAAATATTGAAATTTTGAGAAAAATACCAATAAATAACCCAATGTAAATTTTGGTATTTTAATATTAGGAATGAAATATAAATTTTCATAAAAAATTATAGAAGGTTCAAATATTAGACTTGAAATGGGTACTCCAATAAAAATTGGAAAAATGGTCATTTAGGAAAATACATCTTTCTATTCATAAAATTATATTTATTCTTATCATATGCATATTAAATCTTTTGTATGCGTATAAAAAATATTTATTTACTAATTAATATATAAATTTGATTTAATTCATTAATCAAATGATATTTTTTTATTAATTGAGATAAAATTTGTGGTTTTACATATAAAAATTGCTTTCATAGAATAGTAAATTCTTTAAAATATAATAATTCATTCATTGACATAACTAATTGATAAAAAGGATTAATTTTATATACATTTGTAAAAAAAATCACAATTTTGATAATCTTATTCATAAAATCAATTTTAACAACTGTGTGGTAATCATATTGAAATGTTTCCATATAATATTAATAGTACATTGTAGTTTGATTCAACTGGGTATTGCATGTCACACATTTTATTGAAGTAAGTATTTATTATGTGTATCATAAGATAAATATACATTTTCATGTACAATAATAAAATCTATTTTTTGTAGCACAAGATTAAATTGGAGTTTCATATAACCATATACAAACACAGTGATTTTATATAACAAAACCTATATTTAGTGTTGTGTGAAATTTAAAATATTTAAAATATTAAATTAACCTGAAAAAAATAACAAAATATTGGGGTGATAAACCGATAATGGAAAAAAATATTCCATGATAGTTATCTCAATAATGTTTTATAGAATAGTAGTCACTATATAAAAATATTTAATATGATATTTTATTCAAAATAATAAAATCATATGATATTTGTGAAACATTTACAACAATGTTAATATTAGAAAGTAAATATGTTAAATATATTTTAGGATTCATGATAATATTAATTCATATTATAGAAATATTTTTTTAATATAATATATTCAAATATTTTACCATAATAATATATAAAAAATTAACACATTTCAACAAAAAAAATATCGCCGCATACTAATATTGATTAAATTATTCAAAATTTTATAAAAAATTTATTTAAATATTCATAAATCTATGAATATTTATATTTTTACATTAATAATTTTATAAAATATTTTTAATGAATTGGATATTATTCATAACAATTTTTTTATTTTTTGATCAATTCTATTATATTTATAATGTATACATTATAGATTTTAATGGTATCGTAATACCTCATAAATTATATAAATTTCAATAATTATTGAATTACCCCATTGAAATAATATTTTAAATATTATATAACATGTCATAACTCATTCTCTCAGATCTGGTGAGAAATATAAATACATTTCAAATTCTACTCTAATACCGAACCTTCTGAACAAATTTTTCACAATAAGAAAATACTACAAAAAAAGTAAATATTGGATAACATGATACCCCATTAACATTTTAGGATACATCTTTTATTGGACTATAGACAACTAATATCATCTAGGATTCATACATGAAATTTACTTTTATATGAAGATCAACTCCACTTGTAACCATATGTTCTTATTTAACATTAGGTTTCAACGTCATCCCAATGAAATCCATTATATATATAATTAATTCAACATTAGTATTTATAACATATGGAAAAAGAATGATTTGAAGGGTGATCTAAAATTAACAATAATTGAATACATTTGTATTAGTAATTTAATTTCATCAAAATCATGTGATGTGCATTAGTATATAGAGACATATTACGAGTCAATGATATAATCATAAAACAACTCATACCCATAAATAAATGTGTCAACAAATATAGAAACATTAAAAAACTAATATTAATCAGAATCAATAGTCATGATCCATGTGTTATCAATCTTCATCTTGAGAAAATTATAAACCCATATTTATAAAGTAAAACCCTTTATGGGAACTGTGAGCATCAAATTTATAAGACCCTTTAAATAGCCCCACTTAATTATAATAACTATATAATTGGATTGAATTAAAATAATAAGAAAATTAATTTGAGTGATATCATTGAATAACCATCTTTTAAGATAAAATGGGTACACTAGGCACTATTAGGTTATGTGCATCATATATGTAGTAATGGGCTCACCTGAAGCTATATGGGATTCATCATCATATAATATATAACTGTACCAGCCACCACTATTTTTTCCTTCCTGTCCTATATGAAATGTTCATGAACCATAGTATGAATAAGTTATATAGATAAATCATTCCTTCATAAAATTCAATGAAAGAATAATTTTTCCCATTATATCTTAATTAACCATTAGAATATAAATGGGTTTTACGTCAATCACTTTTAAACATGTTTAACCCATTAAATGAAATGGGATTTATAATATAATATTTTAAACATGGTTTAATCATTGAATAGATACATGTTTCAAAAAAAATCTTTTTGAAGTATGATTAACCCATAGAAGATAAATGAGTATCACAACAATCTCATTGAAAAAAAATTACAACTAGAGAAAGAATGTGGATTCTATGAAAAATATATCCACATTAGAGAATAACTAACAACAATAAATTATAAAATTTATGAATGGAAATAAAATTAATTAATCATTAAAATCCTTTTTGTGTAAAATATCTTTTTCATTTTTGAAATCACTATTTAGAACAAATAACAATTTGAAAATCATTTTCATAAAATATCAATTTCAAAAAATGAATAATTTCCTAAAATTTATGAAAATATTTTCATTAAAAATAACCCTAAAACATTAATTAAAATATTTGTTTAAATGAGAGACATGTTAGTGGGTAATTTCATAGATATCATAATAAAAATTAAATTTTCATGGTAAAAAGGTTAGAAAAGTGCCTTGTTCATAAATTGGCATGTTTATTCCATTGAAAATATTTCATAATAAAATTGTGTAAAAATGTATTTAATAAATTATTTTTAAAATAATAAAAGTAAATTTTAATTTTTTTAAAGAAAAATTTTTTTCGAATGAAAATATATTTTTGACCGAAAAGAGAAATAATGTTGATTTTGGTAAAAAAGTTATTCTCACAAATAATAAGTTAAAATGAGTGTTAAAAGTGTACAAGAATGTTTAAATATCATTAATAACACTTTGAGAAAAAAAAACTTATTGGAATTAAGGGGAAATGTATCATTATATATCTTCAATGGAAGCAAAATCATAAACAACCCCATTAAACTATGAGATTGAAACATAAAACCGTTACCACATTGGTATCAATAAATAATTATCCCTGTAATAATATTAGATTAAATGAATCATTAAATATAGTGAGAATAAATAAATTCATCATATTACATTTAAATGGGGATGTATTTATACCTCAAAATATATTATTATTATATAACAAGACATAAGTTTCACAGAAGGCCAGTTGTGTAAAAAATTCACTACATATTTGGTAACATGGAATACATAAACCAAAAGAATGATAGATAATAAAATGGACATTTAAATCCACATAAATTTAATTAAATTATACATAAAATAAATTTATAGGCTTATTATACATCACACAATAAAAAGAAGTGGTGAATACAACATATATATCAAAAAAATTAAAACTGAGATGAGAAAAATCTATAACTTGGGTCTCATTCATCATGCTTGTTCATTATCTTCTTGATTAATAAACATATGTAAATTATTTAATTTCTTGATAAATATTAATTATTATTTTTATTTTTATTTTACTTATAATAATTTTGAATATAATTATATAATCAATTAGGTTTACGCTGGATGTTATGACCATAATGTTCTTATGTCTCAAAATTGACATTCGTAGGTTTATAATGATCATTAAATTAATTATTTAAAAAATTCATAATAATAATCATAAAATAATTATAATATTTATATATTAGTTATACTTATAAAACCATGAAAGAGATATTGTTTTTAATATTGAACTAACATTGAGATCATGGATATAGTGGGTTATACATACGCCTGAGTAATGCTTCAATTTTTCATTGATCATTCTATGTAGAATGTAAGTAATATTTTATTGTTATATGATTATAATGTTTTGATAAATAAATGATTATTTATTATCTATACATATATTTATTTATTTATTTATTTATTTCTTCAGATATGGTTCATAACAAATACTAAAATCTCTTCGAGGTGGTGATAGTCAACAAGTCTGCAGGAGACGGTGTCATTTTTTCAGTGCCTGAAAAGGTAAAATGAAACTGATATATTATATTTATATAAGTATAATTAGATCATTATTATAAAAAAATTGATTCAAATAAAATATATTAATTATATTTATAGTTACAAATTTCCATTTAACTTGTTAGTGAAAAAACGAATCATATTGCTACACCAGGTGGTAGTCTTCCGTACACACGACCAACATTATCGTACATCATATGGATTGGAGCATAAAATTATGTAAATAATATAATGTATATATATATATATATTCATGATAAATATATAATATATACATTTCATAACCATCATCACCCCAAAACATAAGTGGTGATAATATACAAAATGAATAGAATCTTTTCATGATTTAGTAGTTTGTCGTTCAAATAATTGATGATTCCATAACCCCTTTGAGGGATGTGTGTGTGTAATTTCATTTCATGAAATTAACCGAAAGTATAATTATTGTTTTTAATATAATTATGTTTTTATATCACAATGTTACAATAATAATTGAAGGGGGTGGGAAGGAAATAAAAAAGGATTCTTGATGGATGTTACCTCTTTTTCATGAAACACATTTAGGTTTTCACCAAAATCCATTATTTGATTTATTTATGAATAAAATGATTGTTGGAAAAGAAAAATCATTTTTTTAAATTTATTTTCTATGTTATTGGAATATCCAAAGATGTTTTGTGGTGTCAATAAGGAAAGAGAGTGGGTGGCCTTTTATAATTGATAATTTCAAAAACATATAATTTTATTAATAGAATGAATTCCACCCACATATTTTCAAGTAAAAAGGCCCCAATAATGTACCAAAATAGAAAATATACGGGATAATGTTTAAATAAGTCCATAAAATGTTTTTTTCCCTATTTTGGGACGTTTATATACCATATACATTCAGTTTAACCAAAAAGTAAACTTGTTTTGTACTCTAATAACTATAATGATGTTTCAAACATTCACACAAAAATTTGGTAACAAATTTAGTTTTCCCAAATAATAACGAAAAATAATTTTTATTAAATATATTTTATCTATTTTTCCAAATTCAATTCAAATAAGTATAAATTATTACGTTAACATTAACCTCGTAGATGTGGCGAGACATTAGGTTTTTAAGAGAAGTGTTTATCAGAAACATACGAATTTATATTGACTTTATGAATAATAGTAATCACTATATCAAGATAGTTGAATATTTACTGACATATTACATATATATTTAGTTTAAAAAATTAACCTTTTGTTTTATTTTAATTAACTAAAAAATATAGACATTAATCAATTTAAGAAAATTAAAAAAACATGTATTTAAACCCAAAAAAACATATAATAAAAACCCATAAATATGTGATTAAATGTAATTAATTATATTAAAGATAAATTAATATACATTAATAAGTATAAAAAAAATCGACACTTTTATATTTATTAATTTATTTAACGAAAAAGAGTTTTTTTAATCTGTATTTATTACTATTCCGCAAAAAATAATTATTTTACAAAAAATCCCAAATATGATCTAGTGTAAATTATGATATTATAAATATTGAAATTACTTTAACTATTTATAATAAATTTTATAAAATTTTCCAAAATTATTTCTCAATTAACTGAAACAAAAAAAGTGATTTTTTTATATACAATTTTAAGAATCAACATAGATTTTCTTTTATACTATGTACAAAAAACACATTAGATGAATGTTAAGAATCAAATTGAATAAATTATATATATATATTTACACTAAATTAATTTTAAAAGCCTGATTTTTTAATATATTGTTATAAAAATGATTTCACATTAAAATAGTTTTTACGAAAATGATTTCTTGTTATTTTAAAAAGGGTTTTACTTTCATTTATAAATAATTAATCATTAAATAATTCATTATATATACATGTGTAAACCATATTATTATAATTTAGTTAATCTTGTTCATATAATCCATTATAATGATAATTTTATAATGGTAATATATATCAAGGGTCATTTATATTTGGTTTTTCAAGTGGAATATTCTATCGAAAAAAAATATTAGAGCTTCTTGTAACGAATGATAAATTATGTTTCATGGGTAATATAAGGGTCAAGAAATTTTTAATGTCCTTTATTAAATAAAATATAATTTTATTCTTTTATAATTGTGGTGTGTTACATCATCCCACCCAATTCGAAAAATTGTGTCATCTATATTTTAAAAATTTTCTCTTTAATCAATGTTTCGACATTAAAAATGCTTTTTTGTAAACCAACATAATAAAATGGGTATTAAAAATCCTCAAAACAAGAGTAAAAATTATGTATGAATTTTATATATGATAAACTATAACTTTTATTCAATATAGGAGAAAATAAGTTCAAATTTTGGAAAATTATAAATAATTATATAGAGTGATTGAGGTCATTTGTTACAAGAATTTGAACGATCAGTATATTGTTAATGCCCACAAAATCATAAATATGTGTTTACTTAAACGAAAATATGTTCACCATAATTGAAGGGACTAGTATAATGATTTTTTAAAATCATTTTCCATGATTAGAAGAATATTCATACCATCACGACTAATAGAATATAGAAATATTCTTACAAAATGTGTATACTATAATCCATTAATCAATTCCAAAAAAAATCTCATCATTTCTTCCAATAATATTTTATTTCGAATAATTTTCCATGACATAAAATATAAAAAATAAAATATAAAGACCCGCATAACATTAAATGGGATAATGAAATATTCATTTTATCATTAAAAAATGACCAAAAACAAAAAGTTTATAACACGGTAAAATAATTAATAAAATGAATAAACCATCATACATTAATATCTAAATTTCAATATTAATAACCAATGTACAATCCAAAATATTAAAAATATAAATATCCTTAAAATTATTAAATAATTTTCTGAACAATTTGGAAACTCATATTTTAGGTTGATTTTATTAATTATTCTTCCAATTAAATTCAACCTTTTATTCACAAATAAAATCCTACATTTTTTTAAAAAAATTGACTTGTACCAATAAATTATTTATTATAAACAAGAAATCATGTAGGATTTTGGTAAGAAAAATTCACTCATCATGCTAGGGTCATGGGTTCAAGTCCCACCACCTTGTAGGATGATATAGTTTTTCACCTAGCTTACGAGTTGATTCTTTTTTTTAAACAAGGATAATTATTTCTTCATAAATAATAGTTCATGTTTATAGTTGGGGTTTTGAATACCTAACACCAATAAAAACCTTCCAAAAGATTTCATTAATTATATTATGATCTAAACCATTAAAACATTGAGGGGTGGTCTATGAAAATTATATTTGGTTCATGTTTATGTTAAAATATCACTAATGGTATCTATTTCCCTTTATAAAACCCCACATGAAAACATCATAATCACCAAAGTAATATAAGCACAACTATGATACCAACTATAACAGATTAGAAACTAGACTCATGAATATAATTCTAAATTTATAAACAATTCATTATTGGATTTGATACCAAATAAATAGAAACAATTATAAAAAAACATACAAAATAAAAAATTAATATTGGATAAAATACATACCGATGTGATTTTATGATTTAGTGTTTTAGGGAATTTGGAACGAATCATTTGTACATAAATTTATAGATGGTTGGTTCTTAAAGATGAACATAAACTCTAATTATACCAATATTTTCTTATTTAATATTTGGTTATCAACATAAACAATATTAAATAACTTATAGAAATAATTCATTCAACACCATTCCTTAGAACATGGCGAATTGAAATATAAGTTGGGTGAGATCAAATTATTAGTAATGGCTAACATAATAATTATTAATTTAATGTAATCAATGAGCATATAAAGTGAATAAGTTTATGATGACATAATTAGATATCATGAGTGAATTAGAAAAGCAATCATAACCATAAATACATGGATCACCAAATTTGAAAACATATAAAATTATGGAATCATATTAATTGATAAACATGATCCATGTTTTTCCAATGATGTACATGATAATAATTATAAACAATAAAGTAGAAATGATATATATTTTTTTATAACTTGGATAACAAATTTATTAAAACCCCCTCCAAAAAGATTTAATAGAAATAACCATATGGATGACTTACAATATAACCATTAACCTATGTATTGGAGTGAAATATATGAATATTAATAATTTATACTATAATAGTCTCACCAAGTGCTACCTGGACTGCACCATCAAATAATCTATAATGGGATCACCTGGTGAAATATGGGATAACCCATTGTATAAGTTATAACATGCTCACTCAACGCTATCTAGTTTTCCAGATTGTATAATATATAAGGGGTAACTCAACACTATCTGGGATGCCCCATCATATATGCAATATCTAAGAACCTCAACTTGAATATAGTATATGGAGCTTCATTTCATTATGAATATCATAGAAAAAAAATTTCAATTTATTTCTTGATTAACCCATGAGAATGAAATGGTTTTCATGAAAATATCATATTAACAATTTTAAAATATTGAAAATAAGAAAGTTATCTAAAAATAAATTTAAAATATGATTAACTAATACAAGAGAAATGAGTTTAATAACAATATCTATGGAACCAGATTAACCTAATGAAGGGAATTTGGTTTCATAAAAATCTCTTTAAAACAATCAGATTCTATCTAGAGAACAAATGACGATGGTATCAATAAAAAATGTCCGATGTAATTTATAATAAAAAATAAGGTTTTTTAACATTATTGATTGGATATATCATTAAAATATAAATAAAAATAGTCCGGTGGAAAATATAATTTTCATTTTGAAAATAACCATTTATCAAATAAAAAAAATTTAATCATTTTACTTGGAAAATATATAAAAAAAATTATAGAATATTAATAAAATAAATACATTAATAATAATCTTTTAAACATTCAAATTAAGCTTCATTGAAATTATGGTCAAGTTAGAGGGTAATTTTATACATGTCATAAATAACGATCATTTACTACTGTAAAAAGGCTAGAAATATTATTTTTGTGAAAAAACACAAGAATATTCATTTTCAAAAAAAAAGTAAAAATCAGTAAATATTTCATTAATAATTCATTTTAAAATAGTTATAAAAATATGAAAACATTTTTACAAAACATGTTTTTGTTAGAAAATAGATTTTTGATAAATGAGAATAATAATATTTTAATTTATTAAATCCATTTTTTCTACCATTATATGATTAAATGAGTGGAAAACCTTAACTATCACTTTTATGTATCATTTATATACATCGTAAAGAAACATTATGAGGTTTTTGATAGATTAATAATAATATCTCATTAGTGGATACAGAATTATAAAAAATCACGATAAATGATTAGATTGTAACATAAACTGATTATCGCTGTGGTATCTTTGAATTGTACTCACCATAAAATAATTATAATAAATGAAATATAAATTACAATTATAATAAAAAAATTACTGACATTAAATTTTTAATGGTATTTATATACACCTCATAAAAGAATATTGGTATATAAGATGACATCAGTCTCAAAAAATAAAAATTTAGAAAAAAAATCCTTTACTACTTTGGTATCTTTGAAATAATGATCCCCATGAAATACAAATCATAAAAAGGATATTTAAATTCAAAAACAAATTAAAAAAATATATTAATCATGAAACAAATTAATTTTAATTATATACAACATAGAACATACAAATGTAGTGTATATGGAATAAAACTTAAAGAAATAATGCTGAGACGAGATAAACCCTTACCTCGTGTCGGATTCATTGTGCTTGTTCATTATCATGCTAAATAATAAACATTTTTTATTATTTACTTTTATTATAAACATTTTTAATTCTATAAATAATTTATTTTAAATTATTATCATGTTATGTAAAATAGTCTAATTAATTATGTTTACGTCATATGCTTTGACCATATTCATTATATATGTCAAAAATGTCCTTGGATGGTTGACTATGGTCAACAAGTTAATTATTAAAAAATTAAAATAAATTGAAATAATTATAATATTCATATAAAATATTAATTTTTAAATTAATATAGAAACATGGTTTTGTAAAACAAACTAACATTATGATCTTGGGGAAAGTTGGCTATAAGTATGCATGAGTAATGATTCCATTTTTCTGTGACCCTTATGAAAAGAAGTTATGTAATATTTAACATTTAAATAATGATAAATAGATAATATATACAAAATTAAGTAATTATATATTATTATATAAAGGAATCGTTTGAGGTTTTCACGAAAAGGATTCTCATCACGTCGAGGTAGTGGTAGTTCACATGTCCACGATCGGCGTAATCATTTTTTATTTTAGTGAAAAGGTAAAAAAAGAAGGATATATAATATTTTATGAATGATAATTATGTCATTAATATTATACATATTTCATGTAAATAAAATATATTTATTATAATTAATCTTATTACCATCTATTTAACATGTTAGTGAAAATAAAATCACGTCACATTGTGAGGTGGTATTCCATTGTACACATTAGCAACGTTATCATACACCATAGGGAGTGGAAAGATAAATAGTATAAACTATATAATAACTCTAAAAGTATAAATATTTTATAAATATCATATATAAAAATTGTACTCATCATCTTACCAATCCATTAGATGTGGTACTGGAACAATGAATCACATCATTTTGAGAAGTAGTTGGTTTTCATACACATGAATGATGATTTTCGAACCTATATAATGGGAAAAAAATTTATAGATCATACCCATAATATAAAAACATCTCTATAATTTTAATATATATACTTTATTATATCACACTTTTTTGATAAGAATTGAATGGTTTTTAATTATATGAAATAAAAATTGTATTTATGGATTTTAACTCTTTTTGGGTTACTAATTTTGGATTACACCAAAATATTTTTATGGATGTCCTTAATCCATAAATAATTAGTCTTGAATGAGGGTAGTAATTTTATTATGATATTTTTTCATGTTTTTTCATAAATCATTATTTGTGAGGGTTTGAATATGGGAGGATATAGGGCGTCAATTTTAAAGGTAGGTGAGTTGCACAATTGAAATTGTTTTGAAAGAGTTAATTATTGGTAGAAATTGTTCAAGTCAGTAGTAAAAAATAATGAACCAAAATGAATCATATAATAGATACGATCTATATATGGATATCCAAATATGTTTGAACAAGGTTTTTTTCCAGTCTTACATTTTACATTCTTTGCATAACCATTATGTAAAATTGTTTTTACCCTACTAACTGTACATAATATTAACTATTTTCACTAATAATTATGAACAAAACATATTTTACACTTATTATAAATTATTAATTATTCTTATTATATATATGCAATCATTTTATTCCTAATTCAATTAATATATGTCAGTGAATTTATATTAAAATTAGTCCTGCAAACAAAGCGAGGCATAATGTTTTCAAGAAGTGTATTTTTAAGAAAAATATAAACCTATATTATGATTAAGACTAATAATAACAATTTATTGAAAGTAAATTGATATTTAATGATAAATACTATATAAATTTCATTTAAAATTTTTACTATTAGTCATTATTTAAATTAAAAAGACAGAAACATAGTTAATTTTTTTAAAAAATTAGAAATACCTATTTTTAACCAAAAAAAACATTTACAAAAATAAAATAAAATATTAATCAAAATTAATTTCATGGAACAAGAAAATATGTGACATTAATAAATACTAAAAACATATCAGGGAATTTAAATTACTTAATATTTCAAATGGTAAATTGTTTTAAAAAATCAATATTTTTTACTATTAACCAAAAAATTAATATTTCCCCAACAAAACTCAAAATTGCTCCCAAAGTAAATCTTCATATTATACATCAGTAATTGATGAAAATTTTTCAAAATAAATATAAAATATTGGTTACAAATTGTTTTATTAATTACTGTTCCCTAAAATGTAAACAAAACTTATTTTTTGACAAAAATATATAGTTTTAAAAAAATTTGATATATTTTTATATCTTTCATCAAAAATACTTAGGATTAATGTTAATAATTATGTTTAATATAAAAAATTTAAATTAAATTAATATAATACAATAAGTGTAATTTTTTTAATAATTTAATTATATTAAAAATACCCGTTTTCATTAAAATTGTTTTCTAAAAACATTTTTCATTTTATTTTAAAAATGAACTTATATTAATTTATTATTAATTGGAAAATAAATAATTAATTATATATAAATTTGTAATATATATTTTTATAATTAATTTACTTATTATTCTACCTAGTGTTCCAATTACATGGTTATAATGGTAATGTATATAATGTAAAATTTATAGTTGGTGTTTCATATCTAATACACTATTGAACATAAATATCATTTTGGTTCCTATAACACAAGATAATAATGGTGTTACATATAGTTCAATCTGAAAATAGTTTTTTCATGTACTTTAACACATTGAATATAATTATCTTCTTCTAAAATCTTGGTGTGTTATATTTTTTGATTCATCCTATTTACTTTTTATTTCAATCATTATATGTTTTTATATTAATTGTTCTTTTATATATTTATTGATTTATTTAATGATTTAGGATATAGATGCATATTTATTATAGTAATAACATTGTTAATTATTTACGAAACATTATTACTTATATACATTTCTTATATAATTTACTTTTGATTAATAGCAATTATTCTAATAAAATTATGTTTTCTGTCCAATTTGTATATTTTTTATATAGATATAACCCAGATCACTAAATAACTATAAAAAATATTACTAATGGAATATATTTTGAAATATTCTTAGATCTATAATTATCTCTCCCCCTCCACAATATAAATTCTTATATAAAATTTTAATCATTTTCGAATGGTAAATAAAACATGGTATATTTTGTTAAAATATTCATATATATCCAAGGGTGATTTCTCAAACTTGTCGCTCCTTTATAGTTTTTTTATCATCAAAACATGTAATATTATAACATGTTTTCCTTCATTTCAAATTGTTAACAGGCATTCCTTTTAAAATAAATCATCATTAATTAAACCCATTTACTATAGAGTATGTGTTATGGGATATATATATATATAGTAAATAGTCTTATATTACAGAATTAGAATGTATGATTTTTTTAGAAAATTGAATTGATATAAACTAACTCCAATTTTATATATTATCAAAAATTTACTGAATTTTAATAGACAGGTGGAAATACAATGTAATTGGTTGTGAATTTGGGAATTAATTTGTTTAAATTAAATCAATCCTACTCCCAAAATGGTAAAAAAGATTAAAACCTAAAAAATTATAATTACTCTCTCATAGTATCAAAATATGAATGAAAAATGTAATGTCTTAGTAATATTACTTGTTTCTCTCAACTAATTAACTTTCTAGGAGAATTGGGAGATGATGTGTCAAAGTACCTTTAAGGTTGAAAGACATTACATTTTCATTATATTTTTAGATAAGGCCAAAATGAATATCAAGATCCACTCACTATTTTTTCTACACATGCATTTCATTAATAATGAGATTAAGAATTATGTCAACAAAAAAAGCATAGATAATAAATATAACAACATACGCTTAACTCTTAGAAAACAATGGTGTCTTCAATTTAGATTTAGAAGAAAAAATAAATTTATATATTCAATAAATATTGTTAATGATTTTCTTATGGAAAAAAATAGATGTATAAATCACTCTCAATTGTATTGTATAATTCTTACTATACTATATCAATAAATAAACCTTCACCAACATTGAGTTTTATTCATCAAAAATATCCCACAACAAATTAATCATGTTTCACACTGATTATCCATCAAATAATCCACTTATATTAACATAAATAACTTAAGAACTATTTGAATTTGTCTATATTTGAAATAATATTAAATAAATTTAAACATTTTTAATAAAAATTTGGTATGAATGCATCATTTTCAGCATAATTAAAAATTATAACAAAATATTCTAAAAATGCAGACATCATGAAAATTGAAATACAAATAATCATGGAACTAATATAGTTCAAATATTTTTCCTTTAACATGGAATATGTAATTTGAATAATTTTTACAATGATGTATCTAATTGTAACACCCATTAAAATGAGATTCATTAATGAAGAAATATTAATACCAATTTTAACAAGGGACAACTTTCATTTAGGGATCTATAATACCCAGAAATTCACTATTAAGAATGATATTCCTAGAAGACTGATTAGGATCAGTGATCTTCTAGAATGTTTTTTATGGTGTATGTGAGTGAGTAAAAAGAATAGTGTAAGAATATGTGATAGATTTTTGGTACTATAATTACTCAGACAAGTCACCTTATTGGGTAATATCATGTGTTTTTTAGGAATGAAACCATATTATTATAATAGTTTCATTGGGTAAGTTAGCTAGGTTCAAATCCTTAGGTATTTCTGGTCATGAAAAATAGAATCATAGAAAATGCCTAGAGATACGAGCAGATGCACTTCCATGGTTTGATGCAGGGGGTCCAAAAATAGGGTTTTGTTCTTTAAATGGTTGGAGAGTGTAATTCCCTTATAATGTGAGGATTATATGACTTAATGTTAGTTCCCATTTCATCAACCATTATCATTTGTCAATTAGTATGTATACATTCAAGGATCTTTATATTAGAATATCTCTTTTGTGGGAAGTGGTGGGAATAAACTCTATTTTATGACTAAGTTGCCTTTAGTGGATTTCAGTAAGGATTTATAATGTATTTTTATGTTTTGTTACATCATAGAGCTGAAAGGCTTTATATGTAGATCATTGGAATAAAAAAATTCTTGTTTTACATAGTTAACTGTGTCTTCCATAAAAATAGCCTTAGTTGGGTATCCTTTAGCTTCTTAAATATGTAAGGTTGGATCTGAGATATGTTTGACCATTTCAGGTAATTGAGTAACTTGCGAAGATTGTGTATAAATTATCATTAAAACCATAGTATAGAGGAACCCATGATGTTTTCCACATATCTCATCTTAGGAAGTACCATCTTGATCAGTCTCACATTTTTAGTTGGTAAGTGATTCAGTTGGATGAATACATTTGAAACATGTAGTATCTAATAGAAATTATTAATTGTTATTTTAATGTCATGTTTGTTATTTCTATACCGATTTTTATAGTCTTATGGTGACAACGATTAGATTCTCAGGATACTATTGAGCCTCAATATTTGGTGAGGGAGAAGTATCCTCTTTACTTTTTAGAGAGAATTTATTCCACCTAAATTCATTGGGAATAGTTTTATGGTGGGGATATTTTAACATCCCAGATAATTGAAATTCTATTTTAATGATTAAGACATTATGTTCAAATTTATAGTGTTTATGAGATGATTATTTCCATTTCATTATATACACATATGTGTACTACATAAAGGACCATTTTTCACATATATGTGTAATTTATTTTGTAAATGTACCAATGGTTAGAAGCTGTAAATCACTTTAAAACACATGACTTGTGGAATTGATAAAATACTTTTTAAAATATAAATTAATTTCATATCACAAGATCTACATTTATATCATAAAATAAATAGCCATGGATAGTTTATTATGAGGAATTTTTATTCAGTGTATGTGAATTATAGGGATTTCATTCCATAAATTCCTATTATACTTTATAAACAATTCATCCGAGTTGGTTTTTTTGAGTCGTATGTCTAACCATCTCACAATTGGGTTGTTTATCCCATCATCGAAGCATTGATTATTCATGGTGTGATTTCATGTTTCCTCCCCACCCTATTTTCTATGTTAAATTTTCTATATCTATGAAGGTTCTTCCTGTTCTTCCTTATAACAACTATTTTTTCATCATCATTTCAAATAGTCATATTTATTTCATAGTATATTGTTTTTTATTCATCAAACCTATATTGATTTATTTAATCATTTTGTTTCCAAAAAAATGATCATTAGAAAATCTAAAATGGTATGAAAACCAAAAATATGGTTCTTATTTTATTGGTAATGACAAGGAAGAAAAGGTGGTCAAATTATGTGAATCATATTACCCATAAAAGTACATGAGATCATGTGAATCTCAAAAGGTCATGTGAGTGCATCATGCTCATCACAAAAACCATTATCCCTCATGTGGTTCCCCTTAAACAATCACTCATATTCTTTCATTTGAGTCCAAAACAATCACTAATCATGAAGAGGCATACATTCAATTTCATTCATGTCTTATGAATTATCTACTATGAAACCTCTTATAATCATTAAAAACGTTTTTAAAATTAAGGATGAAAATATTTAAAAGTAAGACACTTATTTGGTCATTGATATTAATTCTATGTACTCTTATAATATCCAAGACACCAAATATTTCTGAAGAAATTTCAACCTTTTCATGTAAGAGCGTATTGGCATGTCAGCTTCATTATGAAGGGGGACAGTGATATGTCTACTAAATTATTCATTTCTCCATTGTCTCCACCAATAAACAAATACGATCCCATGGAAATACACCGGGATAACCAAAAAACTCATCCTTTATCATGTGACACATCATAGAAAAGTAAAATGTATTTAATCTAAAATACTCGAATTGATGCCTGAGATATCATATCCTAATACAATATGGAAAGAAAAAAAAAGGGGAATGGAGAAATCTTATAATATAGTGAGGATTTGTTGGACTTCATGTGAAGTTGTCATATACCATGACTGATAACCGATGATCTTGTAAGGCCCCTTTGATAGGGTATCATAATTTCATGGGGGGCCATATACATGACTAGTTGATCTCTCAAAGGCCCTCTAGTGAGCAACAATCTTCTTGAGGATGTCCCTGAAGATGTTATAATCAAACACGCAAAACCCATTCCATTGGCATCCTAACCCAGTGAAGTCACCTATACTTTTCATCATAACCTTGTATATTCGACATGAAAAGATCACGAGGTCAATGAGAAATACATATTATTGTATCAGGTTGAATAAATAATGTGATGATGGAGTCTTCTCATGATCATGGATCTTCATATAGTTCCATGAATGACGAAAAACTGGATCATGGGAACCAAATAACATTAAAATCCCCCAATTGACTCCATTGGAGATCTTTGACATAGATGTATCGCAATAAAATAGATAAATATGGTGGTGTGGACTATAAATCCATACCCTCATCATAAAAAAATAATCCAGATCAATCAAATATTGAAACACAAAATATAACTTCTAAGAGAATCTTTTCATGCACTCCTTATGGTCTTCCACAATGTAAAATATGGGGAAAGACCTAAATGATCACAGAACAAGTATATTTTCATTATTTCATCTCTCTATAAATTAGTATATGGATTTATCAAAGGCCATTTAGATCATTCCAATGAGGTCCCACATGTTTGTTGAGTGACACAAAACCTAAAATTATGTAACATAAGAAAAAAATGAGTCCCATATGAGATAATGTCTAGAAAAAATAATAAAAGGAAGAAATGATGATGTGAAGATAGATTCACTATTCTTCATGTGCCTCACTTGAATCACCCAGATCATGTGAAATCCTTGGGGAAAGTCAGTAAAATCATATGATTCACCATTAATATTCTATTAATATCATGATAAATCCATTGGAAAGGTCAAGAAAGTCACACAACACCATACAAGAATGCCTCCCATGGCTTTGGAAGTCCTCTGGGCAAGCCATCCAAATATATTTAAAAATACTAGACATATCTCTTATGTTATATAATGACAATATGTAACATCCATACCTAGATTCCACACATTGGTGCTACCAGCCGGTTGCTCATATGACCTGAAGTGCACCTCCAAATATGCATGATGCCACCGAAAAGCATCTAGGGTCTAACATAAATCATGGGGATACTAAAACAATAATATTATAGTAACACCTTTGTCAGAATAAACAAACACTAATTGAAAAATGATATAATCAATAACCAAAATCATATTTTATCAAAAGGTGACAAAACTGAAAATGAAATGTTAAAACCTAATAGTTGACATGAAATGATAAAGTACATGGAAATTTTCATAATGAAAACCCAAAAATACAGGCACTAACAACTGTTAGTATATTCTTAAAACATGGATGATTCTCTTATCCAATATCCATACAAAATTTTCTATCTAACATAGGGCATTGTTCCTAATCTTATCCTACAACAATTAATTTTATTGGGGTATTGTTCAGGTATCCTGAGTATTTAGTGAGTACAACTCAGTAGGCAACCACCAATGGTATATAAAATAATATCCATTGAACAAATTGTATGAAGTTTTTTAAATAATTAAACTATAATTAATTTAAATACATTACATTGTCCAAATAATATTTATTTAACCACATAACATCACTGGGTTTTTGAGGGTACGTGAACAATATCATAATTCTGAATTTCAATATTACAATTCATAATTAATAATTTAATTTCCATGTTACAACTCTTATTTTCTACTACATGACTTAAATACATTATTACCATTCATAATTTAATAATTAAATTTCCATGTTTTCATTCATAATATAACAAATGAATGTCCATGTTACAATTCATATTTACATAATTTCACAATTTAATGTTCTTGTTAATGTCCATAATTTCATAATAGAATTTCCATGTTAACATGCATAATACATGGAATAATTTTAATGTTAATATTTATAATTTCACAATTAATTCAACAATTAATTAACAAAAAAAGTCATTAATATATCTAACATTAGTTAATCATATGAATCCCATTAATTATGTTTCTAATTAATTAATCGTATCCATACCATTTAATTAATTGACTAGTTAATTAATCATATGTAATATAATTAATTATTTCACAAATTAAATAAACATATCCATCCCATTACGTAAATGACTAATTAATTAGTCACATCACATCAATTAATTAATTCAGAAAATAATTAATCCAAATCAAACAATTTCATAACAACAATAATATCCCTTAATAAATTTATCATTTAATTAATAAAGAATATAAATCACAATATCACATAATTAATTAATAAACTTATTATTCCTACTCAATCAATTCATTAATTCCAATTTCACAATATCTTAATTTATTAATTCACCAAATTATTTACTTCTATGTTATAAAACTCCAATGATAATCACCCATTTGAAATTATACATTTCCCTGAAAATAAATAAAATCAAGAAATTGGGAGTTGAAATATATACCACGTTCCTTGTATGTAGTGGAAGTGGTGATAAAAACCCTATGTATCTAGCATTAATCAGCTTATGGATTCCTAAAAAAATTGATGTTAAGTTATCCATGATCATACATTAGATTTATTCTTGATCGAAGAAGACTACTATTAATCATCATCGTAATACTTGAAGTGAAGTGGGAGGTGCACAAAGGGACATTAGTCAAAGATATAGGTGCACAAAGAGGTTTATATTGAAAGAAGATGTGTGAAAGGTGTCTACGAAAAATAAGATAAGGAATGGAAGATCTACATTAGAGAGGTGAGTTTTTTTAATGGTTACATGATGATGGAGAGGAATTTTTTATGTTATGATATTTATAGTTTCACAATTTTAATTTTATTTCATATCAAATAAAAATTCATTACCCATTTCACTATTTTACAATTTAATCCCATCACACCATTTAAAAAAATATTACATGTGGTGTAATAAGAAAATCATGACATGTAACATTTTTGTGACTTCTGTTACATTTGGTGAAAAATATATTCATGACATGTTGACATGTATTCAAAAATATTTTCATGACATTTCAAAACATGGTGCCGAATATTTACAGACTTTTTAAATTTTCAAGTTTGTTAATTAATTAAATTCCTGAATGCAATTTAATGTGTCTAACTCATCCAATTCACACTGTGAATTGGAATAATGATGAATATTTTTTAACTGAAAGAACTCAAACTTATTCTAATTGTAACCCTGAATAGTTTACCCAACCTGAACATAGGCTCTATATACCAGGTCTAAAAAATTATACTCATATTGAAAGAGAGTTATCCAAAATTTTAGTTAGTGTCATACCTATAGAAAAGATGAGATCTTAAAACCTCCCCACCATATAAAATCTCATCTCCAAGAAATAATCCCAAACTTCTCTAAGATCTCATGTAAAAAATCATCACACAGAGCCATCATAGATGCTTCAATGTCCCATGTTTCCTCTCACACACTCCCATATTTCAACAATATATGAATGATCGATAATTAATTCCCCACAACAATTTATTTCTACCATCTAACACATATATCTTATTCTCCCCAATGGATGATACTATCATAATTTAAACACCATCCAAGTAGGTCACCAAATAATGGTCAAGGTGATACCGTTGATGTTGGGACACGTGAGATACATCATAAATATCTCTTTATCTTTTTGGAAGAACCAATCTTTAAACAACCAATATGTTTCTCTCCAAAACCTTAAATTGTTCAAAAATCCTAGAATCCTACCTAAGCTACCTCAATATCATTTGGTGACCCAATATTGTATACACTGGATGGAATACACGATCACCCTATGTAAACACTAGTTGTTGTTGACATTTATCTACATAGATTTTTTTTCCACTTCGATCCATTTCAATACGCTTCAGAATTTGATGATCTTGTTCTGATGTATCATATATGATAATGACACGCAATAACTCTAAATCACTAACCTCCATCCTATATATGATTGATCTGCATTTCCTACCATAAATAGCCTCACATGGTAACATCTGATTCTTTTTGTGATAATATTTTTTATAAGAAAACTCCACCAACACCAGGTACTTCTCCCATGACCCACTGAAGTCTAGGAAACACGTATATAGAATATCCTCGTGAACCAATATTGTACACTCATACATCCCATATGTCTACGAGTATAATAACATACTAAGAAAAAAATGTGAAATAAGAAACTTCTTCAGGCCCTTCTAGAAGCACAAAGTAATGTGTGAATCACTATCTAAAAATATAGTGTATGGAACCATGGGTTGATGAACCATCTATTGAACCTAAAAGTCTCCATGATGATCTGTTATATGGTCTCCCATATTTTCAATAACCTTTCAAAAAATCTACAACCACCCAATTATTTCATTTAAATGAAGAATACTTCGGATACCCACCACAAAATCTATAGTCACATCAACCCACTTCCATTCCGGAATGAGAAATAACTGTATAAAATGTTGTGTTCATTTATGTTTTTCCATCACAAGAATACTGGTGTAGTATCGTGTCATGAACCCAATAATCTCCTTTTTCATTCCAAACCACCGAAACTATCGATGTAGGTCACAATAATTTTTAGACACACCTGGACACACAACCAACATTGAGGCATCATATTTCCACCTTATATCTTTTGGCATTCTCATAAGCACAACTACATGATTGATGACATACATGTTCTCATTCTCATAAATGGCCCAATATGAAGGTGTATCCCTACCTTCAAGGATTTCCCTAATGGTCAAGATTTCTAGATCCTTATCCAATCTATCTCTAATATTCTTCAAGTATGTATAATCCACTAAAAATCATATGAGATTCATTGTCTCCTGGAGCACAGGGATTACAACATGCATCTTAGCTAGTAAGGTCATAATCATCCACTCAACAGTAGACTCTTAAATTACCTATGTATATGTTTAAAACTCAAAAAGTCAGCCACACTGTTTCCCTTTCCGGACATATATGTTACCTCACAATCAAATAACTATGTATACATAACCCACATTCACTATTGGAGATTGAAATATCACAATGAAAAGATATAATTTAAACTCATATTATCTGTATACATAATTAAATTTATGCACAACTGATAATGCCACCAAACCCTCAATGCATAGTCCACAATAGCTAAATCAAGGTCATGTCAAATGTAGTTCCATTCATATTTATTCAACTACTAAGACCAAAATGCCACAACATGATCTCCATAAATCCACACTGCACCACATACGATCCAAGAAGAATCACAGAACACTATATACTCCTCACATATATTGGGTAAGATTGTCATTGTTGATGATGTCAATAACATCTTCAACTCCTCGAAGGAATTATCACATGATCATGACCATTAAAACAATACCCATTCATGTTTAATCTTAAAAGTGGTTCTTTCTAGATGGATAAATCCCAGATTCCCATCTTATACTACCAAGATGACTCTATAAATCAATGGATATTGATGAATTTCATGGGATTCTCCTAAGAAATAACTTCCTAAATGTTCTCTATGTCTACTAACACACCCTCACCAGTGATTATGTGACCATGAAGTGTATGTTATCAATACAAAAATGAATCATAGATATCATGGTGTATAGTTGATGGTCCCTCTGTATTGTAGAGACCCAAATCTTGACGTACATGGACATTACATTACATTTGTGGAATACTTAATACATGAGAAAAACAGACGCCCAATGATCATATTAGTTTAGTGTCTTTTGAGACTCGGAACGTAATCTTATAAACATAGTGATTGATCTACAATAACTCCCATAAAGATCTTCCCCTTTTGATTTTCTTACCTAAATCCTTTAATTATATCTTGGGGCAATGAAAACATAAAAAGAGTGAGGTTAAATTCTTAGTAAGGGTAAACATAGAGAACATAAGACAATCCATAAACATTTGAATGAAAAAACATGAACATAAAATCTAAACATCAAAATCTTGAGCAAATACATAAATCTTGGATGTACGTAAGGCATATATCATAATGGATCGTCAATAATGATAAAATAGAATGGGAATAAGGAATGTAACTGTGGAAACCATTAAGCACATGTTATGATTTCCATAGTATCCAAGGCATTACTGCCATGACCATTACAGTGGACAAAGTCCCTTTCTGAATCGAGTTCACTCCACATTTCAGTCCTGTAACACTGAACCGGATTAACTTACCATTCTATCCATGTCTATCACATGAGATATAAATCTTTATCCAATTCATTGGAGGGAGATATAGGTCCCACCCATCTCATAATGAAATCATTCTTACTTGTTCCACAAAATATATATAAATCATTCATCATAACCCAAAGAATAAAATGGGTTTCTCAAACATCATCCCATCATCACATAATCCATATAAAACAAATGGATATCATTTCATCATAAGAAAAGTAAAACTATGTAAATCATATATACATTATACTTGAAACATACACATATAAAATAATGTCTTCTTAGATGTAAAATGGTTTTGATAAAACACTTGAAATTAATTCATGAGGAAAATATCCTTTCCTTTCTAAACCATTTTCTTTTCACAAAAAGACATGAAATTTTAAAAGAAAAAATATTTTTTTGAAAATAATCATGAAATCTTGAAAAAGAAGCTTTATGAAAATCAAGCATTATGAAACTGTAAAAATTAGTTCGTGTTGTATATGTTAAAAAAAATTCTCCTCATACTTTTGTCTGAAAATTCAAAAAGTACCTCGTATGGTAATCAAAATAAAGATTACTTCCATATGATGTTGTAAGAGAAAAAAAGAGTAAAAATGTATTTAAACATACCTGGAAGAAAACTAAAAATTTTATGAAAATATTTTGATATCAAATGGACATTGATAATAAACATAACCCCAGTAAATACTTACGAATAAACAATCTCGGATAATAATGAGATTGGAATAATAATCCCTTACCTTATGTCCGATATGATTCGTATGTATCTGAACCTCTTCTTCTTCGATGCACCTCCTTTAAGATTCCTCTTAAAGAAGTAGAGTTGGTCTTTTGAGAATACTATAACCTACCAAATGTTTCTAGGGAAGTGGATAAGAGAAATGGGTAGGGTTTGGCCTAGTTTCAAGGCTCAAAATGGTGTGAAGTGAAGAGGGAAGGGGTTCCCTTTTTATAAGAGAGGAGAGGGGTACCTTTGGAAGACTCAAAATATTATTTTATAATAAAGTCATATTTGGTTTATAATAGCTCCAAATTGTTTTATTTCAAAGATAAAGTTGGGATGGGTCGAAATACTCTCAACCAAAATGTTTTAGGCAATTTTAGGTTACAATTTTAACCTTATCTTTTAGATTTAACTCTAATTTAAATAATTTAACTTTTACCGTGTCTTCTTGTTTTCTTATACTATATGGTTAATAAACATACTATAACCATCAAAACGAACCCCTAATAGTTCATTAGTAATATATATAACCTTATCTATGTCATTTAGCCGAACCTAAGATTTTTATGAATATAATAAAAATTAATAATATAATATTTGTTTTAAAAATTATTTTATGTTAATTTTGACACTATTTGGTAATTGATTATTGTGAAAATCATAATACCATGATTATTATAAAAAATGTTAATTAAATCAATACTAACTTGTCATATTAACCTATAAAATTAGTGTAATTCATAAAAAGTATCAAATCACATTTATTTGGGTATTTATAATATCAATTATTTTATTATTTTATTATTTAGGTAATTACTGCATCGCCATTGTGTCATAAATAACTTAACTAATTTAATGTATAAAAATTATAAATAAAATACAATTAGGTATGAAATCTTTTTATCTTAGAATGAATATTTCTAGTCAAATTTCACTTATGTATAACCCTATATTAAAAATGTTTTACTTATTAAACTTTGATTTGAACTATTTTAACTCTTTTTAAATATAATAATAATAAATATCTGACTCTAATCCAAGTGGACCTAAATGATAATATTATATTCCTAAGGTTTTTTTGGTCGAATTATACTTATCCAATAGAATTAGGACATGTGTTAGGGTAATAATGATATCATTTTTACCCTTGATTATGCTATTTACTTTTAACCGTGGTAAATAAAAATAAAAAGCTAAAATTCACCATAAAATTTTTTTATTTTATTGAACCACATTATACTCCTTGATGTTAACTGTGTCTTTCGGATTTTCGTAATTCCACTCAGAAAAGCGGTAAAATTATGTTTTATGTAAATTTGCAAATTCTCCTAGGAGGTGGGTAAAAGACAGTGAAAATTTCGATAATATTTTAATATATCTAAAATTTTTATAAAAAGACTCCAATTAATTAAATTTAACTTAGATAGTTATTATGTATCTATTTTTATATAAAATAAATTTATATAAAATAATTTATTATTTAAATAAAAAGTCGGTTTTTTATTCGTAATTTAGTGTTTTCACTATTCATCAAAAATTGAAAGTTTTCAGAAAAATACCAAGAAATCACCCTAGGCTATTTTCGATATTCCGAATCTAAAAATGAAGTCCATTTTGAAAGATAATATTTATGAAATTTCAAAAAGTGTATATTAATATTCATAATGGCTAGTTCATAATAATAATATAATAATATCTCATTTAGTAAAACATGGTATTGCGTACTACACACGCTATCGAAGAAGGTATTGATTGCATGTAATGAAAGCCAAGTCAAGGCTGTGGGTAGTGAAATCTATGTTTGGTGTTTCATATAAAATAATCAAAAAATATTTCATATAAACATTAAACAAAATATATACATAATGTTGTGTAGAATAGTTTCCACAAAACAAACTTGAAATTGTGTGTAACACAAGACAAGAATAGTGTTGTGTATACTTCAAGCTAATACAGTGTTCTATATAGTACATTCTAATCTTGGTGTAGTGTATAATAGAAGACATCAAAATAATATATCTCATAAAATCTCAGGGTGTTACATTCTACCCCCCTTAAAATTAATTTTGACCTCAAAATTCGTCAGGATTATAAATGGTTTTCTACTAGAATGTTTCTTTCATAGAAACCCACATCATAAAAAGGAATACTAAAACGTACATAAAAAATAAACTTTAGAAACAAAAATGATACCCAAAGTAACTCGTGACTTGGGTTCCCACATAGGAGATCATATGTGAAAATATTGATATGGGAGAGAAATATAATCGTCATGTTCTGATGGAGAGTGGTAGAGAATAGGGCTATGAAAAATCCAACAGTCACAAAGCCATAAAATTGTGATGATCTTAGGCACTATCTGAATCATTAGATATAAGAGCACTAGGACAACATTTTTGGTTTTCAATATCATTTCCCTAATGATGAAAAATTGTTGAAATAAAAGATATACTTACTTGATTTTGGTATAATCTCATCGTTGTTTGTACCTAGAACAATTTCAACTTCATATCTTAAAGAAATGAAGTTGAATTTTTCATTCGTGAAGTGCTATCAGATCATGTGATACAATGATAGATCATTTCATCTGTTTCTATCGCAAAAAGATTAGCACAATTTATTAAATATACATAAGTCCATCAATGCTGGGATTAATCGTATATGGTTGCTAAAATATACTTATACTTCATATGTCATAGCTCTTAATAAAACTAGTTTCGACTAACCAGGGACTTCCTGTAGGCCAGTGATAGGTGATAAAAGCCTATCACACTTCGGTTGTGGGTTTGATTCCCGCATCCTTGACCGTGGCGACAGGTTGTCTCCCGTCCTACGGGTTGTCGTATTTCTAAAACTATAACATTATAAAATTCAAAAAATAATATCGAAAAAAAGTTAAATCCATAAATAATACTATCTGATGTTCAACATAATCCATTCTAATCTTTAGGCTTATCCAAAATACATCTGTCCAATCTCATAGTATAAAGAAAATGATTACTTGAAATATCACATAAAAATCAAGAGAATACCACAATTTATACCCCATATATCATACGATATATCTTGTTGGTCACATTCCAAACATGTGAATACATTAATCATGTATTCATTTGAAACATTAATTACCATAGAACCTTAGTGAAAACATGAGTGATGTCAAAAGTTAACACTTTCCACTTACCACAATCCCAAAATTTCTATATACTCAAACCATGATATCACTTAGTCCTTATATCAATCATGGGCTCATGAATACTATCAAACATATTATTTTCTCTTTATCCATTCATTATGCGCATATCATCTTCTTTCCAAAAATATCTGAAGAACCATTCATGGTTACTAGTACCATTCGACAAATACTTTCAAATACATTAGGAAAAACAATAGTTAAACATTCCTTATATGTGACTTTATTCCATAGTACCATTAACTCTACAACATAACTCTTGATAAACATAAATAATTCAACTACCTTCTTAAACAACTGACTGAGCTTCATCATTTCCTTCATCTCATATATCATTTGTAGTCTCTTCCTCATCATTAACATAAATACTACCCATACAACCATTCTGATTCTCTTCATGAGATTTTCCCTTAGGGAATTGGTTTTTATAATTCCCATACATTCCACATTGGAATCATTTAACCATTGTTGATGTCTTAGAAATACCATTATCCTTGTCCATGGTGTCAACTGAACCTTTTCCTTTACAATTACTGGCTTTGCGTCCTTCTTTTCCACACCCAAAGCATCTTCCAGTTCCTTTGAAACATTCTCCCTGATGCCTCTTCCCACATGATTTACATAAGAGGAATTGAACTTTCATTCCTCTATGATCATAATGAAACTCTGTCTTTCTCTTATTAGCTGAGTCGGGATACTCACCAAAGTTGAGATTATTGATCATATTATGAGATTGCTGATTAGGCATAATAACGATGTTTGGACATCCAGATCCAATTTCATTTGGTTGATCATGAATAATATCATTCAATTATCCATCATATTCTCCCTTATCGTGAATCTTCCTGTTTCAATCCATTTTCTAAAACCCAAAAAGAATAGTGTGAGTGGGAAAAATCATGCTAGGAAAACAGCATAATAAAGGGGGATTACCTTCAATATATAACACCTTATGTTTAATTCTAATATCATTACTGTAATTCTAGGACTATAACCTATACGTATACTTAACCTTAGAGACATCCCTAGACATACCCTAGAAATATCTTTGGGGATCTCAATAAAGTTCTCGCATCCTAGTTTCCAAATGTTAACTAATTTTTTAGTATGATAACAATTGTAGAGACCCAAATCATGACTTACATGGACATTACATTACTTTTGTTGAATACCTAATACATGACAAAAAAAATACACCCAAAGATCATATTAGTTTAGTGTCTTTGGAAACTCGGAACATAATCTTTTAATCATGGTGAAAGATCTTCAATATCTCCCATAAAGTTCTTCCCTTTTTGGGTTTCTTACCTAAAACCTTTCTTTATATCCTGGGGAAAAGAAAACACAAATAGGGTGAGCTCAAATTCTCAGTAAGGGTAAATATAGGTAACATAAGACAATCCATAAAAATTTGAATGTAAAAACATGAACATAAAATCTAAACATCAAAATCCTGAGCAAAGACATAAATATTGGAAATACGTAAATAAATATATCATAATGGATCATTAATCATGAAAAAATATCATGGGAAAAAAGCATGTAATTGTGGAAACCATTTATCACATGTTATGATTTCCATAGTAGCCAAGGCATTACTTCCATGACCATCATAGTGGACAAAGCCCCTTTCTGAATTGAGTTCACTCCTCGTTTCAGTCTTGTAACACTGAACCAGATTAACATACCATTCCAGCCATGTCTATCTCATGAAATATAAATTATTACCCAATGCATTGGAGGGAGATATAGGTCCCACCCATCTCATAAGGAAATCATTATTACTTGTTCCACAAAATATAAATAAATCATTCATCATAACCCAATGAATAAAATGGGTTTCATAAACATCATCCCATAATCACATAATCCATATAACACAAATGGATATAATTTCATCATAAGAAATGTGAATCTATGTAAATTATATAGACTTTATACATGAAACATACACATATGAAAAAATGTCATCTTAGATGGAAAATGGTTTTGATAAAAAACTTGAAATGAATTCTTGAGGAAAATATCCTTTCATTTCAAAATCATTTTCTTCTCACTAAATTCCATGTAATTTTAAAAGAAAAGGTATTTTGTTGATAATAATCATGAAATCTTGTAAAGGAATATTTATGAAAATTAGGCGTTATGAAACCTTAAAAATCAGTTAGTGTCGTATATGTTAAAAAACATATTCTCCTCATACTTTTGTTAGAAAAGTAAAAAATTACCTCGTATGGTAAACAAAAGAAAGATTCCTTCCATACGATGTGGTAAGAGTAAAAAATGGTAAAAATGTCTTTAAACATACATGGAAGAAAACTAAACATTTTATGACAACATTTTGAGAACATATGGACATGGATAATAAACATAACCCTAGTTAATACTTATGAATAAACAATCTCGGATAAAAATGATATTGGAATAATTATCTCTTACCTTATGTCTGATATGCTTCGTATGTATCTGAACCTCCTCTTCTTTGACGCACCTCCTTTAAGATTCCTCTTAAGGAAGTAGAGTTGGTATTTTGAGAAGATCAGAACCTCCAGAATGTTTCTAGGGATGTGGAGAAGAGAAATGGGTAGGTTTTGACCGAGCTTCAAGGCTCAAAATGGTTTGAAGAAAAGAGGGAAGGGGTTCCCTTTTCATAAGGGAGGAGAGGGGCACCTTTGCAAACCATAAAATATTATTTTATAATAAAGTCATATTCGGTTTATAATAGCTCCAAATTGATTTATTTCGAAGCTAATATGGTGATGGGTCGAAATCCTCTCAACCAATATGTTTTAGACAAGTTTAGGTTACTATTTTAACATTATCTTTTATATTTAACTCTAAGTTAAATAATTTAACTTTAACAGTGTCTTCTTGTTTTCTTACACTATATGGTTAATAAACTTACAATAACCAGACAAATGAACCCTAAGTGGTTCATTATTAATATATATAACCTTATCTATTCCATTTGGCCGAACCTCAAATTTTTAAGAATATAATATCAATTAATAATATAATATTTGTTTTATAAAAAATTTTATGTCAATTTTGACACTATTTGGTAATTGATTTTTGTGAAAATCATAACAGGATTATTAGTTCAAAAAAGGTAATTAAATCAATACTAACATGTCACATTAACCTATAAAATTAGTGTAATTCATAAAAAGTATCAAATTACATTTATTTGGGTATTTATAATATCAATTATCTTAAAATTTCATTATTTAGTTAATTACTGCATGAACATTGTGTCCTAAATAACATAACTAATTTAATGTCGAAAAATTAAAAATAAAATACCATTAGGTAGTAAATATTTTTATATAGTTATTATGTATGTATTTTGATATAACATAAATTTAAATAAAATAATTTATTATCTAAATAAAAAGTCGGTTTTTAAATAGTAACCTAGTGTTTTCACTATTCATCAAAAATTGAAAGTTTTTAGAAAAATACCAAAAATTCACCCTAGGCTGTTTTCGATATTCCAAATCTAAAAATGAAATCCATTTTGAAAGATAATATTTATGGAATTTCAAAAAGTGTATATTATTATTCATAACGGCTAGTTCATAATAATAATATAATAATATCTCATTTAGTGAAACTTGATATTGCGTACTACACACGCCATCGAAGAAGGTATTGATTGCGTGTAATGCAAGCCAAGTCAAGGTTGTGTGTAGTGAAATCTCTGTTTGGTGTTGCGTATAAAATAATCAAAACATATTTCAAATAAACATTAAACAAAATCTATACATAATGTTGTGTAGAATAGTTTCCACAAAACGAACTTGAAATTGCGTGTAACACGAGCCAAGAATAGTGTTGTGTATACTGAAAGATAATATGGTGTTGTGTATAGTACATTCTAATCTTGGTGTAGTGTATAATAGAAGACATCAAAATAATATATCTCATAAAATCTTAGGGTGTTACATTTTACCCCCCTTAAAATGAATTTTGACCTCGAAATTCGTCGGGATTATAAATGGTTTTCTAATAGAATGTTTCTTTCATAGAAACCCACATAATAAAAAGGAATACTAAAACGTACATTAAAAAATAAACGTTAGAAACAAAAAGGATACCCAAAGTAACTCATCACATGGGTTCCCACATAGGAGATCATAGGTGAAAATATGGATATGGGAGAGAAATATAACCGTCAGGTTCTGATGGAGAGTGGTAGAGAATATGGCTATGAAAAATCTAATATTCACAAAGCCATAAAATTGTGATGATCTTAGGTACCATCTGATTCATTAGATACAAGAGCACTAGGACAACATTTTTGTTTTTCAATATCATTTCCCTAATGATGAAAATTTGTTTTAATAAAAGAAATACTCACTTGATTTTGGTACAATCTCATCGTTGTTTGTACCTAGAACAATTTCAACTTCATATCTTAAATAAATGAAGTTGAATTTGTCATTCATGAAGTGTTAGCAAATCATGTGATACAATGATAGATTATTTCATCTGTTTCTATCAAAAAAAATTTAGCACAATTTATTAGATATACATAAGTCCATCAATGTTGAGATTAATCATATATGGTTGCTAAAATATAATTATAATTCATCTGTCATAGCTCTTAATAAAAATAGTTTCTAATAACCATGGACTTCATGTAGGCCAGTGATAGGCGATAAAAGCCCATCACACTTCGGTTGTGGGTTCGATTCCCGCATCCTTGTCCGACACGACAGGTTGTCACCCATCCTATGGGTTGTCCTTTTTCTAAAACTATAAAATTATAAAAATAAAAAAATAATATCGAAAAGAATTTAAATCCGTAAATAATACTATCTGATGTTCAACATAATCCATTCTAATCTTTAGGCTTATCCAAAATACATATGTCCAATCTCATAGTATAAAGAAATTATTACTTGAAAGATCACATGAAAATCACGAGAATACCATCATTTATACCCCATATATCATACGATATATCTTGTTGGTCACATTCCAAACATGTGAATACATTAATCATGTATTCTTTTGAAACATTAATTACCATAGAACCTTAGAGAAAACATGAGTGCTGTCAAAAGTTAACCTTTTCCACTTACCAGAATCCTAAAATTTCTATATACTCAAACCATGATATCACATAGTCCTTATATCAATCATGGGCTCATGAATACTATCAAACATATTATTTTCTATTTATCCATTCATTATGCGCATATCATCTTCATTCCAAAAATATCTGAATAACCATTCATGGTTACCAGTACCATTCAACAAATACATTCAAATACTTTAGGAAAAATAATAGTGAAACATTACTTATATGTGACTTTATTCCATAGTACCATTAACTATACAACATAACTCTTGATAAACATAAATCATTCAACTACCTTTTAAACAACTGACTGAGCTTCATCATCTATTTCATCTCATATATCATTTTTAGTCTCTTCATTATCATCAACATAAATACTACCCATAAAACCATTCTGATTCTCTTCATGAGATTTTCCCTTAGGGAATTGGTTTTTATAATGCCCATAAATTCCACATTGGAATCATTTAACCATTGTTGATGTCTTAGAAATACCATTATCCATGTCCATGGTGTTAACTGAACCTTTTCCTTTACAATTACTGGCTTTGCGTCCTTCTTTTCCACACCCAAAGCATCTTCCAATTCCTTTGAAACATTCTCCCTGATTCCTCTTCCCATATGATTTACATAAGAGGAATTGAACTTTCTTTCCTCTATGATCATCATGAAACTCCGTCTTTCTCTTATTAGCTGAGTCGGGATACTCACCCAAGTTGAGATTATTGATCATATTATGAGATTGCTGATTAGGCATAATAACGATGTTTGGACATCCATATGCAATTTCATTTTGTTGATCATGAAGAATATCATTCAATTATCTATCATATTCTCCATTATCGTGAATCTTCCTGTTTCTAGCCATTTTCTAAAACCCAAATAGAATAGTGTGAGTGGGAGAAATCATGCTAGGAAAACAGCATAATAAAGGGGGAGTACCTTAAATATATAACACCTTTTGTTTAATTCTAATATAATTACTATAATTCTAGGACTATATCCTATACGTATACTTAACCATAGAGACATCCCTCGACATACCCTAGAAATATCTTTTGGGATCTCACTAAAGTTCTCGAATCCTAGTTTCCAAAGGTTAACTAAACCTTCGCTCTGATACCAATTGTAGAGACCCAAAGCATGACATACATGGACATTACATTACTTTTGTTGAATACTTAATACATGACAAAAATACACCCAAAGATCGTATTAGTTTAGTGTCTTTGGAAACTCAGAACGTAATCTTTTAATCATGGTGAAAGATCTTCAACATCTCCCATAAAGATCTTCCCCTTTTGGGTTTCTTACCTAAAACCTTTCTTTATATCCTGGGGAAAAGAAAACATAAAAAGGGTGAGCTCAAATTCTCAGTAAGGGTAAACATAGAGAATATAATACAATCCATAAACATTTGAATGTAAAAACATGAACATAAAATCTAAACATCAAAATCTTGAGCAAAGACATAAATATTGGAAGTACATAAGGCAATATATCATAATGGATCATCAATCATGAAAAAATAGCATGGGAATAAAGCATGTAATTGTGGAAACCATTTAGCACATGTTACGATTTCCATAGTAGCCAAGGCATTACTGCCATGACCATCATAGTGGACAAATTCCCTTTCTGAATTGAGTTCACTCCTCGTTTCGGTCTTGTATCACTAAACCAAATTAACATACCATTCCAGCCATGTCTATCTCATGAAATATAAATCATTACCCAATGCATTGGAGGGAGATATAGTTCCCACCCATCTCATAATGAAATCATTATTACTTGTGCTACAAAATATACATAAATCATTCATCATAACCCAATGAATAAAATGGGTTTCATAAACATCATCCCATAATCACATAATCCATATAAATCAAATGGATATCATTTCATCATAAGAAATGTGAAATTATGTAAATCATATAGACATTATACATGAAACATACAGATTTGAAATAATGTCATCGTAGATGGAAAATTGTTTTGATAAAACACATGAAATGAATTTTTGAGGAAAATATCCTTTCTTTTCAAAATCATTTAATTCTCACAAAAAGCCATGTAATTTTAAAAGAAAGGGTATTTTGTTGATAATAATCATGAAATCTTGTAAAGGAATATTTATGAAAATTAGGGGTTCTGAAACCATAGAAATCAGTTCGTGTCGTATATGTTAAAAAAAATATTCTCCACATACTTTTTTCGGAAAAGTCAAAAATTACCTCGTATGGTAAACAAAAGAAAGATTCCTTCCATACGATGTCGTAAGAGTAAAAAACGGTAAAAATGTATTTAAACATACATGGAAGAAAATTATACATTTTATGACAACATTTTGAGAACATATGGACATGGATAATAAACATAACCCTAGATAATACTTATGAGTAAACAATCTCGGATAAGAATGATATTGGAATGATTATCCCTTACCTTAAGTCTGATATGCTTCGTATATATCTGAACCTCCTCTTCATCAACACACCTCCTTTAAGCTTCCTCTTAAGGAAGTAGAGTTTGTCTTTTGAGAAGACCAGAACCTCTAGAATGTTTCTAGGGATGTGGAGAAGAGAAATGGGCAGGGTTTGACCGAGCTTCAAGGCTCAAAAAGGTTTTAAGAGAAGAGGGAAGGGGTTCCCTTTTCATAAGGGAGGAGAGGGGCACCTTTGGAAAACATAAAATATTATTTTATAATATAGTCATATTTGGTTTATAATAGCTCCAAGTTGATTTATTTAGAAGTTAATGTGGGCATGGGTCGAAATACTCTCAACCAATTTGTTTTAGACAAGTTTAGGTTACTATTTTATCCTTATCTTTTAGATTTAACTCTATGTTAAATAATTTAACTTTAACCGTGTCTTCTTGTTTTCTTACACTATATGGTTAATAAACTTACAATAACCAGCCAAAAGAACCCCAAGTGGGTCATTATTAATATATATAACCTTATATATGTCATTTGGCCTAACCTCAAATTTTTAGGAATATAATATCAATTAATAATATAATATTTTTTTAAAAACTATTTTATGTCAATTTTGACACTATTTGGTAATTGATTTTTGTGAAAATCATAACAGCATTATTAGTTCAAAAAAGGTAATTTAATCAATACTAACATGTCATATTAACCTATAAAATTTGTGTAATTCAAAAAAAGTCTCAAATTACATTTATTTGGGTATTTATAATATCAATTATTTTGAAATATCATTATTTAGTTAATTACTGCATCACCATTGTGTCATAAATAACATAACTAATTTAATTTCTAAAAATTATAAATAAAATACCATTATGTATTAAATCTTTTTATCTTTATAATTAATATTTATAGTCGAATATCTCTTTCCTATAACCCTATATTAAAAATGTTTTACTTATTAAACTTTGATTTGAAATATTTTAACTCTTTTTTAAATAAAATAATAATTATTTTTGTCCTAATCTAATCCAACTGGACCAAAATGATAATATTATATTCTTAAGGTTGTTTTTGGTCGAATTATACTTATCCAATAGAATTAGTACATGAGTTAGGGTTATAATAATATCAATTTTTCCCTTAATTACCCTATTTACTTGTAACCGGGGTAAATAAAAGTAAAAAGTTACTATTCACCAAAAATTATTTTTTTCTTATTGAAACACATTTTACTCCTTGATATTAACCGTGTCTCTTGTATTTTCGAAATTCCACTCACCGAAGCAGTAAAATTAATTTTTATGTGAATTTGCAAATTCTCCTAGGAGGTGGGTAAAAGACGGTGAAAAGTTCAATAATATTTTTATATATAAAAAATTATTATAAAATGACACCATTGAATTACATTGAACATATATAGGTATTATTTATCAATTTTTACCTAAAATAAATTTAAATAAAATAATTAATTATTTAAATTAAAAGTCTGTATTTGAATAGTAACCCAGTGTTTTCACTATTCATCAAAAATTGAATGTTTTCAGAAAAATACCAAAAATTCACCCTAGGGTAATTTCGAGATTCCGAATCTAAAAATGAAGTCCATTTTAAAAGATAAATTTTATAAAATTTCAAAAAGTGGGTATCACTATTCATAACGGCTAGTTCATAATAATAATATAATAATATATCATTTAGTGAAACGTGGTATTGCGTATTACACACGCTATCGAAGAAGGACTTGATTGCGTGTAATGCAAGCAAAGTCAAGGCAGTGTGTAGTGAAATATCTATTTGGTGTTGCGTATAACATAATCAAAAATTATTTCATATAAACATTAAATAGAATCTATACATAATGTTGTGTAGAATAATTTCCACAAAATGAACTTGAAATTGTGTGTAACATGAGCCAAGAATAGTGTTTCATATACTACAAGATAATACAGTGTTGTGTATAGTACACTCTAATCTTTTTGTAGTGTATGATAGAAGACAACAAAATAATATATCTCATAAAATAACGGGGTGTTACATGTATGCTCTGCATTATGTGAAGTTATTTGGAATTATCTTCATGAGTCTTGGATTACACCGATATTTCATCCAAAAACCTACAAAAATTAGATCATAGTACAGATTGAAGATATAGTTCATCAAGTCCATAAAAATTGGTAGTGAGTTCATTAACCCAAAAGGCATTATGAAGAACTCATATAGGCCACACCTACATTTGATTATTTTCTTCGATAAATCAAAAGGTTATAATCCAAACTGATGATACCTTTATATCATTTCAACATTAGAGAACACACAATGTCCACAAAACGATTTGAAAATATCTTTGATTTGTAGAAGGGGATATCGGTTAGGCATAGTTATATTTTTCAACATTTTGTGTTAAACACAAAAGAACATTTACCTGTGATCCTTCTTACAAACTATACTAGAGAACCCTATTGTGACATACTTTAATGGATAATCCCCTTATCCATATACTCTTACAAATAATTCTCGAGATCATGATGCTCTGTTTCTTTCATTATGTATTGTGTAATAGATATTTTCTCATCACCTAACATATGCTCAATAGTAAACTCCACATATCTCTAAGACGTTAGCACTGATAAATATTCAAGAAACACATCCTGAAACAATTCCATTATTGGTGGAAAGAAACTACATATCACTTCCTCGACATATATTTATAGGATATCAACCTGGGATATGATCACTTCCTTTTGCTTATGAACTATCCCCACTTGGCCTACCTATATATCGTATTCTCAATGATAAATATAATTTTCACCCTTAAAATATGTAAAACTCATTGTCCTTCATTAACAGTCTGTGTGCACTTTGTATGCTACGAAAAAATAATTACCAAATATTAAGTCGAATCATATTATATCAAGGATCTTAGGATCCCTCTAAAAACCCCATTCCCCCACATTTAGAGAACTCCCCTAGCATGATCATATGTATCTAAACCATCATCCTAACAGTTATTCTATTTTCAACATTATGCCCATGAAAACCACCTCCAAGGTCAAACCATTTACATGTTTTGTACAAATAAAGAAATAAGGGGCATCCATATTAAATATGAAACTAGATATTGTAAATGATATAAAAATAGTACCTCTCACTATTGATGGTTAATGATCTCAATCCACAAGTGCATGATGAATATCATGTACCTATCCTTCCCCTCTTCCCAGTGACATTTTCTGAGTCCCATATCCTACACTATACTACTGATATGGGTGCTGTTTCACAGAGGCTCCTTGTCCTTTTCATGTATCTCCAATGAATTTAGAACTCCAGCTACATTTTTCATAAGGTTTAAAGGATACCCTTACTACACTATAATTCTAAAAATATGCACTCTAAAATCCCATATGTCATTGGGTCCTATAGATTTTATGTACATGTCCCATCTTATGAGAGGACTAAAACTCTACGGGTGTTCGGGGGAACAATCATCGAACATTATTCAGACTATAGCTCAAGTGATATATCACATGGGCAAGGTCATGTTTAACTAACCATTCCCCCTCAATAAACCTCTTATTATTACTTTATCTAACATTCAAGTAGTATAGATTCCTTATCATTGTAGTCGTACATTTTTTCCAGGCATCAACAACAATATGTCCTACAGTGAATAATCATTTAGGTTCCCCTAACATAGGAGAGTGTAATCCACCATATTAGATAAATTCATTGAAAAATGTTCTCTTGGTTCTTAATACCACATTTAAGCCCATCATAAAAACAACATGTGTTAGTTGTATCATCCCCGGCCAATAATAGATAATTGCACTGCAAATCGGTAAAGAGTCCAGCATATTCTATATAAGAAGTACAACAATGAGTCGACCTCATTAACTATTCCTTCACTCCCACCTCAACATATCTAGATAGAAGTGATCAAGAAAATTTTATGAGAATTCCTTCAATAACAAACCATCATCTTTTCTAGTCTACACCTGAATTTCACTACATTACATCACTGAAACTTGTAACATATATGTACCAAAATTTAAAGACTTCTCAATCATAGTTTCCAAATTTTCTAGTACCTTTTGAATATACTCAACAAGAAATGGGATCCATCAAGTCAATCCCCTCTAGTAAAATTTTAATGGTGCTACAATTGAATATCCATCATCAGATCAGATATACTATTCACATCCAACCTCTTTCTCTTTTTATAAATTGTATTATGTGAGAAATGTTCTCTCATAACTTTTCCCTGAAATCGTCACTAGAAAAAATCTATGCTTTAGGTTCCACCACTACCAGATCAAAACAAGCCATGTCCTCTAGTAGTGTTTTAAACAATCTCCATCATTGAATCAAATCTCAATATTTAGAAACATGTGTATTAGGATAGATAACCTAAGGATACCACATTTTTGTAAAAGAAAAAACAAAATAAGGAAAAATATATCATTTCCCCAATCCCCTCCACATGGTAAAAACTAAGGGACTATTACTACCCTTAGGAATCATATACCTTGTAAATGGATAAAAAAGGGTAAACTCATTCTCATACCCATATTCTCCTTATTCAACTATTTATTATCATATATCATCTTTTTAAAATTCTCAAATTCACATTAAGAACCAATATCATTTAAATTTCACATGAAAATAAATACATATCATGTTCAATAACAGACCCAAAAAATATTTTACCATGAATAATTTAATTGATTCATTTCACTAAATAATCCATAGTTTTGAGAATGATGCATGGAAACTAAAATCTCATGCCACTCTAGGCCATGAGTCAAAAAATCAGAAAATATTTGATGTAATAACATCATCACAGAACATGTGTATCCCCAAAGGTGAAATAACATCAAAAATATCACTAATTACCCATAATAATAATCCCATAGTGGGCACTTCAGTTCCCCCTATACATGATTTAGATACTCCCATTGTAACACCCCAAGATTACATAGTGTGTTATTTCTTCAAAATAATTCAATAACTTGTACTACACGCAACACCGAGTTAAAGCGCACCATGACATACCAAACTAGCTGTTATGAATAGTAATACCGACTTTTTAAAATTTTATAAATTCTATCTCTCAAAATGGACTTCATTATTGGATTCGTAATATCAAAATTAGCCTAGGGTGAAATTTTGGTACTTTTCGGATAAATGTAATATTTTGATGAATAGTGAAAATTACTAAATTTTAATTAAAAAAAAAATTTTTAATCAAAATAATTAATGGTGATAAATTATGAATTTGAGTGGTTTTAAAGTGTAATTATAATATATTTTTACCATTTTATCCAATGGTGTTCATTAAAATTAATTTCACTTCGAAATTGGACCTAAACAACTGTCAATCTTTTGATATATATTGTTTCTTAAAAACACGCTATTTTTTGTGACAGGGGGAATTAATTATAAAATTAATTAATGCAACATATATGTTTGTAATTTTGTAAAATAGATATCATTTTTTAATTTGGAATATCAATTATAGCTTAGGGTGAAATTTTGGCATTGTTCTGAAAAACTTCGATTTTTGATTAATAGTGAAACTACTAAGTGGTAGTTAAAAAAACTAAATTTTTCATAAAACATAATTTTACCGCTTCTGTGAATGAAAATTTTAAAATATGAGAGACATGGTTAATATCAAGAAGTAAAATTTGGTTCAATGAGATGAAAATAATTTTTGGTGAATAGTAGCTTTTTACTTTTATTTACCACGGTTAAAAGTAAATAGGATAATCAAGGGTAAAAATGATATTAATATTACCCTTACACATGTCCTAATTCTATTGGACAAGTTTATCTCTACCAAAAACAACCTTATGAATAAAATATTATCATTTAGGTCCACTTGGATGAGATTAGGAAATTTATTATTATTTAATTCAAAAAGAGTTAAAAGAGTTAAAATCAATGTTTATTTACTAAAACATTTTTAATATAGGGTTATACATAAGATAAATTCGAGTGTAAATATTAATTAGAAAGATAAAGTGATTTCCTACATAATGATATTTTATTTATAATTTTTATACATTAAATAATTTAATTTATTTATGACACAATGATGATGCAGTAATTACCAAAATAGTGAAAAATTAAAATAATTGATATTATAAATACCCAAATAAATATAATTTGAGACTTTTAATTAATTATAATAATTTTCTAGGATAATATGACATATTAGTATTGATTTAATTGACTTTTTTTGAAGTAATCATTCTTTTATAAATTTAAAAAAATCAACTATTGAATAGTGTCAAAATTGACATAAAAGAGTTTACAAAAAAAATATTTTATTATTAATTGATATTAAATTCCTAAAAATCTAAGGATCTGCCAAGAGACTTATATCATGATAGGTGTATCATTAATGAACCACTTGGAGGTCTCTTGGATGTATATAGTAACTTTATTAACTATATAATATAAAAATACAAAGTGACATGGTAAATGTTAAACTAATTAACTAAGAGTTAAAACTAAAAGATAAGGTTAATATAGTAACTCAAACCTTTATAAATTCTATTGTATGAATGGTTTTCTACCTATCCCCACCTTTAACTTTTAATAATAAACCTTAGAGACATTATAAACCGAATATGAATTTATTATAAATCAATATTTCTAGCTTTTCCAAAGGTGCCCCTCACCTCTCTTATAAAAGCGCACTCCCCCTTCTCATTCCTTCACACCTTCATAGCATGTTGGTTCGGCTAACCACTTCCCAAATACTCTCTAAACTTCCCTCAATTCAACCTAGAGGCCTTATTTTGATCATAAATCCAACCTAAAGAGCCCTTTTGATCAAATCAAAAGGAAGAACCCAAAGAAGAGGTAATGTTTTCACCATCCTTTTTCAAAATCATTTCTTCTTCAACTTCTTCTTTATTTGTTTTTCCCATTATAAAATAATGAATCCAGTATCTCCTATATACTTTAATATTATTATAAATATGGTAAAACCATATTCAGTATTCTATCCACCCTTTGAATAACATGTCACCATACGTGCGTATGTACGGCTTAACGTCTCCACGTCGTGGTGTAACTGTTATTAAATAAATTATTATTTGGATGGGTATAATAATGATGTGTAATTCATGTAAATAATAAATATAACATGATAATTATTCTGTATATATGATATACCATCCAATTATATATTATTTTAATATCAAAAGAATGATATTGTCGCTCGTGCGTACGTACGGACTACCGTCTACACGAACACGATGAGATTCATTCTCTATCGTATCCATTCAAGTATAATTATCATTTGATGATTTAAAATTAATGTTTAAGGACTTCATATCATTCTGGATATGAATAATATACAACCTATCAATGACAAACATTTCTTACGTAACAAAACATATAAAAGAAAATGAGTAAGTTAACACCCGAAACGACGATAATTGTAAGATATTATTAACAAAGCAATATTAAAAGATCATATATGATATCATATTAATGTATATTATTATTGAATAATTTAATAAAAATTATTTCAACATTATACAGGAGGTTAACCTACCCCCAACCAAGGAAATGTATAAGGTAAGCGTTATTTCACAATCTCTTCATTATCCGAGGTTGTTTATACGTAATAATCTACTGGGATCTCTTTATCATCCACATCCATGTTTCTTACAAATGTATTTCAAAACATTTTTACTATTTAAAATAATATGGGTTAAAGTCATTTATACACTTTTTTGACTTTTTATAAGAGTTTTATAAAGGAATCATTCCATCGTTTTCCAAACAAGGTGCTTTTTAACCATTTCGACAGAATTAAGGTAAGAATGTTTTTTTTAACTTATACGGCGGGTGCGGTTATTTTCCGCCGTTATAAAATCGTTGAAGCTTCACTTACAAGATTATAAGAATATTTTCAAAGAAATTGTTTTATTTTATAAATATAAGACTCTTAAATGATTTCAAAATAGAATGATATATTTCTCTAAAAAGAGTTTTGATTTCATCTATGTCAACATCCTTTGATGGATTTTACGCTTATTTGAAGTTGATTTATTATGATACTAAACTTCTATATGGTATTGAAGGTTTTGTGATATGTTTGACTGTGGATGTGTTATTTTTATACCATTCATGATTTATGGATGATGTATTTACATTTCGTATGCTAGTTTTAATTCGAATGTTTATGTTATGTTTAAACCTTTTCATATGGGAATGCATTGGACTTAATATGTGACAGGTGGAGCCTGCTATAGATCCTCGATGCATCGGTAGGTCTCCTGAGACAAAATAGTGTCTTGGCACAAGGCCTTGACAAAATCATATTTGTATTCTTGTCACGAGGCCTTGGATATGTTGTTATGATAGTCTGGCATTATGCATTCCATCATTATGAAAGTGGTTATTGATATTGCATGTCATTATTCGATTAGTAGAATATCCATGTGAATATGTAAATGGCATTAATTAATTTTATTTTTTCCATACTATGTTGAAGTTCAATTTTAAAAGGCTTTTATTTTAGTTATACACTGCCTTAAATGTTTATTCTTATTTATGAAAGTTTTCGATATATTGTTATCCTTACTAAGAATTTGAGATCACCCCTTTTCTATGTTTTATTTATCCCAGGATGTGAAGAAGTAATTTATGAATGAACTGCAGGGATATTATGTGGGGATATGAGTGTGGAATATGGAGACTATATTGTTGTAGTTTTCATTATTATGATGTAATGTAAAACCTTATGAATATATCTATTGTTTCCAAGGCTACTAAACCAATCGGTCTTTCGAGATTTGATCTTTCTTGTGATCATTCCAATGTTATGTAATAATGCACCGACTCTGGGTAACTGGGGTCAGGGCGTTATAGTTGGTATCTGAGGAAGTTTAGTACAAACCTTGTAAGCTATATTTAGATAAACTTTGATTAGAGCACGTAGACCTAAGATGAACTTTTTGGTTTAGTATAGAAGAACTTCCTATAATTTTGGTATTGTAGATATTTTGTGAGTTTTCTGAGCAATAGAACTCTATCTGGATACGAGCAGGTAGAGGCGGCTCTGGCACAGATGTACCTAGGGGTAAAACCTGAAAACACCGCTTTGAGCTGGACTCGAACAGGAACTGGTGCACGAAAACGGGCCTTGCTGCACTCTTGGTTACGACACTCCCGGGGGATATGCTTAGGATAATTCTCATTTTTTTACAAACCATTATGAAGGGTTTATGAGTATATACTTCCTCAAGGGAAATTTTTTTATGATTATGGATTATATCCATAAACTATTTAATTTATGTTATGTGTCTCACAAGTTTGGGATTATGTATTGTTATTCATAAACTAATATAGTGTATGCCATTTTTTAGAAATGGCGCCCAGTAAAAGGAATGAGAACTCCAGCAATGCACATGATCCAAAGAGAAATAAGGATCATATCCTTCATGGTCTTAAGCCAGAATTTATAAGAGAAATAGTCTCTCATGTATTAACATCATATGAAGAAATAATATCATGTGTTGATAAGATAAGTAAAGAGTTTACTGAGTCCTATGGATTTGAAGGGAAGAAAGAGAAGAAAAGGATGGAAGAGAGAAATATGGATAAAGGTAAGAGGGAAAAGAAGAATTTTCCCATATGTGATAACTGTGGGACGAAACACCCTGGAACTTTCCTGAAAGGAATGGGAGTTTGTTATAAGTGTGGAGGAAAAGGGCACAAAGTACGTGACTGCAAGAGTAAGAAAATGGTTTCAAATGTATAATGCTTCATTTGCAAGGAGTTTGGACACTACCCGAACCTATGTCCTAGTAATCAGACTATGTCGCAAATGATGCTATTAGATAATAATCAAGTTATGAAACTACCACAGATGAAGAGGAATAATTAGAGTTCTTATGTTGATTATTTAATTTGAGTTTTGTATCAACAATGTAATTGTTATAATAATTATGGAGTATATAAAGATTGTACTACAGTACTATTTCATTAAGGACTTGATATTTTTTGGAACAAAGAAAAGTGACTTAATAGCAGGTTAAATTTTTAGAAAATATATGGTTAATAGAAAGACAAACCATAATATTGTTTTGATACTGAGGTAGTGATTTTATAATAATACATGATTGATTTGGATAAATTATATTGGATATTATTGACTACCTTGAAATTGATTAATGATTTGTATATTCCATCATTGATGGGGTTTAAAACATTTTTGGATTGATGAAGTATATCCATAATTATATATGGAATAAGGGAGCATGAATGTAATCAATAAGGATTATGGTAATTCAGGATGTCTCAGTGTTTTAAAAGAATACGTGATGAAGGTATTCATATGCAATTACGGGGTAAAAAGGATCTACATTATGTTTACCTTCCTTATAAATGTTGTACTGTGAGTTTGGACAGAAGTATTTTGGATAAATTCTAGTTTGAGATTAATCTTGGATTCCCATAAAAGGACAACTCGGAGGTTGGGCGGCAACCCGTCGCGACCTGCAAGGCCGTGAGACTTGACCCGTAACCGAAGGGCGATAAGGGTGTATCACCTACCACGGGCCCACGAGATGTCCTGGATTAAATAATGTAGTTTTTTTTAAAGATCTAGTAGATGAATTATAAATTAGTTTATTTTGGAACCCTGTACGAATAGTATAAATAGAATTTTTTTACGTTCTATTATCCTTTAGAGTGAAAGATGATTTTGTGGTAGAAATTTATTAATGGATAAAACTCTAATTATAATGTAAGTATATCTCCTTATGATCTTAGCCAATCTCACAAATAAATTCCTCAACATTAAGAAAAGGAACATAAAACAAAAATGTTGTCCTAGATGGTACCTTAAATCTTCACTAATTTATGGCTTTGGGATTGTTGGCCTTTTCATATCCATGTTCTCTACCACTCTCCATCAGATAATTGATGGTTATATGTCTCTTTCATATCCATATTTTCCTACATGGAACCCTAGTATGTGTTATTTTCGGTAATCTTTAGACTTTCCACTCTTTATTTTAAGTAGAGGCCTCATTAATTCATTTTTCGATGTGGGATTTCAACTAAGATATTATGAAATGTCAAAAATGTGTTATCCTAATACCTTATGTTTTGTTTAATCGATGGTATTTTAAATCATCATATATTGATGAATTTAAGGACCTCAATTTTAAACATGTTTGTAATTGATGACCTCAGTCACTACCTATAAATATTTACGTTTTCCCTCCAATTATATGACTCTAATTTCCACCAATGTTCTCCTAATCGAGATCATAATTTGGTGGTAACCCTTTCATTTCTCTTTTCCTCATATTAAGACTAAATTTTAGTAACCCAATTTCCGATGTGGGTTTTCCCACAAAGATATTTTTTATTTTAAACCTTTTATTTTTGAAGAACAATTTCAAATTGCGAGGACGCAATTTATTGAAGGAGGGGAGAATGTAACACCCCAAGATTACATAGTGTGTTATTTCTTCAAAATAATTCAATAACTTAAACTACACGCAACACCGAGTTAAAGCGCAACATGACTTATCAAACTAGCTGTTATGAATAGTAATACCTACTTTTTAAAATTTTATAAATTCTATCTCTCAAAATGGACTTCATTATTGGATTTGGAATATAAAAATTAGCCTAGGGCGAAATTTTGGTACTTTTTGGATAACTTTAATATTTTCATGAATAGTGAAAATTACTAAATTTTAATTAAAAACAACTTTTTTAATCAAAATAATTAATGGTGATAAATTATGAATTTGAGTGTTTTTAAAGTATAATTAGAATATATTTTTACCATTTTATCCAATGGTGTTCATTAGAGTTAATTTCACTTCGAAATTGGACCTAAACAATTGTCAATCTTTTGATATATATTGTTTCTTAAAAACACGCTATTTGTTGTGAAAGCGGGAATTAATTATAAAATTAATTAGTGCAACTTATATGTTTGGAATTTTTTAAAATAGATATCATTTTTGAATTTGGAATATCAATTATAGCTTAGGGTGAAATTTTGGCATTGTTCTGAAAAACTTCAATTTTTGAGGAATAATGAAACTATTAAGTGGTAGTTAAAAAAACTGAATTTTTCATAAAACATAATTTTACCTCTTCTGTGAATGAAATTTCGAAAATCCGAGAGACATGGTTAATATCAAGAAGTAAAATGTGGTTCAATGAGATGAAAATAATTTTTGGTGAATAGTAACTTTTTACTTTTATTTACCACGGTTAAAAGTAAATAGGGTAATCAAGGTTAAAAATTATATTAATATTACCCTAACACATGTAATAATTCTATTGTACAAGTTTATCTCGACCAAAAACAACCTTAGGAATAAAATATTATCATTTAGATCGAATTGGATGAGATTAGGACATTTATTATTATTTAATTCAAAGAAGAGTTAAAAGTGTTAAAATCAAAGTTTATTTACTAAAACATTTTTAATATAGGGTTATACATAAGATAAATTCGATTGTAAATATTCATTAAAAAGATAAAATGATTTCCTAAATAATGATATTTTATGTATAATTTTTAGACATTAAATAATTTAATTTATTTATGACACAATGATGATGCAGTAATTACCATAATAGTGAAAAATTAAAATAATTGATATTATAAATTACCAAATAAATATAATTTGAGACTTTTAATGAATTACACTAATTGTTTAGGATAATATGACATATTAGGATTGATATAATTAAATTTTTTTAAGTAATCATTCTGTTATAAGTTTCAAAAAAATCAACTATTGAATAGTGTCAAATTTGACATAAAATAGTTTTTAAAACATATATTATATTATTAATTGCTCTTAAATTACAAAATATCTAGGGTTCGGCCAAGAGACTTATATCATGATAGTTGTATCATTAATGAACCACTTGTAGTTCTCTTGGATGTATATAGTATGTTTATTAACTATATAATATAAAAATAAAATGTGACATGGTAAATGTCAAACTAATTAACTAAGAGTTAAAACTAAAGGATAAGGTTAATATAGTAACTCAAACCTATCTAAATTCTATTGGTTGAATGGTTTTCGACCTATACCCATCTTGACCTTTGAATAATCAACTTTGGATCCATTAGAAACCGAATATGAATTTATTATAAATTAATATTTTTAGCTTTTCCAAAGGTGCCCCTCACCTCTCTTATAAAAGGGCACTCCCACTTCTCATTACTTTACACCTTCATAGCCTTTTGGTTCGGCTAACCTCTTCTCAAAAACTCTATAAACTTCCCTCACTACAACCAAGAGGCATTAGTTTGATCAGAAATCCAACCTAAAGATCCCTTTTGATCAAATCAAAAGCAAGAACCCGAAGAAGAGGTAATGTTTTCACCACCCTTTTTCAAATTCATTTCTTCTTCAACTTCTTCTTTCCTTGTTTTTTCCATTATAAAATAATGAATCCCGTATCTCCTATATACTGTAATATTATTATAAATATTGTACAACCATATTCAGTATTCTATCCACCCTTTGAATAAAATGTCACCATACGTGCGTACGTACGACTTACCGTCTCCACGTTGTGGTGTAAATGTTATTCAATAAATTATTGTTTGGATGGGTATAATAATGATGTGTAATTCGTGTAAATAATAAATATAACATGATAATTATTCTGTATATATGATATACCATCCAATTATATATTATTTTAATATCAAAAGAATGATATTGTCACTCGTGTGTACGTACGGACTACCGTCTACACGAATCCGATGAGAATCATTCTCTATCGTATCCATTCAAGTATAATTATAATTTGATGATTTAAAACTAATGTTTAAGGACTTGATATAATTATGGATATGAATAATATACAACCTATCCATGACAAACATGGATTACTTAACGAAACATATAAAAGAAAATGAGTAAGTTAACACCTGAAACGATGATAATTCTAAGATATTATTAACAAAGCAATGTTAAAAGATCATATATGATATCACATTAATGTATATGATTATTTAATAATTTAATAACAATTATTTCACCATTATACAGGAGGTTAACCTACCCCCAACCAAGGAAAAGTAAAAGGTAAGGGTTATTTCACAATCTCTTCATTATCCAAGGTTGTTTATACGTAATAATCTACTGGGATCTCTTTATCATCCACATCCATGTTTCTTAAAAATGTATTTCAAAAAAATTTAATATTTAAAATAATATGGGTTAAAGTCATTTATACCCTTGTTTGACTTTTTATAAGAGTTTTATAAAGAAATCTTTCCGTCGTTTTCCAAACAAGGTGCTTTTTAACCTTTTCGACAAAATTAAGGTATGAATGTTTTTTTAACTTATACGGCGGGTGCGGTTATTTTCCGCCGTTATAAAATCATCAAAGCATCCATTACAAGCTTATAAGAATATTTTCAAAGAAAATGTTTTATTTTATAAATATATGACTCTTAAATGATATCAAAATAGAAAGAGATATTTCTCTAAAAAGATTTTTGATTTCATCTATGTCAACATCCTTTAATTGATTTTACGCTTATTTTAAGTTGATTTATTATGATACAAAACTTATATATTGTATTTAAGGTTTTGTGATATTTTTGACTGTGGATGTGTTATTTTTATACCATTCATGGTTTATGGATGAATTATTTACATTTCTTATGCTAGTTTTAATACGAATGTTTATGTTATGTTTAAAACTTTTCATATGTGAATACATTGGACTTAATATGTGACTGGTGGAGCCCGCTATAGCTCCTCGATGCATCGGTTGGTCTCATGAGACAAACTAGTGTCTTGGCACAAGGCCTTCACAAAATCTTATTTGTAGTCTTGTCACAAGGCCTTGGCTATGTGGTTATGATAGTCTAGCATTATGCATTCCATCATTATGAAAGTGGTTATTGATATTGAATGTGATTATTCGATTAGTAGAATATCCATGTGAATAAGTAAATGGCATTATTTAATTTTATTATTGCCATACTATGTGGAAGTTAATGTTTAAAAGGCTTTTGTTTTAGTTATACATTGACTTAAATGTTTATTCTTATTAATGAAAGTTTCCGCTATATTGTTATCCTTACTGGGCATTTGAGCTCACCCCTTTTCTATGTTTTATTTTTAACTGGATGTGAAGAAGTAATTTATGAATGAACTGCAGGGATAGTATGTGGGGATATGAGTGTGGAATATGGAGACTATATTGTTGTAGTTTTCATTTTTATGATGTAATGTAAAACCTTATGAATATATCTAGTGTTTCCAAGGCTACTAAACCAATCGGTCTTTCGAGATTTGATCTTTCTTGTGATCATGCCAATGTTATGTAATAATGCACCAACTCTGGGTAACTGGGGTCAGGGCGTTACACCCATGCACGAGCTCATAATAAATAGTTAACCTCTGCATTGGTTTTCCACAAATTGGATCCCCAAGCCAGTCGGTTATATGACCCCACTCGTGCCTCCCCTACTCTAGAGACATCCGACCAGAAGTGAGGGACTAATGTCAATCATTGGGATACTATACTATCTTTATAAAAGTAACACCTTAGTGAAATAAAGAAAACATATAATAAACTGATATAATCAATGATCTGATTCATACTATTTTAAAAGATGTCCAAAACTATAAATAAAATTTCAAAACTAAATAGTAGAAATCCCATGTTAATGTACATTCCAAGTGTCAAAATGAAAACCCCAATGTAAAGATACTGCCAACTCCCATGTGGTACTTGGACCATTTATGGATCCCTCATCCACAATCCATCCAAAATTATTCAACCAAACGAGGCATTTTCTCTTTTCATGTCCAGAAAACATGGTTTATATCCGTATATATATCAGGCTACCTAAGTAGGGTGTGAGTATAACTCAGTAGGCCACCATCAATACAGTTTAAAACAATATACAGTCAGAAGAGTGTACTCAATTGTATAAATAGTTAAAAATAAAAGAAAAAAAAATTAATATCTTACATTATTTATAAAATCTTTATTCAACAACATAACACTCTTGAGATCCCAAGGACACCTGAAAAATATCATATATCTGAATTTCATTGTAACCAAACATCACTCACAACTGAATTAACATGTTACCATTCATATTTTATAATACATTAGTAAATACCATTTTTGTCTTTCATCAATTCATAATTTAATGATTGTGTTACAATTCATAATTACGTAATTAAATATTCATGTTACCATTCATATTTACATATTTTTATAATTGATTTTCCATTTTACCATTCATTATTTCATTATTGATTCTCCATGTTACTATTCATAATACATGACTAATGTTCTATGTTACCATTCATAATTTTATTATTAATAAATCAATTAATTAAACACATAAATTTCATTAATAATTCATCAATTTGTTTATAATAACAACCCCATTTATTGAATCACCAATTAATTAATCACATCCAACCCAATTAATTAATTCAAAAATTTGTTAATCATATCAAATACCATTAATTAATTCATAAATTAATTAATCATACAAATCCCATTAATTAATTCACCAATTAATTAATCACATCATATAAATTAATTAATTAAACAATTATTTAATTAAGTTAAAACAATTCCATAACCCTAATAATCTACATTTTTAATTCCATAATAAGTTAATCAATAATCAAAAATACCAATATCCCAATATTAACAGATTAACTCACTATTAAAACTCAATCAATTCAATATCCCAAATTTCAAAATCCATAAAATAATAAATTCACAAAATTAATTAACTATACATAGAAACACGCAGTTTCTAATAAACCTTTAAAAATTATATTGTTTCTTGTAGATAATTAAAACCATGACTTTGGGATATGAATTATATACCACCCACCATGGAAGTAGATGATTTGGGGAAAGAAAAACCAACATCTATGTTAGAAATTGGATCTTGGATTCCAAAAATATATATGATTGGATATCCGAGATCCTATATAAGATTACTTTAATATTGAATTGATCTCCTAGAAATCATTAGTTTAAGACATGTTGTGGAGAGGGAGGATCATGGGGAATCTTCAGTTGAGGGGTGAGAGTGCTGAAATCTATAGGAGAGGTGAGGGGTGTTTAGAAGGTAATGTGATTCCTGAGAGTACTTTTTAATGTTATAGGAATTAGCATTACACAATATAAATTTTATATAATGTAATTTAAAAATTCACAACTCATTTTTGATTTTCCCAAGGAAATCCCATCGCAACATTTGAAAAAAAATTACACATGATATAATTTTCTTTTATGCAACAAAGATTATTGTGGAATGTTATAAATATTGTCAAGACTATTTGTAAAATTTCTCAACATGTGGTGAAAAATATTATCATGACATGATGTCATGTGATGTAAACTATTTTCATGAAATCTTTTTTTATGATGTGAATTAATTCAGGACATGATTTAAATTCCTAGGGTCAAACACAACCAGTACATGTCATGAATAAGAATCACGATGTGTATTTTTCTATAGCCAAAAATTACCACATATTCCTATTTAACACATGAAACCCATTAACAACATGAACATATTCTCAGGAAACATCATTTAAAATAAATATATCCCTTTTTTAAAAAGAGTTATCCAATAATAAAATAAGTGTCATACCTGGATAAATTTTTGGAGATTACAGAATAGGAAATGTCATCAAAGTCCCATGATTCCTCTATAAAATAACTTCCTTGATCATGTGATATTATTCAGACAAGTCTTATGAACATTAAGACATGTCAAAACATGTCATCCATGTCATGTGACACCCTCTAGACACATTAGTAAGGTCATACAACCCCCTTAAAGAATGTCATCATTATCTTGAAATATATTTTTTACCTATCAGACTGGTAAGGTGGTACCATCCATAAATTTCTATCTATGTTATAGAATACCCTATGGAAGTTTCATCATTGATCAGGTGATTTCCATCATATATGTTATTAATCCCATATATTTTTCTCCCGGCAAGCGAACTAGATCATGCAGTTGTTTTGGGAAATGTTTTCTAGGTACCTAGGACATGTCCTAACATCCTCAGACATGTAACACTAACACCCAAGACCTATCAATATGAAAATCAAGACATGTCAAGAAGAAGATTCAGATACGATAAACTTTTCTTTTGAATAGATCTAAGAATACTCCATTGAATACACTATTATAACTATAATTCTAGTCATAACATGGATACACAGAATTCCTTTCTATAATCCATGATATAACAGACATATTTATTGGTGTAAGTCCCTCTATGTCTCTATCATTCCAACCATTATGAGAAAATATCTCTTATGGGATTATCTTTTCTCCATATCAAACATCAAATTAATAAGTCACCTAAATTATGATGAAATTAATTCATATTATAACTTAGAATTTGTTAGAAGCATTAATAGATCCAATGCATCATATCCAAAAGCCAACATGTTGTCCCGACACATATGTCCCACATCAAAATAAAGTGAGATCGATTAATTTCTATCAATAGTTACTCACTCTTATCATGAAAATTTTGGGATTATGTTTTTTCAATTATCATATAATTTATATCATTAATCTCCAAAAAATAAGGAATCTTTAATTTGTAAGATCCAATTAAAGGCATAACATGGATATCCCTAAATAAGAGTTCCACTTAATGGAATGTCCAAACGTTGTGATCGAATAATAATTACTTCAATTCTACTATAAATAGGACATGTATGACTCCTACCTAAATCTAGAGCTCTAATTACAAGAGCAACTGTATCCCCATATATCTATTTCTCACATGAAGTTAAACAATAAAGGTTAATGGAATGATTTGAGTTTTGATTCCTACTATAAAAATCATACATAATATAAACCATAATGGTGAAATCCTATCTTCAAAATATTAATTTCCTCCTTTCATAATGAAGAATTATGATGTTCCTGATTATATGACCCCAATATATAAGTAGTTATAAATTAATGGACAATGGATGAAGAACCTTAGATACATATAGATAGACCCATAATATCCCCCCATTACACATGAATGGATTCAACACTCAATCATTTTGTTAGGTTAATCAATCCCACATCAGGAAAATGAACTAATATATTAACATTTCTTAAATTCATAAGAGATTAGCAGAGTGGGAAACAATTACCCTGCAAATCGGTGTGACGATCCCAACCTCCTATCCTCTTGACCAAATTGAGTCCCTATGTGTCAATGTCTTTGAAACCCCAATGGACCTCCTACCTTTTGAAAGTTGGTCTATACATAGTTATGTATTTTAGAGTAAATAAGAGTTATTATAAAAGTTCTAAATTGTGAAACCAGTGAGAATAATGTCATAGAAATCAAATCATTATAATAAACCCATCCAAAAAATAATCTTTCATCCTTAAAATGAATCAAAATGATGAACCATACATGAATCTATCAAAAAAATACCACTTTATTAAGAATTTTTTAATTTTCATTTCATATCCTACAGAAAACAATTTTGAACTAGATATGAATTTCTCAAATAATAAAAATGTCTGGGGTGACAAACTATTACCATGAATATAAAAAAATATGTCCATCATCACCAGAACAAGTCCATGAAATTAGAATAGTAGGACCATGAAAAAAATGAAAAAAATTAACCATGAAAATTTTATTGATCACTTATCATGCCTATAATGATGCACTGATCGGTGAATCTATTATTTATCATATGCATGATGTAGATTCCACTATCAAAAAAATATCCCCTGACTCGATGCCATGTCTTTATCAAGAGACTATTCTATAAAATAATCTATTGATAGTACCCCTATGGGTCACAGAATGACATCACTGGCCTAAAAAATTCAAATTCATGTGGAATATTCACTAGTCTTGGAATACCACTGATTTCATGCAATCGTGAACTTTGGGACCTCATGCAAGGATCTCCAAATGCCAAAACCAATGAATCCACATCATTAATATAATACTATAGAAAATATAGTGTAGAAATATTCCACAAATTACCAATTTGGAATCTTATCGATGGATCATGAAATTTACCACCATCATTATATGATCTAATTGGATAAAGTGGTAAAATATGGATACCTTTTGGTTCAAGAGACACCATGGAGGGATCCCATGAACTATTGTCCCCATTTCTATCCTAATGGTTCAAGTCAGTTATCTATAAAGGAAAATACCAAACTCATTTCCACCTCTGATGCCCATTCATAGGCAACGTGGAAGGCACATCGAGAATGTAAATATATGATTATATATTAGTGGTCTCATATCCCCACTTCAACGGAGGAAGCCCACCAACATATTCTGGTTTTATCCAGTGATATGTGTTATATTCCTACTCAATAATATTATGTCTAAAACATATTCCTATTAGAGACATGGGACAGGCACATATTCTTACGGCATAAATGATTCTCATTAACATCTTCTTATGGGACACATGGGATAGAAATGGGATGATCTCTCTACATTAAATGAAGATATATTCCACTGTATTTTTGGGGAAAAAGTCTATAGGATTACATTACTATGGAAATTTTTCTCAAGTACGACTACACCACAGTAACTACTAAACAATTCTACTAGAATATTATTAAACTACTACAAATATAGGGACATGTAACATATCCTATACATGATGCTAGGGAAGCATGACACTCTAATCACAACAAAAATTAGTATCTCTAGAGTAAGAATACATCCATTCTCACTCTTATGAGGACTATTTGAATATGTTGGTAATGTATGAAGTACCGAATCAAGATTGTATACAAATTCAAAATAGGGATCACCAAGAGAGTGACACACATGCACTAGGACAATAGCATATTACTATCGAGAAAAATCAAAAACATACTACAAAGGCCACAGATCTTGCAAAAAATCTATATTCGCACCAGAGATCACTATGTGAGAGTAGAAAATACCATATGATAGTCTCATAATTTGTTCATTAAATACCCATGACATACTACAGAGGATAAGGGTCGATCTCATATCCTTGTTTTGACTGGGGATCACTAGTTGAGAGTAGAACATTCCCCATGAATGGCTCATATTACAGTAAAAAAAGATTAGTAACATACTATAAAGGCTCACGATCATGCTAATTCACCTTTTCTACCTAGTTCACACCATGTTAGAGTGGTACATTCCATAAAATAGTAAAATATTTCTATTAGTTATGCAACATGGCATATTCAAGGAGCACATGAAATCTTGGATCATATCCTTATTTCCACCTACTAACGAAAACACCTTCATCCCTCTAGGGCTATACAAGAAGAGGATTATGTATATTATCTTATTATAAAGTTATGATGTAATAATCTGGTGTAGAATTCTTATTTTTATTGGTCTCATATCACCACTTCATCCATGTTTGACTTTAATTTTATGAAAACCACCTTCAGGATGCCATAAATTCCTGCCAAAAATGAATAAGATCAATGGAATATCTCATCATCTTTTAAAAAGAATGATAACACAACCCAACATCATTCGATTGTCAACATATTATGGTGTATCTCATGTAATAGGCTTATATTCCCTCACTATCGAAAATTGAATCTATTAATATCCCAACCATGACCCAAAATAGGGCCCATATCCATAATAAAATAAATTACATTGTCCTTGTGGTGTTTCTAGAAACATTCTAAATACCCTAAGGGACTTCCAAAAAGTCAAATAATGTAGATGGTGATCATTATTATGATTTTTATTGTTGTTGTGTGGATATGGGTCATTGGGAATCTATATTGTACATCCTATATGGTCAACCTGCCAAACGTTACATCTCCCACAAATATGAAAATACTCCCCTTTCCTAAAGATCTTCTTGTAGAGAGGATCTAAAAACTCAAACACCATTATATAGTGATGTTCATAAAACATGTGGGTCAACCATATATCTTTACCCATCAACTTCTAAAATCCCTTCACCATGGTTAGAAATATACCAATAAATAAAATCATATGTGGTCATACAAAATGGAGTAGTTTAAACCAAATTAAATGGAATATCAGAAAAATATAGTAAGATATTGAGCTTGAAAAAAACTCACCACAATGTTATGGACCCTTGAAACATATAACTATGAAATCCAAAGTGATTTAGAAAATGATTTCATACCTTACCTATGATAAAATATGTGGGAAACTCATCAGCGATTGAAGTCTTGTATCCTCCCTTACTAAGGATACAAGAATCACCATCAGACCATCAATATAATCTATTGTAAGCAAGAATATGATCCAATATCAATAGATATAGATTGGAAACAAGAAAATCATAGAAAAAATTTAAAATAAAATTTCCACCATTCCATCAAAACTATTCATAAAATGATCGCTCAGGCCACAACATATACCCATATTCCGGGATTTAATGTTATGGAGAATTTCAATTCACCAAATCCTAAGAATTTTATATCTCACAAAATAAGGAATCATATAATGTCATGTCATCTATAGAAATCGTAATATTGGGTAACACATGACATTGATAGAACTAAAATGGAATTACCATTCATTAAATATAACATAACATCAAAACATTATTCAGAGGACTACCAATAGTTCATGAAATTGGGCCCCTCAAAATAATCTCGATCGCATTGCAGACATTGAAGATAAAGTTATAGTCAAAATGACAGTACCCCTTAAATAAATTCTCTTATAAGGGGATAATTTTTCAGCCAAATAACATCAAAAATAAACTAATCCAAATAATTTAGGTAGTAGAAATATCATTCGTACTAGCTATCTGATAGAAAGCACATCCCACTAGGCCAGATGAATATTTAACACAGCCTCCACACATTATACCATCAATACATTATATTATATAGGGCATATAAACTGATTCTATAAACCAATCCCAACCCACAAGTATGGGGGGTTTATCTCAATCGCCAGAACCAATATCATCACCCCCAATAATGTCATTAGAAAATAAATGATAGTTCCAAATCATCACCAGATCGAAGGGATAAAAGATTAATATCTCATTTATCATTATAAGAGTAATAAAATAACTGAATAGAATTCTAATATCATCTAAAAAGGAGAAAAAAATTCCAATTCTATCACCAAATCTCCCCCACCTGGAAGGCTCATGAATTTTCATCATCATCAACTCCATGATGGTAATTAGTCTTCTACATGTTCAGAGGTAAATATCAATATTCATTATCCTACTTGTATCAATTAAAACCTCTTCTCTTCACAGACCGCTTGGATAACACCACCAAAACTCCTTCAAGTTCATTATTTATAGGCCGAGGCAGGATGATGGAACACTGAAACCTATCAAACCACATTGGGTTCATAAGAATTTTTTTTCCAATATGGCCCAGGGTAATAAAAATGACCATGAGGCATGCAATGAAGAATAAGTAAGTTGTGATAAGAATATTGAGACATCTACCATTTCTTGATATATCTCTATTAATGTAATCACAATTAATATAATAGATAAATTGGATATAGATGAAAATGTAGAGGGATTGATATTGTAAAATATACCCTCATAGGATGGTAATATTGTTGCAGTGGCTGTGGATACATGTATATGTAACCTGAAGAGGATCCAAAACCTATATCCTTTCAAAAATAAATATCCCACTCCTAGTAAAAAATGACAATTAAAAAGAGTATGAAGTATTATATCCCACTCGTCACCTTGAATACCCAACATTACATCCATGGAGGGGAAACTGACACTTTTTGATGATGAGTTGCAAATGTTTCGACAATTAAATAAAGAGATACTCAGGAAAAATATTCACAAAATGTTTCTTCTTCAGGTGGATATCAATATCCCCCTCCATATATCAAGAAGCATCTGATCCACCTTCAATACATCCATTTAATCATTATATCAACTCACTATCTAGGCAGTGAGTCTAGATAAATAAGGAATTTTAATGTTAACTCGACTTCCCCCTTACCAAAACATCCTCTCCCTATATATGGAAATAAGTTTGTCTTATCAGGGATTTATACTCATCATGAGATGAATACAAGTCCACACCTTTACGCCCCACCCACTCCCAATATATGGGTTGAGACTCATAAATCCTTACCATTGGAAATGGTCAACGACATTGACTCCATGTCTACTATAATAGAATCCATGGAGTGCTGATGCACAATTCCTTTCCCAATGTGGTCTATTGATAGACCTTCAAGATAATCATGAGGCAACAAATATGAAGTGTTTTGTAAAAACACTGATAAGTCCAAAAAATTTCCATAGAAGCCTTCTAGTGGGATATTTTTTTAGATGTGAAAACCTTCATCATTGGTTCATTTATTTACTCACCTCTACACTAATGAAAATGAAAATTTCATATGTGAAAAATTGCAAGTAGTGAAATAATGAGTGGGTTTCTAACTTCATAGCCAGAGGAAATTTTTTATCATATTCAAACATAATTAATCTCTTATAGTATAAATTTCATAACCATTATTATGAAAATATTTGAGGTGGGCCATAGAAGCCTCAAATACTGATGACGTATCAAGAATGATTATATGAGTTTTTAGATATAGAACTACATTTTGGAAATACAATTCAATGAACAAGAGATAAACCTCATGTCATGCCCTCAGATGAAGTTTAATTTCCTTGAAATTGAGAAACAACATATATTAACATAAAACTAGTAATTGTTCTCATTCAATTACTTAGGATGGTCCCTAATTTCCCAAAAACAACTATTAAGAAGCAGAAAATACAAAATCAACCTACACTAAAAGTGATTAGAGATCATGATATACTATTATTTTAGGAAAATATGAGTAAAACATAATCTATTTTAAATGAGAAAGACCATACTAATTTTCTTACCACTACTATGTTTAACATTTGTGTGAATATATAGACCATGAAACACAATAAGGTCAACAATGTTTAATGCCCAAACTACATCCCATTCTATAAGAGGTTGGCTCACACCATTCAATATTGCATCATATCCAAATAAATCCTCCATGAAATGGATTATTTGGTACATTTGATGTTAATAAACTACCAAGAAAAAATGGATTGTATAACTACATATGGGTTTGGAGAATAATTTGACTTGAAATATTTTCCTTCTAGGTGTGAAACAAATTTCAACGATATGATGACTCAAATGATAGTTGATAGAGATCATACCACTCTAATAGAACATCTTCATGGAAACATAAGGAGCCCTTCAAAAATGGAGGAAACATAAGATATGCCTTCTTGAGGTGGAAATAACCAAAAAAATAGGTAGAAATAAAAGAAGAAGATTTATAAACAAATCTAAAACAAGCAATGACTCATACAGATTTCTTACCTTCAAAATACAAACCATGGGAACCACCCCATCATATAGTAACCTTATCAAACAAATAACACATAATTTTTTATGTTAACATAATACACATAGAATACCCCTTCACTAATTATGAATATTCATAAGAAAATGAGATCATTATATCTAAATGGGGATCTAGAGTTAATATCTACAAGAGTTGAGGACACAAGGGAAAACGTAGGCACGATAAGGCCATATATCACAATCACATCCCAATAATGAATATATTTGAATACATGATCCATAGGAATGAAATACGATGAGACCAACAGAAACACATCACTACCATAGATGCCTTTGATGTACTCCCCATCCTTGTCATCGTATATGATTTAATGGTGAGGGTTCTATTGTCCAATCATTCCAGAAAATAGGAATGTTGCGACCTATTCCATTAGTTGAAAGTGCTCCCTCAAACACAAAAATGAACCATGCCTATCTAACTAAAATAAGTTATCTCAAGAACCTCCTAATAAAGTGAAACCCACCTTGAGAAGTGTCAAACAATATAAAAATGTTTGAAATTTTCAAAGAGTTTATGGTTTTCCCAGCCAAGGTCTCAATCATGGATGTGGTACATCTATCAAAAGAACTCAAAGAAGAACTCATAAAAGCCATCCATATCCTACAGAAGTTCAAAATATATGTTTTTTAAGCCATGGTTTATCATGTAGATGATCTTACACAAGAATTAAATGTTTACATCTTATTTATAGTGGAGTATCTAGAATATGTAATATAAGGACACATAAGACTGCTAAATATTTATGTAAAACTCAATTATGTCAACATTTGAAAGGACTTGATTAACCATGTTTTTAGGAACATCCTCATCAAGATTTATACCATATCATATTAAGTATATAGAGAGAGGAACATATATCCCACAAATATTACCATTCAAGGGTATGGTAAGAATTATAAATGTCTTCTAAGGAAGATGAAAATCCAATCATAGTTTGCTGATCTCACATTTGATATTGAGTTCATGGATATCGAGAAATACACTACATAAAATTTGATGCTCAGAAGGAATTTACTTCACAACCATGTTGTGATACCCTCAATATTTCATTGATTATTAAAATACCCAATCAATTGAGTGTCTATAATACTAAATAGTGAAAATTCTCCACAAATACATGTGAAGACACATATTCAATGGTAGTTTTCTTCAAAATAGATGGAATAAAAATAATGGTGGATCACAATATACATGTTGTAACACAAGAATCCTGGGTTATAACTCTACTAGTCTCTATTGAATGCAATATATATATTATGTGTTACCAATAAACATGATAGTGTAGTATACTTAATATAAAATATCCCTACTCAATCAATCCCCAGAGACTATAAAAAAGAAAACAACCAATGGAATCTCTCTTTAATGTCTCTGGTTTGTGGGATGAAAATGTAATTTTTCATATCCTCTATCACCTTGATAGTGAGAGTGAAGCCCTTGGAATTCCATCTTCATCTAAAAATTCTTCTACATAGTCTGAGATGGTGGAAGAATTGGATAAACAATGTAATTCCCCTCCTGTATTAGAGGATTTCATATCCAACACCATTGATGATATCTAGTAGGTAATATGGTAATAGAATAAGTCGTACAACCTAGATTGTTTAGTGCCTCCATTCTTCTAGAAGATAATTATATGTAGATTTCATTTATAAAGAATCACCTATTTCTGTTCTCTTAGAATTAAACAGAAATTCTTAGACTAAACCCATAACTGTATATGCAACATATTAGCTTACCAAATTAACATAGAGGTTTCATGAATGTTTGAATAAGAATGAAACCCTCCCATCATACTAATATAGATTAAGATTTTGAAAAATTCATTGAATACAATTAAGTATTGGATGTTAAATTCTCATGAAGGCTCACCAACATCATTCATGTCAATAAAAAGAAAAATAATATTTTGGTAGGAAATGATTTTATAGACCTTAATTGACATTCATCAAAGGGTGGATTCCCATTCACAATCAATGAACTCTAATTCAATTAAACTACTTTCTTCAATTTAATTTCCTTTGTATATGGGTGTTTAGGGTACAATTATATCAAGAGGGCCCTAGAATATGAGAAATCCATTGATCATAGATAACCCTAGTGAATATTTTATAGTAAGGTCATTCCCGTTTGATTAAATAATGTTTTCAACAATTATCAACACACCATAAATCATATTATTATGAAATTATTGGGGAAAATAGAATATTGTTATGTTGTTGACCTAGAGATCGAATATTAATAGTGATGTGATCACATAATAGATGTTCTATCTATATTTTATGAGTTTTAGAAACCTAATCTAATGATGAATCTTATTAATTTCATTCTTTAAGAAATTTCATGTTATTTATATAGATTTTTGTAGGCCACCATGGCATTGAGGTGGACACAAAAAATAAAAGGAAAATTCTAGTAATTCCCCCCATAGAATGTCCAAGATCTAAAGAGAAAAAAGGGATCATCTTCTATATTTAGGGATCCACAACATTCCTATCAAGAATATTAATCCCATTCACCTTGTTAATGGTGAAGGGATATGCCTCAAAATGGGATAAGGTCTACCAAGAAGAATTCAAGAGTACCAAGTTGTAACTATTGTACCCATTGATCTTTATGCCGCTAGTGGTGGAAAATCCAGTCATCATATATTTGGCCATGATAGAATGAATTCTTGGTGATATCCTCACATATAAAATTTATGCATGGAAATTAGAATAGTCTCTACTACCACATCCAAATGATTCTTGGAATTGGGACCCAGTTTTATAATGTAGAGAATAACTCCACCAAACTAATATTCATAGTGAAAAAAATTGTTCACTAAATGATGCAATATGAATTCCAAAAGGGTATCTTATATTGACTCTCTCAAGTACATCATTTGTTATCCCATGATGAATGTGTGTTTTTTTTATGATAAATCAATCTGAAATTGTATGACATCCAGTTCAGTTTAAAAAAGTCAGTAAGGTTGAAATACCTAGATGATTTCCTTGTGTAAAATCCCGACCTAAACCATAAAACAATGGAAAATGATATTTCATATGAGGTGGATTTATATACCGATGTCACTCCCAAAACAAGGGAGATTCATTTTAATAGAACCTATCAAAGTCTTATTAGCACGAGACTGGGAAATATAAACCTCAATTTGGATGGCCTATAAATTTTATTTTTCACTCTACACAATGAATTGTTTTCCAAATCTTTCTTACTATCATATGGTTATACTAATAATGAGGTCGAATAAAGGTCCTACATTTTCAGGTCAGAACATGGCATATAACTAAAAATAGAATACATAAATATCAAAGTGGTTTTAATTTTAATGATAAGAATATCAATATAAAGTATTCTATAAAAAGGATGAATTTCACCCTATCACAATATATTTTATAAGACTAATGGTATAGTTCACATATGATCCCATGATACATCACATTCATCGATCACGGAATACTCATGTTGATGCATTGGCTAATACAACCACAATTCTAGCTATCCTTTATTAGAAGGAAGAAATATACCACATCACTTACTAAAGAATGACCTCATCAATCACATTATACAACATTAAAGAAATCAGTGAAGTCCAAAATCAACCATGACACGATGAACTAATGTCCACCCTAGAATGGATGGATCCCATTATTTATTTTATTATTAATGCGATACTCCTGGTAGCCCTAGCTGGAAATGAATGAATTCAATATCGAGTAGTGAACATTACCCTACGGGCTGGGTCAAATGAGAAAACATAACTCTATAATTGAGAGTTTTATCAAGACCTATGCTGATGTATAGTAGACTATGAGGTTGTAGGAATCATGTAAGAGATCCATGTTGGCTCAGGCAACACTCATCGGTATGAGAAAGGGATCTCCCTCTAAATGGGGATGAAGGGTTACAACTATAAAATAATGATATAGAACCACATTTAATTCATAATGATATTTCATTAATTTTAAATTCGTGAAAAAATAATACTTCAATCACTATTATTGTTCACATAGATAGATATTCTTGGTCATTTAATGTATGGGGAATATATTTTGCGGGACCATATCATTCAGCCATGAATAAGAAATTTATGTACATCCATACTAATACTGACTCATTTTATAAATGGTAGGATGAAATAACCATCAAGTATGATGTAATAAATAATATAACAAACTTAATCATGGGAAATATCAAAATGAGATTCAGATTCTCCCACATAATACTGACAAAGGACGAAAAAAAATTTGATTCTATTGAGTTTAATAAAATTTTCCCAGCATAAAAAATTGATTAAAAACATTCTTCCTGCAATCATGAAGAAGAAAATGTAACAATAGAGGCATTCGAGAAGAATTTTTCCGACATACATCAAATGATAGTGAATTTGAAAACAAATTCAGGGCTAGAAAATATTTTCCATGATTTATGGGAATAACATAACCCACATGTACGACTACATAAAAAAACTCATATTCCAAAATGTACAAAACTTCAGAACTATTTTCTATAAAAGTCTAGTATCCCTATATTTTAATGGAAATTTAAGGATATATACTAGATGATGAGAAATCACAAAATTAGTTGGATGAATTGGAAAATATTAATGTGAAAAGGATTCATGCATTTCACAACATTGATGTATGTTACATCAATATCTCTTGATCATAAAATAAAATGTTTAACCTCCACTCGTTCCTCCCAAAAGACATCACATTTGGATCTAATGAACAAAATGATATCAGTTATGAATACTCCCATGATGGAACCCAAATTTAAAGGGCATGATATAATATATATGTTCTTTAACAACGAAGCTTACTCATTGGTAATGATAAATGGAGAACAAGTCACATCCCCCCACCATAATGTGTTTTTATAACAAGTACACTTCATATCTCTCATCATGTATTAAATTAACTCATTTAGATATGAAATTAAACATTATAGAACATGTCTTAAACACATGATGTTAAACTATATAGGTCACACCTTTACCTAATGAAATTAAACAACACAAAATATTTCCTTAACACAAAATCATAACACTATAAAAAATATAATCTATAAGAATGTTGTTATAATAAATAAGAATATTCATTCCCCTAATAATTCACCACAAAATATCTAGATATGTGAAAATGGAAAATGAAATAAACTCATTATTATGATTGAGGTAGATCCCCATTTGGAATCACCCATTCATGAACTCAAAGTGGATTCATTCCTTCCATAATTGGATACATAGTGAGGCCCAAACCTCCATTGGTGGGATCATCCATAAAACATTATTTTTTACATCGATTTACCCTTATCCTTATTACATAATGTTAAACATCATGGATAACACCCTCACCACAAGACACTAAATTGGAAATTTTCTCCAAATCGATATATGGATTGCCACTCATCCAAATGAGATAAAGAGGGATTTTTAGATATTTTAACTTTTCCCAATAAAAACATGACACAAAATTACAATGTATTTTATCTAATTGATTCCATGTTATGAGACCAACCATTAACATTTATTTTGTATCCTACTAAGCATGTAAAATGTTGGGTTAATAATTTTGGTAAGGTATTCCCTAATAGACGGATATATATAGGTTTATGACAAGGTTATCATGATCCTATATAAAATAAATTTAAATTAACACCACATGTCCTTTTTTCATTAAATTTAACGTAAAAAAAGATGTCCCTTGCATGAAAAAATGAATCTTCCCATGGACATCACCCGAAAAGACCACTATTTTTAGTGTTGGTCTCCCTCCACAAATTCATTATTTAACTACATGTGGATATATTCCTATCCACATATGATATGTAGTGATTCATAGATATCCAATATTGGCTCCATCCACAACATTCAACTGGAACTGTTCCTTCCTAATCGTATGGGTCAGAACTATGCAGAGAGTTCCCCGTTCAACAAATACATGTGGCTTCACTTCATTCATAATAAGAGATGTAGTGATACCCATATATCCAATCCTATTTCCAACCACAACATTAAATTGGAAAAAATTCCCATCAATGGATATTTCATTCATGCACATAGAGTCTCCCATTCAAGGACTACATGTCTCTTTATTTTTATCATTATGAGAAATATAGTAATTCCAAGATCTCCAATCTTTGGCCCAAACACAGTAAACAATGAGAATAATTTCCCCTAAGGATATTTCAAACCATTTCATATTGTTTCATATTCTTGGACAATTTATAGCTTGATCCCTATCATCTTGGTATAAATATGGATTCCGAAATCTCAAATATTAGGTACAAACAAGAAAATTTATGGGAAAATACCCCACTCTAAAAAAGGTTCATAACTATGTAGAGAGTTTTAGATAAAAAAAAATATGTGTGGATTTATTTATTTCATCTTGGGATATGTAATAGTTTCATGGATCTCCAATCATGGGCCATGTAACAACAATCACTGAAAACAATGTCCCCCTATGTATATGGGTCTGAACTAAATAATGAATTTCTTGTTCATGAACTATGTATAGATTGATTTAGTTAATCAAGGGATATGTACTGATGCATGGATCTCCAATCCTAGCCCCACTACAAAAATAAATTGAAATAATCTCCCTCTTTATTTGGGTATGACCAGAACCGAAAATTTCCAATTTAAGAACAACATATAGCCTGATTTCTTTTATAATGGGACATATTTTTCAACATATATCTCAAATCCTGGGTATTGCTACAATATTCAATGGAAAAAATGAACACATCAATATATGGGTTAGAACTGTATAGATATTCTCCCATTAATGTTATATTTGTGTCTTGATGCCTATCAACATGGGATATTTAGCGACAAACAGATCTCCAATCCAATTCCTAACCATTTAAAATTATGGGAAGAATTTACCCCTCATCATATGGGTCAGACTTGCATAGATAGTATTCTATTTATGAAATATGTTTGTATTGATTTCTTTTATCAGCGGGTATATAGTGAAACCCAAATATTCAATCCAAGACCAATTCGCAACAATCAAGTACAAAAATTTCTCCCCATATCAAATGGTTTAATCATCCATTGTGAGTTTCCTCTTATAGAACTTAGTGTGGCTTGATTCATATCATAAAAATATGTGTTATGATGATTGGATATCCAATCCTATTCATAGCCATAACAATTGACATGAAAAATTAACCCCTCTATATATGGTTTAGACAAAAGTAGAGAGTTTCCTATAAAAGAACAATTTTATTATTGATTACTAATATTATAAAAAACAATGTGAAGCTTAGGTATCCAATCCTAGGACCAACTACCAAAATCAATAGAAAATAATTTCCCCAATATGGATGGGTCCAACTAGTGTATAAAGTATCCCAAGAAACAACCCCATGTGTCTTAATCCCTACCATTTATGGGTATGTAGTGACACACAGATCTCAATTCTTGGTCACATACACTATATCCACATCTTATGTTAGGGAACCGACATCCATAATACATTACATTAAACAATATGGTTTCTCAATAAATACTTGTGTCATGATTACTATCATCATATGATACATAGCCACATATGGATTTCCAATCCTTGGTCAAGATACAATAGTCAACATGAAAATTCCCCCATCCCTACGTACGTGTTATGCTTTCACTTGGATATTTAATAATATAACTTCATCTAGACTAATCCTTCCATCAATGGATTTGTAGGGAAACCCAAATCATCAATCATAGGTTCATTCAAACAATATATAATTAGAATAATGTACCCCTAACTATATTTGGTAAGGTCCTAAAAGCTGAGATCTTTGAGACCCACTCATTCATGGATAAGATGATTGTTCATGTTTTATTTTTTTTCTCACACAAATCATGACTCATGAGATGTTAAGGGACTTGGGAAGACCCTATGTCCAATGAAACTACAAAATAATTGTTAATGGTGATCATTTCATTATATTATTATATTAAACTACATTGATATATATATTCTGTACTACATGAAATTAAACTATACGGAATGAAAAACAATATCACTGTAGGACGTTAAACTGTAAGAAGACCTTTCTAGTCACATGAAATTAGAATTTTACATAACATATCCCCATTATATGATGACATAACTGAATTTTATTAATTTTAATCATTACTTATCAAAGGAATCACATGGTCCTCAACTTGGATGTCCATATGATGGGTTTCTTTTCTTATCTTTTATGAACATCAACACATAAAATCACAATTCATGTCTCATGAAACGTAATATTCCACCTACCATTAATGAACCTTAGAAAAGAAAACATGAATAAAGGGATCCTTTGTTTGAATATTTATGTCTACCTTTGGTTCCCTCATATATTCCAATGGTTTTCAAAATAATATTTCATACCTTGTAGAAATGAATTAAAAATCCTTGTGATCACTAATGCCACTATGGAGGAACTCAACAACATGGTGTGATTATAGTCATCCCCATCATGATTTTCCCATACAAATACTCCATAAATGAAATATATGACCCATGATTTTCAACATTTTAATCACCAACATAAAAGTATGATGGATTATAACTTACATAGGTTATCAAATTTTGAATATTTAGAAGCATTACCCTCATACCTTGTCCTTGTGAAACATGACCTAAAATGGAGCACACTATGGTTAGATATATGAGACATTAAACATTATAAATATATGTTCCAAATCACATGACCCTAAAATACTAATTAATGAAGCATAAAACTAGTCAGGATGATAAACTGCAATGGGAAAACTACGAAGGATTAAATTTTCTTCTCACTAAAATCTACATCTCCAGAGTTTAGGAAAAATTAAGCAATCAAATGAATGAGAAATACAACTCATGGAGATCAGTTTTTGGACCTAGTAAAAATAGATCTATGCATGTTGGACACCATGCTCTATAAAAATGTATTATTAATAAATTTTATAACTTTTTTCCATGATAATGTGTTCGCTAGGAAGAGAAATAACTCTTATGTTCTTGAATTCTTCTTGAATATCACCGATTATATAATTGAAACTTTATTATTAGTGCATTTCAGATCAATAAAAACATTCCATGGACCTTTGAAAATGATTATTGACTTTATGATACCATTTTTTTACTATGAATGTATGTATGTAGATACTTTATATAGACCCATGTTCATCAACCAAATGCATTATACCTTGAAAAATGGGATTTATAACCCATATAAGCCCTGATCTCATTATGGAAGAAGTCATCACAAAAGTGTGTTCTAGGATATTCCTAGAATGATTGTCTTATAACATCCTCATGAACCAAGAACATTGTTCCATAAATTAAAATCCTCATAACATTAATATTAAATAGGATTTTACATCCTCTAAATTACATCGCCATGTTATTTATCCTTTCCCAAATGAAGAGTGTGAGACTCTATTCCAGAAACTTTTTATGAACAACATATTGTGGATTAAAATCACAATATGTATTTCCTAATTTTTCCAATTAAGAGATAAACCAACATATGATGCCTAAAACATTCCTATATATCTTTTAATCCATATCCAACTTCATCACCTGTAAATTTGATTGATCCAAAATCACTCATGGACCATGGAAAAGAGTGGGGATCATCATTTCCTGACCACTAATATAATCCCAATGGGATGTTAAATAATCTATTTGACATCCCAACTAAATTAATATCCTCATTGATCGAATGGAACGTCGATATTTTTGTTAACGGGTAATGTCGAGACATATCCTGAAACTTCATTGTATTATCATTCATTCACAGTATGTCTTCCACATTCCAAATTTATCAATTCATAGTTTTGGGATTTGATTTACACCACCCCTAATCGAATATTACATGTGGACATGTATTCTATAATATTTGGTATGTATCCAATAATACTCTCTTAAATCCTATATCGACACTTGAAATGAGTGGGGACACCTATTTGGATCATGATATTGACACACAATGTCTTTGACCTACCAACTAGTAGAATCACCTCATTGTAGTAAAATAACATTGATCCTCATGAGCCTTATAGACACCACAATGGAACTAAACACAAAAATAAGTTATGGGTCATCCCCGACATGCCTTCCCTATTTCACATTCATAAATGATGCCCCTACCAAATGAAGTTGATGTACATGGATGTAAACCAAACCATATGAAATTAGACATCATAGAAAACTTACATCCCTCATGAAATTAAACTTCATAGAGAATACTACATGGAAAATAATATTAAACAAGTTATAAAAGGCCTAAGCTAAAAGACCCTGAACTACAAAAATAGAAGTTTCAAGAAAAAATACCTGAAACTATACATATAAATGGACTAAAAAAAATAAAACAAACTATAGTAATATATAGTCAGATATAAAATACTATAAACTAATGTAATAAGTAGTTCTTATCTAGAATTCAAAAAAATAAAATATATAAATGTTCTATTTTGGAAAAATAAAAAGACATAATGATCACCATGATGAAAACATGACAAAGTAATTGTGTAAAACATGCAACTCATTAATCCCTAGATCAACACATTTTCCAATGTAGGAAATATTTAGCACTCATAAATGGAAAATATCTAAATTTGTTCTGTTCTAAAACTTGTACGAGGGAGGATTGAGAGAAATTGAAGTACATGACTACTGATACTTCCCTTATATGAAGAATATGAAACAATTTAGGAAATGTTATTAAATATATCTGATGATTATGAGTCCAATCATATTTCCATATCAAAAAACTATCTATTCTCACTAAGACAACTATAATTACAATAATATATATCATTCTACCTCAAGAAAATAATTTATACCCAAATAATCATATTGTGAATCGGGTAATCCATGATAAATAGAGTAGATTCATCAATAAGGAATCTAATTTAAATCGGAATTCATGACAATTTATTATGAAAAACATCTTATGGTATAAGCAGTCAAATACTGGCATTTTGGTTAACACGATATTCAATGAATGAAGGATATCAGTAAAGACTCATCAACGTCATATAAAAAATATAATGAAAATCATGAATGAAATAAAAAATAATAATGATATATAATTTCTAGAAGATCAATTCACAAAGAGGAAAAAGAATGAGGGATCTCCCCATTTTTTTCCATATTGTTGATTCAATGAAATTTTACAATAAGTCTGCAAAAAATTTTATTATCCAAATTTTCCATGTCATAATGAGTCTGATGATAAGTGTCGACTGGTAACCAATGTGTTTCCCACAACACTTCTTATATTTAATCCCATGTATGAAGAGTCTTGATAAGAGTATAAATATCATTAAATATTTTTTGAGTAGTTTCTAATGATGATGGTAGTGCTCAAATACTATACATTGATGGATCTATTGTATTATCATGTCGCACATTATTTTCTTTCATGAAATTCATTTGTGAATCCTTCTCATATATTATCATAAGGATATATTCCAATGCCTTTGAAGCCTCCTTTATTAGAACATCATGGGGTTCCTATTATCAAAATCATGAAAGCCCCTCTTGAAATTATCCGACTCTTCCCAGGTTAATAAGATTTTAATTATTAATTTAAATAATGATTTTCACCCAAATAAATTCTCCCCATTATCATTAAATAATAATATAATACATTATTATGTGTAAAATATGGTTTTTAGTGGAGTATCAATAATAAAGGTGTTAATATGATTCAATATTTAGCTACACGATATATGATCCCCTATAAATTATGATGTATGAATATCCTAAAGATGAAAAATTGGCTGATAATATGAAGAAAAATTAGATAAAGTGCCATATAATCTTCTCACATAACATGCATCATCCACTACTCGAATTAAATGTCTATCTTCCGCGGCAGGTTTTCCCTGCTATTGGGATGATCATCACTACAATGTGGACAATTCATTCAATACAAGCCCAAATCATGATTCATATCCATTATTACTAAGGAAATAAGGTTTTGTGAGGAACATGTTCTATCCACAGGATGAACCTGACTATTCATTGCACCACAAGTGTAGAATTCCACCCATGCCTTGGAATAATCATAACCTATAAAAATAGGGGGGTCAACATGTGTATGGATGGTCTCAGTGCTTGTATCATCACAAACCAATATAACATAAAACTGGATGATGACCTCAGGATTATATTCTCCCCATATTCTAACTATGGGGATTAGATAAAACCATTGGTTCATCCTAATTGGAGATAAAATTGGTAAGGGGTATAAATTTTGAAAATAATCTACTCATCTATCCTGGTTAAAAGAGCACCATCCAGACTAGAGATCATATATGACCATTCATCAAGATATATTCCACAATTATCAACAATTTTCTTGATATATAAATTATAAAGAGAATTAAATGATTAGATCACATCGTAATGTTTGGAAACACACCAGGACAAAACAACATTGCATAAACCTTGAAAATATTCCATATCCTTGTGTGGAATTATGTGTCAGTGATCATGGATGTTTTTTTTTAGTATTTATAATTGGGGAAATTATCCCATTTATATAATAATATAAACTAGAAAGGAACACCAATACTATAAGGGATGTTCCCCTATTAGATATAGTACAAGGGATCATAGTGTGAAGAAAGAGTACACCCATCATGATTTAGAAGTCAGTCGTCTTATACATGTGATTTCATGACTAGCAAGCCAACTCAAATTACCAATCGTGTATCCCCAGCCAAGAAAACACACCAAATCACAAATATATCCACGAAACACACCATCCTAATGTTCAAGAATATCTTTGATCTGACCCAAGGGAACCATGTGGTATGTTCCCCAGTTTCTAGTATTGCCTGATTGAATACACCAATATGAAAATCTTGATGGGAAGGTCATCGGTGAAGACGTTTGGCAGTTGGTTTAATTCTACTACGAGAGAGAAAAATGATGATCTAATATTTAATGGGGATGATTAAGAACATATTTAGATCCATCCTTGAAATTTATTTAACAATTTTGAGCATGTACCATTCTGAAACCAGATTTGGTGTGGGTTTATCCTATTCATACATGGATGGATTGAACTCACCATATGTTTCCTCATGGGAGATATCATACCCAGTCGGTAGATATCCCAATAGTTGATTCATAATTTAAAATGTGATAGGTGGAATGGATAGGTACTAGGTAATCAATGGGTAACTAGTATTCTGAGAAGATCAAACTGATTGTTTATGATAAACTTAAAATCCCAAATAACCCCATAAAGATAGATAACATGTTTCTGGTCAGAAAATTTAGAACATTTTAATATAACCCAAAATGGCCATGCCCATTCCTTAATAAAGTTTCCACCTAGTTCCAGGTTCTATTCCAAGCTCCATCCACCACTAGTATTGTTCCAGGAAGATAAAAGTATGTGATAATATCTTTCTAAAATGGTATGGTGGAAAAAATGGTAACAAATTATACCCGGAGGGGAATTCTCCATCATATAAGGCACCCCTTGGGATCGTGCAACACCTAGTTGAAAATTTTCATTAAATAGCATCTGAATGAAGATGCGGGAAGATAACAGCCATCAAGTTGTATTATTGTATTTAGGAGATATAATTAAAACATCATCCAATAGAATAAATCCATATAATTGAATCCAGTGTGATAAGGTATTTCATTGATGTTTGTAAAAGAGAAGACTCTTCAAAATCTAATCTTCATTATTCCCATGATATAAAGGAATTTATATACTATTCTCAACAAGAATATCCCACAATATGGCCATGGTAGAAGTTATATGAGAGAGGGAAATATTCATTATAAATACAATACTTATATATCAAATAAATGAAAAATATGATATGGGAGAAGAAAAATTCTCTTCACGTATTACTAATTGCACAAAGAATGATGAGGTCCATGATTTCATGACCTCATAATTGGTATTTTGAATATAATGACCCATGGAGGCCCCATGAATCACATTAAACATAATTCATCATGTGATTGATTAATTTAATATGAGACTTTTTGTTTTGTTTCATTGATGAGGTCACAAAAACCACATGATCGTTTTCTGATCAAATGACTAAACTAGCATATTATGTGAAACTTATAATAAACCATATAGACAAGGACATTGGGAAATGATCATGAAATTAATAAGATTTTATTCATTATATCTTATATAAAGTTCTATGAAAAAACTAATATCATGAAACGTTTCATGAGATATAGTCTTGTGGAAAAGTCAAATGATCATTTTTCATTGAGAGTATCGTTAAGGGGATCATGTAACGGGGCATTGCAAAAAGGATCATCTGGTGAGGTTGATCAAAAGTGATATATCGAGTTGAAGTTACCAGTTAGATTATTCCCCCTCCATCCCCATATATTTAGGTAACTACTTAGAATTAAATAGGGCACCAACGAGACCAAATGTCACCACAAACAAAGAATTGAGGCATCCCCATAGATTCTAGAGGGAATTTAATTTCACCAAAACCAAGCCCTTATCCCCACCAACTTCACTTTTAGGGGAGAAATATTGGATTCCAAAAAAACGAACATTGATAAATATATAAAGTAATAAATACCAAAATCACAGGTATTTGAATATTTGAAAATAAAATATTTATAATGTTGCTGAATTACATGAATCTTATAATTCATAAAAGGACACATGGTCTCCTGGAACATGGTAGATCAATTGAGGTGATTATGCATAATTCATGATCTTATATTGATAATATGGGTCCCCAAGGTCAATCCATCCTATTATTGAAAATACATCAATGACACTCACTCATTTGATGTTGGATTCCATGTATTTTTTTGTCAAATGACTTGTAAATCTATGGTTTTCCTACAGTAATTAAAATCCATTTGAAAAATATGGGAATTAAATATGAAATAGGTGAAGATCTTATACAAGCAGTGATCGTCCTGTGACACCCTCTTATAACCTTTGAGACAACACAGATCCTTGATGACATGACTACCTTTCCACATAAGATAATATAGGTATGTAAACATCATCATGCATGAGGACTCAAATTGGCCCACATGATTATGTTCCACCCCATCCTATGCATATAAAAACATAATCTTGTCTATGAAAATATATATGAATCACTATTAAACACATTATGCATTTTAGGGTAGATCATATACAATGAGTGTTATTTTCTTACTACACTTTCATGGAAATGTGAGATCCATTTTCATTATATAATGAAGAATGAAATAAAAAGGGGAAGGTTCTAGCTTCATGCAGATGTATGGTATGTTTTCCTTCAAGATAAATTGTTCATGTTCCTTAGATAATGACCACTGACCATGGGAGCCTCCCCAAGAAAACATAACAAGATCACTACAGTGATCTTAGACAAGCCTTCCTTATATTGGAAACCACCCCTAGAAAGACATCTTAGTTTCAAGGATGACCCCATAAGAGTTATATTCAATCACATGAATTCACTAGAACACATATCTTTATCTCAAGAATAGCATTACACATGTCGTACCTACCCTGTAAATGCTCAATGAAATGATAATATGTTTATAAAAATTCTATTTGATAGGTCCTGGGACATTAAACATAGACATGGAGAAGTTTTCTCGCACTTATTGTTAATCATGCACCCCCTTGAATGAAAAATTGAAAGATCAGGTGAGTCATGTGTTATCCAAATTCCCCTTTGACTCGAGTTCAAATTTGTGAGATATACACCTCCTAAAGAGGAAAATATCTTGGAAGGATAGGCATGTAAACCCCTAAACATCTCCCCCTTTCTTGAAGGTGTTGAATGTGCCCTGTCTGACTATGGTGCCTTACATCCCAAGGATATTTCCCTCCTACTAAGATGGATATTTTTTAACTTCTATTTTCAACATTATGTTTCCTCATGATAATATCTTATAGGATCATACGCTATGTTAACCTCTTAGACACCCATGCCTTCTTCCCTTTCCTCATCCCCTAATAGAATTTCCCCATCATCGTCATATAGATCTTATGTTCGCTATTTTAGAGGACCATATCACCTAGTGTGTTCATCCTGGAGGGCCCAATTCGAATCCTACCTCTGATCCCCGCCAGAATACAATAGATGTCACCCCATCCTAAAGTGTTGGAGACCAAGGGTTATACTTATCGTCTCTATCCAATTATCAGAGAGAGATATCTCCTCTTCCATATGAATACACCACCCCAAAATCATCGCTCACATTAAAGGGTAATGGGTTGTGCACAAGAACAAGATCAAATAATCTAATGGGTAACTTCTCCTCTATTTTCAGAAAGGATATTAGTTAAGTGGCCATGGTAAGAATTCTCGTTTTTTGATTATTCACATACTTATACGGAATGGTCGAGACATTAGTTCCTAGGTTAAATGGATTTTGTTTCTTCTAAAATCAGAAAATGAAAGGATTCTATCATCGCTATACTTGAGCATATAAAATATCCATCTATAATTAAATAAATTTTATGTAATATCAAGCTTAATGGATCCAATCTTGCCAACCCTAAAAATTAGAATAACTAGATTTTTTGGAATGGGGACACCACTGTCGATCTGGTTCAGGATGAAAACTAATTCATTAATATTAATGTTTCCCTATTAAATAGAAATATATTTGTGTCCTTTAGTTAGACAACCTATTATCCCCAACAAAGATAAAATTTTGTGGAATTATCTCAATGAATTTATCCCATTAATTATCCACGGATTTTTAGCGGAGACATCAATGTTATTGCTGACCTGGAGGAGAAGAAAGGAAGAGGCCATTCCCTAAAATAGTAATCATTGAATTTTTCAAAAATATGGTGGGTAAAGGCTTCATGGACCTTGGATTATTAGGAGAACATTTCACCTACTGCAGTAACCAAAAAGTGAATCAATGTTCATGGAGTTGTTTGCATCGTTGTCTTGCTAACATGCATGTCATGTCTACGTTCTATTGCAGTAAGGTTATACATATGGTACCTAGAATACCTGAATAATCATGAATACTAATATTATTTTCTTCTGGATAGGAACATCATAATCATATAAGATATTGTCTACAATGGGCCCGTATTCATGGTTACCAAGAGCTCATTAGAAACATTTGGAATTATCCCTCTTAGGGTAATTTGTGAGTTACAATCCACAACAAATTGATGAGGATTAAGAATAGGCCTCATGTGTGGGTGAAATATATCTCCCTCATTGACGGCGAAATGGATTTCATCATGTAGGATGTTGAATTTCTTGAGAGTACATTATAATAGTATTGGAATGACCATGTTTTTTAGGAACTATCCATTGATAAAAACTTCATGGGGGACATGCATCATAAAGAGAAAAATTTAGAGAGGAAAAGATAGGGAATCCAATGGCTTAGTGAGGGTTTCATAAACAATTCAAACATTCATGACCACATCAAGTAGAGGATGTGGTTGGTTAAACCTAATATATTACTAGATGAGGGTGCCTATACAAATGATTGGGATGTTTTGGGAAATTGGTTCATTACTTCATCAAAGATATTATTTTTGGTCCTAACACAAGTATGCCTAAGGGATATTTGTAGAGGAATGTGGTGCTCATTTATGTGGATCAGAAAAAAGTTTATGATCAGAAAAATGAAATTCTAGGGTCTATACATGAAGTAAATGTGGTATTCAGGGCTATCCTAAACAGTAATCTTGAAACTCCACTAGGGCATGAAGATTTCTAGGGATTGTAATATAAGAAATCTTGGGATGTTGTGAATGATGAAGTAGATGATTTTATTCATGATTTCATCTAGGGAAAATGTTATCGCATATTTCGTATTCCAATGGAATTGTTTTCATCCCCAAAAACAAGAATCTGTCACCCATTTTACACTATTGACTAGTGAAAATGTGTCACATCCCTTGCAAAATATTTCCTTGAATCATTAACTCTAATTTATCATTCCACCTTCTCCAATTGGTTTCCATAGAATAACATGACATTATTAAGGGGTGCACTATTCAATGGGATGTGTCAATGGACCAACATATTATTAGAGACATCGACTTCAAGAATCATTAATTAAACATGCCTATCATGTTGTATATAAACAAATCATATGTCTATGTCTAGTGGAGTTTCATCATCATAGTGTCAGCTTGTATGGGTCTATCCTCAGGGAATATAGATATCATTTTTTGGTGTTTCATCTCATCATGTTTTGAGGTCATGTTCATGGGGAAGACTTATGGTCTTGCTAAGGAAACCTGTAGACCAAGACAAGGTGATCCAATATCTCCATGAATATTTATCCTCGCCTAGGACATCCTTACCCACCTCATCCAAAGAATAATTATTAGTGGAGAGATTCTCCCTTACAATAATAGAATGACCTTCCCATCAGTATCCCACCAAATTTCATAGACTACACTATCATTTTCCTGAATACTAATAGAAGATCGGATAGAGGCATAAACAAGGTGCTGGTTGAGTACTGCCACTAGACAGCCAGGTTATCAATAAGTTGAATTGAGAATTTTACATATCTTATAGAGTTGTTTCAAGTCAGGTATCTTCTGTGTGTTATATCCTTGACATGAGAACATGGGATTTCCAATTGTCTTCCTGGGATCCCCCATATCTTCTTAAAGGATTCTTATTAAGATAATGATTTCTTTATCTATAGGATCCTAGATTAGGACTTCCTCTAGAAAAAATAGAGTACTAACCATTAGGGGTCGGATATCATTGGTTAACAATGGAATCTTAGATACTTCCATCCATGATCTCTTGTCTAACAATGTCCTAAACCATTTCCTCAACAACATTAATATTGTTCAAGCATATTTCATCTGGGATGATCTTTTGGATGGTAAAAATTATTGGGCATCTTCGATCAAGATGGAATGTACCATTATGGAAGGTGGAATCAATGTCTATAATGTTGATTAAAAAATCATCTAAATGCATGAAAAGATGGAATGTGATGTTATGGAACAACGTACATAGTAGGTTATAACCATGAGCAAACAATATTTTCGGAATGATTCCTTTGGTGGATGGACATTGATCTTCCCTCTAGTACATTCTTTCCTGCCTCTTCACATCTCTTCATCCTCTTTGCAGTTGGATATGATGGAAAGATGATATTTTCTTATTGGCAACAGAATTGGATCATGGATATTATTGGTTTATTTGGATTCCCTTTTACCAATATTTCCTTCATGGAGGCCAGTTTAAACTTTACTCTCATCATGGTTTTCTAGAAAAAAATACCAATATGATAAATTTATCCTCATTGAATTGATCTTGGAACCGAATATGTGCCTTTTCACTCCTTCCTTCAGATCCATTTCCACCGTACATTTCTTCAAGACATTGAATTTATAGGAACATACAGATAGTTGGAATGAAAATCATTGGAAAAAAACCATCCCAATGAAATAAAACTTTCTTACAAGGAGGATAAGGAACAATGTTTTTCCCATGGATGAGAATATAAAACATTGCTGAATCAAAATTTTTTCTATATGTCCTTTCTATAAAAACTCTAATAGGAGAGAAAATAAAATCCTATCATTGGAGCAGAATGAATACTTGATTTATAGATATTCTTCACCAAGTTAACCACTTTCTCTACCCATATCATGCTTGACCAATACTTCTAGGATCGTTCGAATCATGTCTCAGGGGACAAAGGCCCAATGAAAATTGCTCGGACTATGGTATTGAATGTTGGATGCTAGTTTATACTGCATGAAAGGAACAATGCGATACCTGATGGGTTCAAACATCAATAATTTTCATCATAGTTAGAAAAAGGAACCTGATTCTCAGCATGGTAAGACACAATAACAAGTGTGTGAGTCGACCTCTCTTCAAGGCATCAATAGAGTACCCAATCCACCCCCTAGTAGCAGTATCATAACGAGTAATTGGTTGTGGTGTAAACCTCCCTCCATGGTCCTGAAAATAAACACTGATGGGTCTTATAATATGGGAGTCAAACATGTTGTATGGGACTTAGGAGATTCAAGAGGCTTAGTTATCATGGTTTTTTTATCTAACCTGGTTCATTTGTATTCTCTTATAGTGGAGGCTATGACAGTTCTCAATGGTTTAATTTTATGAAGATAGGGGAATGATGATATCATAGAAGCAGAACCCAACATTGTGACCCAATACAATGCATTTCATGGTATCATTTATACCCCTTGGTTTATATCTTGCACCCTTAGAATATGTTAAAGAATGAATAATAAAAATATTGATGATGTTCACACATGGTGTGAGGGAAATAATGTTGTGGACCACTATTCATATCTTGATGTACATGGTTCTGATATTAATTGTTTTTTATTTTAACTTCCTGATGCCTAAGGGGGTTTATCTGGTTATAGGGGATGCCCTCAAACATCACTATTTTAGTCATCCATAGTCTCTATTTTACATAGGCATGCATTGGCTTGCATTGTCATTCTGTGTATTGTCTTTTATAATTCCCTTTCAATTGGATAAAAATATAGATGATAATGATCTATTGGTTTACACTTAATTCTTATGTGCTTCTCGATATCATTCAATATACATCATGAATGAATTTTGGCATGATGGAAAAAATGTACAAAGGAGGACCCACATGTTGGGTGGTTCACGTGAAACCTAAAATAAGTACATAATAGTGAAAATAGAAAAACATATGAAATAAATAATTGAATAAAATGGGAAAAAATGATGGGATTCTTATGTGATGAAATATTCATTCATCTTCATCCATGTCACATGTCTCACCTAGACCATGAGACAACACTAAGACATGTTTATCCAATCATGTGATGCTCCCTAAAAATGTAAATTACATCAGGTGATATCCCATAGATCTATCATGAAATCACAAAACACCCACCATGGATACCACAATGTATTTTTAATTTTTTCAGGATTTATGTCCCAGTCTTATGGTGAACTCTCAACATATCGACAAAGTTATATAGTGATACTAGGACATGTGTGTTGAGGTTGTAGATGTCACTAAGATATGTCAACATCGATCATGTTATTATCTTTATACTAGTCCCCTATATACCAAGAAAATTCTACAAATGTCATATGGGTCTGGAGGGAAACCCTAGACATGTTAGCTTAGCCATGAGACCCCATCCAGATGTGTTATCTACGATCCCATGATATCCTTACAACAAGTCATCCTATTCATGAAGTACCTATAGACAATTCATCCATGAATTGAAGAACCCAATGCACATGTCATTATTAATGATGTGATATACTCTAGACAAGACCCACTTCAATTTTATGTACTTTATAAAATCCAACTCCATTATGAAATTATCTTCAAAAAATATCATAAGGAAGATAAAATATGTTATGGAATCCTTATACGTGTCACAGTGAAACCCCAAACATGTTATTCAAGATTTCATGAAATTTATCCCTGGACATTATAACCTTGTAAATTGAACATATTCGTGCATACTCCCTAGAATTAACAGTGATAACTCAAATTTATACCATAATAATGATTCAAAAGATGAATTTATAAGGCCTGAGCTCCAATGGACATATACCTCGATGTAATTACCTCTATTTCTCTAACATATCAACCATTTGGATCCAATATATCCCATGGTATTATATTTCCTCATCATATATGAGTTGGTTGTTATGGAAAATAAACATTTAGGACTCTCATTCCATTAATAACAAATGATATGCTGGATTATTTCACAAGGATATAGATCTATATTAAACAACTACTGGGTTTTCCTAATACATAAGCCATGCATCCATATATAGTGAGAACATTGACATTCTATCACTTATTTCTCACATCGAGCCTGTATCTTGTGAGGATAAGTATTTTAAATGGTCATATAATTTTCATAATGACTCTCTATAATGTAAGAAATCCTTAGTGTGTAAGCCCCGATCAGTGGTATGAAATTACTATCCAAAAAAAAAATTAAATCCAACTCGAGGAATGTAAAAGGGTGTTATCAAATTATGATGACTCCATTTCCTTCCATATGCAAGATACGTAGGATTCCTCCCTAATCCATGAGCTCAAATTACCATTTCATTTTTTCTCATATTTATTTCCTTTATGAATGTTGATAAAATGCATGGATTTATTGAACTTCCTATGGTTTTAATCCTTTTATATGTAGGATATGTTGGATGCCTCATAAAGGTTTAATCCAATACATAGTATTTTGATAATCTCCTTCAGTGATGAAAAATTCCAATGTTCCTCGTTATATTAATCCAATATATAATAAAAATCACATAAATTGGAAATAGAAGAAGAACCTCATGTGCATATAAATTTTCACATTAATAGACCCTAATTTACACCTGATAGGATTCAACACATATTCTTTTTGTTAGGGTTACCATTACCATATATTTATTAGGATGAAATTTATGATATTATGTTTTAATTAATAAGAGATTAAAATATTTTGAAACAATTTCCCCCAAAAAAAGTGAGTGATTTTCCCAACCTCTCATAATATTGACCAATGATAGTCTCTATTAATAGTTGGGTCTGAATCCCAAATGGACTACCTACCTTTATAATGTTGGTCTATACTACATGATGAATATGGAATCCATTTGGAGTTTATTTGAATAATGAAAATTGTGAAATTGACCTAAATGATTATAAAGGCATAAAACACCAAAAATAAAATAATTGGGTGAAAAAATATAACATATTTCAAATAAAACAAATCCTTTTATGATCTATCATTCTATATTATTTTGTGGTGTTGTTCTTTGTTTGTTTTGCTGTGTTTAGTGCATGATTGTTGAGGTATATAGTGATATATCCCATCTAACCATCTATTTTTTTATAGAATGTGATTATATGATATGGTAATCAACTCATATGGCTTTTTTGTATTCTTTTATTCACATATTTGATTGGTGAATTAAGTTTTTATCATGTGTGAATTGGTTTGAGATGGGTGGATCTATCAGAAGGATATGTTTCATGGACATGGAATGATTTTTTTTTATAAAAAAATAAATCAATTATGATTTTTCATTTAATTTTTTCGATGTTGAAATGTTTCTTATAAATGATGTTCTTATATAGCTTTGTTAAATGGATAGTCATTTTTAACGCATTTTGAAGTGGATATACCAAATTCTTTTCAAATTTTAATTTCAATGAAATGGTTTGTAAAGACCCGTAAAATTCATGGAAAATTTTTTCATATTTTTCTTTGGGATTTTACAAGAACGCAGTTTTTGAAGGCACTTGATTCTGAGGCCCGGTGTGCCCGGAATTTCTATCTGAAGTTTAGCTCGGGTACGTTCAGTGAATGAACGAGCGAGAATTTCTAACTTTTGAACCGGTGCTCGGAATCGAATTCGGAGGGCACAGATGGAACCGCAGCACCAGTAATTGCTTATAAACACCTTTTCTAGAGTTGCGTTTACATGAGAGAAGATGTTAATTTATGTGGAAGGAAAACTAAAAATTATGCATCAATTTTTATTTTTACCTTTAGTGGATAAAGCTTTGTGTGGAAGTTGGGAAAAACCACCCAACTTCCATTTTTAGGTTATGAAGGTGGTGGGGCCCACACAAACCCTACCAGTTCACCTTCCCTAACCTTCCATAACCCTTTATAAATTATGACAACTTGTGTAATTTAATTTTGTGGTTTAATTCAAACATTTTTAATTTCAAACCTTTTGTTGTGTTAATAAAATAAGTTAGTGTCTTATTTTATTTTTTCGTTGGAGTCTTGTTGCCTTGAGAGATTTGGGAGAAAAATCTAAGGGAGTCTTGAGTTTCTTCATCCTCTTCGTCGAAGAACGCGAAGAACGCGAAGAACGCCAGATTCCTCGGAGATCAACGTCTGGTTCGGTGACGTCTCCTTCCGCGACGCCTCTTCCCGCGACGGATATTCCGCAACGAATCCTCATTCGACGAACCTTCGTTCAAGCTATGATCAAGTAGGGGTTTATTTGTTTATTTTTTTGTGAATATTACCTTGTCGTTCATTGTGAAAATACGACAAATTGCTTTCGATTAACGAGAGGGGGCCGGACCACACAAACAAGGCCGACCCTCCTCCCTTATCAATGTTATTGTTTCTAATGTGGTTGGAATGGGAATGGCGCGGTGCCATCGCACCACGCGGGATCGTGCAGTAAGTAATGTGTGGTGTCGTCACGCCGCGCCGTGAAATTGAACCAAGTCACGGCATCGTCACGCCACGCCGGAGAACCGCAAAAGCACAGCGGCCAGAGCGGGGCCGCGGTGGAGGGGTGCGGCGCCGTCGCACCGCACCGAATGAATGAAGGTCGCGGCCGATACCGGGCAGCAGCGGAGCATGGGAACCAGTGGCCGGAAGTGGGTCGCCGGTGTCGGAGCAGGGAGGGGACCGGCCGTCGCCGGTCCCTTGGTGGCAGAAACCGGCCGGCCGGGGCGGGCCGACTGGGCAAGGGAATGCCGGGGGTTCAAACCCCCAGTCAGCCAGCTGAGCGGCCCACATTAAGGGGGGCCGAGGTCAAAGGCTCGGCCGTTTGTCCAAGAGCCTGGCCGGCGCGCCCCGCGCGCCTCGCCCAGGCTGGGCCGGGCCGCGCCGCACCGGCCGGTTCGGGCCGCGCCCAAGCGGGTCGGACCCAGACCCGGTTCGGGCCGACCCTAGGGGTAACGGGCCGGGTCGGACCGAGCCCGAAACCCTTAATACCGAATCTCTTCAGGTCGAACGCCAATAACATGTGCTACGTGCCTCCGATTGACACACTTTCAGTTGAGATGAGATCCTTGGATCGAGACGGTCGTTTCGGTATATCGCACTCAAGGTTTTGGAATAATTTGGGTTCAGCCGAGTTGGTTCGTACACGAAACCAACTGGGCCCTCGGAGCGGAAACGCTCATAACTTATGCTCTGGACGTCCGATTGACGTAACTTCGACCTTTTCGGATTCCTCTAAGTGAGACAGATCTTTTGGCATACTCCGCCCGAGGTTTGGACCCAGGTGGAGTACGGTCGGGTTGGTTTTTCCTTAAAAACCAACCAGGTCCCTGGGATGAAAAAGCCAATAACTCTCAGACCAGGCGTCTGATTGACGCGCCATCTGCGACGTTGAGTTCCTGTTGACGATACGGAACTTTTGGATACATCAACTCTGGACTATGTGTCAGTTGATGTATCAGCCTCTCGGCTCTCAGACCGGACCCTCCTGAACGAGCTTGCTGTGTGTGGGATCCCTAGAGCTGGCTACGTTGCGACTGTGACGACGACGACGACTTTACAAAGATCATCAGTGGATTCGACGGCGATGACTACAGCACTCAGCGATCCTACATGGATTAGTTCTACCGATCATGTGTGGGTCCAATCCGGTGTGTGTCAGCGATCGGAGGTTCTGTGTGAGCCAGCGCCTACAGATACTGTGTGGGACTTTGAGGGGGTTAGTTACCTATCGATCCTTTGTGGGTCAGATCCTTTGTGGTTCATTGTGGGGGTTAGTACCTATCAATCCTTTGTGGGTCTGACAGCTTAGATGAATCGGTGGAAATATTTGATCATCTCTATCGTCATACAAAGAAGTATACCTATGTGAGCTGAATCCTGTTTTTCTTTCCTGTGTGGATTGTGTTGTGCTATCCTGTGTGGATTTACATTTTGCTTTCATGTGTGGACTGGGTTTTACTTGAGCTCAGATGTTGGAGCCTAACGAGAATTGATGACTTAGGTATATGTATGGGCATATACCTAAGTAGTGTCGGCTGTTACTTCGTGATTGCATCTTTCCTTTGTGGATTATCTTTTGTGGATTTTGGGAGACCTTCAGGGGGTATCGGGGTCCCTACTGAGTATCTTATACTCACCCCTGCATGGGCTATGCCCGCACTACATTGTGTTGGTTGTAGACGACGGACATCGCTGATCGTGGTTGAGGCTTGCGGAGTAGGACGGTACCTGGAGGTGGAACACTGGGCGGGACATACTCGAAGCGGTTGGCTGGACCCGAGGAGAAGAGGAGGCTATCTGTACCCACCATTCATGTGGTAAATCCAGTGGATGGTTCGACGCCGCGACTCTAATTTACAATTGTTGTTTTCCCTTTCCAATTTTACTTTACTTTCAGTTTGGGTTTGTATACAAGCCCACTTACTTTTCCGCACTTACTGTTGTACTCAGTTTATACTTGGTGTTTACTTCTAATGCTTGCTTGCTCTGTGGTGTTTGTTTACTTTACAAAGGAAATGCCTTCCCTTTTTACCAGGATTTACGCCTTGGTGCTAGTTGCCATCCCCTGGCCTATGGAAGGCAGGCTTGGGGTAGTCACGGCACGGGCCCCGAGGACGGGTCATGACAAATTGGTATCAAAGGAGTTCGGTTCAACCACAGAACTAGGGACTCTGTTCTTTTTTCTTTGTGAAGCAATAGTGTTAAGCGTATTGGGTGTGGTTATCAGTACAGAGAGTCCAGTGCTAGTGCGGTGGCCGACGTATCCATACTCTAGGACCCTGACTTCTGATTTCCGACTTAATGAACGAAAACATTGATTGCATGTGTGTTTCAAGTATTCTTTGTGATTACTTTGTGTCAGCTCACCAGGTATACTGTTCTGACCGTGGCGCACCAGTTTCCTTTTCATAATGGACCCACGATGGCAGCCAGCTAGGGTTCCAAGAGTTGAGCGTGATGATAGCACATCGAGCGATGAGGCCTCGGTACAGGGCCCTTTTACAGTTGAGGCACCGGCGGTACCTCTACTCGCCGAGCCACCGATGCTACCATCCCCAACCACTGACGATGCATGTCTCCTTAGTGCACTGCATGACTTTCAGCGCCAGCGACCGCCCAGGTTCCATGGGGAGATGGACCCCCAGGAATTCGAGGCCAGGATGGAGGCAGTGGTACATGTTTTCAGGTTAGTGAGGACTCCAGAAGACCTCATGGTGATCCCTGCAGTGAGCCTACTGCACGGGGCAGCAGGTAGATGTTGGAGCTTGATGCTCCAGCTGCATGATGAGGCATCTCTCCTCTGGATGGACTTTGAGAGCCTCTTCCACTCGGAGTTAGTCCCAGCCACCCTCCTTGCGGTGCGCATCCAGGAGCTTCTTCAGCTACAGCAGGTCCGCTTGACAGTCACCCAGTACTCGGCGAGCTTTACCGATCTCTCGTGCTACTCGACAGACATGGTACGGGACCCATTCTTCCGGGCCTGGACCTTTGAGCAGGGATTGAGACATGAGATCAGGGCATCGCTGATCTCCCTCAGTATTCCGACTCAAGAAGGAGTACTGGAGCGAGCCCTTTTAATCGAGAGCTTTCCTACTGAGCCTTCTTCAACAGCGAGACCTACCACGGGGCGGTACGTAGCAGAGTCTTCTACAGCAGGCAATCGACGGATGACTCATGGGTCCAGGAAGATCATACCCTCAGGCAAACGACCTCAAGACACTAGCTCAGCTGTGCCGGGCACACAACGTGGGGCCAGTCTTTCGGGTGGCAGGCAGTGCTACTCATGCGGTAGGCAGGGCCACATGGATCGTGATTGCCCAACCCGCCATGCCGAGGAGAAGCAGACGGTTGAGGGGACACCCAGGAAGAGGCAGAGGGTCGACCGTGGCAGTCCGCTGGGAGCAGGCGGACGAGGCAGAGGAGCTGGCCGAGCAGCAGGTGGTGGGTGATGCTTTGAGGCTCTACCACCACCACCACCAATAGGTCCACCCCGACCACAGGGAGCTGGCGGGAAGAGACATGCACAGCTCCAGGCAGCGGAGGCCTATGACCCCGGCATGCCCGAGATGATTCAAGATACTATCTGTGTCTGTTCTACCCTTGATGTTGTTCTTAGAGACACATGAGTGAGTCACTCTTTCATAGCCGCTGCCCTTGTTTGGAGCTCGTAGATTCCGACAGAGCCATTGGCTCGATCCTTATGGCTAGAGACTCCTACAAGAGCAGACTCGACGATTATGCAATAGTTCCGGCAGTGTAAGCTTACTCTAGGAGTCGAGAGCTTCGGCTTGGATCTTCTTGTAGCGGCGTCGAGGACATACAACGTCAACTTGGTCATGGATTGTTTATCTACATTCCATGCTCAGATTGACTATATTAGGTGCAAGGTGCGATGTGTACGCACCGATGGGAGCAGGTTCACCTTCACTTGCAAGAAGGGAGCCTTCACATCACAGGATAGAATTCCTTGGAGGAGAGGACAGCCCATCACCCATCAGTTGGCTAGCCTCATCATAGGAGCATTTGACGTGTGGATTCCTAGTTTTCCTGTAGTGGTGGATCAGTATGCGGACGTTTTTTCCGACGACGTTCCAGGGCTACCTCCTCGCAGAGAGGTTGACTTTTATATTGATCTGTACCCCGGTACAGCCCCGATATCCACTCCACCATATCGGATGGCTCCCACCGAGCTTCACGAGCTATGGGTACAGTTGGAGGACTTGCAGGGCAAGGGTTTCATCTGACCCAGTGTTTCACCCTAGGCTTCCCTGATATTGTTCGCCAAGAAGGCAGACGGAAGCTTGTGACTGTGTGTCGACTATCGTCGCCTGAACCAGGTGACAGTGAAGAAAAAGTATCCGCTACCGTGGATTGATGACCTCTTCGATCAGCACAAGGGAGCACGATGGTTCTCAAAGATAGACCTCATGTCAGGCTATCATCAGCTCAGAGTTCGGGACGAGGACGTGCAGAAGACGGCCTTCAGGTGTCGGTATGGCCATTATGAGTTCTTGGTTATGCCATTCGGCATAACCAATGCTCCAGCAGTGTTCGTGGCCCTCATGAACAGGATCTTTCAGCCATACCTCGAACGATTTGTCGTGGTCTTCATCGACGACATTTTGATTTAATCGACCACTGAGGAGGAGCACGCCTACCACTTGCGGGTTGTACTAGCCACACTCCGAGAGAACCAGATATATGGTAAGCTCTCGAAGTGTCAGTTCTGGATACGTGAGGTCCACTTCTTGGGGAACGTCATTTCTGAGGCGGGAGTTGCAGTGGATCCTGCAAATATCGAGGCATTGCTAGCTTGGCAGCCACCCAGGAGCGTGACGGAGGTTAGGAGTTTCTTGGGACTAGCTGGATACTATCAGAGATATGTTCCAGACTTCTCCAGACTTTCGACACCTCTCTCAGCTTTGACGAAGAAGGGGAAACCCATTTTGTGGTCAAACAGATGCCAGTAGATCTTCGAGGAGCTGAGACAGAGATTGACCAGCGCCCCTATCTTGAGTTTTCCTAAGGAGGGAGTAGGGTATGTAGTCTACTACGATGCATCAGGGACTGGACTCGGATGTGTCCTGATGCAGGAGCGGGCGGTGATCGCCTATGGATCACGTCAGTTGAGGCCGCATGAGCAGAAAATCGCTACCCAGGACCTGGAGTTAGCAGAAGTGGTCTTCGCTCTGAAGACATGGCGACACTACCTGATGGGAGAGCGCTTTACAGTCTTTTCTGACCATCAGAGTCTCAGATACATCTTCTCTCAGAAGGACCCGAATCTGAGATAGCGGCGATGGTTCGAGTTCCTCCAGGACTATGACTTTGAGATAGTCTATACTCCTAGGAAGGGGAACGTAGTAGCCGATGCTATCAGCAGGAGGATGGGCATTCAGCTACTTGAGGAGGCGACGGAGCAGCTAGCCGCTTTGCAGATATCCTTCATGGATAGAGATGGGGAAGCCTTCCTTCAGTCTCTCATAGTCACCCCTCCACTACTGCAGCGGTTCATAGAGGCACAGCGTGGGTACGCTGACTGTGAGACGCGGCGTGCACAGATATCCTCAGGAAAGGCACCTGATGGTTTCTCCTTTGGAGTAGTGCACAACGTCCTTTTCAGAGGACGTACCTTGGTACCGGTTTCATTACGGGAGGAGGTGCTGAGAGAGTTTCACACTTCTCCCTTGGCGGTAAATCCCGGAGTGGTGAAGATGTACCAGGACCTCAGACGACATCAATGGTGGCCGGGCATGAATAAGGTTGTGGTGGAGTTTGTTTCTCGATGCCTCACCTGCCAGCATTTGAAGGCAGAGCACCAGGTACCAGCAGGCTTGGTACAGCCCTTGGAGGTCCCGGAGTGGAAGTGGGATAGGTTATCTATGGACATTGTGACTGGAATTCAATGCACTTCCAGAGGTCACGACTCCATTTGGGTGATTGTCGACCGACTCACCAAGTCATCTCACTTGTTACCCATCAGAGAGCAGGGATTAGTGGAGAGCTTGGGACGTCTCTACATTCAAGAGATTGTATGGCTTCACAGTGTTACATCATCTATCGTCTCCGATCAAGATGCTCTCTTTACTTCCCGGCTATGGAAGGGGTTGTAGGAGGCGTTCGGGACGCAGCTACGTCTAAGCACAACCTTTCACCCTCAGACGGATGGTCAGACGGAGAGGACCACTCAGACTCTCGAGGACTTTCTCTACGCATGTGTCCTCGACTTTGTTCGCAGCTGGGAGGACCACCTACCCTTGGTGGTGTTCACGTACAACAACAGCTACCACTCCACCATCGGGACGGCATCATACGAGGCGTTGCACGGCCGACCTTGCATAACTCCTTTGTGCCGGACAGACCCTGGGGAGTTAGCACTTGTGGGACCAGAGATGGTCCAGGCCATGATAGAGAAGGTCCAGGTCTTCCAGGAGCGGATGAGGATAGCTCAGAGCCGGCAAAAGTCCAATGCTGGTAGAAGGTGGAGACCACTAGAGTTTGAGGATAGCGACCATGTCTTCTTGCGTGTCTCACCTCGATGTGGATTACAGAGATTTGGCCGAGGTGGAAAGTTGTCTCCATGCTTCATCAAACCGTTCCAGGTCCTCAGCAGTATTGGCGAGGTACCTTATCGCCTGGCTCTACCACCTCAGTTGCACCGGGTGAATGACGTCTTCCACGTATCACAGTTGAGGAGATACCTGCATGACCCGATGCATATCATTGACCATGGGGAGCTAGATGTTGATGATGTGGAGACTTTTACGGAGGTCCCAGTGGAGATTGAGGATCGACAAGAGTAGGTCCTACGTGGACGGTCGATTCCTATAGTGTGCATCAGATGGAAGTACAGGAATCTCCAGGAGAGCACTTGGGAGCAGGAGGCTCAGATGCGTGCTCAGTACCTATTTTTGTTTCCCTAGCGTATGATGTATCTTTACGGGGACGTAAAGACCTGAAGTGGGAGTAATGTAAAGACCCTTAAAATTCAAGGAATATTTTTTCTTATTTTTCTTTGGGATTTTACAAGATCGCAGTTTCTGACGACACTTGATTCTGAGGCCCGGTGGGCCCGGAATTTCTATCCGAAGTTTAGCTCGGGTACGTTCAGTGAATGAATGAGCGGGAATTTCTATCTTTTGATCCGGTGCTCGGAATCGAATTCAGAGGGCACCGATGGAACCACAGCATCGATAATTTCTTAGGAACACCTTTTCTGGAGTTGTGTTTACACGAGAGAAGATTTTTATTTATGTGGAAGGAAAAATAAAAATTATGCAACATTTTTTTTCTCACTAAGTGGATTATGCTTTGGGTGGAAGTTGGGAAAAACCACCCAACTTCCATTTCAAGGTTATGAAGGTGGTGGGTCCCACACGAACCCTACCCCTTAACCTTCCCTAACCTTCCAAAACCCTTCATAAATTATGACAACCTGTGTAATTTAATTTTGTGGTTTAATTCAAACTTTTGAATTTCAAACCTTTTGTTGTGTTAATAAAATAAGATAGTGTCTTATTTTATTTTTTGGTTGGAGTCTTTTTTCCTTGATAGCTTTGGGAGAAAAAGATAAGGGAGTCTTGAGTTTCTTCATCCTCTTCGTCGAAGAACACGAAGAACGCGAACAACGCGAAGAACGCCGGATTCCTCGGAGGTCGATGTCTCCTTCCGCGACGTCTCCTTCCGCACCGCCTCTTCCCGCAATGGATATTCCGTGACGAATCCTTGTTCAACAAACCTCCATTCAAGCTACGCTCATGTAGGGGTTCATTTATTTATTTTGTTCGTGAATATTACCTTGTCGTTCTTCATGAAAATACGACCAATTGCTATCGATTAACGAGAGGGGGGCGGACCACACAAACATGGTTGACCCTCCTCCCTTATCCATGTTATTGTTTATAATGTGGTTGGAACGGGAGTGGCGCGGTTTCGTCGCACCACGCGGGGTCATGCGACAAGTAATGTGCAGCGCCGTCACGCCGCGCCATGAAATTGAACCAAGCCGCGACGCCGTCGCGCCACGCCGGAGAACCGCAAAAGCACCGCGACCTGAGATGGGCCGCGATGGAGGGGTGCGGCGCCATCGCGCCGCACCAGATGAATGAAGGCTGCAGCCGATACCGGGCCGCAGCGGAGCATGGGAACCGGCGGCCGGAAGCAGGCCACCGGTGTCGGAGCAGGGAGGGGACCGACCGTCGCCGTTCCCATGGTGGCAGAAACCGGCCGGCCGGGGCAGGCCAGCCGGGAAAGGGAAATCCGGGGGTTCAAACCCCAGCGACCAGCTGAGCGGCCCCCATTAAGGGGGGCCACATTTACAAACCGGGGGGGCAGGTGCCCCCCTCCTCAACGGCTCTGCCGTTTGGTCAAGTGCCTGGCCGGCGCGCCCCGCGCGCCGCGCCCAGGCCGGGCCGGGCCGCGCAGCACCGGCTGGGTCGGGTCGCGCCCAAGCGGGCCGGACCCAGACCCAGTTCGGGCCAACCCTGGGGGTATCGGGCCGGGTCGGACCGGGCCCGAAACCCTTAATACCGAATCTCTTCAGGTCGAACGCGAATAACATGTGTTACGTGCCTCCTATTGACACACTGTCGTTTGCGATGCGATCCTTGGATCGAGACGGTCGTTTCGGTATATCGCACTCAAGGTTTCGGAATACTTTGGGTTCGGCCAAGTTGGTTCGTACACGAAACCAATTGGGCCCTCGGAGCAGAAACACTTATAACTTATGCTCTGGACGTCCGATTGACATGCCGTCTACCTTGTTGGATTTCTCTATGTGAGACGGATCTTTTGGCTTACTCCGCCCGAGTTTTTGACATAGGTGGAGTACGGTCGGGTTGGTTTTGCCTTAAAAACCCACCGGGTCCCTGGGACGAAAAAGCCAATAACTCTCAGACCGGGCGTCCGATTGACATGCCATCTATGACATTGAGTTCCTGTTGACGATACGGAACTTTTGGATACATCAACTCTGGATTATGTGTCCGTTGATGTATCAGCCTCTCGGCTCTCGGACCGGACCCTCCTGAACGAGCTTGCTGTGTGCGGGATCCCTAGAGCTGGATACGTTGCGACTGTGACGACGACGATGACTGTACAAAGATCATCAGTGGATTCGATGGCGACGACTACAGCACTCAGCGATCCTACGTGGATTAGTGCTACCGATCATGTGTGGGTCCAATCCTGTGTGTGTCAGCGCTCAGCGGTTCTTTGTGAGCCAGTGCCTACAGATCCTGTGTGGGTATTTGCAGGGTTTAGTTACCTATCGATCCTTTGTGGGTAAGATCCTTTGTGGTTCATTGTGGGGGTTAGTACCTATCGATCCTTTGTGGGTCTGACAGCTTAGATGGATCAGTGGAAATATCTGATCATCTCTATCGTCATACGAAGAAGTATACCTATGTGAGCTGAATCCTATTTTTCTTTCCTATGTGGATTGTGTTGTGCTATCCTTTGTGGATTTACATTTTGCTTTCCTGTGTTGACTGGGTTGTACTTGAGCTCAGATGTTGGAGCCGAACGAGAATTGATGACTTAGGTATATGTATGGGCATATACCGAAGCAGTGTTGGCTGTTACTTCGTGATTGCATCTTTCCTTTGTGGATTATCTTTTGTGGATTTTGGGAGACCTTCGGGGGGTCTCGGGGTCCATACTGAGTAGCTTATACTCACCCATGCACGGGCTATGCCTGCACTACATTGTGTTGGTTGTAGACGACGAACATTGATGATCGTGGTTGAGGCTTGCGGAGTAGGACGGTACCTGGAGGTGGAACACTGGGCGGGACGTACTCGGAGCGGTTGGCTGGACCCGAGGAGCAGAGGAGGCTATCTGTACCCTCCCTTCAGGTGGGACATCCAGTGGACGGTTCGACGCTGCGACACTACTTTACAGTTGTTGTTTTCCCTTTCCAGTTTTACTTTACTTTCAGTTTGGGTTTGTATACTGGCCCACTTACTTTTCCGCACTTACTGTTGTACTCAGTTTATACTTGGTGTTTACTTATACTGCTTTCTTGCTTTGTGGTGTTTGTTTACTTTACAAAGGAAATGCCTTCCCTTTTTACCGGGATTTACGCCTTGGTGCTAGTCGCTAGCCCCTGGCCTATGGAAGGCAGGCTTGGGGTAGTCACGGCACGGGCCCCGAGGACGGGTCGTGACAAATTGGTATCAACGGAGTTCGGTTCAACCACAGAACTTGGGACTCTGATCTTTTTTCTATGTGAAGAAATAGTGTTAAGCGCATTGGGTGTTGTTATCAGTACAGAGAGTCCAGTGTTAGTGCGGTGGCTGACGTATCCATACTCTAGGACCCTGACTTCTGATTTCTGACTTAATGCACGAAAACATTGATTGCATGTTTCTTTCAAGTTTTCTTTGTGATTACTTTGTGTCAGGTCACCAGGTATATTGTTCTGACTGTGGCACACCAGTTTCCTTTACATAATGGCCCCATGATGGCAGCCAGCTAGGGTTCCGAGAGTTGAGCATGATGACAACACATCGAGCGATAAGGCCTCAGTACAGGGCCCTTTGACAGCTGAGGCACCGGTGGTACCTCTACCCGCCGAGCCACCGATGCTTCCATCCCAAGCGGCTGACGATGCATGTCTCCTTAGTTCACTACACGACTTTCAGCGCCAGTGACTACCCAGGTTCCACGGGGAGATGGACCCCCAGAAAGTCGAGGTCAGGCTGGAGGTAGTGGTACATGTTTTCAGGTTAGGGAGGACACCAGCAGACCTCATGGTGATCCCCGCAGCGAGCCTACTGCACGCGGCAGCAGGCAGATGGTGGAGATTGATGCTCCAGGTGAATGATGAGGAATCTCTCCTCTGGACGGACTTTGAGAGCCTCTTCCGCTCGGAGTTCGTCCCAGCCACCCTCCTTGCGGTGCGCATCCAGGAGCTTCTTCAGCTACGGCAGGGCAGCTTGACAGTCACCCAGTACTCGGCGAGCTTTACTGATCTCTCGTGCTACTCGACAAACATGGTACGAGACCCATTCTTCTGGGCACGGACCTTTGAGCAGGGATTGAGACATGAGATCAGGGCATCGCTGATCTCCCTCAGTATTCCGACTCAAGCAGGAGTACTAGAGCGAGCCCTTTTGATCGAGAACTTTCCTACTGAGCCTTCTTCTGCAGCGAGACCTACCACGAGGCGGTACGTAGCAGAGTCTTCTGCAGCAGGCATTCGACGGATGACTCATGGGTCCAGGCAGATCAGACCCTCAGGAAAACGACCTCAAGACACTGTCTCAGCTGTGAGGGGCACACAACATGGGGCAAGTCTTTCGAGTGGTAGGCAGTGCTACTCATGCGGCGAGCAGGGCCACATGGCTCGAGATTGCCCGACCCGCCGTGCCGAGGAGAAGCAGATGGTTGAGGGGACACCCAGGAAGAGGCAGAGGGTCGACCGTGGCGGTCCGCAGGGATCAGGTGGACGAGGCAGAGGAGCTGGACGAGCAGCACGTGGTGGGCGATGCTTTGTGGCTCTACCACCACCACCACCAGGAGGTCCACCCCGACCACAGGGAGCTGGCGGGTAGAGACATGCACAGCTCCAGGCAGCGGAGGCCTATGACCACAGCACGCCCGAGATGATTCGAGGTACTATCTATGTCTGTTCTAACCTTGATGTAGTTCTTAGAGACACATGAGTGAGTCACTCTTTCATAGCATCTTCCCTTGTTCGGAGCTCAGAGATTCCGACAGAGCCATTGGCTCGATCCTTACGGCTAGAGACTCCTATAGGAGCAGACTCAACAATTACGCACTAGTTACGGTAGTGTGAGCTTACTCTAGGAGTCGAGATATTCGGCTTGGATATTCTTGTAGCGGTGTCGAGGACTTACAACGTCATCTTGTCCATGGATTAGTTATCTACATTCCATGCTCAGATTGACTATATTAGGCCCAAGGTGCGATGTGTACGCACCGACGGGAGCAGGTTCACCTTCACTGGCGAGAAGGGATCCTTCGTAGCACAGGATAGAATTCCGTAGAGGAGAGGACAACCCATCACCCATCAGTTGGCTAGCCTCATCCTAGGAGCAGTTGACGTGTGGAGTCCTAGTTTTCCTGTAGTGGTGGATCAGTATGCGGACGTTTTTCCCGACGACGTTCCAGGGATACCTCCTCGCAGAGAGGTAGACTTTTATATTAATCTGTACCCTGGGATAGCCCCGATATCCACTCTAGCATATCGGATGGCTCCCACCGAGCTTCGAGAGCTATGGGTACAGTAGGAGGGCTTGCAGGGCAAGGGTTTCATCCGACCCAGTGTTTCACCCTGGGCTTCCCTGATATTGTTCGCCAAGAAGGCAGACGGAAGCTTGCGACTGTGTGTCGACTATCGTTGCCTGAACCAGGTGATAGTGAGGGAAAATTATCCGCTACCGAGGATTGATGACCTCTTCGATCAGCTTAAGGGAGCACGGTGGTTCTCAAAGATAGACCTCATGTCAGGCTATCATCAGATCAGAGTTCGGGACAAGGACGTGAAGAAGATAGCCTTCAGGTGTCGGTATAGCCATTATGAGTTCTTGATTATGCCATTCAGCATAACCAATACTCCAACAGTGTTCGTGGCCCTCATTAACAGGATCTTTCAGCCATACCTCGATCGATTTGTCGTGGTCTTCATCGACGACATTTTGATTTAATCGACCACTGAGGAGGAGCACGCCTACCACTTGCGGGTTGTACTAGCCACACTCTGTGAGAACCAGCTTTATGGTAAGCTCTCGAAGTGTCAGTTCTGAATACGTGAGGTCCACTTCTTGGGGCACGTCATCTCTAAGGCAGGAGTTGCAGTGGATCCTGCGAAGATCGAGGCAGTGCTAGCTTGGGAGCCACACAGGAGCGTGACGGAGGTGCGGAGTTTCTTGGGACTAGCTGGATACTATCATAGATATGTTCCAGACTTCTCCAGACTTGCGACACCTCTCTCAGCTTTGAAGAAGAAGGGGAAACCCTTTGTGTGGTCAAACAGATGTCAACAGAGCTTCCAGGAGCTGAGAGAGAGATTGACCAGTGCCCCTATCTTGAGTTTACCTAAGGAGGGAGTAGGGTACGTAGTCTACTGCAATGCATCAGGGACTGAACTCGGATGTGTCCTGATGCAGGAGCGGGTGGTGAGCGCCTATGGATCACGTCAGTTGAGGCCTCATGAGCAGAAAAATGCTACCCATGACCTGGAGTTAGCAGAAGTGGTCTTTGCTCTGAAGACATGGCGACACTACCTGATGGGCGAGCGCTTTACAGTCTTTTCTGACCATCAAAGTCTCAGATACATCTTCTCTCAGAAGGACCTGAATCTGAGACAGTGGCGATGGTTCGAGTTCCTCCAGGACTATGACTTTGAGATAGTCTATACTCCTAGGAAGGGGAACGTAGTATCTGATGCTATCAGCAAGAGGATGGGCATTCAGCCACTTGAGGAGGCGACGGAGCAGCTAGCCGCTTTGCAGATATCCTTCATGGATAGAGATGGGGCAGCCTTCCTTCAGTCTCTCACAGTCACCCCTCCACTACTGCAGTGGTTCAGAGAGGCATAGCGTGGGGACGCTGACTATGAGATGCAGCGTGCACAGATATCCTCAGGATAGGAACCTTATGGTTTCTCCTTTGGAGTAGTGCACAATTTCCTTTTCAGAGGACGTACCTTGGTACCAGTTTCATTACGGGAGGAGGTGCTGAGAGAGTTTCACACTTCTCCCTTGGCGGTAAATCCCGGAGTGGTGAAGATATACCAGGACCTCAGACGACATCACTGGTGGCCGGGCATGAATAAGGTTGTGGCGGAGTTCATTTCTCGATGCCTCACCTGCCAGCAGTTGAAGGCAGAGCACCAGGTACTAGCAGGCTTGGTACAGCCCTTGGAGGTCCCGGAGTGGAAGTGGGATAGGATTTCTATGGACTTCGTGACTGGACTTCCAAGCACTTCCAGAGGCCACGACTCCATTTGGGTGATTTTCGACCGACTCACCATGTTGGCTCACTTCTTACCCATCAGAGAGTAGGGCTTAGTGGAGAGCTTGGGACGTCTCTACATTCAAGAGATTGTACGGCTTCACGGTGTGCCATCATCTATCGTCTCCGATCAAGATGCTCTCTTTACTTCCCGGCTTTGGAAGAGGTTGCAGGAAGAGTTCGGGACGCAGCTACATCTAAGCACAGCCTTTCACCCTAGACAGATGGTCGGATGGAGAGGACCACTCAGACTCTCAAGGACTTTCTCTACGCATGTTTCCTCGACTTTGGTCGCAGTTGGGAGGACCACCTACCCTTGGTGGAGTTCATGTACAAAAAGAGCTACCACTCCACCATCGGGATGGCATCATACGAGGCGTTGCACGACCGACCTTGCAGAACTCCTTTGTGCGGGACAGACCCTGGGGAGTTAGCACTTGTGGGACCGGAGATGGTCCAGGCCATGACAGAGAAGGTCCAGGTCATCCAGGAGTGGATGAGGACAGCTCAAATCCGGAAAAAGTCCAATGCTGATAGGAGGTGGAGACCACTAGAGTTTGAGGATGGCGACCATGTCTTCTTGTGTGTCTCACCTCGACGTGGATTACAGAGATTTGGCTGAGGTGGAAAGTTGTCTCCACGCTTCATCGGACCGTTCCAGGTCCTCAGCAGGATTGGCGAGGTAGTTTATCGCCTGGCGCTACCACCTCAGTTGCACCGGGTGAACGACGTCTTCCACGTACTACAATTGAGGAGATACGTGCATGACCCGATGCATATCATTGACCATGGGGAGCTAGATGTTGATGATGTGGAGGATTTTACGGAGGTCCCAGTGGAGATCAAGGATCGACAAGAGCAGGTCCTACGTGGACGGTCGATTCCTCTAGTGTGCATCAGATGGAAGCACAAGAATCTCCAGGAGAGCCCTTGGGAGGAGGAGGCTCAGATGGGTTCTCAGTACCCATTTTTGTTTCCCTAGCGTATGATGTATCTTTACGGGGACGTAAAGACCTGAGGTGGGAGTAATGTAAAGACCCGTAAAATTTAAGGAATAATTTTTTTTAATTTTCTTTGGGATTTTACAAAATTGCAGTTTTTGACGACACTTGATTCCGAGGCCCGATGTGCCCGGAATATCTATCCGAAGTTTAGCTCGGGTACGTTCAGTGAATGAACGAGCGGAAATTTCTATCTTTTGAACCGGTGCTCGGAATCGAATTCTGAGGGCACCGATGGAACCGCATCACTGATAATTTCTTAGGAACACCTCTTTCGGTGTTGCATTTACACGAGTGAAGTTTTTAATTTATGTGGAAGGAAAAATAAAAATTATGCAACAATTTTTTTTACTTTAAGTTGATTATTCTTTGGGTGGAAGTTGGGGAAAACCACCCAACTTCCATTTCAAGGTTATGAAGGTGGTGGGTCCCACACGAACCCTACCCCTTCACCTTCCCTAACCTTCCATAACCCTTCATAAATTATGACAACTTGTTTAGTTAAATTTTGTGGTTTAATTCAAACTTTTGAATTTCAAACCTTTTGTTGTGTTAATAAAATAAGTTAGTGTCTTACTTTATTTTTTGGTTGGAGTCTTTTTGCCTTGAGAGCTTTGGGGGAAAAAGCTAAGGGAGTCTTGAGTTTCTTCATCCTCTTCGTCGAAGAACACGAAGAACGCGAACAACGCGAAGAACGCCGGATTCCTCGGAGGTCGACTTCTCCTTCCGCGACGTATCCTTCCACACCGCCTCTTCCCGCGATGGATATTCCGTGACGAATCCTCGTTCGACGAACCTCCGTTCAAGCAACGCTCATGTAGGGGTTCATTTATTTATTTTGTTCGTGAATATTACCTTGTCGTTCTTCGTGAAAATACGACCAATTGCTATCGATTAACGAGAGGGGGTCGGACCGCACAAACACGGCTGACCCTCCTCCCTTATCCATGTTATTGTTTATAATGTGGTTGGAACGGGAACGACGCGGTTTCGTCGCACCGCGCGGGGTCGTGCGACAAGTAATGTGCGGCGCCGTCATGCCGTGCAATGAAATTGAACCAAGTCGCGGCGCCTTCGCGCCACGCCGGAGAACCGCAAAAGCACCGCGACCGGAGCTGGGCCACGACGGAGGGGTGTGGAGCCATCGCGCCGCACCAGATGAATGATGGCTGCAGCCGATACCGGGCCGCGATAGAGCATGGGAACCGGCGGTCGGAAGCAGGCCACCAGTGTCGGAGCAGGGAGGGGACTGGCCGTCGCCGTTCCCATGGTGTAGAAACCGGCCAGCCGGGGTAGGCCGGCCGAGCAAGGGAAAGCCGTGGGTTCAAACCCCCGGCCGACCAGCTGATCGGCCCCAATTAAGGGGGGCCACAGTTACAAACCAGGGGGCAGGCGCCCCCCTCCTCAATGGCTCGGCCGTTTGGCCCAGCGACTGGCCGGCGCGCCCCGCGCGCCGCGCCCAGGCCGGGCTGTGCCGCGCCGCACCGGCCGGGTCGGGCCGCGCCCAAGCGGGCCGGACCCAGACCTGGTTCGGGCCGACCCTGGGGGTATCGGGGCGGGTCGGACCGGGCCCGAAACCCTTAATACCGAATCTCTTCAGGTCGAACGCCAATAACATGTGCTATGTGCCTCCGATTGACACACTATAAGTTGCGATGCGATCCTTGGATCGAGACGGTCGTTTCGGTATATCATACTCAAGGTCTCAGAATACTTTTGGTTCAGCCGAGTTGGTTCGTACATGAAACCAACCGGGCCCTCGGAGCGGAAACGCTCATAACATATGCTCTGGACGTCCTATTGACGTGCCGTCGACCTTGTCGGATTCCTCTAAGTGAGACAGATCTTTTGGATTACTCCGCCCGAGGTTTGGACGCAGGTGGAGTACGGTTGGGTTGGTTTTTCATTAAAACCCAACTGGGTCCCTGGGACGAAAAAGCCAATAACTCTCAGACCGGGCGTCCGATTGACGCGCCATCTGCAACGTTGAGTTTCTGTTGATGATACAGAACTTTTGGATACATCAACTCTGGACTATGTGTCAGTTGATGTATCAGCATCTCGGCTCTCGGACCGGACCCTCCTGAACGACCTTGCTGTGTGCGGGGTCCCTAGAGCTGGCTACGTTGCGACTGTGACGACGACAGCGATGACTGTAAAAAGATCATCAGTGGATTCGACGACGACGACTACAACACTCAGCGATCCTACATGGATTAGTTCTACCGATCATGTGTGGGTCCAATCCTGTGTGTGTCAGCGCTCAGCAGTTCTGTGTGAGCTAGCACCTACAGATCTTGTGTGGGTCTTTGCGGGGGTTAGTTACCTATCGATCCTTTGTGGGTCATATCCTTTGTGGTTCACTATGGGGGTTAGTACCTATCGATCCTTTGTGAGTCTGACAGCTTAGATGAATCAGTGGAAATATTTGATCATCTCTATCTTCATACGAAGAAGTATACCTATGTGAGCTGAATCCTGTTTTTCATTCCTATGTGGATTGTGTTGTGCTATCCTATGTGGATTTACATTTTTCTTTCCTGTGTGGATTGGGTTGTACATGAGATCATACGTTGGAGCCGAACGAGAATTGATGACTTAGGTATATGTATGGGCATATACCTAAGCAGTGTCGGCTGTTACTTCGTGATTGCATCTTTCCTTTGTGAATTATCTTTTGTAGATTTTGGGTGAACTTTGGGGGGTCTCGGGGTCCCTACTGAGTAGCTTATACTCACCCCTGCACGGTCTATGCCCGCACAATATTGTGTTGGTTGTAGACGACGGACATCGCTGATCGTGGTTGAGGCTTGCGGAGCAGGACGGTACCTGGAGGTGGAACACTGGGCGGGACGTACTCGGAGCGGTTGGCTGGACCCGAGGAGTAGAGGAGGATATCTGTACCCACCCTTCAGGTGGGACATCCAGTGGACGGTTCGACGCTGTGACTCTACTTTACAGTTTTTGTTTTCCCTTTCCAGTTGTACTTTACTTTCAGTTTGGGTTTGTATACTGGCTCACTTACTTTTCTGCACTTACTGTTGTACTCAGTTTATACTTGGTGTTTACTTCTACTGCTTGCTTTCTCTGTGGTGTTTGTTTACTTTACAAAGGCAATGCCTTCCCTTTTTACCGGTATTTACGCCTTGGTGCTAGTCGCCAGCCCCTGGCCTATGGAAAGCGGGCTTGGGGTAGTCACGGCATGGGCCTCGAGGACGGGTCGTGACAAATTGGTATCAAAGGAGTTCGGTTCAACCATAGAACTTGGGACTATGATCTTTTTTCTATGTGAAGCAATAGTGTTAAGCGTATTGGGTGTGTTTATCAGTACAGAGAGTCCAGTGTAAGTGCGGTGGCCAACGTATCCATACTCTAGGACCCTGACTTCTGATTTCCGACTTAATGCACGAAAACTTTGATTGTATGTGTGTTTCAAGTTTTCTTTGTGATTACTTTGTGTCAGCTCACCAGGTATACTGTTCTGACCGTGGCGCACCAGTTTCCTTTTCATAATGGCCCCACGATGGCATCCAGCTAGGGTTCAGAGAGTTGAGCGTGATGACAGCACATCGAGAGATGAGGCCTCGGTACATGGCTCTTTGACAGCTGAGGCACCGGCGGTACCTCTACCCGTCGAGCCACCGATGCTACCAGCCCCAGCCGCTGACGATGCATGTTTCCTTAGTGCACTGCACGACTTTCGGCCCCAGCAACCGCCCAGGTTCCACGGGGAGACGGACCCCCAGGAAGTCGAGGTCAGGCTGGAGGCAGTGGTACATGTTTTCAGGTTAGTGAGGACACCAACAGACCCCATGGTGATCCCCGCAGCGAGCCTACTGCATGCGGTAGTAGGCAGATGGTGGAGCTTGATGCTCTAGGTGAATGATGAGGCATCTCTCCTCTAGACGGACTTTGAGAGCTTCTTCCACTCGGAGTTCGTCCCAGTCACCCTCCTTGCAGTGCACATCCAGGAGCTTCTTCAGCTACAGCAGGGCAGCTTGATAGTCGCCCAATACTCGGCGAACTTTACCGATCTCTTGTGCTACTCGAGAGACATGGTACATGACCCATTCTTCTGGGCCCGGACCTTTGAGCAGGGATTGAGACATGAGATCAGGGCATCGATGATCTCCCTCAGTATTCCGACTCAAGAAGGAGTACTGGACAGAGCCCTTTTGATCGAGAGCTTTCCTGCTGAGCCTTCTTCAGCAACGAGACCTACCATGGGGCGGTACGTAGCAGAGTCTTCTGCAGCAGGCAGTCGAAGGATGACTCATGGGTCCAGGAAGATCAGACCCTCAGGAAAACGACCTCAAGACACTGGCTCACCAGTGCGGGGCACACAACGCGGGGCCAGTCTTTCGAGTGGCAGTCAGGGCTACTCATGCTGCGGGCAGGGCCACATGGCTCGTGATTGCCCGACCCGCCGTGCCGAGGAGAAGCAGACGGTTGAGGGGACAACCAGGCAGAGGCAGAGGGTCGACCGTGGTGGTCCGCAGGGAGCAGGAGGACAAGGAAGAGGAGCTGGCCAAACAGCAGGTGGTGGGCGACGCTTTGAGGCTCTACCACCACCACCACCAGTAGGTCAACCCCGACCACAGGGAGCTGGCGGGCAGAGACAGGCATAGCTCTAGGCAGCGGAGGCCTACGACCACGGCACGCCTGAGATGATTCAAGGTACTATCTGTGTCTATTCTACCCTTGATTTAGTTATTAGAGACAGATGAGTGAGTCACTCTTTCATAGTCGCTGCCCTTGATCGGAGCTCGTAGATTCCGACAGAGCCATTGGCTCGATCCTTACGGCTAGAGACTCCTACAGGAGCAGACTCGACGATTACGCACTAGTTCCGGCAGTGTGAGATTACTCTAGGAGTCGAGAGCTTCGGCTTGGATCTTCTTGTAGTGGCGTCGAGGACTTACAACGTCATCTTGGTCATGGATTAGTTATCTACATTCCATGCTCAGATTGACTATATTAGGCACAAGGTGTGATGTGTATGCACCGACGGGAGCAGGTTCACCTTCACTGGAGAGAAGGGAGCCTTCGCAGCACAGGATGGAATTCCGCATAGGAGAGGACAGCCCATCACCCATCAGTTGGATAGCCTCATCATAGGAGAAGTTGACGTGTGGAGTCCTAGTTTTCCTGTAGTGGTGGATCAGTATGCAGACGTTTTTCCCGACGACGTTCCAGGGCTACCTCCTCGCAGAGAGGTAGACTTTTATATTGATCTGTATCCCGGGACAGCCCCGATATCCACTCCAGCATATCGGATGGCTCCCACCGAGCTTCGAGAGCTATGGGTACAGTTAGAGGACTTGCAGGGAAAGGGTTTCATCCGACCCAGTGTTTCACCCTGGGCTTCCCTGATATTGTTCGCCAAGAAGGCAGACGGAAGCTTGCGACTGTGTGTCGACTATCGTCGCCTAAACCAGGTGACAGTGAGGAAAAAGTATCCGCTACCGAGGATTGATGACCTCTTCGATCAGTTCAAGGGAGCACAGTGGTTCTCAAAGATAAACCTCATGTCAAGCTATCATCAGCTCAGAGTTCGGGACGAGGACGTGAAGAAGACGACCTTCAGGTGTCGGTATGGCCATTATGAGTTCTTGGTTATTCCATTCGGCATAACCAATGCTTCAGCAGTGTTCGTGGCCCTCATGAATAGGATCTTTCAGCCATACCTCGATCGATTTGTCGTGGTCTTCATCGACGTTTTGATTTAATCGACCACAGAGGAGGAGCACGCCTACCACTTGCGGGTTGTACTAGCCACACTCCGAGAGAAACATCTTTATGGTAAGCTCTTGAAGTGTCAGTTCTGGATACGTGAGGTCCACTTCTTGGGGCACGTCATCTCTGAGGTGGGAGTTGCAGTGGATCCTGCGAAGATCGAGGCAGTGCTAGCTTGGGAGCCACCTAGGAGCGTGACGGAGGTGCGGAGTTTCTTGGGATTAGATGGATACTATCAGAGATATGTTCCAGACTTTTACAGACTTGCGACACCTCTCTCAGCTTTGACGAAGAAGGGGAAACCCTTTGTGTGGTCAAAAAGATGTCAGCAGAGCTTCCAGGAGCTGAGACAGAGATTGACCAGCGCCCCTATCTTGAGTTTGCCTAAGGAGGGAGTAGGGTATGTAGTCTACTGCGATGCATCAGGGACTGGACTCGGATGTGTACTGATGTAGGAGCGGGAGGTGATCACTTATGGATCACGTCAGTTGAGGCCGCATGAGCAGAAAAACGCTACCCATGACCTGGAGATAGCAGAAGTGGTCTTCGCTCTAAAGACATGGTGACACTACCTGATGGGCGAGCGCTTTACAGTCTTTTATGAACATCAGAGTCTCAGATACATCTTCTCTCAGAAGGACCTGAATCTGAGGCAGCAGCGATGGTTCGAGTTCCTCCTGGATTATGACTTTGAGATAGTCTATACTCCTAGGAAGGGGAACGTAGTAGCCGATGCTATCAGCATGAGGATGGGCATTCAGCTACTTGAGGAGGCGACGGAGCAGCTAGCAGATTTGCAGATATCCTTCATGGATAGAGATGGGGCAGCCTTCCTTCAGTCTCTCACAGTCACCCCTCCACTACTACAGCGGTTCAGAGAGGAACAGCATGGGGACGCTGACTGTGAGACGCAGCGTGCACAGATATCCTCAGGACAGGCACCTGATGGTTTCTCCTTTGGATCAGTGCACGACTTCTTTTTCAGAGGACGTACCTTGGTACCAGTTTCATTACGGGAGGAGGTTCTGAGAGAGTTTCACACTTCTCCCTTGGCGGTAAATCCCGGAGTGTTGAAGATGTACCAGGACCTCAGACGACATCACTGGTGGCCGGGCATGAATAAGGTTGTGGTGGAGTTCGTTTCTCGATGCCTCACCTGCCAGCAGTTGAAGGCAGAGCACCAGGTACCAGCAGGCTTGGTACAACCCTTGGAGGCCCCGGAGTGGAAGTGGGACAGGATATCTATGGACTTCGTGACTGGACTTCAATGCACTTCAAGAGGTCACGACTCCATTTGGGTGATTGTCGACCAACTCACCAAGTCGGCTCACTTCTTACCCATCAGAGAGCAGGGCTTAGTGGAGAGCATGGGACATCTCTACGTTCAGGAGATTGTACGGCTTCACGGTGTGCCATCATATATCATCTCCGATCAAGATGCTCTCTTTACTTTCTGGCTTTGGAAGGGGTTGCAGGAGGCGTTCGGGACGCAACTACGTCTAAGCACAGCCTTTCACCCTTAGACGGATGGTCAGATGGAGAGGACCACTCAGACTCTCGAGGAATTTCTCTACGCATGTGTCATCGACTTTGGTCGTAGCTAGGAGGACCACCTACCCTTGTTGGAGTTCACGTACAACAACAGCTACCACTCCACCATCGGGATGGCATCATACGAGGCGTTGCACGACCGACCTTTCAGAACTCCTTTGTGCTGGACAGACCCTGGGGAGTTAGCACTTGTGGGACTAGAGATGGTCCAGGCCATGACAGAGAAGTTCCAGGTCATCTAGGAGAAGATGAGGACAGCTCAGAGCCGGAAAAATTCCAATGCTGATAGGAGGTGGAGACCACTAGAGTTTGAGGATAGCGACCATTTCTTCTTCTGTATCTCACCTCGACGTGGATTATAGAGATTTGGCCGAGGTGGCAAGTTGTCTCCATGCTTCATCGGACCGTTACAGGTCCTCAGTTGGATTGGCGAGGTAGCTTATCGCCTGGCTCTACCACCTCAGTTGCACCGGGTGAACGACGTCTTTCACGTATCACAGTTGAGGAGATACGTGCATGACCCGACGCATATCATTGACCATGGGGAGCTAGACATTGATGATGTGGAGACTTTTACGGAGGTCCCAGTGGAGATCGAGGATCGACAGGAGCAGGTCCTATGTGGACGATCGATTCCTATAGTGTGCATCAGATGGAAGCACAGGAATCTCCAAGAGAGCACTTGGGAGCAGGAGGCTCAGATGCGTGCTCAGTACCCATTTTTAATTCCCTAGCGTATGACGTATCTTTACGGGGACGTAAAGACTTGAGGTGGGAGTAATGTAAAGACCCGTAAAATTCAAGGAATATTTTTTCTTAATTTGCTTTGGGATTTTACAAGATCACAGTTTCTGACGACACTTGATTCCGAGGCCCGGTGTGCCCGGAATTTCTATCCGAAGTTTAGCTCGGGTACGTTCAGTGAATGAACGAGAGGGAATTTCTATCTTTTGAACCGGTGCTCGGAATCGAATTCTGAGGGCACTGATGGAACCGCAACGCCGATAATTTCTTAGGAACACCTTTTCTGGAGTTGCGTTTACACGAGAGAAGTTTTTAATTTATGTGGAAGGAAAAATAAAAATTATGCAACAATTTTTTTACTTTAAGTGGATTATGCTTTGGGTGGAAGTTGGAAAAAACCACCCAACTTCCATTTCAAGGTTATGAAGGTGGTGGGTCCCACACGAACCCTACCCCTTCACCTTCCCTAACCATCCAACACCCTTCATAAATTATGACAACTTGTGTAATTTAATTTTGTGGTTTAATTCAAACTTTTGAAATTCAAACCTTTTGTTGTGTTAATAAAATAATTTAGTGTCTTATTTTATTTTTTGGTTGGAGTCTTTTTGCGTTGAGAGATTTGGGAGAAAAAGCTAAGGGAGTCTTGAGTTTCTTCATCCTCTTTGTCGAAGAACACGAAGAATGCGAACAACGCGAAGAACGCCGGATTCCTCGGAGGTCGACGTCTCCTTCCGCGATGTGTCCTTCTGCACCGCCTCTTCCCGCGATGGATATTCCGTGACGAATCCTCGTTCGACGAACCTCTGTTCAAGCTACGCTCATGTAGGGGTTCATTTATTTATTTTGATCGTGAATATTACCTTGTCGGTCTTCGTGAAAATACGACCAATTGCTATCGATTAACGAGAGGGGGCCGGACCACACAAACACGGCTGACCCTCCTCCCTTTTCCATGTAATTGTTTATAATGTAGTTGGAATGGGAATGGAGCGATTTCGTCACACCGCGCGGGGTCGTGCGACAAGTAATGTGCGGTGCCGTCACACCGCGCCATGAAACTGAACCAAGTCGCGGCGCCGTCGCGCCACGCCGGAGAACCGAAAAAGCACCGCGGCCGGAGCCGGGCCGCGACGGAGGGGTACGGCGCCATCGCGCCGTACCAGATGAATGAAGGTTGCAGCCGATACCGGGTCGCGGCGGAGCATGGGAACCGGCGGCCAGAAGCAGGCCACCGGTGTCAGAGCAGCGAGGGGACCGGTCGTCGCCGTTCCCATGGTGGCAGAAACCGGCCGGCCGGGGCGTGCCGACCGGGCATGGGAAAGCCGGGGTTTCAAACCCCCGACCGACCAGCTGAGCGGCCCCCATTAAGGGGGGCCTCAGTTACAAACCAGGGGGGCAGGCGCCCCCCCCTCTTCAACGGATCGACAGTTTGGCCGGGCGCCAGGCCGGCTGCCCCGCCGGTCCGCCGGGCCGGGCCGAACCAACCGGTCCGGGCCGTTCAAGGCGGGCCAGGCCGCGCCCAAGCGGGCCGGACCCGGTTCGGGCCGACCCTGTGGGTATCGGGCCGGGTCGGACCGGGCCCGAACCCCTTAATACCGAATCTCTTCAGGTCAGACGCCCATAACATGTACTACGGGCCTCCGATCGACGCACCGTCAGTTGCGATGCGATCCTTGGATCGAGACGGGCGTTTCGGTATATCGCACTCAAGGTTTATGAATACTATGGTTTCAGCCAAGTTGGTTCGTACACGAAACCAACCGGGCCCTCGGAGCGGAAATGCTTATAACTTAAGCTATGGACGTCTGATTGACGTGTCGTCGACTTTGTTGGATTCCTATAAGTGAGAAGTATCTTTTGGCTTACTCCGCATAAGGTTTGGATGCAGGTGGAGTACGGTCGGGTTGGTTTTTCCTTAAAAACCAACCGGGACCCTCGGACAAAAAAGCCAATAACTCTCAGACCGGGCGCCCGATTGACACGCCGTCTGCGACGTTGAGTTCCTGTTGACGATACGGAACTTTTGGATACATCAACTCTGGACTATGTGTCAGTTGATGTATCAGCCTCTCGGCTCGTGGAGCGGACCCTTACGAACGAGCTTGATGTGTGCGGGAACCCTAGAGCTTGCTGCGTTGTGACTATGACGACGACGAAGACTGTACAGAGATCCTCAGTGGATACGACGGTGACGACTACATCACTCAACGATCCTACATGGATCAGTGCTACCGATCCTGTGTGGGTCTGATCCTGTGTGGGTCAGCGGTCAGCAGTTCTGTGTGAGCCTGCGCCTACAGATCTTGTGTGGGTCCGATCCTGTGTGGGTCTTTGCGGGGGTTAGTTACCTATCGATCCTTTGTGGGTCAGATCCTTTGTGGGTCATTGCAGGGGTTAGTACCTATCGATCCTTTGTGGTTCAGATGGATTTGATGAATCAGTGGCAATATCGGATCATCTCTATCATCATACGAAGAAGTATAACTGTGTGAGCTGAATCATGTTTTTCTTCCCTATGTGGATTGTGTTGTGCTATCTTGTGTGGATTTACGTTTTGCTTTCCTGTGTGGACTGGGTTGTACTTGATCTCGGATGTTCGAGTCGAACGATAATTGATGACTTAGGTATATGTATGGGCATATACCTAAGCAGCGTCGGATGTTACTTCGTGATTGCATCTTTCCTTTGTGGATTATCCTTTGTGGATTTTGGGAGACCTTCGGGGGTCTCGGGGTCCCTACTGAGTAGCTTATACTCACCCATGCACGGTCTATGCCCGCACTACGTTGTGTTGGTTGCAGACGACGGACATCGCTGATCATGGTTGAGGCTTGCGGAGTAGCAAGGTACCTAGAGGTGGACCACTGGGAAGGACGTACTCGGAGCGGTTGGCTGGACCCGAGGAGCAGAGGAGGCTAAATGTACCCACCCATCAGGTGGGACTTCTAGTGGACGACTCAACTTTGCGGCTCTACTTTACAGTTGTTGTTTTCCCTTTCCAGATGTACTTTACTTTCATTTTTTATTTGTATACTGGCCCACTTACTTTTTCGCACTTACTTTTGTACTCAGTTTTTACTTAGTGCTTACTTCAACTGCTTTCTTGCTCTGTGGTGTTTGTTTACTTTACAATGGCAATGCCTTCCCTTTTTACCGGGATTTACGCCTTGGTGCTAGTCACCACCCCCTAGCCTATGGAAGGCGGGCTTGGGGTATTTACGGCACGGGCCCCGAGGATGGGTCGTGACGTGGTTTGGAATATAATTAAAATTGGAATCCATGGGTAGTTATGGGAAGTAATTATTGTAGGACACATTTGTTGTTATCGTGAAGGGGTTCACTAAAGGGATGTTATCTTTTACCTAGGACATGTGCCAAAGGGACTTCTCAATAAATGTTGAAATGATTGATTATCCTTGATCAGTTGATTGATTGATTGAAGTACATGTGATCATGGAAAGTTAGTGTGTTATTAAAACATTTTCACTAGGATCGGATCCCCCATAAATGAATTTATGGTGAAAACACTAACATAAATATACTGCTGCAATATTAACTGAATGGGTGGTTGACTATTAGTGGCCCGAGGAATGGGACATGGGAACACAATGGGATGAGATTAATACTGGGGTAGTTTTGGGATCCTATTTGTAGGAACTAATATACTATATTACCTATTACATGGGGTTGGGGTATGTTTTATTTAATGATTACATGAATTTTTTTATTGTGTTCTTTTATTCAATATAACAGGTTAATATACCTGATTTATATTAAATTTTATGTAAAAAATATCTTAATATATATTCCACCCTTTTTTATGAACATATATCTTATCAAAAAGATGAAACTATCATGTCATGCATTGTTTTATTTAAATAGAGTTCATAATTTTTGAATGGTTACAGGTTTATCGATGGAACACATAGTGAGCACCTAATGGGTTATTTATCAAGCCTCCGTACCATTTCAACGGGTGACTATAAATTATCATATTCCAATATCAGGTAATGGGAAATAACCTCTCAGAGGAGGCATGTGTACTGTATTTGTAGAGACCATAAACTTGACATACATGGAAATTATGTTACTTTTTCAAAATACTTAATACATAACAAGAAAAAACACACAAGGAACTTAAGAGTTTAGTGTCTTTGGAAACATGGTAAAATAATCTTCTAATCCCAGTGAAAGATCTTCAACATCTCCCATAAGGATCTTCCCCTTTTTGTTTGCTTACCTAAAACCATTTTTTAAATCCTGTGGAAAAGAAAACATATAAAGGGTGATCTCAAATTATTAGTAAGGGAAATGATGGAAAAAATAAAACAAATCTTATACATTTGAACTTAAAAAAAGGAACATAGTGTTTAAACATCAAAATATTGAGCAATGAAATAAAACATGGAAGTGCGTAAGGAATAGATCATAAAGAAACAATAATCATGATAAAATTACATGGGAATAAAACATTTAATTGTTGAAACCATTAAGAACATGATATGATTTCCATAGTATCCAAGTCATTGCTTCCAAGACCATCTTAGTGGACAAAGTCCCTTTCTGAATCGAGTTCACTCCTCATTCCAGTCCTGTAACACTGAACCATATTAACTTACCATTCCAACCATGTCTATCACATGAGATATAAATCATTAACCAATGCATTGGTGGGAGATATAGGTCCCACCCATCTCATAATGAAATCATTCTTAGTTGTGTCACAAAATAAACATAAATCATTCAACATAACCCTAAAAATAAAATGGGTTTCATAAACATCATCCCATCATAACATAATCCATATAAAAAATGGATATCATTTCATAATAAGAAAATTGAAACCATTTAAATCATAGATAAATTATACTTGAAACATACAGATATCAAATAATTCCATCTTATATGGAAAATGGTTTTGATAAAGCACTTGAAATGAATTCTTGAAGAAAATATCCATTCTTCTTCAAAATCAATTTCATTTAAAAAAATGCAATGTAATGTTAAAAGAAATGGATTTTTTTGAAAATAGTCATTAAATCTTGTATAGTAATCTTCATTAATATAAGGCGTTATGAAATTGTAAAAATCCGTTCATTCCGTAGAAGTAAAAAAAACATTCTCCTCGTACTTTTACCGAAAAATGTAAAAAGTACCTCATATGGTAAAAAAAAGAAGGATTACTTCCATAACACAAAGTAAAAGTAAAATATAGGTAAAAATTCCATTAAAAATACATGGACAAATATTAAACACTTTATGAATAACATTTTTATGGACATGGATGAAAAATATAACCACAGTGAATACTTACGAATAACAATCTCAGATAAGAACGAGATTGGAATAGTTATCCCTTAACTTATGTCCAATTTCTTCCATATGTGTCCGAGACAACTGTATAGTGGGTTTAAACCAATTATTAACTTGTAACAGAACCATAATAATATTTATGATATCATATATGATTCACTTACGACTTTATATTATCCGTTCAATTGTCAATTCCATGTTAAAGCAGCGTTTTGGGTAAAATTGTTTCATTTATCATCCAAGATTTGACTTCTAATTGTTAATATGATTACTAAGATCATTATTACTTAATTACAAAATATAAAACATGATTTATACATAATATATATTCATAATATACATATATATAATAGATCGATAAATGGAACGAAATACACCATTCATGGAGACGGTTGGCTGTACGTACGCATGAACGCTGTTTTTCATTTCCTTATTGAAGTGAATGGAATTAAGTAGATGAAATACATATATATATATACATAAATCCAGTAGAATTATTATATCATATATTTCATGATTACTTATTATATATACCTTATAATCATTCTTTAATTGTTAACATGGAAAATGAATCTCATCGCGTCGTGGAGACGGTAATTTGTACGTATGCACGAGTGATTATATTTTTCCCATATTTATTGAATGGAATTGGAGTGGATGATATAATATCATAGAATAAGTATGATGTTATAATAATCATATATAGTTATTCAATACACCATTATACCCATCGAAGTACGGTGGTGGAGAAAAAACTGATTACACCACGGCGTGGAGACGGTATTCCGTACGTACGCACGCACGGTGATTTCGTTTTCCATAGGATGGATATAAGGTGAAAAAGGGTTGTTTCATATTAATAATAACATATTAGTATATAATTAATACTGATGTTACTACTTTATAATGAAACAACTAAATAAGAGGAAGTAGAAGAAGAAAGAAACTTGAAAGAGTCAGTAGAAGAGATTACCTCTTCCTCGACGCACCTCCTTTAAAATCCATCATAGGGCACTAGAGATGGTCTTTTGAGAATAACAGAACCTCTATGATATAACTAGAGAGGTTGAGAAGAGTAATTTACTAGGTTTGTCCGAGCTTCAAGGCTCAAAAGGGTGTTAATAGAAGAGGGATGGGGTTCCCTTTTTATAAGGGAGGAGAAGGGCACCTTTCGAAAAACTTGAAATATTATTTTATAATGAAGTCATATTCGATTTATAATAGTTCCAAATTAATTTATTTAGAAGCTAAAGTGGGGATGGGTCTAAATCCTCTAATCCAATAGATTTTAGACATGTTTAGGTTACTATTTTAACCTTATCATTTAGATTTAACTCTAAGTTAAATAATTTAACTTTTACCGTGTCTTCTTGTTTTCTTACACTATATGGTTAATAAAATTACTATAAGAAGTCAAAGGAACCCCAAGTGGTTCATTATTAATATATATAAATTTATCTAATTAATTTGGCCTAACCATAGATTTTTAGGAATATAATAACAATTAATAATATAATATTGTTTTTAAAAACTATTTTATGTCAATTTTGACACTATTTGGTAATTCATTTTTTTGAAAATCATAAGAACATGATTAGTTGGAAAAGAATTAATTGAATCAATACTAACATGTCATGTTAACCTATAATATTATAGGAATACATAAAAAGTCTCATATTACATTAATTTGGGTATTTATAACATCAATTATGTTAATATTTCCCTAATAAGGTAATTACTTCATCATTATTGTGTCGTAAATAAAATAAATTATTTAATGTCTAAAAATTATAAATAAAATAACATAATGTTTTAAACCTTTTTATCTTTCTAATTAAAATTTATAGTCAAATTTCTCTTATGTATAAACAAATATTAAAAATGTTTTAGTTGTTAAACTTTGATTTTAACTTTTTTAGCTCTTTTTAAATAAAATAATAATAAATGTCCTAATCTAATATGAGTGGACCTAAATGGTAATATTTTATTCCTAAGGTTGTTTTTGGTCGAATTACACATATCCAATAGAATTAAGACATGTGTTAGGGTAAGAATAATATCATTTTTATCCTTAATTACCCTATTTACTTTTAACCGTGGTAAATAAAAGTAAAAATTTACTATTCAACAAAAATTATTTTTATATTAATGAACCACATTTTTCTCCTTGATATTAACTATGTCTCTCAGATTTTTGAAATTATACTAATAGAAGTGGTAAAATTATGTTTTATGTAAATTTTCAAATTCTCCTAGGATGTCGGTAAAAGACGGTGAAAAGTTCAATAAAAAATATATATATATATATATAATTATTATAAAATGACTCCAATGAATTAAAATGAACTTATATAGGTATTATGTATCAATTTTGACCTAAAATAAATTTAAATAAAATAGATAATTATTTAAATAAAAAGTCTCTTTTTAAATAGTAACATAGTGTTTTCACTATTCATCAAAAAATGAATGTTTTCAGAAAAATACCAAAAATTCACCATATGATAATTTTGATATTATGAATCCAAAAATGAAGTCCATTTTGATATATAAAATTTATAAAACTTCAAAAATTGGGTATTACTATTCATAACAGCTAGTTTATATAATATTTTTAATAACATATCTTTGTTTAGTGAATCTCGGTATTGCGTACTACACACGCTATCGAGGAAGGTCTTGATTGCGTGTAATGCAAGCCATGTGAGGGCTTCATGTATTGAATGCTCTGTTTGGTGTTGCGTATAAAATAATCAAAACTTATTTCATTTATAAATTAAAGTATATCTATACTTAATGTTTCATGGAATAATTTCCACAAAACGAACTTGAAATTTTCTGTAACATGAGCCAAGAATAGTGTTGCGTATACTGCAAGCTAATATGGTGTTGTGTATAGTACAAGGTAAATTTGGTGTAGAATACAACATAAGACATCAATGAAATTAAAAAGAATAATTCTCATAAAATCTAAGGTTGTTACATTCTACCCCCCTTAAAAGGAATTTCGCCCTCGAAATTCGTCGGGGTTATAAATGGTTTACTACATGAAAGTTTCTTTCATAAAAACCACAACAAAAAAGGAATACTAAAACTTAATTTTAAAAAGTGAAGTATGAAACAGAACGGTTACCCAAATTAACTCATCACTAGGTTTCCACATAGGAGAACATAGGTGGGAATATGGATATGGAAGTTAAATCTAACCATCATGTTCTGATGGAGAGTGGTAGAGGAAATTGCTATGAAAAATACAATAATAAAAAAACCATAAATTTGTGATGATCTAAGGTACCATCTGATTCATCAGATATAAGAGCTCTAGGACAAAATTTTTGGTTTTCAAGATCATTTCCCTAATGTTGATGATCTTTTACATGATGAGAAATACTTACTTGATTTCAGTGTAATATCATCATTGGTCATTCCATGAACAATTTCCTCTTTATCTCTATTTAATGAAATGAAGTTGAATTTGTCATTCATGAAGTGTTAGTAGATCAAGCGATATAACGATAAGTCATCCCATATGTTTCTACCAAAAAAATGTTAGCATAAGTTATTAAAAATACATAAGTCCATCTATGGTGAGATAAATCGTATATGATTCCAACAATGGACTTATACTTCATCTATCATACTGCATAATAAAATAAAACTAGTTTCTACTAACCAGGGACTTCATGTAGGCCAGTGGTAGGCGATAAAGGCCTATCGCACATCAGTTGTGGGTTCGATTCCCGCAACCTTGTCCGACGTGACGGGTTTCTCCCGTCCTACAGGTTGTCCTTTTTCTAATATTATACTATCTTGACATTTCATAAATAAATAAAAATTATAGCCTTAAGAAATACTATATGATGTCCATTCCAACCTTTAAGCTTCTTAAAAATAGTTCTGTTTGATTAATAGAAATTTTATCTACCGAGCATTTGAATTCATTCCTTTATCCCTCATATATCATAAGATATATCTTGTTGATCACATTCCAAACATGTGAATACCTTAATAATGTATTCTCTTGAAAAGTGAATACCCATTTAACCTTAGTAAAAACATGAATATTGTCAAAAGTTAACTCTTTCTACTTACCAAAAATCCCCAAAATTCTATATACTCAAACCATGATATCACTTAGTCCTTATATCAATAATGATCTCTTGATTACTATCAAAAATATTATTTTCTACTTATCCATTCATTATGCACATGTCATCTTCTTTCCAAAAATATCTGAATAACCATTCATGGTTACCAGTACCATTCAACATATAAATTCAAATACTTTAGGAAAAAGAATAGTTTAACAATCCTTATATGATTCTTTATTCCATAGTATGACACATTATTCTTGATAAACATACAATCATTCCACTAACGTATTAAACCACTGAGTGAGCTTCATCATTTTTTTCATCTCATATATCATTTGTAGTCTCTTCATCATCATCCACATAAATACTACCCATATGACCATGTATATTCTCTTCCTGATATTTTCTCTTAAGGCATTGGTTTGCATAATTCCCATACATTCCACATTTAAAAAATTTAACCATTGTTGATGTCTTAGAAATACCATTATCCTTGTCCATTGTGATAGCTGAATATTTTCCTTTACAATTACTGGCTTTGTGTCCTTCTTTTCCACACACAAAGCATCTTCCAGTTCCTTTGAAACATTCTCCCTGATTCCTCTTCCGACATGATTTACATGATGGGAATTGAACTTTCTTTCTTCTATGGTCATCATGAAACTCAATCTTTCTCTTATTATCTGAGTTGGGAAACTTTCCAAAGTTGTTATTATTGATCATATTTTGAGATTGCGGATTAGGCATAATAACGATATGTGGACCTCCAAATCCAATTTCATTTGGTTGATCATGAATAATATCATTCCATTGACCATTATATCCTCTATTATCTTGAATCTTCCTATTTACAGCCATTTTCAAAAACTCAAAAAATTGCGTGAGAGGCGAAATTCATACTAGGAAAACAACATAATAATGGGGGAGTAACTTCAATATCTAACTTCTTATGTTTAATTCTAAGATCTTTACTGTAATTCTAGGATTATAACCTATAATTTTACTTATCCTTAGGGTCATCCCTAGACATACCTTATAAATTTCTCTACGGATCTCACTAATGTTTTTCAGATCCTAGTTTCCAAAGGTTAACTAATCCTTTCCTCTGATACCAACTGTAGAGACCCTAAACATGACATACATGGACATTACATTACTTTTGCGGAATACTTAGTACATAACAAGAACAAACACATAAAGACTGTAATAGTTTAGTTTCTTTGGAAACTCAGAAAATTAATCTTCTAATCATAGTGAAATATCTTCAACATCTCCCATAAAGATCTGCCCTTTTTGTTTTCTTAATTAAAACCTTTATTTACATCCTTGGGAGAAGAAAACATATAAAGGGTGAGAAAAAATGATCAATTAGGGAAATCATGGAAAAAATAAATCAAATCATATATATTTTAACTACAAAAAGAACATAATGTTTAAACATCAAAATCTTGATCAATGACATAAAACAAGGAAGTACGTAAGGCATAGATCATAATGAAACATTAATCATGATAAAATTACAGGGGAATAAAACATGTAATTATGGAAACCATTGAGCACATGATATGATTTCCATAGTATCGACGACATTGCTACCAATACTATCTTAGTGGACAAAGTCTTTTTCTGAATCAAGTTCACTCCTCGTTCCAGTCCTGTAACCTGGAACCTGATTAACATACCATTCCAGCCATGTCTGTCTCATGAGAGATAAATATTTACCCAATTCATTGGAGGGAGATATAGGTCCCACCCATCTCATAATTAAATCATTCTTACTTGTTCCACAAAATAAACATAAATCATTCATCATAACCCAAAAAATATAATGGGTTTCATAAACATCATCCCATCATAACATAATCCATATAAAAAATGGATATCATTTCATCATAATAAATTTGAAACAATTTAAATCATAGAGACATTTACTTGAAACATACAGATATCAAATAATTCCATCTTATATGGAAAATGGTTTTGATAAAACACTTGAAATGAATTCCTGAGGAAAATATCATTTCTTCTTCAAAATCAATTTCTTTTTACAAAATGCCATCCAATTTTAAAAGAAATGGATTTTGTTGAAAATTGTCATTAAATCTTGTAGAGTAAGGTTCATGAATATAAGGCGTTCTAAAACCATAAAAATATGTTCATGCCGTACAAGTAAAAAATCATTCTCCTCGTACTTTTACTGAAAAAGTAAAAAAGTACCACGTATGGTAAATAAAAGAATGATTCCTCCCATAACACAAAGTAAAAGTCAAAGAGGGATAAAAATTCCATTAAACATACATGGAAGAATATTAAACACTTTATGAAAACCTTTTTATGGACATGGATGGAAAATATAACCCCAGTAAATACTTACGAATAACAATCTCAGATAAGAACGAGATAGGAATAGTTATCCCTTACCTTATGTCCAATTTCTTCCGTATGTGTCTGAGACTCCTGTATAGTGGGGTTAAACATATTATTAACTTGTAAAATAACCATAATAATATTTATGATATCATGTCTGATTCACTTACGACATTATATTATCCATTCATTTTTCAATTCCATGTAAAAGTAGCGTTTTGGGTAAAATCGTTTCATTTATCGTTTGTGTTTTTACTTGTAATTATTAATATGATTACTTAGATCATGATTACATAATTACAGAATAGAAAAAATGATATATATATATATATATATATATATATATAATATATTCATAATATACATATATATAATAGATCGATAAATAGAAGGAAATGCATCGTTCATGGAGACGGTAGGTCGTACATACGCATGAACACTGTTTTTCGTTTCCTTATTGAATTGAATGGGATTAAGTAGATGATATATATATATATATATTTAAATACAGTAGAATTATTAGGTCATATATTTCATGATTACTTATTATATATACTTTTATATCATTCTTAAATTGTTATCACGGAAAATGAATCTCACCGCATCGTGGAGACGGCAATCCGTACGTACGCACGAGCGATGATATCATTCCCATATTTATTGAATGGATTGGAGTGGATGATATAATTTCAAAGAATCAATATGATGTTATAATAATCATATATGGTTATTCTTTAAACCATTATACACATCCAAGTAAGGTGGTGGTGGAAAAACTGATTACACCACGACGTGGAGACGGTATTCAGTACGTACGCACGCGTGATGATTTCCTTTTCCGTAGGATGGATTGAAAGTGAAATAGGGTGGTTTAATATTTATAATAACATATCAGTATATAATTAATACTTATTATACTACTTTATAATGAAACAAATAATGAAGAGGAAGTAAAAGAAGAAAGAAACTTGAAAGAGTCGGTAGAAGAGATTACCTCTTCCTCGACACACCTCCTTTAAACTCATTCTTAAGGAATTATAGTTTTCTTTTTAAAAGTCCAGAACATCTATGATATAACTAGAGATGTTTAGAAGAGTAATTATCATGGTTTGGAGGATCCTAAAGGCTCAAAAGGGTGTGAATAGAAGAGGGAAGGGGTTCCATTTTTATAAGGGAGGAGAGGGGCACCTTTGGAAAAACATAAATATTATTTGATAATAAAGTAATATTCGATTTATAATAGTTACAAATTGATTTATTTATAATTTAAAAAGTTTATGGGTAGAAATACTCTCAACCAATAGGTTTTAGAAAAGTTTAGGTTACTATTTTAACCTTATCATTTAGATTTAACTCTAAGTTAAATAATTTAACTTTTACAGTGTCTTCTTGTTTTCTGACACTATATGGTTAATAAACATACTATAACAAGTAAAACGAACACCAAGTGGTTAATTATTAATATATATAACATTATCTAAGTCATTTTGACGAACCTTAGATTTTTAAGTATATAATAACAATTAATAATATAATATTGGTTTTAAAAACTATTTAATGTCAATTTTGACACTATTTGGTAATTGATTTTTTTGAAAATCATAAAAACATTAGTAATTCAAAAAACATTAATTGAATAAATAATATCATGTCATGTTAACCTATAAAATTAGTTTAATTCAGTAAAAATCTCATATTATATTTATATTGGTATTTATAACATCAATTATGTTAATATTTCATTAGTAATGTAATTACTGCATCATCATTGTGTCATAAATAAACTAAATTATTTAATATCTAAAAATTCTAAATAAAACACCATTATGTAGGAAATATTTTTATCTTTCTAATGAATATTTATAGTCTAATTTATATTAGGTATAATCTAATATTAAAAATGTTTTAGTTATTCAACTTTGATTTTAACTATTTTAACTCTTTTTTAAATAAAATAATAATAAATTCCCTAATCTAATCCAAGTGGACCTAAAGGGTTATATTTTAATCCAAAGGTTGCTTTTGGAAGAATTACACTTAACCAATAGAATTAGGACATGTGTTATGGTAATAATAATATCATTTTCTCCCTTAATTACCCTAATTACTTTTAACCGTGGTAAATAAAAGTAAAAAGTTACTATTGACCAAAAATTATTTTTATCTTATTGAAACACATTTTACTCCTTGATATTAACTGTGTCTCTCATATTTTTGAAATTACACTCACAAAAGCAGTAAAATTATGTTTTATATAAATTTTTAAATTCTCCTAGGAGATAGGTAAAAGACGGTGAAAAGTTCAATAAAATCTTTATATATCTAAAATTATTATAAAATGACTCCAATGAATTACATTGAACTAATATAGGTATTATGTATCAATTTTTACCTAAAATAAATTTCAATAAAATAAATAATTATTTAAATAAAAAAGTCGGTTTTTAAATAGTAACATGGTGTTTTCACTATTCATCAAAAATTGAAAGTTTTCAGGAAAATATCAAAAATTCACCCGAGGCTATTTTTGATATTCCGAATCCAAAAATGAAACCCATTTGGAAAGATAAAATTTATAAAATTTCAAAAAGTGGGTACTACTATTCATAACGGCTAGTTTATATAATATTTTAATAACATATCGTTTTTAGTGAAACTCGGTATTCCGTACTACAAATGCTATTGAGGAAGGTCTTGATTGCGTGTAATGCAAGCCAAGTCAGGGCTGCATATAGTGAAAGCTCCATTTGGTGTTGCGTATAACATAATCAAAACTTATATCATTTATACATTCAACAAAATCTATACTTAATGTTGTGTAGAATAATTTCCACAAAACAAACTTGAAATTGTATGTAACACGAGCCAAGAATAGTGTTGTGTATTATGCAAGATAATACGGTGTTGCGTATTCAACAGGCTAAATTTGGTGTAGCGTACAAGACAAGACATCAATGAAATTAAAAATAATAAATCTCATAAAATCTCGGGTTGTTACATTATTCTTGGGACCTGGAGTGATATATGTGTTTGATAGTGATGTGATCAACTAGTTACATGTTTTTTCTCAAGTATGGTATGGATGATGTTATGTCATTTAATGGTTTATCACTTTGGTGTTATTTTACAACTTAATCACATGTAATTTGTCCTTGAGAAGTAATTTCATAATGACCAATAATGTATATCTTCTTCTGTTATGTGGACAAATCATTCCATTTATTTCCCATGTATGATGTATGATTCTATTTTTCAACCCATGAGGATTGGGAAAACTCTGTTGGCTATGTTAGAGTCTGCTTGAGTATTATCATACCTAGGTATCATGACTATTTTGTGACAAAATTGTTCCAATTCTATGTTTGGTTATACATATTTCCCTGAGGTTAGTTTGCATATTGGGATGTCCATGTATACTAGATTGTGAATTACTGGGACATAAGTGGAAGTTACAAGTGGGTTCATGGACAATTGTAATCGTAATGAGCCTTATGTATTAAAACAACAATAATTTAGAGTTTTTTTTTTCAAAAAAACATCCTTATTTTTTAGATTTAGTTTCATTTTTTGGAAACAATGATAATTTAGTCAAATTTAGTGAAAAATGATGTTTGATGTAAATATATTTATATATATCGCTTCCCCATTTCCCTATAAAAATATATTAAGATATATATATATATATATATTAATATATATAAACCCAATCACTTATATATTCATTATATATATACAGACACACAAACATATATAAATATATAAATACATATATTTATATTCACATATATTATAATATAAAAATAAATATATGTTAAATTTAGTCTGAATTTTTAGAAAATGTGGATATATTAATTTGATTTTTACCAGTGTTTTAAAATGTGACTAATTATCTATCAAATTATATATATATATATATATATATTTACACCCACAAACTCATTTATAGACAATCATATATATATATATGCATATATATATATATATATAAATACTGATAAAAACAGATGATATATAGAAAATATAATGATATAATTTATATAAAATTTAATCATACATATAATATCATCATATATGTTAACAAAAAATATAAACATAAAATATATAATATAAAATACACAATATAAATGCATATATGTATATTAATATATGAAATTATAGATACATAAAATATTAATTCATTAAATATTGACATTTATATAAACATTTATATTTATATATATAAACAAAAGAACATATATATAATAATATTGATATATATATATATATATAAACACACACACAAACAGGTGTATATATATATATACAGACATAAATTAATATATGACAACACATATCTATTTTATAATTAGCCACGTTTTTATGAAACCATGATTATTTTAGTGAAATATTTTCCAATGTTTCAAAACGTGGCTATATATATATAATTATAATTATAATAATATATATGTATATGTACACATATATATTTATACATGCATACATATATATATATAAATATTCAAAACATATATGCATACATATTTATAGTAAATACTTTAAAAATATAGACATATAAACATAGATATATATAGTATAAGCACACACACACACAGAGGCATATATATATATATATATATATATATATAATAACATATAAACATTTATGTATAATATAAACATACATAAATACATAATATATTATAAACTTCTCTATACAATATAATATAAAATAATAATATATATTTGTATATATTAATAGATTTATATTAATATATATATATATATTGATATTTAAAAAAAATGCAAGATACTTAAATATATAAAAGGAAAACATATATATATATATATATTAATATATATAAACACTGCCACATATATAAAAAACATATATAAAAATTAATGAATATATATAAATATTTACCCACACACAGAAGAATGTAAATATATAAATATATAAGTATAAAAATAGATGTAAATATTAATATATTAACACAATAATATATTAATATATAAAAACATATATATATTTTAAAATCTTCAATGTTCTTATGAATAATTCAACTATTTTAGTAACATTTTTACCTGCTTTTTAAAACATCGATAATTATATATAGACACACACACACATACCCACACATATCTGTAAACATATCTATTAACACGAATATATATAAACACACACACACACACACACATATATAATGATATATATAAAAAATAAAAATATTTATAAATACAAAATAAAAACAAATATATACAACATAAAGAATAAAAATAATTAAATATATAAATATAAAATACATTGTTATATATATATTCAAGTATAAAATTATATATAAACATAAAATATCAAATATAAAAATTCAAATATATATAATATGATATATATATAATATAATAATTTGTTAAATACTGAAATAAATAAATATATATATACATACATATGTAACATAATGAAAATTTATACTAATAATTGGAATTGGTGAGTTGGTTTAGTTTATAGGTATAACAAGGTTGGTTTGTAGTTTGATTTGTTAAAGAGGAAAATTTTATTCTTCCCTCGTGTGTGTGTGAGGTGGTGTTGTCACAGAGCATATAGTGTGGGTTTGTGCATCATGGATCAAGGTAGGAGAATGGGGATGAGATCCCCCCTTGGAACATTGGACTTGAGCTTAGTAGTAGAGTGTGTACATTGGGAAGGTATGAGTGTGTTGTTTGGATCATGGGAGAATGTGTGGGTTGTCACGACCCGTCCTCGGGGCCCATGTTGTAATTACCCCAAGCCCGCCTTCCATAGGCCAGGGGCTGGCGACTAGCACCAAGGCGTAAATCCCGGTAAAAAGAGAAGGCATTGCCTTTGTAAAGTAAACAAGCACCACATAGTAAGCAAGCAGAAAGTAAACACTAAGTGAAAACAGAATACAACTGAAAGTGTGGAAAAGTAAATGGGCCAGTATACAAACCCAAACTGAAAGTAAAGTACAACTCGAAAGGGAAAACAACAACTGTAAAGTAATAGCCGCTACACCGAGCTGTCCACTGGAAATCCCACCTGAAGGGTGGGTACAGATAGCTCCACTGCTCCTCGGGTCCCGCCGTCCGCTCCGAGCACGTCTCGCCCAGTGGTCCACCCCCTGGTACCGTCCTGCTCAGCAAGCCTCAACTACGATCAACGCTGTCCGTCGTCTGCAAACAACACAACGTAGTGCGGGCATAGCGCGTGCAGGGGTGAGTATAAGCTACTCAGTAGGGACCCCGAGACCCCTGAAGGTCTCCCAAAATCCACAAAGGATAAACCACAAAGAAAGATACAATCACGAAGTAACAACCGACACTGCTTAGGTATATGCCCATACATATAACTAAGTCATCAATTCCAATACGCTCCAACCTCCGAGCCCAAGTACAACTCAGTCCACACCGGAAAGTATACGTATTCCACATAGGAAAGAAAAACGAAATCCACACAGGATAGCACAACACAATCCACACAGGAAAGAAACAGGATTCAGCTCACCCAGGTATACTTCTTCGAAGACGATAAAGATGATCTCTGATCCATCTAAGTCGTCGGACCCACGAAGGATCGATAGGTAACTAACCCCGGCAAAGACCCACACAGGATCGGGCCCACACAGGACCCGTAGGCGCTGGTTCACACATGACCGCTGAGCGCTGACCCACGCAGGATCAGACCCACACAGGATCAGGCCCACACAGGACCGGTAGCACTGATCCACGTAGGATCGCTGATTTCTGTAGTCGTCGTCGAATCCACCAAGGATCTCTGTACTGTCGTCGTCGTAGTCACAGTAGTAGTAGCAGTAGTAGTAGCAGTCACAGTCACAGCCAGCACTAGGGTTCCTGCACACAGCAAGCTCGTTCGGGAGGGTCCGGTCCGAGAGCCGAGAGGCTGATACATCAACTGACACATAGTCCAGAGTTGATGTATCCAAAAGATCCGTATCGTCAACAGGAACTCAACGCAACAGACTGTGCGTCAATCGGACGCCCGGTCTGAGAGTTATTGGCTTTTTCGTCCTAGGGGCCCGGTTGGTTTTTAAGGAAAAACCAACCCGATCGTACTCCAACTGCGTCCAAACCTCGGGCGGAGTATGCCAAAAGATCCGTCTCACTAAGAGGAACACAACAAAGCTGACGGCACGTCAATCGGACGTCCGTAGCTCAATATAAGAGTGTTTCCGCTCCGAGGGCCTGGTTGGTTTCGTGGACGAACCAACCCGGACGAACTCAAAGTATTCCAAAACATTGATTGTGATATACCGAATGGACCGCCTCGATCCAAGGATCGCATCGCCGCTGACGGTTCATCGATCAGAGGTCCATAGCTCATGTTATGAGCAAAAGACCGAAGTCGATACGAAAACGGGGGGTCAGGGTCCGGGCCGACCCGGCCCGACCCCCCATGGGTCGGCCCAAACCGGGTCAACCCGAACCGGGTCTACCCGACCCGGGTCCGACCCGGCCCGGCCGGCGGCGCGGCCCGGCACGGCGACGCGGTCCGGCGCGGCGGCGCGCCCGGGTCACCGCTCGGGTGCCACGCGCGGGGGGCAAGGCCTCCGCTTTTCTTCAGCTGGCGACGCGGCTGGATGTCGCGCCTTGGAGGAAAACGCCCCCCCCCCCCCCCCCCACGTGGGGGCCTGCTTTTGAGAAAACGGGGGGGGGGGGGGGGCGCCTGACCCCCCTTTGTGAAACCGGCCCCACTTCATTATGGGGGCCGTTTGTTGGCAGGCCGTGGGATTAATTTCCCCCGGTTTGCCTCCCTTCCGGCCGGCCCGACCTGGCCGGCCGGTTCTTCCTCAACGGGACCGGAAAGAGCCGGTCCCCCTTCCGGCTTCCGACACCGGCGGCCCGGCTGGCCGCCAGTCTTCTCCTCCCGCCGCGGCCCGGAACCGGCCGCGGCCTTCGTTGTCCGGCGCGGTGCGACGACACCGCGCCCCTCCGCCTCGGCCCCGCTCCGGCCGCGGCCCCTTCGGTTTCCTCTGACACGGCGTGACAGCGTCGCGTTCATGATAAATCATTCCACGGCGTGGCGCGACGGCGCCGCACAATAATTGTCGAATGATTCCCGCGTGGTGCGACGACACCACGCCATCTCGTTTCATCCGCAAGAAAATAATATTCCAGAATGAAGGAGGGGGGTTCGGCCGTGTTTGTGCGGTCCGGTCCCCCTCTCGTTAGATGATAGAACATATTCATTTATCCTCAATATTTTCATGCTAGAACCAAGAACGAGAATAAATAAAATAATCATCAACAAACCCCTACCTCGGTTTCAAGAACGATGTTCGTCAACGACCCGCGGAAGACAAGCGTCGTGGAAGACGGTTCCTGAGAACGTGGCGTTCTTCGTCGAAGTCTGAAGAAGAAGGAGATAATTCTTCAAAACCTATCAAGATGGCTAAGGAGACCAACCCAAATAAAATAAGCTAAGGCTTATTTTATTCACACAATTATCAATTTGAATTTCAATGGTTTTAAATTCAAACAACTCAACTCCATTAATTAACCAAGTTGTCATGTTCATTATAAGAGGATTTTAAGGGAGTTTAAAAAAAGAAGGTGAAGAGTTATGCTTTGTGTGGGCCCCACCACACTTAATCCTCCCAATGGAGGTTAAGTGGATGTGGGTCCCACCTCTAACTTCCTTTGGGAGAAAATAACCAACATGTTAAAATAATAAGTGTTTCCACATTTTTATTTAACTTCTTATAATTTCTCCCAAAACTAACTTTCATCCCGCATAAAACGCAACCTCGGAGAAGGTCTCCTTAAGTGAAAATCAGCGCTGCGAGTTCATCGGTGTCCTCAGATTTCAATTCTGAGCACCGGATCAAAAGTTAGAAATTCCCGCTCATTCGTTCACTGAACGTACCCGAGCCAAACTTCGGAAATATATTCCGGGCACACCGGGCCTCAGAATCAGGTGCCGTCAGAAACCGCGTTCTTGTAAAATTCCAAAGAAAATTATGAAAAAATTTCCCTTGAATTTTATAGGTCTTTACATTACTTCCAGCATAGGGATTTACGTCCCCGTAAAGATACATCAAAACTAGGGAATGAAAAGAGGGTACTTAGCACGCATCTGAGCCTCCCGCTCCCAACTGCTCTCCTTGAGATTACTGTGCTTCCATCTGATGCGTACAAGAGGAATCGATCACCCATGTAGGACTCGCTCCTATCGATCCTCTATCTCCACCGGGACCTCCGTTAAAGTCGCCCCATCGTCAACGTCAAGCTCCCCATGGTCAATGATGTGCATCGGGTCGTGCACGTATCTCCTCAGCAGAGACACGTGGAAGACGTCGTGCACCCGGTGCAACTGAGGTGGTAGAGCCAGGCGATAAGCCACCTCGCCAATCATGCTGAGGACCTGGAAGGGTCCGATGAAGCGTGGAGATAACTTGCGGCCTCATCCAAATCTCCGTATACCACGTCGAGGTGAGACCCGCAAGAAGACGTGGTCGCCATCCTCAAACTCTAGTGGCCTCCGCCTCCTGTCAGCGTATGACTTCTGCCGGCTCTGAGTTGTCCTCATCCGCTCCTGGATGACCTGGACCTTCTCTGTCATGGCCTGGACCATCTCTGGTCCCACAAGTGCTGACTCCCCAGGGTCTGTCTAGCACAAAGGAGATCTACAAGGTCGGCTATAGAACGCCTCGTACGGTGCCATCCCGATGGTGGAGTGGTAGCTGTTGTTGTACGCAAACTCCACCAAGGGTATGTGGTCCTCCTAGCTACGACCAAAGTCGAGGACACATGGGAGGAGCATGTCCTCGAGAGTCTGAATGGTCCTCTCCGTCTGACCATCCGTCTGAGGGTGAAAGGCTGTGCTCAAACGTAGCTGCGTCCCGAATGCCTCCTGTAATCCCTTCCAAAGCCGGGAAGTAAAGCGATCATCTCGATCGAAGATGATAGATGATGTCACACCACGGAGCCACACAATCTCCTGAACGTAGAGACGTCCCAAGCTCTCCACTGAGCCCTGCTCTCTGATAGGTAAGAAGTGAGCCGACTTGGTGAGTCGGTCAACAATCAGCCAGATGGAGTCTTGACCTCTGGATGTGCGTGGAATTCCAGTCATGAAGTCCATAGATATGCCATCCCACTTCCAGTCTAGAACCTCCAAGGGCTGTACCAAGCCTGCTGGTACCGGATGCTCTGCCTTCACCTGCTGGCAGGTGAGGCATCGAGAAACGAACTCTGCCACAGCCTTCTTCATGCCCAGCCACCAGTGCTATCGTCTGAGATCCTGGTACATCTTCGCCACCCCTGGATGTACTGCTAAAGGAGAAGTGTGAAACTCTCTCAGCACCTCCTCTCGCAAAGCGACTGGTACCATGGTACATCCTCTGAAAAGGATGTCGTGCTCTGCTCTAAGGGAGAAACCATCAGGTGCCTATCCCGAGGATATCTGTGCACGCCGTGTCTCACAGTCAGCGTCCTCATGCTCTGCCTCTCTGACCCACTGTAGTAGTGGAGGGGTGACTGTGAGAGACTAAAGTAAGGATGCTCCATCTCTATCCATGAAGGATATCTTCAAAGAGGCTAGTTTCTTCGTCGCCTCCTCAAGTAGCTGAATGCCCGTCCTCCTGCTGAGGGCATCAGCTACTACGTTCCCCTTCCCAAGAGTATAGACTATCTCAAAGTCATAGTCCTGGAGGAACTCGAGCCATCGACGCTGTCTCAAGTTCAGGTCCTTCTGCGAGAAGATACACCTGAGACTCTGATGATCAGAAAAGACTGTAAAACGCTCTCCCATCAGGTAATGTCGCCATGTCTTCAGAGCGAAGACCACTGCTGCTAACTCCAGGTCATGGGTAGCGTAGTTCTGCTCATGCGGCCTCAACTGACGTGATCCATAGGCGATCACTGCACGCTCCTACATCAGAACACATCCGAGTCTGGTCCTTGATGCATCGCAGTAGACTACGTACCCTACTCCCTCCTCAGGCAACCTCAAGATAGGTGCGCTGGTCAATCTCTGTCTCAGCTCTTGGAAGCTCTGCTGACATCTGTCTGACCACACGAAGGGTTTCCCCTTCTTCGTCAAAGCTGTGAGTGGTGCCACAACTCTAGAGAAGTCTGTCACGAATCTCCGATAGTATCCAGCTAGTCCCATGAAACTCCGAACCTCAGTCATGCTCCTGGGTGGTTCCCATGCTAACACAGCCTCGATCTTCACAGGATCCACTGCAACTCCTGCCTCAGAGATAACGTGTCCCAATAAGTGGATCTCACATATCCAGAACTAGCACTTCGAGAGCTTACCATATTTCTGGTGCTCTCAGAGTGTGTCTAGTACTACTCACAAGTGATAGGCGTGCTCCTCCTCAGTCGTAGTGTAAATCAGAATGTCGTCGATAAATTCCACGACAAATCGATCGAGGTATGGCTGAAAGATCCTGTTCATGAGGGCCATGAACACTTCTGGAGCATTGGTTACGCCAAAAGGCCTATCCAAGAACTCATAGTGACCATACCGACATCTGAAGGGCGTCTTCTGCACGTCCTCGTCTCTGACTCTGAGCTGATGATATCCTGACCTGAGGTCTATATTCGAGAACCACTGTGCTCCCTTGAGCTGATCAAAGAGGTCATCACTCCTCGGCAGCGAATACTTGTTCCTCACTGTCACCTGGTTTAGGCGATGATAGTCAACACAAAGTCGCAAGCTCCCGTCCGCCTTCTTGGCGAACAATATCGAGGAAGCCCAGGGTGAAACACTGGGTCGGATGAACCCCTTGCCCTGCAAGTCCTCCAACAGTACCCGTAGCTCTCGAAGCTCGGCAGGGGCCATCCGATATGATGGAGTGGATATCGGGGCTGTCCCGGGGTACAGGTCAATATAAAAGTCTACCTATCTGTGAGGAGGTATCCCTGGAACGTCATCGGGAAAAAAGTCTGCAAACTGATCCACCACTGCAGGAAAACCAGGACTCTGCAAGTCAACTGCTCCAAGGATGAGGCTAGCTAACTGATGAGTGATGAGCTGTCCTCTCCTCCGCGGAAGTCCATCCTATTCTGCAAAGGCTCCCTTCTCGCCGGTGAAGGTGAACCTGCTCCCGTCGGTGCATACACATCGCACCTTGCGCCTAAAACAGTCAATCTATGCATGTACCATAGATAGCCAATCCATGCCCAAGATGACGTCGTAAGGCCTCGACGCTGCTACAAGAAGATCCCAGCCGAAGCTCTCGCCCCCTAGAGTAAGCTCACACTGCCGGCACCAGTGTGTAATCGTCAAGTCTTCTCCCGTAGGAGTCTCTAGTCGTAAGGATCGAGCCAACGGCTCTGTCGGAATCTCCGAGCTCCGAAAAAGGGCAGCGGCTATGAAAGAGTGACTCGCTCCTATGTCTATAAGTACTACAGCAAGGGTGGAATAGACACAGATAGTACCTAGAATCATCTTGGCTGCACCGTGGTCGTAGGCCTCTGCTGCCTGGAGCTGTGCCTGTCTCTGCCCGCCTGCTCCCTGTGGTCGGGGTGGACCTCCTGGTGGTGGTGGTGGCAGAGCCTCAAAGCGTCGCCCACCACCTGCTGCTCGTCCAGCTCCTCTGCCTCGTCTGCCTCCTCCCTGCGGAACGCCACAGTTGACCCTCTGCCTTTGCGTCGGTGGTCCCTCATCTGTCAGCTGATCCTCGGCACGGCGGGTCGGGCAGTCACGAGCCATGTGGCCCTACCCGCCGCACGAGTAGCACTGCCTGCCTCTCGAAAGACTGGCTCCTCGCTGTGTGCCCCGCACTGCTGAGCCAGTGTCCTGAGGTCATCTGCCTGAGGGTCTGGTCTGCCTGGACCCCTGAGTCATCCGTCGACTGCCTGCTGCAGATGACTCTGCCACATGCCACCCTGCGGTGGGTCTCTGCGCTGGTGTAGACTCAGAAAGGAAGCTCTCGATCAAAAGGGCCCGCTCCAGTACCCCTATCTGAGTCGGTATGCTGAGGGAGATCAGCGATGCCCTGATCTTGTGTCTCAAACCCTGCTCGAAGGTTCGGCCCCGGAAGAATGGGTCCCGTACCATGTCGGTCGAATAGCGTGAGAGATCAGTAAATCTCACCGAGTACTGAGCAACCATCATGCTGCCCTGCCGCAGCTGAAGAAGCTCCTGGATACGCACCGCACGAAGGGTGGTTGGGACGAACTCCGAGCGGAAGAGGCTCTCAAAGTCTGTCCAAAGTAGAGATGCCTCATCGTGCACTTGGAGCATCAAGCTCCACCATCGTCCTGCTGCTGCGTGCAGTAGGCTTGCAGCGAGGATCAGCATGAGGTCTGCAGGTGTCCTCACTAGCCTAAAAACTCGTACCACTGCCTTCAGCCAGTCCTCTGCTGCCTGGGGGTCCGTCTCCCCACGGAACCTAGGCGGTCGCTGGCGCTGAAACTCGTGCAGAGCTCCAAGGAGACGTGCATCGTCAGCGGCTGGTGCTGGAAGCATAGGTGGCTCGGCGGGTAGAGCTATCGCCGGTGCCACTGCTGTCAAAGGACCCTGCACCGAGGCGTCATCGCTCGGTGGGCTTTCGTCACGCTCGACTCTCGGAACCCTAGCTGGCTGCCGTCGTGGGGCCATCCTGAAAGGAAACAGGTGCGCCACGGTCAGAACAGTATACCTGGTGAGCTGATATAAAGTAATCACAAAGAAAACATTGAAACACACACGCAATCAATGTTTTCATGTATTAAGTCGAAAATCAGTAGTCAGGGTACTAGTGTACGGATACGTCGGCCGCCGCACCAACACTGGACTCCCTGGACTGATAACCACACTCAATACGCTAAACATTATTGCTTCACATAGAAAAGATCAGAGTTCGCGGTAGAACCGAACTCCTCTGATACCAATTTGTCACGACCCGTCCTCGGGGCCCGTGCCGTGACTACCCCAAGCCCGCCTTCCATAGGCTAGGGGCTGGCAACTAGCACCAAGGTGTAAATCCCGGTAAAAAGGGAAGGCATTTCCTTTGTAAAGTAAACAAGCACCACAAAGTAAGCAAGCGGAAAGTAAACACTAAGTGAAAACAGAGTACAACTGAAAGTGCAGAAAAGTAAATGGGCCAGTATACAAACCCAAACTGAAAGTAAAGTACAACTCGAAAGGGAAAACAACAACTGTAAAGTAAAAGCCGCTACACCGAGCTGTCCACTGGAAATCCCACCTGAAGGGTGGGTACAGATAGCTCCACTGCTCCTCGGGTCCCGCCGTCCGCTCCGAGCACGTCTCACCCAGTGGTCCACCTCCTGGTACCGTCCTGCTCAGCAAGCCTCAACTACGATCAACGTTGTCCGTCGTCTTCAACCAACGCAACGTAGTGCGGGCATAGCCCGTGCATGGGTGAGTATAAGCTACTTACTAGGGACCCCGAGACCCCTGAAGGTCTCCCAAAATCCACAAAGGATAAACCACAAAGAAAGATACAATCACGAAGTAACAACCGACACTGCTTAGGTATATGCCCATACATATACCTAAGTCATAAATTCCAATACGCTCCAACCTCCGAGCCCAAGTACAACTCAGTCCACACAGGAAAGTATACATATTCCACACAGGAATGAAAAACGAAATCCACACAGGATAGCACAGCACAATCCACATAGGAAACCAACAGGATTCAGCTCACACAGGTATACTTCTTCGAAAGACGATAAAGATGATCTCTGATCCATCTAAGCCGTCGGACCCACGAAGGATCGGTAGGTAACTAACCCCCACAAGAGACCCACACAGGATCGGGCCCACACAGAACCTGTAGGCGTTGGTTCACACAGGACCGCTGAGCACAGACCCACACAGGATCAGACCCACACAGGATCGGGCCCACACAGGACCTGTAGCACTGATCCACGTAGGATCGCTGAGTGCTGTAGTCGTCATCGAATCCACCAAGGATCTCTGTACTGTCGTCGTCGTAGTCACAGTAGTAGTAGCAGTAGCAGTAGCAGTCACAGTCGCAGCCAGCACTAGGGTTCCCGCACACAGCAAACTCGTTCGGGAGGGTCCGCTCCACGAGCTGAGAGGCTGATACATCAACTGTCACAAAGTCCAGAGTTGATGTATCCAAAAGTTCCATATCATCAACAAGAACTCAACGCAACAGACGGCGCGTCAATCGGAAGCCCGGTCTGAGAGTTATTGGCTTATTCGTCACAGGGGCCCGGTTGGTTTTTAAGGAAAAACCAACCCAACCGTACTCCACCTGCGTCCAAACCTCAGGCGGAGTATGCCAAAAGATCCGTCTCGACTAGAGGAACACAACAAAGCTGACGACACGCCAATTAGACATCTGTAGCTCAGGATATGAGTGTTTCTGCTCCGAGGGACCGGTTGGTTTCGTGAACTAACCAACCCGGCCGAACTCAAAGTATTCCGAAACTTTGAGTGCGATATACTGAATCGACCGCCTCGATCAAAGGATCGCATCGCCGCTAACAGTTTGTCGATCGGAGGTCCGTAGCTCAAGTTATGCGCAAAAGACCGATGTCGATTCGAAAACGGGGGGTCTGGGTCCGGGCCGACCCGTCCCGGCCGGCGGCGAGGCCGGGGCACCGCTCGGGTGCCACGCGTGGGGGGGTAAGCCCCCCGCTTTTCTTCAGCTGGCGGCGCGGCTTGATGCCGCGCCTTGGAGGAAAACGCCCCCCCCCCCCCCCACGTGGGGGCCTGCTTTTGAGAAAAACGGGGGGGGGGGGGGGCGCCTGCCCCCCCTTTGTGAAACCGCCCCCCCTCATTATGGGGGGCCGTTTGTTGGCTGGCCGGGGGATTAATTTACCCCGGTTTGCCTTCCTTACGGCCGGCCCGACCTGGCTGGCCGGTTCTTCCTCAACGGGACCGGCAAGAGCCGGTCCCCCTTCCGGCGTCCGACATCGGCGGCCTGGCTGACCGCCGGTATTCTCCTTCCGCCGCGGCCCGGAACCGGCCGCAGCCTTTGTCGTCCGACGCGGTGCGACGGCACCACGCCCCTCCGCTGCGGCCCCGCTCCGGCCGCGACCCCTTCGGTTTCCTTAGACGCGGCGCGACGGCGTCGCGTTTATGATAAATATTTCCACGGCGTGGCGCGATGGCGCCGCACAATAATTGTCGAATGATTCCCGCGTGTTGTGACGGCACCACGCCATCTCGTTTCACCCGCAAGAAAATAATATTCAAGAACAAAGGATGGGGGTTCGGCCGTGTTTGTGCGGTCCGGTACCCCTCTCGTGAGATGACAACACATATTCATTTATCCTCAATATTATCATGCTAGAACCAAGAACGAGAATAAATAAAATAATCATCAACAAACCCCTACCTCGGTTTCAAGAACGATGTTCGTCAACGACCCGCGGAAGACAAGCGTCGCGGAAGACGGTTCCCAAGAACGTAGCGTTCTTCGTCGAAGTCCGAAGAAGAAGGAGAGAATTCTTCAAAACCTCTCAAGATGGATAAGGAGACCAACCCAAATAAAATAAGCTAAGGCTTATTTTATTCACACAATTATCATTTTGATTTTCAAAGGTTTGAAGTTCAAACAACTCAACTCCATTAATTAACCAAGTTGTCATGTTCATTAAAAGAGGAGTTTAAGGGAGTTTAAAAAAATAAGGTTAAGAGTTATGCTTCGTGTGGGCCCCACCACACTTAATCCTCCCAAGGGAGGTTAATTGGATGTGGGTCCCACCTCTAACTCCCTTTGGGAGAAAATAACCAACAAGTTAAAATAAAAAGTGTTTCCACATTTTTATTTAACTTCTTATAATTTCTCCCAAAACTAACTTTCATCCCGCATAAAACACAACCTCAGAAAAGGTCTCCTTAAGAGAAAATCGGTGTTGCGAGTTCATCGGTGTCCTCGGATTTCAATTCCGAGCACCGGATCAAAGGTTAGAAATTCCCGCTCGTTCGTTCACTGAACGTACCCGAGCCAAACTTCAGAAATATATTCCGGGCACACTGGGCCTCGGAACCAGGTGCCGTCAGAAACTGCGTTCTTGTAAAATTTCAAAGAAAATTAAGAAAAAATTTCCCTTGAATTTTACGGGTCTTTACATGGGTGGTGTGGGCCTGTTTGGGAGGGTGGGATGACGAGTTAGAGAATAGGTGGGGGTTTAAATATATTAACATTTTTTATTAAAAAAATTATCTAACATCAAAATGAATTGTGGGAGTGTATTAGGAATGTAAGCAAATGAGCGGCCCTTTACTGATGTTTCTAAAAAATCGATAAATATGGTGTCTCTAAATAGTGATTCAAATAAAAAGTATTATTTTTCCATGTTCATATGTATCTCTAAATTAGTGAAAACACATTTACTGTAATTTTTTAAAAATTTTGGTAAATGAAATAAAAATGATTTTGAATTTCCATATTGTAGAAAGATTTTGGTAAATTAATTGTTTTAAAGTAAAGTCACAATGGTTTTTTTGTGAAATGTGTCAGTGAAAAATAATTTTCTCTGATTATATAACATTCCCAACATTTTTTTTGGTATATAGAAATCCCAATTTTGAATTGTTCTTGGTGTGATTAATATTCAGGTATATTTTACTTGAGTTAGTGATCTTTGAATCCTTCTTGATGCATTCAATGATTACTATTAATGCTATCTTGAATCATGCCTCTGAGGACATGATGATATATGCCGCAGGAGAAAGCTTTTGGAGAGTCACATTAAGAAAATACTTTAGTGGACTACAATCATGATGAGAATCTTTATTGTGATGTATATGATATGGGGAATGTAGTTGCACCAATTCCTGTCTATGATCTAATACTATATTTTGAAGGGGATGAGTATAGAGACTATTCTCATGAGCTTATTCATTTGAAAATGAATTCTTTCACTACATTTAATGATCCCAAAGATGCGAAGTTCATGTTGAAAATGATTGAACTTATTTTTGAGATCCTACAGTCCATAGAAGCAATAATCATGAAATGTTCTATATTCATGATGGTGGGGCCTAGCAGGGGATGCTGGAATTACATGGTTATGATAAATAATATTGATGATTTAGATTATAAATACATAATATTTCGTTACTATGCTCAGTTCAAGCCATTATCTATTGATTTTGAAAATGTTGTGGAGTTTCTTATCTTCAATCATAGAGACCGGACTATGAAATATTAAGTGAACCACTATTTATAGGTAATTCATTTTTGATGAAGTATAATCTGTTGATATGTTATGGAATATATTTTTTGAAATGGGTTTTGACATGATAAATGATGAAAAATATTCTTGTTGATGATCACTTATTATGTGGATGTACATGATAAAGAATTAATGTTTGAGCATGAACAGGATTATAACGACCCATACTTTATATACATTTTTTATACTTCAAAATTGAGGAATTCTACTTACAACATATAACAAAACCACGAAATGACGGTATAGGTATAGAGTCTTTAGAAACTGGGAAACATAAACAACTGGTTCATAAAGCATCAACATTGCCTCCCACTTATTTCCTCATATCTGGAGTCCCTTTTTGGCATATCTTACTTAATAACCTTCTTCCTGACTTGGGGAAATAAAACATACAAAAGGGTGAGCTCAAATACTCAGTAAGGGTAAACAAAAGAAATATCAATCACATCATATACTTAAGAACATAACTTTTTGGAAATCTTAACCTGCAAAAGAGAGCATAATTTCATAACATGGGATAAATCATAGTAGTGAAATGAAATCCCAATAATGATAACTTAAAACATGAAACTTTGTGGCATACACACATAATCATAGAGAATTATTTCTTATTAGTCAAGACTCATTTCCAAGACTATCTTAGTGGACAAAGTCCATTTCTGAATCGAGTTCACTCCTCGTTTCAGTCCTGTTTCACTGAACCGGTATAACCTACTGTTCCAGCCATGTCTATCTCATGAGATATAAAATCTTTACCCGATGCATTGGAGGGATATATAGGTCCCACCCATCTCATAATGATACCATTCTTATGTGTTCCACAAAATCATAAATCATACATCATTGCATAACCCATGTAATAAAAATTTGAATCTTAAACATCGTGACATCATAAAACAATTCATATAAGATAAAGGAATTCATAAAAATATTTCCATCACCACATAATCAAATCAATGTAATAATAGGGATATAGACAGAACCCTTTATTATCTTAGATGGAAAATAATTTTGATAAAACTTTTGAACTCCATTCTTGAGGAAAATATCCTTTCCACTTCAAAAAAATTTTCCTTTCTTAACATGTCATAAAATTTTAAACTAAAAGAAGTTGATTAAAAATAAAATTTAAGACTTGTAAAGGAATCTTCTTGGAAATAATGTTTTAAAAATCCATTCATGCCGTATAAGTTAAAAAAAATAATCTTCTCGTACTTTTGTTGGAAAAGTCAAAAAGTACCTCGTACGAAAAACGACAAAAGATTCCCTTCATATCTTTTACTAAAAACTCAACGAAGGGTAAAATTGGATATCAACTATTTTAAAAGGATATAAATATTACATATTGAGGAAACATGGATGTGGAGGATAAAATACACCCCAGTAAATACCAAAGTATAAACAATCTCGGAAAAAAATGAGATTGTGATATTTCCCTTACCTTAGGTACGATATGATTTATATGTGTCCGAACCTCTTGTATAATGATTTAAATAAGGTTATTGACTTATTAAAGAATCATAATTATTTTTATGATATCATATATGGTCATATTCTTAGCTTCTTAGTAGTAATATTTCATTGCTACTTGTTATTCAGGTGTTTATAACTTTTTGTTCTTATGCGTGTTTTGTCGAATAAATTATTATTCTTCATTTTAGGTTATAGATACCTCATTTACAGAATGGTATTAGTGTAATATATATCATATTCATTCATTCAATTCATTTATATAATCATTATGAAATGAAGATCATGTAGAACAAGTCACATCATATCGTGGAGACGGTATTCCGTACGTACGCACGAGTGATGATATCATTCCTATGATTGTGGAATTGTATTGGAGTGTATGTATACTATTTAAGAATCAATATCACTTTATAATAGTCATATATAGTCATTATTTAAACAATTATACCCATCCAAGTAAGGTGGTGGTGGAAAATAGATTACACCACGACGTGGAGACGGTATTCCGTACGTACGCATGCGCGGTGATTTCTTTTTCCGTAGGATGGATAGATGGTGAAATAGGGTTGTTTCATACTTATAATAACATATAAGTATATGAGTAATACTGATGTTATTACCTCATAATTAAACAACTAAAGATGACGAAGTGGAAGAAGAAATAAAGATGAAAGAATCGGTAATGAACATTACCTCTTCTTTGAAGTGCTTCTTTGATACCTCCTTTTAGGGAACTAAAATAGGTCTTTAAAAAAGACCAGAACCTCTAGGATTTTTCTAGGTAAGTGTAGAAAAGAAATTGGCAGGGGATGGACGAGAATGAAGGCTCAAAGTGGTGTGAGGAAGAGGGGGAGGAGGTTCCCTTTTATAAGGGAGGAGAGGGGCTCCTTTGGAAAAACTAAAAATATTATTTTATTATAAAGTCACGTTCAATTTTAAAGAGCTCCAAATTGATTTATTTTGAAGATAATGCGGGGATGGGTCGAAATCCTCTCAACCAATAGAATTTAGACAAGTTTAGGTTCCTATTTTAACCTTATCAGTTAGATTTAACATTAAGTTAAATAATTTTACTTTTACCGAGTCTTCTTGTGTTCTTATACTATAATGTTAATAAACATACTATAAGCAGCCAAAAGAACCCCAAGATGTTAATTATTAATATATATAACCTTATCTAAGTCATTTGGCCGAACCATAGTTTTTTAGGAATAAAATAACAATTACTAATATAATATTTGTTTTAAAAACTATTTTATGTCAATTTTGACACTATTTAGTAATTGATTTCTGTGAAAATAATAAAAGAATTATTAGTTCGAAAAAAGTTAATTAAATTAATAATAACATGTCATATTAATCTATAAAATTATTTTAATTCATAAAAAGTCTCAAATTACATTTATTGGGGTATTTATAAATTCAATTATGTCAATTTTTATTAATAAGATAATTACTGCATCATTGTTGTGTCACAAATACATTAAATTATTAAATGTCTAAAAATTACAAATAAAATACCATTATTTAGGAACTATTTTTATCTTTCTAATGAATATTTATAGTCGAATTTATCTTCTGTATAACCCCATATTAAAAATGATTTACTTATTAAACATTGATTTTAACTATTTTAACCCTTCTTTAAATAAATTAATAATAAATGTCCAAATCTAATCCAAGTGGGCCTAAATGGTCGTATTTTATTCCTAAGGTTGTTTTTGGTCGAATTACACTTTTCCAATAGAATTAGGACATGTGTTAGTGTAATAATAATATCATTTTTATCCTTAATTACCCTATTTACTTTAAACTGTGGTAAAAAAAGTAAAAAGTTACAATTCACCAAAAAAATTATTTTCATCTCATTGAACCACGTTTTACTTACTGACATCAATCGTGTCTCTCAGATTTTTAAAATTCCACTCACAGAAGCGGTAAAATTAAGTTTTATGAAAAATTTAGTTTTTTTAACTAACACTTAGTGGTTTCACTATTCATCAAAAATTGAAATCTTCAGAAAAATACCAAAATTTCACTCTAGGATAATTTCAATATTCTGAATCCAAAAATGAAGTCCATTTTGAAAAATAAAATTTATAAAATTTCAAAAAGTGGTTATTACTATTCATAATGGCTAGTTTTAATAATATTTTAATAGCATATCATTGTTTAGTGAAACACGGTATTGCGTACGGTGCAAGCTATTGAGGAAGGTTAAGATTTCGTGCAAAGAAAGCCAAGCAAGTGTTGTGTGTAGAAAAAGATTCCTTTGATGATTTATATATCATAAAGTCTTGGGTGTTACATTCTACCCCCCTTAAAATGAATTTCGCCCTCGAAATTTGTCACTTTGTAACAAACAGATGAGGATACCTCTCCCTCATCATATCCTCAATCTCCCATGTAGATTCTTCTAATTGGTGGTTCCTCTATAAAACTTTCACCAATAGAGTGGTCTTGTTTTGTAGGACTTTTTCGCTATGATCCAGAATCTCTATCGGTTGTTCTTCATAAGAAAGATCTTGCTCCAGCGGTACAACTTCTGAGATGAGTACATATGAAGGATCAGGTATGTACTTTCTCAGGAGAGATACATGGAACACATCGTGAACTTGAGAGAGATTCGGTGGAAGCGTCAATCGGTAAGCTACCTTCCCAACACGATCCAGTATTTCGAAAGGACCGATATATCTAAGGCTCAACTACCCCTTCTTTCCAAATCTCATAACCCTCTTCCAGGGAGATATTTGTAAGAACACTTTATCACCCACTTCAAACTCTAGGTCTTTTCTTCGGTTGTTGGCATAACTTTTCTGTCGACTCTAAGCTGCTCTTATGTGTTGTTGAATAGATCTGACCTTTTCTGCCATTTCATCAACGAGATCGGGTCCTAATAGCTTTCTTTCCCCAACTTCATCCCAGCAAGTTGGAGTCCTGCATTTCATTCCATAGAGATCTTCATAAGGAGCCATCTGAATACTGGAGTGAAATCTATTATTATAAGAAAATTCAACCAAAGGTAGGTGTTGATCCCAACCACCTTTGAAATCCATAGAGCATGCTCTCAACATATCTTCTAGAGTTTGAATTGTTCTCTCAAACTGACCGTCTGTCTGAGGATGATAAGCAGTGCTAAAACTCAACTCTGTATCCAGAGTCTGCTGAAGACTTCGCCAGAACTTCAAGGTAAATCTCGGATCTCGATCAGATATAATAGAAAGTGGTACTCCATTCAGTCTTACCACTTCCTTTACATATATCCTGGCAAGCTGATCCGGAGAGAAATCCCCTCTAATAGCAATGAAGTGTGCAGACTTTGTAAGATGATCAACTATGACCCATATAGAATTATTGCCTTTGGATGTTTTTGGAAGTCCTATGAAAAAGTCCATAGTGATGTTTTCCCATTTCCATTTGGGTATGGGTAATGGTTGTAACATCCCCTTAGACTTCTGTCTCTCAGCTTTAACGTTTTGACAAACCAAGCATCGAGAGACATATTCAGCAACATCACTTTTCATGCCATCCCACCAGAAGTACTCTTTCATGTCCCTATACATCTTCGTGCTTCCAGGATGAATAGAGAATGAAGAACTATGAGCCTCATCCAGTAGCTCCTTCTTTAATTCGGGGATGGGAGGAACACAAACCCGATTCCTAAACTTTATTATCCCATCACAATCAAGGTTGAATTCAAGAACATTTCTCACCTTCTTTTGTAACTCGACATCTTCTTTCTGTGCCTCTTTAATCTTCACATGTATAGATGGTTGAACATTCATTTGAGAAAGATATGATTCTTCCACTTTCATTATAATTCCAAGATCCATCCTTTTTAAATCCATAAATATTGGATCTTTTGTGATCCTCATCATGGATAAACTAGCATGGTCTTGTCGACTTAATGCATCTGGCACCTTGTTTTCTTTCCCAGGGTGGTAATGAATTGAGCAGTCGTAATCCTTAATCAGCTCCAACCATCTAATTTGGCACATATTCAGCTCCTTTTGTGTGAAAATATACTTTAAACTTTTATGATCAGTATAAATATCACACCTTTCACCATAAAGGTAATGCCTCAAAATCTTTAATGCAAATATTACCGCAGCTAACTCCAAATCATGAGTTCGGTAATTTTGATTAGGTATTTTCAACTGTCATGAGGCATAAGCTATCACCATATCATTTTGCATAAGAACACACCCAAATCCCTTCTTGGACGCATCACTGTAGATCACAAACCCTTCTCCACTACAAGGCAGTGTGGCACAAGTGCACTAAATAACCTTCTTTTCAACTCCTTGAAATTCTCTTCACATTCCTCCGTCCAAACAAACTTAACTCTTTCCGAGTCCAATTGTTGAGTGGATTAGAAAATCGTGAAAAATCTTTCACAAAACGTCAATAATATCCAGCCAAACCAAGGAAACATCGGATCTCGGTTACTGTTGTTGGTCTCGACCATCTTTCGATAACCTCTGTTTTTGCTGGATCCATAGATATCCCCTCTTTTGAGATTATGTGATCCAAAAATGAAACTTTTTGAAGCCAAAATTCACACTTGGTAAATTTGGCATAATGATTATCCTTTCTCAGGGTCTTCAATATAATTCTCAAGTGATCTTCATGTTCTTCCTTGCTCTTTGAATAGAAAAGAATATCGTCTATAAAGACTACCACAAACTGATCAAGATAGTCTCTAAAGACTCTATTAATTAGATCCATGAAGATAGAAGGGGCATTAGTAAGACCAAATGGCATCACTATAAATTCATAGTGTCCATACCTTGTATGGAAAGCCGTCTTTGGTATATCCTCCCTTTTGACCATTAATTGATGATACCCTGAATGAAGATCAATCTTGGAAAAGTATTGAGCTCTGCGTAGTTGGTCAAATAGGTCATCAATGCGCGGGAGAGGATATTTGTTCTTGATAGTGATCTTGTTAAGTTCTCGATAATCAATGCAGAGTCTCATTGATCCATATTTATTCTTAACAAACAGAACAGGTGCTCCCCAAGGTGATGCACTAGGGCGTATGAACCCCTTATCAAGATTCTCTTGGAGTTTCTTCTTCAATTCCTTCAACTCAATTGGGGCCATTCTATAAGGTGTCTTTGAAATAGGCAAAACACCCGGTACGAGTTCTATTGAAAACTCAACTTCACGATTCGGTGGAAGACCCAGAAATTCATCCGGAAAGACATCATCAAACTCCCATACAATGGTCATATTCTTAATCGTGAGTTTCTCACCAACCATTTGAGATAAATAACCTTCATTTAGTGGAATCAATACCCATAAATTGGATGAAATTTCCACTGGAAGGTTATGTTCATCCTTGCATCGATAGATGATCATAGATTGATCTAGAATATGAAATGTGACTTCCCTTATTTGGCAATTGATATGAGCTCCATGTAGAGAAATCCAATCCATGCCAAGAATCACATAAAATTCCACTATAGAAAGGATCACAATATTTGCAGGAAGCACTTTCCCACAAACTTCAATCGGAGAAGAATTATTAACTTTTGATGTGACTGTTGTGCCATTAGGTGTTGTCACAGCTAACTCAACATCTAACTGTTGAGGTAATACAGTGATATCCATAGAAAATTATTCAGAAATAAAGGAGTGGGTGGATCCAGAATCAAATAAAACATTTGCTACTTTAGAGTGGATGGTATGTTTACCTTTCACCACATCGTTATCATACTCCACATCACTGATAGAAATTGCATGTGACTTTCCTTTGTCTTTAGCCTTAAGAGTTTGTTGACATTGACCATCATCATCAACCCTTGGATTAGGGAATTTATTGGCATAATGTCCCATCTCCTTACACTTGAAACATTGAAGTGTAGTAGGGTCATTCTGTGTATCCCATCCTTTGTTTGCATCAATAGACATCTTCATCCCATTATCGCGGCATTCAAATGCCCGATGACCTTCCTTTCCACATTTGAAACATTTACTTGTCCCTTTAAGACAACTCCCTCCATGTTTCTTTCCACACTTTGAGCATTAGGGAAAGCTCATCTTCTTTTCAGTGTACTCTTTAGATTTTCCTTTAAATTCCATTTTCCTCTTCTTATCTAATCCATATGACTGATGGGTTACTCCAATCTCCATCTCAACTTTGAGAGCACATCAAACGATTTCCTCATAGCTATTGAAGTCCCTTATGGCTAACGCCCTTCGAAGACTTGGTTTTAAGCCATTAAAGAATCGATCGATCTTACTCTCAGTTTGGATAATAATACCAGAAGCGTACCTTGCAAATCTTGTAAAATTTGCTTCATAAGTACCAAAATATTCATCATCCTTTTTCTTCAGTTCAAGAAACTCTTTCTCCATCTATGTTCGGAGAATATGAGGGAAGTACTTATTGAAAAATATGTTCTTGAACTCATCCCATTCCATGGACTCAATTTCACCCCTTTGCCTCGTATTCTTAATAAGATTCCACCATTGATCAGCATCACCTTCAAAATGATACACTGATAAGATGACTTTATCATGCTAAGAACATTGAAGAACTGAAAATATCTTTTCAATAGTACTAATCCATTGTTCAGCAACTAATGGATCAGTAGACCCGCTGAAAGAAGGTGGACGCTACCTCATGAAGGATTCAACAGAATGTTTTTCCTTCCTTTGCTCGTTCGGAAGTCCTGCATGATTCATAGCTTGAGAAAGTTGTGTGAGAATGGCTACAAGATTTTGCATTCTAGCTCCCATAACGTTTGGTTGCTCCGGGGGACAATCATTGCATTGCCCATCTCATTCCGCATTAACACAATTCCTTCAGGTTCCAGCCATTGACTAAAACCAAGAAGAATAGTGTGAGCAACACTAATTATATTAGGAAAACCACATAATCAAGAATAAAATTTCACACATATGGTCTTATCCTAGGTTATTCATGGCCATTTCTAAAACACTAAGATTGTGTTCTATGCTTAGACTTATCCTTAGGGTTCTTACTAAGGCTTTCACATCCTAGTTTCCAAAGGTTGACTATACCTTTCCTCTAATACCAACTAAAACGACCCATACTTTATATACATTTTTAATACTTCAAAATTGAAGCATACTTATTACAACATATAACAAAACCACGAAAGGACCGTATATGTATAGAGTCTTTAGAAACTGGGAAACATAAACAACTGGTTCATAAAGCATCCACTTTGCCTCCCACTTATTTCATCATATCTAGAGTCCCTTTTTGGCATATCCTAGTTAATAACCTTCTTCCTGACCTGGGGAAATAAAACATACAAAAGGGTGATCTAAAATGCTCAGTAAGGGTAAACAAAAGAAATATCAATCACATCATATACATAAGAACATAACTTTTTAGAAATATTAAACTGAAAAAGAGAGCATAATTTCATAACATGGGATAAATCATAGTTGTGAAATTAAATCCCAATAATCATAACATAAAACATGAAACTTTGTGGAATACACACATAATCATAGAGAATCATTTCTTATTAGTCAAGACTCATTTCCAAGACTATCTTAATGGACAATGTCCATTTCTGAACCGAGTTCACTCCTCGTTTCAGTCCTGTTTCACTGAACCGGTATAACCTACCGTTCTAGCCATGTCTATCTCATGAGATATAAAATCTTTACCCAATGCATTGGAGGGAGATATAGGTCCCACCCATATCATAATGATACCATTATTTTGTGTGCCACAAAATCATAAGTCATACATCATTGCATAACCCATGTAATAAAAATGGGAATCTTAAACATCGTGACATCATAAAACAATTCATATAAGATAAAGGAATTCATAAATATATTTCCATCACAACATAATCAAATCAATGTAATAATAGGGATAGAGATAGAAACCTTTATTATCTTAGATGGAAAATAATTTTGATAAAACTCTTGAACTCCATTCTTGAGGAAAATATCCTTTCCACTTCAAAAACATTTTCCTTTCTTAACATGTCATACAATTTTAAACTAAAAGAAGTTGATTAAAAATAAACATGAAAACTTGTAAAGGAATCTTCTTCTAAATAATGTTTTAAAAATCCATTCATGCTGTATAAGTTAAAAAAAACATTCTTCTCGTACTTTTGTTGGAAAAGTCAAAAAGTACCTCGTACGAAAAATGAAAAAATATTCCCTTCATATCTTTTACTAAAACCTCAACGAAGGGTAAAATTGGATATAAACTATTGTAGAAGGATATAAATATTACATATTGAGTAAACGTGGATGTGGATGATAATATACACCCCAGTAAAAACCAAATTATAAGCAATCTCGGATAAAAATGAGATTGTGATATTTCCCTTACCTTAGGCCCGATTTGCTTTGTACGTGTCCGAACCTCCTGTATAATGATTTAAATAATGTCATTGACTTATTACAGAATCATACTTATTATTATGATATCATATATGGTCATATTCTTATCTTCTTAGTTGTAATATTTCATTGCTACTTGTTATTCGGGTTTATATAACTTTTTGTTCTTATGCGTGTTTTGTTGAATAAATTATTATTCTTCTCTTTAGGTTATAGATAACTCATTTCCAGAATGGTATTAGTGTAATATATATCACATTAATTCATTCAATTCATTTATATAATCATTATAAAATGAAGATCATGTAGAACGAGTCGCATCACATCGTGGAGACGGTATTCCGTACGTACGCACGAGTGATGATATCGTTCCTATGATCGTGGAATTGTATTGGAGTGTATGTATACTATTTCAGAATCAATATCAATTTATAATAGTCATATATAGTCATTATTTACACCTATATACCCATCCAAGTAAGGTGGTGGTGGAAAATAGATTACACCACGACGTGGAGACGGTATTCCGTACGTATGCACGCGCGGTGATTTCTTTTTCCGTAGGATGGATAGATGGTAAAATAGGGTTGTTTCATAATTATAATAAAATATCAGTATATTAGTGATAATGATGTTATTACCTCATAATGAAATTACTAAATAAGAAGAAGTGGAAGAAGAAATAAAGATGAAAGAATCGGTAATGAACATTACCTCTTCTTTGAAGTGCTTCATTGATACCTCCTTTTAGGGCACTAAAATAGGTCATTGAAGAAGACCAGAACCTCTAGGATGTTTCTAGGGAAGTGGAGAGAAGAAATTGGTAGGGTTTGGCAGAGCATGAAGGCTCAATGTGGTGTGAGGAAGAGGGGGAGGAGGTGCCCTTTTATAAGGGAGGAGAGGGGCTCCTTTGGAAAAACTGAAAATATTATTTTATTATAAAGTCAAGTTCGGTTTTAAATAGCTCCAAATTGATTTATTTAGAATATAAGGTGGGGATGGGTCGAAATACCCTCATCCAATAGAATTTAGACAAGTTTAAATTCTTATTTTAACCTTATCATTTAGATTTAACATTAAGTTAAATAATTTTACTTTTACCGTGTCTTCTTGTGTTCTTATACTATAAGGTTAATATACTTACTATAATAAGCCAAAAGAACCCCAAGTTGTTTATTATTAGTATATATAACCTTATATAAGTCATTTGGCCGAACATTAAATTTTTTGGAATAAAATAACAATTACTAATATAATATTTGTTTTAAAAACTATTTTATGTCAATTTTGACACTATTTAGTAATTGATTTTTGTGAAAATCATAACCGAATGATTAGTTCGAAGTAAGTTAATTAAATTAATACTAACATGTCATATTAATAAATAAAATTAGTGTAATTCATAAAAGGTCTCAAATTACATTTATTTGGGTATTTATAACATCAATTATGTCAATATTTAATTAATAAGATAATTACGGCATCATCATTGTGTCATAAATAAATTAAATTATTTAATGTCTAAAAATTACAAATAAAATACAATTATGTAGGAAATATTTTTATCCTTCAAATGAATATTTATAGTAGAATTTATCTTATGTATAACCCCATATTAAAAATGATTTACTTATTAAACTTTGATTTTAACTATTTTATCCCTTCTTTAAATAAATTAATAATAAATGTCCTAATCTAATCCAAGTGGGTCTAAATGGTCATATTTTATTCCTAAGGTTGTTTTTGGTCGAATTAAACTTGTCCAATAGAATTAGGATACGTGTCAGGGTAATAATAATATCATTTTTATCCTTAATTACCCTATTTACTTTTAACCGTAGTAAAAAAAGTAAAAAGTTACTATTCACAAAAAAATTATTTTCATCTCATTGAACCAAATTTTACTTACTAAAATCAACCGTGTCTCTTGGATTTTCGAAATTCCACTCACAGAAGTGGTAAAATTGAGTTTTATGAAAAATTCAGTTTTTTAACTACCACTTAGTGGTTTCACTATTCATCAAAAATTGAATATTTTCAGAAAAATACCAAAATTTCACCCTAGGCTAACTTCGATATTCTGAATCCAAAAATAAAGTTCATTTTCAAAAATAAAATTTATAAAATTTCAAAAATTGGTTATTACTATTCCTAACGGCTAGTTTTAATAATATTTTAATAGCATATCATTGTTTAGTGAAACTCGGTATTGCGTACGACGCAAGCTATCGAGGAAGGTTGCGATTTCGTGTAAAGCAAGCCAAACAAGTGTTGTGTGAAGAAAAATATTCCTTTGATGATTTATATAATATAAAATCTCGGGTGTTACATGGATGGTATGTTATGTTACAAGGGTGTTTTTCTCCGATGTCAGTTTTTTCATTCCCTATAGCTAGAATAAATTTTTTGATGAGTCTCATGATTTTTTATACTATAGGAAACATCCCAACCTTTTTCAGTGCTAAGAAGAGTCCCATTTACATTATTTCAAAATTCCATGGTTTGACATTTTAAATTTTTATTATTGAGGCACCAATTATCTATAGTTATTATGATCTCTCAAGACCCCTATCGATATTAATCCATATATTTTGTGCTCCATAATGGGGAATGCAATCAAGAGAACCCAAATTTAATAATGTGAAATCAAATGCATCAGGATCTAAGGAGTTCATCCACACGCATCCAGAACAATGATTCTTCATGTAGTGGATCTATTTATAGAGTAATCTGATGTAGGTCCATAAAATTTGTTATATATCCTCACAATATAATCATAATTAGACACTATTTTTTTAATTTTTTATATCAATTTTTTATATCAAATCATGTTCCAAAACAACTTCAACTTCCTATATAGATTTTGTCTCATGTGATGGATATTACTATTCCCCTCAGAATGAAGAAAGAGTAGGGTATTGGATTTCCCTATTGTGTTATCTCTATATTAGTGATTTATATTACCTTGAGTTTTATGGTTGCAAATAAGAATCCACTAGGCATAATTTTTGAGAAGGATTGGCTGATTTTATATAGTGAACAAATAGTATTTTTCCTTCATTGATTCACTTTTGCTGTTCCCGATGGGGTATAATTTTTTCATTCAGAGACAATGGGACCAAAGTTAATTAATTTATTGACCAAGTTTTGAAGATTTGGGTAGGTTAGTATTGGTTTTTTGTTTCTATATAGTGTGAGAATCATTGATTATTAATCTGTCTCCTGATCCCATTATGTTTCTGGATGTATTTCAAGCCATTTTTTTACACTTAGGGAGGTGGTGTTTTTCTATTTATTTATTTACCAGTACAAGCTAGGGTCTATTACATATTACAACAATAAAGTAGGTGAATATAATGATTCTAAAAATCAGGTGGATGATTTTTTGAAAAAATATATTATATGTAAGAGTGATTCACCTTCCTCGATATCTATTTTCATTATGTAGAAGGCTTATGGAATAATTCATTTTGTTCTTATTGTTGAGAGAACAATTGAGTTATTTTGAATTAAAACAAACATTTTATATCCATTTTTTTTGTTTTGTGCATATTACATGTTTGGTCTGTCTGATCCCACTTTCAAAAACAATGAATCCATCACCACCTAGGAAGGCGATGTTGGCTCCTGGATAGAAACTGGATGATGGGATGTTGGTAACTGAATATATGGATTGATGCATAGAGGTCTCAAAAAAAGTCAGATTCGCCATCAAATATTCATTTTATTTTCATCAAAGTCATTCCAAATTCCATATGGAGGTTTAATCTGGTTAATTATGCTACTCCTATGTCAATAGGGATGTAACCTTAGTGAGGGTAGATATTAACATAAAAAATCCTTGGATCCTATAGACATTGGGCCTATTGGGATTCTATAATGCCTTTACATTTAATGTATGTGTGATCCAAGGAATTTGGAGTCTTTTTTGAGAATCCCAAGGTTTCTCGTTTCGACAATATGGGAATTAATACTAGAATTGTATGGAATATGGGTATTTTATCCCAAAATTCACATGATTATTATATAGGAAAAAATCATTAGTTTATGTCATATATTTAGTCTCTTTTGGGGGGGAGTGGGATCAGTGTGTTCTCAGAGGGAATATGATGACAAATTGGGGGATTCATGATAATGAGATAGTGTTTCCCCATGGGGCACAAAAATAACAATATGCTTTTATATTCATTATCCTAGTGAAGATGATTGTACCATAGGATTGGATGGTAATGAGATAATGTGTGCCCACATGGGGGAAATGGTCACACATATAGATTTGAGTATGAAATTGGCATGTCAATATTGAACTGCATTGATGTATAATATATAAGTTATTAAGATTTTATTGAAACTCATGGAGAAATCCTATGTACCATGTGTTAGAAACAAGGATCCAAACAATCATATATTGATGATGCTATTTAATAGTGATTTATCAGGCTGGTCTATATAGTTTAACATTGTTTTTTAATGATGCTCGAGTCCCGGAAGGAGCCTGAACAAGGTATTGTGTAGTTATATTGCATGGAAGTGTCGTATTTGAGTTGTTTTCCTCACACATATTGTGTTATAGGTTGTACTTGAAACAAAAAGGGAGGACACTAGGGTTACTGATAGTGATCACATGGCAATTTGAGTTGTGGATGAGATATTTATTATTTGTTATAGGTGTCATGTGAAATGAAATTTCAAGAAATTTTGTCAGAAGAATGGAGGCATCCTGGAGTGGCCTGGTGGATGGGTTCGATAAGCTATGGGTTTTTTGAAAATGTTAAGATATTTGTGAAGGATAGGGTTCTCATAAAATTTATTATTTTGAAAAATGTTTATCCATTTCATCAAAATTATGTCATGCACCCATGAGGATTTTTTATGGATAATCATCATGAGAAACCAAAATAGAACAAAAATGTATTTCTTCTGACCTGAATCCCATCGACATTCATGGAAGGAATCTCATATATGGCTTGAGGTTATCCAAAACCAATAGGCATTAGTTTCATGAAAAATGGACACCTTGATAAATTCTACTCATGTATGTCACAAAGAGGATATATTTCCATGAATTTAAATATTTGGACACAATACCAAAGCTAGTATCCCCAAAAAATTAAGACATGTGGTGGTATTTATAGGAATAGTAAAGTCAAGAGGATCAATTTCACAAAATATAGAGGCGTGTAGGAATGATTTTTACCTTCATAACGTCACAATGTGTTTTTCTAATGGACATACATAATGTGGAGGATATCAAATCCCCCTCCACGGGGACCAGTGTCCAAGGTGAATCATATATATAGGATTTTGAAGTTACAAACTATACCTCAATGTGGATCGGAGCCCTATACGAAGAAGATATGTGTTTGATAATGTATTCTAGGTCAACATCTTCATTACCTACACACCATTGTGAGGTTAATCTAATTATCAATGGTTTTATATTTCTTGAAATCTTTCCCATTAATTCATTTAAGAGTTCAATATATTCACACTTCCCCCAAAATGAAATCTGAGGAGTGTGGTCATACTCTAAAGGAAAACCACTAAAAATTATCAACTCATGAGACATGAAAATTAATTGTCATATGATCCTATTCCTATTGATAGTGTTTGGATCCTTGAGGAGGGTAAGTGAATATTATGTATAATATTCCGTATCTCCCTTTTCATTTAACTAAAAAATATCATTTCATTGTTCTAATTTCTGTCCTCAGCATTCATGAAACATTTTTATAATGCATACCATACATTAAAAAATATAAATACATGAGGCTTGTGAAAAGTATGAATGAAACATTCATGAAAACATATTCATGAAAGAATCACTAATTTTTTTATGTCTTGTATAAAAATGGTAACCAATTATTACAATTAATTCACTAATTTATGAATGGAGATGGATGAAAAACTTATGATCGAGGAGAGAGTCCATTTTTTGTTAGATCATTACACTCTCACTGAATTAATGATACTGGTTCACAAATATTACCCTATAGGAATGGTGCTTATACTATATGGTTTTGGGATGAAGGAAATAATGATCATCCATAGTTCCAAACAAGATGAACCCATTTATTTTATCAAAAACATGCATGGGATGTATCAATGGAATAGTTCATTTGGGGTCATATTGGGATGGACCAGGAATCAAATAGTCCTCAAAATCAATTGAACCACATGACATTTTCATCTATGAGGTGTTAGAGGAAGATTCATCAAACTCAATATAACAGAATTAGTATGGAATGTTTGATATACAATCTCTAGTGATTTCATAAGGAGTTGGATTGTGCCAGGGTGGACACATTATAGCAGAATATTCCATGGAATAATTGGTATTCTAGTCCTATCATGGATTTGAGTTGGAGTTGAAGAGTTTCATATTTTTCAAGGATGCATGGTTCTCAGAGCCTAAAACATATCGTCCCCAAGAAATTAGGCCAAATATACTATCATTGTGCTCACTTGGGACCAATAAATTTCACATACATCATGGGGTTGTTTTCTTCAATTAATGGTACCTCTTACAAAATATAAAGAATCCCCATCCAAAGGGAGACATATATGTTGAGTTAATCATATATAAAAATGATTGGGATTAATTAGAGAATATGCTAGATATTTTAAGGGCTCTTTTATGCTTTTTAAATGTGGGGAGTGAACACAAAATGGGGATGAAGTATTTCCCTTTCAAATAATGGTGTTGTTATTTCTTATATTATTCAAAAAACCAAGATGATTTGGAGGCCACACCAATGTCTGAATTCATTAATTCAATTTATGGAGCATTCAGACTATGGGATCCTATTGGAGATGTTTTTGAAATTATGGGGATTTATTGTGAAGAATGGGGTTTCCACATTCAGGATTTAGGGATTTATTGATACGCTAATTTGTAAGTGGATGGTCATGTTTCTAGAAGTTCTCTAGGGTTTTGATCAATAAACTCCATTATAGAGACATTAATTGTGATAGGGATGTGACTCAACATAGAATTTTCAAAGAATGAAATGATGTAAAATGTGATTCATTTTATCAATCAGCAGAATAATAACCTCCTTTTTTGTCGTAACTTCTATTTTTTATATGGTTAGTTCTCTTCAAACATTGTGGGCTAGGAATTCCCAAAACTGATCTCCCATCCCACAATAATTGTTTTACCAAAGATCCCAAAAATTTATAGGATTCATCCTCTTGAACTAGTTTAAGTTAATCTATTAGAGATGAACAGAATATAGGTCCAACACACTTTTCAATTTTTCCCCTCCCTGTGCGAATAATGAAAAATGATGGCATTCAAAAAATCAATATTTGGTAATAACAATTAGCCTTTTTTGGTAGGGAATTAGTGTCCAAGGTGTGATTTAATATGATATTCATGAATTACACCCCACTAAACATAATGAATATGTATTATTTCATCCAATATATCAAAATTAATATGTTTTTTTGGTTACATAATGATGTATACCCTTCGGTCCTTTGGGTGATATGGCACATATCATCAAATGAGGATTTAATGGGGGGAAATTAGCTCCCACCACATACTTCCTCTTATGGTATCATCGCTCAATATGTGATAATATTTGAATGAATGTATCATTGGAAAATGACTAGTAGAATAGTGAATCAGATGGATCAGAAAGGTCCTCTACAACAATTGTATTAGAGGAAATAAATGAGTAGGGTATGATGCTATGGTGGAGTTTGACCATTTGGTAGTGAAGTGGGTAGAGCTCCATCATTTCCCAATCCTACATATGTGGATAATTCTTTGATAAACGTGATATAGGCTTTATACTCCTAGGAAATTAGATTTAAGTGGAAGATAGACCCTTGATGTTAGTTTTGAGAGAGTATTTATAGGGTTTGTGGAAGTTATTAAATCAACCAAATGTCCACAATTATGTTGTTTTCATTCTTATATGGGATAGTTGGGTGATCCATAGACAATAAAACTCTTTTCTTGGGAAATGGAACTGTATCAATTTTAAGGGGATATTCCTAACTAGTTTGGATCTTGAACAAAATGTTTCCATGTCCCCAAGGTCAATGAAGTGAAATGGATGACTGAGATGGTTGACTTCTTCCACTATCATAGCATCACAAATCTCTTAAGTAGTTGAGTGAAGGTGTTTTTGGGTATTAATACTAATTTGGCCCTTCCTGTGGACATGTTGGCTGCTGGTGTGGCTAGGGATGATGAATTAGAGATGTATTCTTGGGGAATATGTGTCTATAATGACTCTCATTGGGATGAAAATAATATATTTGATCTGGTAATTATTATGATATTACATATCATGGAAATGATCGACACAAATTTATATTCACCGAACTCCTTTTTCACTTCTATAGGAATTAGAGATAACTGAAAAATGGGGTGTTCTTTTTATACCCCATGTTTAGTATGAGGGATCCCCACACATTTATAGGGTTTGTATGGGACCTATCCTTTATGTTGTGGTCATTTTATGCCACCCATCCATTGATGTGGAACCTACAACAATGGTGAGATCTCAATATTCCAAAATTATTCCAAATAATGCTTCTTCCCTTGCGTGGATTTCAGTACCTATGCTAGAAACTAGGAATACATGTTTTTTTCTTCATGAAGTGGTCATAAAAAACAATAATGTGGTAATATTCTTAAGTTTTTGTATTGACTACCAGGGGGATGCAGTCTCTAGGGGGTTTTCCTATGAAACATTCTTAGTTTTTAGAAGGGCTATACCACCATTTTATTAATTCTACCATTTTCATCATTTTATGTTATTTTATCCCATATGTTAATCTTGGCTATAAAAAAATGTTGAATGAGAATTCAAACCATGTTTGTGGATAGATTCTCAGTGTCCACACATGAGTCAGTGTAGACCATAGGTGAGTCAGAAACGAGAGATGATGAGTCCCTTATATACGTGGTCAAAGAATCTGTTCCAATGATGGATATATTCATGGAGATTGTGTATGTTGGATAAAATAGTTATATTCCATAAGGGGTGGTAGCTAGGAAAGAATAACCAATAGTGGGGGTTGAAAGTTCACAAAAAAATATTATTTTGGAGGCTCTGTTTACATCCCATCACTAGTAAGTTTCCTCTATCATAGTTAGAAGAGTTGATCCTCACTGATGTAATTCATGATTATTTCACCAGAGGGGTTGGTGGGGGTTATTTTGGTTGCTAGGCTTAACTGAGACATGCCATAAGGTAATGGATAAGCCCCCATTTTGTGAAAAGGATCCAGAGTGAATATATTTATCCTACACATGGGTCTTAGTCCCCCAAGGTAATTTCCAATAAATAATCCTTCAACTGATGTGTTAGAGATATTCCATTTGTATAATACTGTACGAATTGAGGACATTTATATCAAAGATACAACATTGTTGAAGAGAAATGGGTTCCCAATCACAGTGTTTATAGAAGGATTAAAAATTTCACGAAATTAACCCTCCTAGCTTATGTACCGAACCAGGTATGATCCCTCCTATATTGGTTAGTAATTATAAGGAATGATGGGGTGGATTAGAAAGTCCTAAACACGCTTTCTTCAGAATATCTCGACAAAGATTCATACACTATGGAGTAAGACTTATATTTTCCCTGTCATAAAAAGGTATCTGATGGAATTTTGGTGAACATAAAAGATGAATATGATATCTATAATACACAAGATAAGTTGTAATGGTATTTAGAATTCATCTCTTCTCAATTAATTTCATCATCCAACTGAGGGTGCAGTTGGTGATTACTGAGGATGGATAAATAGAATGATATCTCTCATTTTTGAGTGATTGGATATGTTGGAGTAGTCATGGATTCCTACTGATGATATCCACCATCATACCGAGGAGGGAGCAGTTGGGATGGCCGAGTGATAATATACCATATAGGCCAACCAATGGATTTTGGATTAGCTATTGTACTCAATCATTGAGGATGACACATAGGGAATTTATCTCATTTTTAATTAAATTATAGGCTCAATCATGTGAATATACCTCCCCAATAAATTTATATGTTTTTTTTGAATTTTAACATATTCCTTAATCTGTTATTTTTTATGCATCACAATCACAATGTCATGATAACTATAAATAAACCCCCAATCCAATGTAATTTTCCCAATGTGAGACACATCTTACAAAATATTATTTCTCATTTATATGTCACAACCATATAAGGTTTTAAGACTATGGGTCTGAATTTTTTTTAACCACATGTAGTATGTTGATAGGAAAATGATTTGATGATGAGTGGGTCCCTATGTACTAATAACTTCCACTTAAAATGTGTGCTAGTTAAAAAATTTGTTAACTCCAAATGTGTTGAATTATACTCAAAAATGGGCAGTGATGTGGATCATGAATCGAGATGCCAATGATCTAGAATTCAAAGTGGTTATAGGGTGATAAATGATTACTATTTACCATGTTTTAAACATAGATTCCACCACCATTATATCAATTATGGTTAAATACAATCGAGGGCCAGTAATTGAAAATATTCAAAATTTTGGACAAGTCAAGTTGAAATTAGGATTATTTCTATTATTTTTTCTAACATGGTAGGTGAGCCAAAGTGTGTATGGAGCATTTCAATTAGGGGAGGCTTATTCAGATGTGGAGGGTGAAGGGTATCAAAATCTAGGAAACAGAAAATTGTTTGGATTAGTTAACATAATATGCAGTAGGTGCTCAACAATTTTGGAATTGAGAAACTTTTTTTAGATGAACATTGAGTTGGTGTGTCGGTCTGAATGTTGTCCAGGATGAACCTCCATGATGAGTTTCATCTAATATTTCAAGAAATAGTAAGGAAAATAGAAGGGTTTGGTAGGTTACTAGTATCAAAGGGAGAATATTGACTCTTATGAAATGTCTTAAGATGACATGATGTTTCAAATTATTCCAAAAGGATTAATGGAGTTAAGTTTAATATCATAAGGCAGTGATGTCGATCACATGGTTTATCATCCTAAGGGGAGGATTATATATTATATAGTTGTACATCACCTATTTAAGATTTTCATAGCATAAGATTAGAATATTTTTAATAGTATGTTTAAGCATATGTGAAGAATATTATCCATTTCACGTTACTGTGAATCATGAATATGAAATAAAATGGTTGAATCCTCAATGATAATCTCACAAATAAAACAATAAAAAAATTTATTCTAGATTTTCCCTGAAAATATTTAATCTAGTGAGCGCACCATTATTTTTTCAGGGCCAATCATGCATCCCACATGGTCTGTTCCACTTTAACAGTATTTTTTTCCATGCCACAAGGGTTTCCAAGAGATAATATTTCTATATTTTACCCTGGCATCCTCTATGATTTTTTTCACCTAATAGATGTAATTACCAATTTTTTTAGATATTTTAGTGGAATATTTTTCATACTATGTTGTTTCAAATAGTTTATGTTAAACATTATTAGACTACAATAGATGTGTATCAATGGAGTGTATATCAGATGGAATAGAAGGGATATGATGTGAGTTGAGGGACCCAAATTCCCAATACCACATCAATTATATTTAAGGAAACATTAACACAATTTAATGTTGTTATGAATAGATGTGTACTCATATTTTAATGTCATAGAGTTATAATCAAATATATGTTCCCCTATTTTAGTGGTGCACACACATCTCAACCATGGTTATAGAAATTTTTCTCTATATTTTACTCCCATATAATGCATTATTTATGATAGAAACACTATGTGATATGGGAATATGATTCATTACATGGAATAAAAAATGTGTAAAAGGTCATCGACATGGGAATGTTCCAACAATTATATTTTTGAATTCATGTACAATATGATAAAATGGGGGAGATAAATGAGTGATGAAAAAATTCTAAAAATTTCATAATCATAGTTTCCCACCCACCAAATCCAATGATGAGGTGATCAAATTTGGGATTGACCATTATTAATTTTTATAATAGTAGAATTATAATCTATTACCCTATATCATTCTAGGTGTGTTCCTAAGATGGAAAGTGAGGCAATTTATCTAGGAACCATTTCTGTTTTGGTGAACTCCATATTGGGAAGATGATAATGATATAAATTGAAAGGATAGACATAGCAGTAGGGGATAGAATTCGGATAATAGATTCAGCATTCACATCACACTCAATGATAATGGGAATAAATACATGCATCGTTTTGGATCATGTATTTATAGGGGACTAATAATTAAAGGTTTGTTCTCTTTTTGGGGAGGATAACAGATTATCACATATATTTCATTTGATAAATCCTACATTCATCACAAAATGAAATGATACTATAAAAAACCATGGTTATAGGATGATTATTTTGGACAAACCACATTTTTTATAGGAGAGATCCTTAGTTTATGTGCGGTAAGGATATAGTTAAACATATATTATTAAGGAAATTGTTTTTTATCATCTCATATGTATCATATGATGAATCTTATGACCATTTGACTCTGTAAGATAATATTTTAGCACAAATTTTTGTAGTTTTTTTTACGTTCAACACACATTTTTCATGTGAGTTATTCTATTTTTATCACACGTGGTATGGATAATGTTTAACATCGTGTATTGAGGTTGCAAGAAAATGTATAATAGTGATTTACAGTTAAGACTAATGTGGTTTCTATCTTAACTTCCTCGTGTTTAGTCCAATGGTATTGTATTTCCAATGGTGTATTTTGTGAAAGAAATAGTGGTAAATAGACAAACAGAATGAGGGAAAAGAATAAAAGATTTCACATAAACATCTGAGAGAAACCACACTGGGTTGAAATCATGATGATATGGGAGAGAAGACCCCACAATTAATTGATTGTGGATGATAAAACTAGGATATGATATCCATGTTTCACTATGTTCCCCCTGGAAATGAAAATCAAGACATACATTGACCTAGAATTTGGAATAGTATAAGAGTGAAAATTTTAGCTAGGTATCCTTTTGGGTAACTATTTGATGAAAAAGGGAAGGGGGCATTGGTTTGTAGAAACCTTATACATGAATAAACCTATATAAATTAGTGGAAACATGGGGTCAAATGGAAATATTTTATATAAATAATTTTCCGAAAATAACGAGAGTAGGTTGTACAAGGATGTTTTCATGGTGAGAAATAGTTAAAAACTGATGTGAAGAAGGAGGAATGAAGTCCCTTCACCGTGAAAAAAAATTCTAAAAAATATTTATACCATTTAGTTTCATGGGTATTCGATTAGGGGGAGGCCCAAAATTATGTTAGTGTTGAGGATAAGCCTTGGATGTTGGATAAATGTTTCCCTTAGTATCCTTACAGGAAATAGAAACTAGCCACACATTGTTCTAGAATATGACACAGTCAGAGACCAATATTGGAAGGGTGTTCTACAATCAAAATTGGACATAAAATCACCCCATATTTCTCATATTAGGTGTCCTATATACATTATATAGTGTATGGTTATAGTATAATGTGATGTTCTGAGGATGTTTGTTTCTGTCATCCCATATTTATCATATAAGTATCCTGAGATTGTACAAGGTGTGGATAAAATTTAACATCATTTGCGTGGATTCATGTTTTTGTTCATGTCATAGTTATTATATTAGGAATATAATTTTTATCACATAGGGCCAGGTTATAGTTTATTATTGTCTACTGAAGATGTTTTTATTTTTTTATCAAATAATTTTCATTTGAGGAATCTTATATTTATCACATAGGGTGATGTCATATTTCAACTTCATGTTCTTAGGATACTAGCCATTATAGTTTAATTTCATACCTCTTAGACTAATGATGTTTTTTTTGTTATCATATAGCTCAAACCAAATGATAAGATGTTATTTTAAGGTCACAAATCATGGACTATTGTTCAAAATAGTTTAAGGTTATAGTTCTTAGACCTAGGATACTATGATTTATGGCCCTGTAGAATTGAACAAAAAATATTCACATGATATATTTATTGAGAAACATAGCATTGATATTAATTGTTAAACACACCCCATTAATGTTTATTAAAGGGTATTCTAAATTATAAAAATTAGTAAAGATAATTTAATGTCTTTCCCATATATATTTAAACATTAGCATATTTTTCTATGTAACATCATCTCTATGAGAAAAGTTTATATGTCACCTTGAAATAATGATTTGAGGTAGATGATTTTTTTAAAAAATCATGTATTGGATCCACTTTATGTAGTTCAATTAATAAATCCTATTTTCCACAAATTCATGCCACCTAGTTAGAAAAATTTTCAATAATTTGTTTCGAATCATATGACCCCGAACATATATTAACAGTGATGAAAAGTATAACTCAATAAGTAAAGCCTATTTCCCTATATACACTAGGGATAAGGGATTTTCATGGGTGATATTTCTAGTTATAATATGATACAACCAAAGGAAATTATGAATTTTATCCGGCTAATTTTTTTTGTTTTATTAGAATATATTCTGAAATATGTTAGATGTTGAATTTTTTAATTCCATGATATTTCTATTATCCTTTTCTTGATAGTAGGAACATGGTATTGAATTGATATTATTCATAGTGTAAAATTTCGTAATCTCAACTTCTCATAAATTAGTACCATTTTCATTGATAATAGTGTGATGAATCTGAAACCAATGAATGATGTGAGGCTTTAGAAATTTGATTGCATGCCCAGTTTTAACATCATTTAGTTGAAATAAGTTTTCCGAATGTTTGAGAAATTCTATTGTTGTCAAAATGATCTAAATTTTTTGAACAATTTCTATTGGGTAATGTCTTAAAAATGAGTCCTCGAATATTAAGGGGTAATATTATTTAGTTTTTTAGATAATGTGTTGTGTTTGATATATAATGTTGGTATTAATCTAAAATGAAATTTCCTCTTGGTGAACTGAATGTAGTGATGAACCATGGTGGGCATAAAGTAATCAGACCTCCTGAAATGGTGGAAATTTTCAATCCTACTTGATTTAATTCATTGGGCCCAACATTTAACAATTTCATGAACTAATGAATCCCATATCTTTGGATGATAATTACAATAATTCCATTGTACCCTATGCCTATAGAGAGCTTGTTCATGGTTGGGGCGATATTTGAGGGTAAATTATGCCTCAAACATGTGAATTTTCTCCCACATGACATAATCTATTTAGTGATTTCAAATATGGTAATACTCAATAAATGGATTCATATAAATCGGTGTCTTTATAAACATGATGATATATAAGGGCCCTGATATAGATGTATTTTTCATCCAACATAAAAATATATTTTTTTCCAATAACTAATGTGTTGAGGGTTTGACACTTTGATGTGATGCAATAATGATCAAGTCATCCCCTTGTGTTGAACATGGGTGAAAATGGTATTTCCAAATAATATACTCATATTTTTTTGTTAACAGGGAATATGAGTCACCTTTGGGTAGTAATTCCACTGATCTAGTAGATGAATTTTTTTTCTACTAGGGGAACACATTTCTACGTTCCGAAGACATAGTAACCATTCATCATCTTGCTGAGTGTAATTGAGTCTCCCTCACATGCTAATAGGAAACATAAATAGGGAGGGGCATATTGATACCAGTAACAAGAGATTGATACTCTACATTATTGTTAGTGTATCCATTATAAAACTGAAATGAGTATTTAAGGATAGCCTATGTAGGAGTGATAATGGAAATCTCTATGCCTATACTATTGTGTATAGAATTTATGAGTTTTCTATTGGTAAAAATTTAGGATGTACCATAAAAATTAATCTACCGTCATAGTGTGACCTAATCCAATGAGAGTGTTCCCACATCTAGGAAATTGACATCAAGTGGTAGTTCCTTAGGAGTTGGGGGTGTTGCACAGAAGACATACACTGCTTGTCCCTTGATGTATTTATTTAGGGGAAAACTAATGTAGAACTAATAGAGGATTACATCCCAATATGTAAATCAACCAATTATCATGATATGGTTAATTATATGCTTTATTGGGAAAATATGTGATACTAACTATATCTCATGGTGCTGTAAATAATGGTGTATCATCTATAATGTGTTGTATAGTTCTATAAATCTCTTCTAAGTAGGAGATTATGTGGTGTCCATGCCAAATATCATATATTTCATAAAATATAATATTTTATCCCCTTTTTCAATATTTGTTTTACCTTAGGGTGCCAAGGGATCAATCCAAAGTGGTAATATTGATGGCCAAATTCTTTCCTGTAAAGGGTGACATCATTATTGGAGGTTCTAGAAATTAATTCTTAATGTCCTAAATTTTTTTATGGTGTTCTTCATACAATTGGAAAATTAATACCTTAATAATGATACATGAAAAGGGATTACACATTTACAATTGACTTGTACTAAATCAGACGAATATATGCTAGGTTTCCTAAGAGGCCTTGTGACTATTAAAGGTATTACATATGAGGAAATGATTAATATAATTAGTAGTATCTTGGTTGATATTGATCCCTCGACTACTAAAAATAAAGAAGAGAAATTTTCTAGAGGTTACCTGGAATCTAAAAACAAGATAGATCATTTTAGAATGGTTTGAATAGAGGATGTTAAACAGTTTCCAATGATCATGTTGATGGTCCAAGAATTGGTGGTATTTGGCCACCAAACCATCCATGTAAAATTTCTTCAGAATAATGAAGAGTAGTATGATGATACGTTGTAAGGAATACTCATATGTGGCTAAAATATTATTTATTATGAATTAAATTACCATGTAGAAAATAGTTATTTCTTCTACTATGATGATAGTCAACTTCTGATCTGAGGGGGTCATCTAGATCAAAATATACATGTAGTATCAATCCAAGAAGGATTGGTCTTGGATCACATCCATTGAATCAATTATAAACATTTCCTTTATAAGTGGAAATTAATCCTTTAGAAAAAATCATTTTATGCAATCAATGTTTACATATCCCATGGTATACCCATTCATCATCACGACTAGGAAAATGTTTCCCAATAAGTTTGGGTACTCGACCTCTATAATAAAGGGTTACTTAAAAAATTTTCTATCTCCAGCCTTGTCCTTAACACCATGGTAAGGTTTCATTAATATTTGAGTATTTTATAACCCATAGTGACTCACTATGTGGAAAAGGCAGTGGATGAAAATCTTATGGTTGATTTTAAACATTATATCATAACTCTAGTAAAACACATTATGGTGATGTTTTAGTAAATCAACATACTACTATTTTTCATATGAATACATAGATACAATAACCATTATTGATTTCAGATATTACTTGTTTTTAGTGCTAACCAATGTAAAACCATCGATAGAGATGTATAAACCATAATTAAATGTAGGGTGTCCACTAGATCTTTTTCTCCATATAAAATATGCGGTTTAAAGGGATGGGTAAACTCAAAAAATAGTATATTAGATGATATAATTTTGATCAATAATGATGGGGTAGGGGACTTAAAAAACAACCCTTTATATTCACATACTATAGATAAAATAATTAAGATCCATTCCTATGTGGATTTCATGAATCTAATCCATTTTTTGTGACTATATAATGATGATGTGTTGATTTCCATCAATTCACCCAAAATCTATGGAACATTAGAGAATTATGAATACAGGTAGCTATTGGAAAAACATTGTGATACTTAATATGAGTACGGTACTATAGAATTGGTCCATCCTATCCAGTGTATTATTTAAAGGGGATATTCAAGCACTACTTCATTTTGGGGATTACGAAATAACATTATTGTTTTGGTGTCATGGGTTCCAAATGATGGATATGAATGAAGAAGATGTATTTAAATTTTGAGAAGGGATCCAATTTTTTGCATGTTATATATTTAAGTACATCTATACACACACAATAATCAATTTGTGGTTAAATTAATTCCCTTTTATGGTAATCATGGTTTATTTAATGTGATTCAGAAGAGTCAAATGGTGAATTATTAACTTTGAGGACCCCTACTCAACCATTAAGTTATTATATCAGGAACTAGTGGTATAATATGGGGACCAATGCATGTATACAGATATTGGTCCTTTCCAATAGGAAATTTTGGGATCTATACAATGAGACTATCATAAATTAATTCATTTCCACCACAAAACCATGTTATTCCTTTATCCAAATCATTCCATTCTTCTTCGACTATATCTTATATTATTCATTATCATGTTAGAGGGGATCAGAACCACTTCTATGAGACCCATCATTTGTATTGTTTTCCAAATTCGAGTTTTTACTATGAAATGTTGAATTTCAATGACATTGATCTAGATACTAATATAAAAAATGTTAATATGACTATGAATGGTAGAAACATCATCTTCAACTAAAAATGAAATTGTCTCCTTGCATTATTGAAACTAAAATTCATATGAGTACTAGCACTCAGCGGTAACTACTTTTTCCTCAAAATGAAAGATTATCTTCAAATATTTGATAAGTGATTCACATATTTTCTTATTGAATCAAAAAGTTTCATGGATCGAGAGCCTTGTTGTTAAGTGAGAAAGTTTATTCTACATACCATACATTTAAGGGAGTGTTACATTTGAACATATAGAAGGTTGTTCATATATATGGAGAATAATATGTTTATTTGGATGAGAGGCTAGATGCTAAATACTCATGGATATAATTTGATGTTTGTTAGCTAGATGTTTAAAAATTCATAATTCGCAGGCACTAGATGGCTATCCTCTATACCCAGATGAAAGAGGATGATCAAGTCGATGTTGCTTTCGATACACATTGTGATCAAATATAGTTAGCATGAAAAATGAACATGATGGAGTGTGTAGGGAAGGATGTAATTTTTGTTACATTTTTTATAATTTATACCGAAATTAATTATAATAAAAAAACTAGTATAATGTTCTATCCTTCATATTATTCTATTCTAAACTATGGTTTAGATATTCTTAGTACTCGGGTGTCATCGATATTTCCCTTGACATTATCTTATATAATATAATAAGGTGTTCTTATGACATTACTATTAGATTATAATGGTGTATTGATACACTTGTTTGAAAATGTTCCCAATGGGGAATTAGTTCTCCTCATCGGTTGATTTTTTTGGGATGTCCATTCATTAGGACCATATTCCAATACATGTGGTATGATATCAAAAATGGTGATATATGGATTTGGAATAGATCGTGGACTTTAATTTATTGTGGTATTCCTATATTTTCACTATTGTAATTTGGATGTCAGTGGAAAAAACAAGGATTTGGTTGATAGAGAATTTTTCATGACCATTGAAAGATATAGCTTTCTCACATGAGTCTTGATAATTCAATGAGCACGGAACATCATAGCATGGAAGCTTCTATATATTACTGACTCCCCCACATCAATAAACTACATATGGTCAAATGGACTAGATACTGTAATAGATTACCTATTCAATCGAATGGTGAATATTTTAGATTATAGAAATATGTTTGTGGGTTCATCTGGTATACTGATTATAGATATGGGTTTCCTTATTGTGATATTAAAACATGTTCCATTTCAAGAGCCTTATGGTAGGTGGTGGGCATAGTTATTAAATCATATTAGGGAATATTTGTGGCCACTAGTGCTCTCACTGTCCAATCAGATCAGGAAGTTGAGTAGAGTTTATATCAATGTATATAACAATGTTTCTTAGACAAGGCTGGTGACACATATTGATGTCGTTTTAAATATCTACCCACATCTATACTATATATATATATGAAGGCCCAAATAGTTCCTATTTGGGTGACATCCCAAGAAGGAATGTGCGGAAAACTAGAGGATTGATGGGGTCCAATTTATATTTTCATGGTCTGGGAGATACACCAAAATATGTATTGAAGTAATTATCTTCTATCCCTCTCCGACTAGTGGGAATGAGGATGTACTTTAATCTGACACAATCTATAGTTATATCTCGGATGGATGGGTTAACTCAGAAGCCTATTTTCATTTTTTTATTGGTGTCCATGTGGAAATGCTGCATTCATAGACCACCGAAGCATAATTCCAAAATATAATAATGAGCATATGTTCCTACTGGGGGATTTTCATGGTATTCTATCACCCATCAGAGTGGGTAATCCCTATTATTCCCTGTGTCCATAGTCCAGTTTCTTATATCCTTGGTTGGTTCAATAGTATTGAAATTTTTCATGGTTGTTTTTAGAGGTTATTTTTAATTATTTTAATGTAGGATGAATTGATAATCCTCTTTTTGTGGGATAGGGTGGAAATATAGGGTAGGGTACTTCCCGAATAATCTAATATAGGCTAGTTGAGGTTACTCATTTAAGATTTTCCAATGTGTAGTGAGTATCCTAATGAAATTATAATTGAATCTTAGAATATAAACTTAAATATTTGGGTGTTGAGATACTGGATGTATATTTATGTCAAACCAATTTCAATATTTATGAATGTATTCATGATGTATATGGCTTCCTATGTAGGTTAGCTGATGATAAAAAAAATGGTTGAATGTTGTCCAGATTTTATAGTAGAGAAAATACACATTCCTTATTCAGATATTGTAGGATTAAAAAGTTCAATGTAGTAGGAATCCATAAATTTATATGTAGATTCTTGGTGACCAAGATAATCAATGAGTTCACCTAGTCATTACCAAATGTGAGTTATTATCCTTGTTACTGTGTGCTTTAATTGGTGTAGTCTATGAAATTCTTAGTAGAACTATCAAAAATAAATATTGTTGTCAATTTACTAGGATTGGGTGAAATGTGTGGGGAACATTCAGAATGTATATTGTAATGACTTTTAGTGGATGTGAAAACATCCTTACCATATTCGTATAGGATAGTTTGTTTAAAAATTTTGTATATGTGGGAGAAGTATCATTTATTTGGGGATCAGAGAAGTGATATGCATCATCTAATGGTCTCAACCTAGACCTTCATGTCTCCCTAACATCTATTTTATATTTAGCGGGGAGTTAATATTATTGAGATGGAAATGGTTTCCATGTTAATCATTTGAATGAGGGAAGAACATCATCCACATATTGGTAACTACTAGCTGATTTGGGGATTTTATATATTATACCAGTTGGGATTGCATGTGTCATTAAAAGAGAAAATGAAGCAACATCTATTTTTAGGGTTTAAAGTTTCCTTATCATGTCATCTATCATCTAGGAGTACGATTGGTGTATTGTGGCATGAAACTTCTTATTTTACCACCACTTATGTTGTGAGACATCCCTATGCATGTGATGTCAATAGTCTCTTTGGAAAACTCTATATGTGTTGAGAGCTTCTTTGATGGTATGACACCCAGAGTGGTTTTCTCTTCCTACATAGACATATATCTTTATATAATAGAATATCTTTAGAATTCAGAGGACCCCTACTCTAGATGGTGTTAGTGTGTGGAGAAGTTACACACTTTTTTATGGTAGTGTGGGAAGGAACTCCTCTCCAATTTGTGGTTGTACAGAGAGGAACACTACTCTAGATTTTGGTAGTTGGGGGCAGACTTATAGTCTAGTAATCTATTTCATAAGACATCCATTATTTGTTTTTGGTGGATCCATTAATATTTAGACTCATAAATTCATTCCCGAGAGGTGAATATGATCTCAATCCATGGAGGGAATCAATGGATCTCTATCCAAAAATTGTGGGAATGTGATGGGATATGCTGGAGATGGTGTGGGACACTGAAGATGAAGAAAATTCTCCCTACATGGAAATGGTCAAGGCCTTCCCAATTCATTGATGCCTGGTATTCTATACTTTAGCCTATGAAGAGAGGTTGTGATACACCCACATAATGAACTATTGGACTAGTCAGTGTGGGTGTTGATGTAGACATGATAGATCCCCCTACAAATATAATGAGTAATTTTCAAGGTGGATATGGATATTAAATCACCATAATCAACATCATGGGAGAGTAAACAATCTGAACACTTGATAATGAGGATCCCAAATTTTATTTCAAGTTTAATGGGGACAGATTTCCTCTATGTGGACCACGACTGATGGAGGTGTCAGTGAGGTATTGATGCTTTGAGACCTTGATTGGAAATATCACTAGTTTGGGTAACACTTTTTTTCATGTTAATAAAAAAGGGTGATGATCACCCTCCTATATATGATCACAATGGGTGATAAGTTCATGGGAACAAATTAGTTAAATTTGAGGTGGACATTATTACATAAACATGATCAAACATGATTACCACACCAATATTCCAGCTACCACTATACCAATTGGTGTTAGGTAAGAAATATCCTATAGATTTAGTCCTATAGGGAATATGGAATGATCAATCAATATTATTCTGGTGAATAAGAATCCTTGATCCCTAATGTATTCTATTTTTTCTAAAGAAAAGAATTGATCCACATTGATGATGTCACAAATCAAGGATACACAACGTAATCTACCCCAAGTCACAAGTGTGCTTCATGAATAGATAGAAACATGTTCATAATGATTGGGGACATAATATATGGATATAGTGGAAAGAAAATATAATGGTTCCCCAATTTTATTATTTCTCATAGATGAAGTAGAACAACTTCACACTGAGATCACATTTTATTTTTAATGATTTCATCCTAAACCATGCAACATGTCTGTTTCTATATCGTATTCCTATTTTACCAAGGCATTCATTCTTTTCCACATGGGATATTGATTTTAGAACAATGATGGAATCAATATGATGTTATGTCAGTTCTTCTTCAATGTATTCCTCTATGAAGGTCATAATATAATAAAAATATCACTCAAATAATTATTTCATGTTTATGAAACTTATTCCCAAAACCATATAATGGTGGAAAATTATTAATTATGTATCTTACTTCTCATTAGAGAAGAAACATTCTATTAGAGTATATAATTATGTTGACCAAGTCTAATCATATTTATACATTGGGTTTCAGGGGAATCTTTACGGTCTTCCCCATCTGATGTTAGAGGAATCCCACATGTGAGGAATCATAGGATAAGAATCCAAGGTAACCCTTGTTGATCAGGGGTTAATTATCTCCAGAGGTATAATACATCTTACTTTTTTCTACAGGAATCCCAGGATTATGGTAGGAGGTAATGAATTTGGGTTAGTACATAGGTTTATCATGTTGTCGAGACATGTGTTCAATGTGTTACTATGGAGAAATTGAGTACACATAGAAGGATTATTTGTACTGATATAGTGTTCGCCCATGGGAGGACAATGATCACACACTAGATTTCATTGTGTTCCAATGGTCAAGGTGATCAAAAATTAGGATTTTATGGTTTTTATATAAACTCTTCCCCTTGTGGGGATATGATGACACTAATTTATCTGTTGGTGAAGTTGTTTTTTTGGATTGAACAGTGGATAGGTACCCAAGATATATAAGTATGTTTGGATTGAACATAATGGAGCTGTACTAAATTCCTTGTTTAATAGATAAGGATAAAAAACCATGTTGTTATATGACAATTTTTAAGGTTGTGTTAGATTAATGGTCCACACATCATAACCTCTTGTAAAAATTTTCATATCATGGATGGATAATCAATGATGAATAGTGTGGAGATTAAACATGGATGCTACTTAGGAATTTGAATTTATTCCTAGGTGTGGAGTTGTTGTCCATTGTTGAATCATAGAGGGTTGAAATTATTGATTGAGTGGTTTGTCACATTAAAATTTCATTTATAGATAAACCAATTCTGGATGGGTACATGGGTCATGGTGGCTCAACAGTCATGAAAGGGGGTTAGATAAAATGAGACACCATAGAGGGTCCTAGTGAATAATAATACTAATGGTTAGTGTTTTATATTTTTTTGGTCTTATCAAAGAATATGGGTCCCATGAATGTCATTTTTTGTAAAACAGTGTGGCCATGCATCTTAGTGAGTTCTTGATTTTCATGGGGTTGGTTTCACAAAGAATAATTATCTTTAGAATCCTCAAGATCCACCAAGAGATTTCAAATTATTAGAAAAAAATTTAACATGATGAAATACATTTGAATTGTTGACATTTAGTAATATAAAACATATGATAGGATGTTTTTTGAATGATTTATTCCTTGTTAGATCCATATACTCTTTGTAATGTTATAGTTATAGTTATGTGAGTGGAGATCATTGGCTTAATTCCAAACTTCACATCCCCTAAGATGATATACATGGAAAGGTATATATAGTACTAGAAGAGGGTACGGACGTTGTTTATTTACGAACAATGATCATTAATGAATAATGGGTACTTTATGAATGATTATATTATTAAACTAGGTTAATGACTCCATTGTCACATGAAATGGTGTTCTTTGAAAATAATAGATACATTAAAAAATGTTTACCGCCTCTACCGTCGCAAAAATGGGTGATATCTATGAATAAAAGATATCATGTGAAGTGGTTAAAACCTCCACCTCTTCATGGAATGTCTACCATTACTAGATGATTCTATTTTTTTTGAAGGTTTTAACAATCATTAAAACAACCCCTTAGGTAGATTTTATGGTTTCTTTATCCAAGATTTTACTTTAATTGGTGGTTCCTTCCTCGACCACTCAATTGAAATGTTTATTTTGGTTTCAAAATTGATGGATTGATGATATGTTTTAATAGTTGAAATGGTGATGTTTTTTTGGATGATTAATCATCTATATTATTATCAATAGTTGAGAAGTATTGAATAAGAAATTCCAAAGACTGTCTCTTGGAGTAGGTAAGGACACTATGAGAATCTTTTTATGCCCATTGGTATAAAAAAATCTACAACAATATTTATGGATTATTTTAACTATACTTTTCAGGATTACCTTGATTCATTCTTCGTAGTATTTTTGGATGAAATTTTCATTTAACATCAAACTGAAGAAGACCATGTTAATCATTTGAGGGTAGTTCTGTAAATCATGAGAAATCATTAACACAACAAGATGCTTTTGAAATGTTATTTATAGATTCTATAAGATATGTTCTATGGAAACATGGTGGCAGAACATTGTATTTTAATTCATCTTTAGAAGGTTGAATATATTATCTCATTTTAGAAACAATATAATTATTTTGAGGTATAGAGCTCCGTGGTATTGGTGAGGTTTTATCATAGGTTTTTTTTTAATTTTTCGAAGATAGCTTCTCTAATGAATGGTCTCATTTGGGTGGGAGTGAAGTTATTTTGGGTCGGGATGTGTGATGGTAAATTGGTTGAGTTAAAATTTCATTTGAATTTTATTTTAGTGTTTACACTTATATGGGACGGTTAGGGATATTTTTCCTTTTCTAGGGCACCATTTTTTGTTTTTGATTGAATCCTTTTATAGGGTGAGAACATGTTAAGCTATTGTTCCAAATAACATATGCCAAATGAGAAGAATTATCCAACACATTATATCATGATCAATGATATTATTATTTCTCTTAATACTTAAAGGACTTACATTTTTAGAGAAAAGAATAATATATATTACAATAATTAATTATTGAGTTATATCTTCTCTAAAGATTAATTAAATCACCAACATAATAATTGGATGCAGTACATTCAGTAATTTGATTCTGATATTTCCTACACCCCTGGTTATGGGTACGTGAATAATAATTCATAGAGTATGATTCTTCCATCCCACGACATGAGAAAATTATTTTAAAAGTGGAATATGATGGCTCTAATTGTACATATTCATTTGGGGGTCTAGGAGAGTAATTTTATGGTTGTTTTGGAGAGTATATAGATAAAATCATTTCTTATTGAGATGATTCACTTGTGGAAGAATTTTGATAATAACTTATATTGAATTAGGGTATCTTGTTATGGTAGAGAGATCATCTATGAGTGGATAATATCTTTATGGGGTTTCCAGTTTTTTGGAAAAATTTGCATTGTGCATTTTCCTATGAGAAGGATTGTGATAGTATATTTCCATAATTCCTATAGGTTTGTAAAACCTAAAACCATGGTGATCATATATGATATGAGATAATGATTATAGTAATGATGTAATAGATGATATATTTTTTATATTTTTATCATTTTTATTCCAACCATAAATTATATGTTGAGGTCCCAAGACCATTAGGGTTGCTGCAGCCACTTCTAGGTCCAACAGAAAAGTGGGATAAATATTTTTTGGTTATTTTGGTTGGGTTTCTACATACCAACTGAAGAAAAAATGTGATATTGGATGTGGATGATATGCTAACAAAATCTTCTCAACTTATACCAATTAAAGATAAAATGAATTTTTTAGATTCTATAAGACTCTACAAGAATGATATTGTCTAATTTCATGGCTTACCGACTTATATCATCACTTGTATGGTTAAATACATTACATCACTATTTTGGAGAGGAATTTTGGAAGTATTAGGATTTCATGTACATTGGAGCACGAAATTTCAAATAGAAATAAATGGATAGGTAATATATGATATATAGCTTAATGAGGAGATGGTACTTTCATACAATACTTACATTGGTGGTTATTGGGATGTACATTTTTTACTGATTGAGTTTTCCTATAAGAAAAGATACCCATATCCTATCAAAATGGTCTATCTTTGGTCTTTGTATTATTGGATTTATAGAACATTATTGTTCTGGTCAGATATTGGGGAAGCTTCCTTAGTGGACATAGAATTTTCCAAGATGTGGCGTAATAGATTTAGTTGACTCATTAAATAATATTAATGGTAAAAATTTAGAAAAATAATTGCATTATTTAATTTAACATCCCTTCGGATTTTTTTTGTTAAAGACAAGGTGCTCTAGAGGGTTTCACATCATTTAGGTCACCAAAGACATAGAAAATAGAAAAATCATGTACTGGGGTCTTTGGGTCTTTCTATGATTAATGATTATGTGAGGCAAATTGATTAAAATTTTTGTTTTATGGAATTGTTGACATCAATCGATAAAATGATTCATGTATCCCAACATCAAATGTTTATTTTTAATATTTATCTTGTTCTGAGTGGGGATGGTCTTAATGTTTCAAATGATTTATCTGTGACTGGGAATCGATTTAGGATAAATAATCGAATAAAATGTTACTTTATGGGATGATAGTAAGACTAGTTTGTATATCTTAGTATAATGGGTTCGATTCTCATAATATGGGGGAGTGTTAGGTACTGTTGATTGAGAAGTTTCCTCATCTCTTTGATATGGATTCATCTTGAAATTCATTCATTGGATTCATTGTGTTTGTGATAGGGAGGTTATAACATCTATGTTAATAGGGCCTTTATCAAGAACCTTATGGTTTATATCTCATTTATCAAGAGAATCCATCCCTTCTAGACAACTCAGATTTGAATTTGATCCCCAAAATTATTTAATTAACTCATTCTTCTCCATTTATCATTAGAATTTCCAATATTTTCTTTTTCTTTGGTCATTGTTTAATGGTTGGTGGTAGTACAATCCATTACGCTACAATTGAACCCCTAAAATTTATACTTCATATGAATTTGTTTTTTAAAATATATGAAACGGTATATTTGAGATGATTATTGTTTGATTTTGAAAAGGGAATAGAAATTGAGAAAAGTCAACAATTTTAATGGAATTAAAATTTTTGGGTGGGTAGGAGATGGATTTTATGGCATGATTTTGGATTTTATTTGTTAAAATGAATTGATGATGAATAGTGATAAAATTTTATTAAAATTATATATTATTTTGAAATTCATGAATTAATGAAAGAAATTGATTTGGTTTTGAAATAAGAAAATTATTTGTAAATCCAAATGTGGAAATTTAATAATGACATTATTTTAAATTACTTATTTTTCTTTAGTAGATTGATTTAATACCATGTGATCATATGTTTTTGAAGAAAAATAAAATAATCACACTAATATATAACACCCTAAACATGTTTCGATGATTAAAAAAATTGAAACTACATAATGACACATGAATTTCGTACTTTATAGTTGAGCCTCAACAACCTAAGCTGATGGACGATTGAACTAATTGACATGAGATAACTGATTGAGTGGAGTGAGGATACTATTACCAAAAACAAACATACCACATTGATTATTACATGGTACTATGATATGTTTTTTTATGATTACATTCATTTGTTTATTGAATTGTTTTATTAATGGTAACATCTTTATATAAATTATTTACAGGAAATATTCATTTAGAAATGTGTTTATATATATTCAATAATTTTTTATAATGGATTGGTCTTTTATAAAAAATATATTAATTCCAATCCATGCCTTATTTTATATTAATTTTAATAAGAATTTTTTAATTTTTGTGCGATTAATTATAAAACACTATGCGATACCCAACATGGTTTATAATTGATAACCATCCACAATATTTGAAAATTTTTATTTTATGTTATTCTATGTAAAATTAAATTCAAAAATAATATTATAGGATATGTGTACAGTTCATTCATGGGATCATCAATGATGGAGGTGACCAGTGTTGTTTTGATTCACTTGTTAAATGGGTTTTCCACTATTTCCATTAATAGATTTAGTATAATTTGATGATTTATCATTTCGGCGATGATTTAGCTATTTGTTATTGGAAAATTATTAATGAGGAATTTTAAAATAGAAATAAAAGTAGTTTACATTCTGTGGTTATGTGGAATAAATAATTCCAATCGTGTATTCTTTGGAAAATAAGGCTCTAGTAGCTAACTTGTGGGGATCATGAACACCCATCAGGATATATCATAGCTAGCTCGTGTCTCCAAATACCTGCATATTTTAGATTTTATGCCACAAAATCAATAAAATATTTTGTCCATTTATTTTAAAGACACAGTAATCTATAAATTATACCATTAATAAATTCTTCATAAAAGTACCATTTTTATGAAAAAACATTTCTTTTTTTTTCGTGACTATTAACCATTACCATATATTTTCAGTTCGTACCTCCCATTAAAAAATTTCAAATTATCCTAATAGAAAATATAATTCCAAATTAATTTAATATCATTAAATCATAGTACAATAATAAAGTATTTCAATATGATGTTCATCTAAAAAAATAATGATCACTAATATTTTATAGTTTTTTAATTACATTGAACAATTATTAACAACCAATACTACATTAAATTATCCATTCTCAATCATATTCGATAACAATTGTAACATTAGAATATAATATTTCTCTCTAGTATATAAATAATTATTCAAAACAATTCAGAGAAATATTTTCATCATAACAAAATATATTGTGTTGTGCCTGCTTATTTCTTCTATAAATTTACGCAAAATATCCTTCAATCATCAAAAAACAACACTCGAGTCCCATTAGTGATGTAACTAATATAATACAAATTGTTTTCATTTAACATAATAAATTTGTTTCATCCTTCAATGGGCATGTAATAGGACAAATAAATCTCATCTTAGGTATGATATGTTCTGAAAATGTTTTACATATGGTTTCATGGTAATCAAATGTAAAATTCAAGACTTTTTATACTATAATGATGTAAAAACACAAAAGAAAAACCTCAGTAACTGTTTATGTATACATATTAATTGATAAGTATATTCATAAGTGATTAAGTGACAATACTACTATTTGCATTAAAATTATCTTAATATATGATATTTATAACCCTAAAAACATAAGAATATGCTATAATCATTCAAACTGTTATTCTTCCACATAAATTATATATTAACTTATATTTAGCATATAGATCTCCATTAAGAGAATTGATTACTTCAACATGATTTGAGAGTTATGATATGAATATTGATTTAAACTCATCATACCCTAAAAAAACTCATACTATAATTACTCATGATAAATGAAAATTTTCAATTAATATTTCTCAACATGTTCCATTTATTTATTAATTTATAAAAATTTATACTATTATCTGTTCTATCACATTAAATAAATTATTCCATTTTAGATTATGTAAATATGTTCTTGTTTTTAAAAATTTGTTAAAAAATTTATAAATTATTTTCATATAGAGATATGAGATAGATCAAATAATTTCGATCTATTTGGAGTAATTGCACACCAAGTTTCAATTGGTTCTTTTCAAATTCAATTTTCCCAATTGATTCATGAAATTACAGGAATCTTTATTAATTTTTGAAATATGATCACCCTAGATTCTTCTATAAACCAACATTTCTTTGATAAAGGTGCACCGATTCAATTTACATCACATGAGATATTTTTATCGAGTTCAATGTGAGGAAAATATACTTTTACTTGTCATGCAATACAATCATTCGAACATTATATAGTTATCCTAAATTGATTGGGGATTGATCCAACCTTGTTAAATGTGAATGAGTCTTTTTCTAGAAATATATTCTGTCATATGTATTATTATTCATATAATTTCATATTTATTTCAAATAAATACAAAAAAAATGTTTTTAATAATGAATACTCATCTACATTATGATTCTCTATTTTTAATAACTCTAGACATTTATTAAAGTAAAATTTTCATATAATATGGGATTTCCTATATTCGAAGAAAATAAAAAAAATCTGTACCATGAACAAACAAAAAGAATTTTTAAACTATAGTGAGATTCCCTTCCACCATGTTTCAATAAACCCCCTCATCCAAGAATGTCGCATAGAAAATATCATCCCATTACACAATCATATATATAAGTATTTTTATCCTACATTAATAAGAATTATAATATAATACAGTTCAAAAATCATGAATCCCTATATTTGTTAATGAAATGAAATTTTTTATATAAAGACACATTCATAAATGTTAAACTTTTCCAATAACATAGATGTATATTCTAGTTTAGATATAAATTCATACTCACATTTTTTTAATAACATTGGGGTCAAATAATTAAACAGTTACATCATCTATAGACACCATAATCCATGATAACATCAATTAAAAAAAATGAATCTATAGTTTACAGAATCCATCCAATAAATATGGTGTCATTAACACATATAAGATATCAAAACAACTCTATTTATATGATATCATAATGAGGATGTTATCAAATAATACGTATTTAAATTATAGTTTCCTTAAATAAGGATAAAAATGACCCTACAAATATTTTGGTAAATTGATTCAATGCATTTAATTATTTCGTAAATAAATAATTTTTTCCTTTAAAGTCATTTATTTGAAATTCAATTTATTTTTCAAAATTGAAATTCAATGTGAGTACTCTATTAATAAATTTCATATTCTTATTCATTGTAAATGTTTTGAGGAATATTTGAACTGAAATAAACTGGAATAGTAGGATTTATTCAAGAATATCTAAATTTATCATGTTTTAATAAACATAAATTCTATATTTTTGGATAAAATATGCAAAAAATAATTTAATTCTTACAGTTCACATATTTTTTCTTATCAAATAATATTTTAATATACATTTTTTGAATAAATAATGATTAATATTTCCATATCAGAAGCTCCAATTATTTGATTTTTCAATGATACATAACTCATTATTCAAATATTTAATCAATGATTTATCATTTTATAATTATTAAAATAATTATTTATACACTAATGAAAAGAGAGATGTGTTTTAATCATTACCCAAGTTGTGGATTTTTTGATGTATTTATATCATTATTAGTAATATTAGATTCATAGTTTTTCCCTAGATTTATTCTCCATTTATTATTTTATTTAATACCATTATCACATATATCATCCTCTAGTTCATACATCGAATCCATATTCTAAGATATTACATATGTTGCTCTTGAATATCCATCCTGATTTTCATCTTATTCACATGATTCGTTCAAGTAAGTTTCTTTTAAAATAATTTCTTTTATTAATTCACTTTAAAATAATTTATCAAAATTATCTTGTTTATTCTATTTTTAAAATAAATTTTGGATAACCTAATTGTTATGTATCCTAGAAATACTCCATGAATAGTACATTAATTTTATTCCTGATTTATTTTATGGTTTTGGTTATAAAATTTATTCTAAAATATGCTAAAGTGGTTTAGTATAACTATGATACCATTCCCTAACTCATATAGTGTTAACTATTTTTTGGAAATAACAATTATTTATTTTGAGTATATAAGAACATATATTATTTCTATACAATACATCACTGAAACATGATTATCAATAAATAATATATGATCCTTGTTTTTCAATAATAAATTTAAATTTACAACAAATCTAATTTTTTATGAAATTCAATCCAATTAATCCCTATTTAGGTGACCATTTTTTCATGATAATGTTATAACTAAATCTATTTGTATTTATTGATATTATCATATCATAGTATATTAATTGTTCTCCATATTATGTTTTCAACATGTTATAATAATCTCATGATTCATTTAATCACTTTAATTTTATTTTCAAAAACATAATATTACTAATAATTCTATAATCTTTAAATAATAAGATAATGTTTCCTTCTCTATATTTTCGAGGATCTATAAATAAACCACATACATTAATAAAAAACTAAATTATTTATACTTGATATCCACTTATTATTTTTTCTAGCTATATTCCTCAATTCCCATTCAATAATGCATCTTATATCATTTTTATAACATCCCTTAAATTTAGAATTTGTATCACTAATTTATCCAATGATTATTTCTCAATGAATAATATATAAATATATGTTACCATGAATCTAAATTGAAAAAAATTATCATATTTCACAATGATGAAATAAATACACATCCTTTTTTCTACATGATAATGAGTAATGATAGTAATCCATCTTACCATATGTATATACCCAACACTGATCAACTGGAGATTTCACCTAAACTGTCTAGTCACATAATATAGCTAAAACATAATAACAAAATATGTACAAGAATGTTAAAAGGATGACCTAAAAACACATTATGAAGTATAAATAGAAAATATACTAAAAGAAAAATCACTCCAAGATCAACACACGATAAACCAAAATTTATATCAATTCCCCATGTTTCCAACAGTCACCTATAAAAAACACAAACTGAAATTAGTAAAAATACGATAATCCATTGTACGATAAGATTCAATTAGATTTACCTAAATCATGTTATACGATGTCTAAAAACAAGAAATGTAATAGGTAAGGCATTATCCAAATCCTAGTAGTATAACACCACAATTCCTTTAAAATTTATAATAATAATTGATGTGATAATTTTATCTATTAAAACATAATATTTCTAGAGATAATTTTCATAAAATAAATCCAATTGTAAATAGATTACACTTTTTATCCATTGGTTCTCATTATAGTATTATGAAGTATCTATATATATATATTATACAAGAATATGTATTAGAATAGAAAATAATACCCATGCACAAATAGGTATTTAGGTAAACATATATCTATTAAACAACTAATCATATGATGCTATGTTGTCAAATGTAATATAAAAACAACTATAAAACAATCCTGGATAAAAAAAATTCATGAAAATATAACATAAATGAAAATGCTCTTCACACATTGGGTTCTATCTTATGAGACGCTATATAATAGAAACTCATAAGAAAAAATAGGATTAAATAGTATCCAATAGATATCATGTCATTCTAGTCAATATGACAAATATTTTCCTCATAGGGGTACAACAGACACTACATCTACCTAGGTCTATTTTCAGTTTCACCCAATGTTCCAAATGTGGAATTTACAAACATATTGTCAAAATATTTCTCAATATTTTTTAAAATATTTTCAAATCTAATAAAATATGTTTTTACAATTAAAAACCCAAACCCAAATATATTAATTTTATTTGAAATATAAAACTTATTTTTGAAAAAAAAATTATTTTTCCTGAAATCATTTGAAAAAACTTTTCACATATAATCCACGATAAAAACCAATGGAATTTAAAAATACTTGTGCATAATTAAAATAATTGACACATTTTATTGAATGAATAACTAAAAATGTTAGTAACCTAGATGAAGTTTATAATGGTGACTGTAAACCATGAGAATGGCCTCCAAAAGATTAGGAAATGTATGAAACTGAAATGGATCGATAAAAATCACTATCATATGAAAAATGTGAAAAAAACCGCACTCTCAACAAAAACACTATTTTAACAAGAAGTATTAAATTTCATGAGAGATTCAATCCAACCATTTAACATTATACATATTTTAATTCTAGACTCCCCCACATGTGAAAAACGAACAACCTTCTTATTTAAATTATCTTCCCCCATCAAACGTCCCGAACTCTATACAAGGTGTGAAAATCATTGATGTTGTGTATGTGGTTCATTTCAACTATCTGGATACCATTACACCTCATTTATTACCATTTCACATTATGTAATTTCTCAATGAATAGAAAAAGATGTAGGTTTTAGGATGAAAATTCCAAAACAAAATCCCTAACAAGGCCATTATAGGTATCATCCCAATTCATTCTTAATGTTACTAAAACAATGAAACAAAAACAAAAAAATTGGTAAAACATACCTAACATAACGTTAATAGGGAATTAAAATCTCCACTCTATAAACACTTTTTACTCCTAGAAATACTTGATGATTCCTAATCCCAAAACAGTATAGTCCACAAGATCCTCATTAACGATGCCCACTCTTATGGATCAAAAATATCCAATTATCATTACAATAGTAATTATCCTAGGGGGATCAATTTACCATGCATTATATTATTGTGGTAATCTATATTTTGAATGATATTTTCACAAAAAGATGTATTTTGGTCTAGATAAACATCAAACCATGTTATTACATAAGAAGGATTAGGTATATACCTCTACGAATGGGAAACATGAAATATGTTATGGATTATAACAACCCAAAATCCAAACTTCTAGATCCAATCACAAAAATAAACATAATAGATGTGACCTAATTTTACAGTTGAAACAAACAACATAAAATGGTTATAATGGATCACTTATATAAACAAAGTCCATTTAAGATTATAGTTATGGATAATTACAAAATTACATAAATATATTATAAAAATAAATAGCCACCCCTTATAAATATATATTAACTCCCAAAATTGAATAACAACTAGAACCCTTTGTATATATATCCCACTAATTTTTTTTCTTCAAATCCTTTGTAAAAGAAACTTAAAATGTGTGACCATAGATTCCTAGTAAGGATAATAAATGATGATACATAAGAATTATCATGAAAAAAATTGAATAATGCATGATCATAACATTATAAGATCATACCTTGCATTTTCAAATGCCATATTCATCACTCATGGCATAAGTATTAGCAGTTCATAAAACATTACTCATTTGGGAATCTAGATTGTAATCCAAAAAATCATAACATAAGAATAATAAATTTAATTTTTGGTTATCCCATAAAAATGTAATATTATTCCATATAATTAAAGGCTCATTTTTTAAAAACAAGAGGACACTTCATTGGGGATACACCTACTAGGAGGGATAGACCACCATCCCAAGCCATAGTGACTTTCATGTTGTGGATTGGGTTTCTCCCTTATTCCCTTATTGAATCAAGACTATTCAAATGTTTCCCATAACTATCCCTTAAGATATGAATCTTAACCCAATTCATTGGTGGAAGATATATTACCCAACATTGAAATTATTAGAACCATTCATATGTGTTGCAAAAGAACATAAATCATTCATCATGAACATAAAAGTACAATATAAAGACTATGGATAGAATCCTTGAAACAAAACCCCATGAAAACATAACAAACATTAATTATTTTTAACATATATGGAATTTTTTTGAATCATTATTTGATAAAAAATCATGAAAATATCCTTTCTATGTAATAAATTTTAAAATTCAAAAAAAAATTTTAAAACCCAATTTATTTGAATTTTACATTGAATATATATAAAATAATGTTTTAAAATATTTGTAAACATCATTTATATTAACTTACTATTAATTTAATATAATATCATTTAAAAAAATTCAAATCCTTTTTGGAAATCTTTTTATAAAGGAATAGTTGTAAACCATGACATGTGTCTCAACGAATAAAAATTGAGATAAATATTTCATACCATTTTTGTAACATTTAAACTGTAAATCCCCTGAAAAAGAGATGATAAAATATATATGTAAATACCCATAAATTTATGTAATTTTTTTATATATTACATTAATGATCAATATATACACCACAAAAAAGAACACGTAGTGAATATAGAATAAGTCTCGCAGAAATAAAAAGTGCGACTTAAAATCCCTTTACTACTAGAGAATCACTTTAATAATTATCCCCATTAAATTGTAACAACAATTGAATCATTTTATATCCTGAAATAATGTATATTCATGATACAAAAGTTCATAAGATAGTATATATTCCACATAATAAGAATAAGGTGTGAATATAGCATATATCTCATGGAAATTAAAGTGAGATGAGAAATATTGTACCTTAGGTCATGACATTGTTTGTACACGTTAAAACCTCCCATATAATAATTATAGTATTATTATCCATCTATCGAAAAACTATTTTCCTATATATAAAATCATATATGATTTTATAATTAATTTTTCTTATTTTTATATTAACAATTTATGTTTATATTTATGTTTTAGATAATAACTAGTTTATTTTTATTATATGATATGATATGTTTTATTTTTTAGTCTATTACTTATGTAATGATCTATATAATGTAATACATGGTATAAATATCATGTATATTAGGTATATATATGTTTATAATAATCAATAAAATAGTCAAAAGATGAATACACCATTTACGGAGTTGGTAGGTCGTATGTATGCATGAACAATTTTGTCATTATTTGATTGATGGAATGATGGAAAGCTAAATAATAATCACTATTTTCCAAAATTATTGTTATATAAGATATTTATATATACAGATTTATTAAATTCAAAATAATATCCATCGATTCTATATTGTGTTATGAAATGAATTGTATCGGAATGTGGAGACGATAAGCCGTATATACGTATGAATGATACATTCACCTCCTATTTAATGTGAAAGAGGGTGCATGAAAATGTTTTCATAAACACTATAACACAAAATAATATTTAAAAATCATAATTATTTATTTTATGATAATCATTGTAGGCTTAGGAGTGGTAAATAATAGAATAAAAATAATGTGATCAGTTAGAGAGATAACCTCTTATTGTAATGTCCCCTTTGGATCTCTTCTAAAGGGCTCTTGGATGGGTCATTTTAGAAGAAAAATAAATGAATTATGTGGATAGATAAGTGAATATTAATATTTGGTAGAGTATTTTTATAATCTAATAATCAATGAGATGATATTAATTGTCGGAGAAGGGGTGATTTTTTTAATTAAGGTGGGGATCACTTTTAAAAAATTTCAACATATTAATTTATAATAAACTAATTCTCAATCCATATACCTCTGAAAGGAATTAAATTATAATATTATATAATATGGGGTTATAATATCATTATTAAATTGGTTTTATAACTATTTTGTGTTAGTTTAAACATTATCATTTTGATTATCACTTTGTTATCCTATTTTAATTTTGACAACAGTAACAAATGTTTTCTAATATATAAACATTGTAATTTTTACTTATATATTGTTAATTATCCATAAGTATTAAATTTGGGACATTTTATGACTTATCAATATCATTATGTAATTTTTTAAATATTCTTATGATTCTTTAATAATATAATAAAATATTATTTTCATAAAATATAACCACTATCAATTTTGAAACTATTCATTACATTAACATTATGAAAATAAAAAGAGGAACATAATATCAAAAAATTAATTTCATGTACCCATAATATGTTATTTTTACCTTGATTATATGTGGGTCTCATTAAGAGTTTCGATTTATATTACCTTTAATATTTTTAATTTCCTTTATTTTACTTTTCCATAATATGACTAATTAATGCACCATCATTGTCTAATTACATAAGGTAATTATTTAAATTATAAAAACTATAAATAACACACATTTATGTAGATAAATATTTTATATTTCCATATAATACTTATAGGGAAGAATATATTCTTTTTAACGTCATACTACAAATTTTAAACTTATTAAAAATAAGAGGGTGTCCTATTTGACTTTTCGTTAAGATAAACACTATAAAGGAAATAATAATAGTACAGTGCCTCCAAATAGTCCTTAATTAGACCCTTGGACAATTATGGTCTATATATACTCAAATACTAATATTTATTCAAGTTTTTATATATTTTAATGGTTCTTATCATTTTAATTCCAATAATTTTATTGATTTTAATGGTGCTTGCTGAATCATTGCATTAGTGTTTCATAAGTTTTAAAGGTAATTATTTCACTTATTAAAAAAATTAATTATTTTCCAAAAAATAAATAATATAATGTTAATATAATTCATTATATTCATTCATAATTTTTTTTTTGCATATATAGTCACATTAGTGATATTTAAGATTGAGAAATTCCATTATTGTGTTTTTCTTTGAATTAAATATTATATTAGTAATTTTTTACAAATATTATTTATTAAATAGTTAAATATAAAACATTATAGCTTAATTTTTTAGTTAAATTCATACAATAATATATTCCCATCTCTTAGGGTATTTTTTATAATTTTTATAATATTATTTATACCCTTAATTATCTAATTTACTATTAATTGTGGGAACAATAATTTACCAATGTTACTATTCTTATTGGCCAAAAATAAAAGTGACCTATTTAAAAAAATTGAACATTTTGAATCCAAGTACGGAATATATTTTTGAAAACTGAAATCAAATTATTTTAAAAATTATATTTAAGATAAAACGTTCAAAACTCAAAGAAAACTTTTTTTCAGAAAAATCCTATTTATAAATTTGAAATGTTTTTATACTAAATTCAAATATAAATATAACTTTTGAAATCATAATATGATTATTTTAAAAAAATGAATCTATTTATATTTTATATATAATATAAAACAAAATTTTATTGTAAATACTTTAAATAAAATACAGTTTTAAACAAATTGGTATTTTTAACTATTCATTGAAATCCCAAACACATAAGAAAATTATGAAAATTTCACAGAAGGAAAATAGTTAAATGACTATTTAGAATATTAATTTAATTTTATAAATTAATTTTTCTAATATTTTGAAAAATTAATTATATTACATTCCCATAAAAATAATTTTATTAAAGAAAATATGTTTTTGTTGAATAAAATTACTTTAATAAATTTTTTATTATTATTTTCAAATAATTAATATATTAGAAAAAAGGATGACTATTATATAAATATTATACTACTACTAATTTGTTTCTATTTAACTAATATGATATTGTGGTAACATTTAAATAATAATATTTTTTTATGTTTATGCTTAATGTTACGTATCGTGTACAACATCAAAAATAATCATTCCTTTTAAAATATTAAGATATTAAATTCTCCCCACATTAATAAATTGAAACATCTCAATTTGAACTTTTTCTTAGTAAATTGTTGATTGGATTTTGAAAATACCAATATTGAATTCCCCCATCAGAAAAAGCTTCAATAAAACATCCATTTGAAAAGAGGAAAATGAATGGACGAATGTCAGCTGAGATAACACAAAATATGATTCCATGTAAAAAAACATTGATATCGAAAAAAATATCATATTAGGATAATTATTAATAGATAACATGTTAATAATTATTTTACCAATCAAAAATTCATAAATCTATGATGAGATAATGGTCCTAGATTTCTCGGTATGAAAACTAGAGGATAATGGTTTTATTGAAAATTTTTTAATTATTTTTTCCAATAGTTGAAGAATTACATTACTAAATATAATCAGATCATATGGAAAAATATTTATAATAATATTATACTTCTATACATTAATTAGTTTCCACCAATAACAAAATTTTTTATTCAAATGATGAATATTCTTGTTTAATGCTTCATGCATGAGGCAATAGAATTACTTTTAAATGATTTTCAGAATCAGAAAAAAAATAACTATATATTTCTCTTATCCTAAAAAATTATCAAATACAGAAATATTCGGTTTAGGATAAGGTAACTCTTAAAAAATAATAAACAATTAGATGTTGAAATATTATTTCCATCTCTAAAATTAAATAGTTATTCCAAAAGGTCAACATGGACCATTCATAAAATATCTCAGCAAATAATTCATGAAAAATATTCTAAACTAATGTTGAAAGCAAAAAATGACAAGTATTTTACCACATTGTATTCAAAATAAAATAATCCCATATAAAATCAATTTTGATTTCTGTCTCATAAAAAGTAATTTCTATAATAATAACCAAGATCAGAAAACTATTTTCATAAATAACCTGAATTACAAAAAATAAAAAATAAAATCATATATTCTTCTGAAATATATTTTACCATTGATTACTCAAATAATTTCTCATATTTTTCTATTTAACATAATAATATAGGCTTCAAAAAATAGTGAACGCCATCCAAAAAAGCATTTATCAGATAACAAAAATTCAACTTATAATTCCCATGGTTAGTTTATATAATAATAGTTATTTAAAGAAAATTAAAATAACCTTTATCCATTAGATCACGTAGATAAAAAATGATATAATAACTTGGACTTTATATTGGCTAGAGTTTTTTGATGCACCCTTTTCACACTTCGATCATTGTTCAATCCCCACGACATTATCGGATGTGACATGTTGTTTGTCATCCTACAAGTTTTCTTTTTTATAAAACTGTATTAATATATTCCTTATACAAATGTTGAAAAGAGATTAAAATCATCAAATACAACCATAAAATATTAAAAATTATTAATAATTTCATCCTCAAATGTTATTTGATATCTTCCATTTTGAATCCCAAATTTCAATAAGCCTTAATTTACAAATGTAAAATAATGGGTCTCCAATAATATCATTAGTCAACAATAAATTTCATATATTAAAACATCAAAAGTGATTTCTATGTCTATTAACATATGGTATTATATAACCATGTTGGTGTATATAAATATTAAGATAACATCATTTGATAACATTGTAATATCTAATGATATCTAAATCCTTCTACAATACAGAATATAACAACCAGAAATCAAAACTTCTAGATCCGATGAAAAATAAATAATCTATAAAAATGTGACCAATTTTTTTTCGAAATTTAAAATATAAATAGCTAATAATGAATCACTTACGTAACCACATACCTTTTTTAGAGTTTTAGGGAATTAGGAAAAACTCTTAAAAATCATGGAAAATAATCAATTGGCCTCTAAAACATAATATTATAACCCTAAATTTATAGTCAGTTAGAACACTTTGTAGAAATATCATTCATATAATGTTGATTTATAACCTAGGTAAAAGAACAATGAATCCAGTGAAATTATATTTTCATTGAGGATATACAATGGAGATATATAATAATAATCATTAATATTAGGGTATAAGAAAATTAGCATAACACTATAAGATCATAAACTACATATCAATGATCATATACATGAGTCCTGAACAAAATATCTTATGTTCATTAGAAATTAAATAATAGGCAATAAATAGAGTAATCTATGGAATAATAACATAGGAATAAGACATTAAATTTTAGATATACACATAACCATATAATTCCATTCCATATATTGCTAGGATAATTTCCAAAACCTTAAAGGGTACTTCATATGATTACACCTACAAGGTGGGATAGAACACCATCCCTAGTAATACTATTTTCACTGTAGGGGATTGAGAATTACCTTATTACCATATTGGATTAAGACCATTGAATTTTTTTAATCATTATCTCACGAGATTTAAAACATTACCCAATTTATTGTAGGGATATATATGTACAACCAATCAAATAGAGAAAATCATATATATGAATTCCAAAAAAATATAAATCATTCATAAGAAACAAAAACTAAACATATAAGTAATATGGATATACTCTGAAAATCACATCCCCACTTAATCATATGTAACATAAAATAATTATTACATATATGGATAATGGTTTTGAAATATCATTTGAAATAAATTTCAAGGAAATATCATTTTCATATAAAAACACGCTTTTTAAAAATCATAAAACATTTAGAAATCTATTTTCATTTATTACATCCATGCAAAAATATTTTGGAATATTTTAAAACAATTTTAAATCTTTTTTATATAATTATCTATGATAATACATATATGATCTTTTAAACCACTTTTAAAATATTTTTAAAAACATTGTTTTGAAGGAATACATATTTCCATCAAATAATATAAAAAATTACATGAAACATATTATACAATGAAATGAAGAAAATTCTCAATATAATATTTCAAATTTAATTATATTATCTTCATAAAAAAATATAGTTGCAAAATAGAACATCTGTCTCAAAGAAAAACAAATTGAGAAAAATTACCTTTACAATTTAGTGACTTTTACTTTGTATGTCCCATAAAAGAGAGATCATAAAGAATATATTTAAATACAATTAAATTTAATAAAACTTATAATATATTAAATTCATGACATATATAAATATAACACAAAATAGAAATGGGTGGTGAATATGGAATAAATCTAACAGAAATAAATGTAAGACTATAAATCCCTTTCTCATTAGAGTAAATTTTTAATCGTGAGCCTCTTAAAATTGTTATGGAAATTGAAACCATTAATGTTGTAAAATTATGTAATTTCATTATATAACGTTTTATATTTCATTATATATATCACACAAGAAGAATCTGTGGTGAATAAATCATATGTATCATATAGAAAAAAGTGAAATGAGAAAACCTTTACCTTAAGTCTTGATTTTCTTCATAAATGTTCAAAACACTTGTATAATAGGTTTATGTCTACAATAAACATAAAAAACTAATATTATTATATATAAAATCATATATAATATTTTTATGATATGATATTATATTTTTAATAAGAATTTCATTTGAAGGTTATGTTTCTGGTAATAAACACATTTTTACATATATGTTTTTATTTGTTATATTTTTTGTCATTATACATAAATAGAGATCTCCATAATGTAAACCAGGATAAAAAATTTATTATATATTCATTAAATTTATATCTTAAACAATATATAAAGGATATAAAAATGGAATACATTATTAATGGAGATAGAAGTCCATATGCACAAATTAACATTGTTTTTTGATTGATGGAATGATATAAATGTAAAAAATCATATTTTATAGAATATTTATTATTTCATATATATATATATATATATTAAACCCATCATAATACCCATCCATAAAATATGGAGATTAACAATGACTTATATCGTTATGTGGAGACAATATGTTGTAATTAGGCACATGTGATATATTCACTTCTTATTTGATGGAAATATGGTGTATGATGGTGTTTCAATAATAATAAAAACATTTAATAATATTGAGTATATCTAAGCTATAATTTATTGATAATAATTAAATCCACCATTTTTTTAGAAATTAAAATTACAAATCTTTTGTGGAATACTGAAAACATTACAAAAATAGAAGACCAAATAACATATTAGATCACATCCTTTAGAAACATATAATCATAAAAACTACTATTATAGTCAAATAAATTATCTCCCATTTTTTTTTCATGACATCAAATATTGGTATACATTTCAAATATAATACATATATTTATATTTTATGGAAGGAAAAATAATAAAGGTGTGGGATCAGATTCTCAGTAAGGGTAAATAATATAGTCATGTAAGCATAATCATGAGCATGTGGGTATGAGCGTGTGGTCTTAACATTAGAAGAACATACTATTCATATCATAAGATTATTAAAATGAAACATGGAATAAATCATAGAATTTCATACAACATGAATCATAAGGGATTAAATAACCTATTCAATAAAATAATATAACGTGAATAAGACTTGGAATTATGGCATACATAAACATGTGATATCATTCCCAATAAGCCAAGACATATTGCTATATCATATATAGGTACATCATGGGAACTATACCTATTTGGTATGAAACACAACCATCACCAGTAGTAGTCCTTTCTTTTTTAGTGTTGTAATTTTTCAATTTTCCATTATGGATCATGTTTCCAAATCTTCCATTTTCATGTTGACTACACCTACTAGGTGGGAAACACCACCATCCCCTGTCACAATCCTTTCCATGTAAGGGATTAGGGTTCGCCATATACCCATAGTGGATAGAGCCTGTTGAATTGATTCCCATAATTATATCACAATATATAATTATTTACCCAATGAATTAGAGAGATATATAGTTCCCACCCATCTCATAATAAAATCATTAATATATATGTCAAAAGATAATAAAACATTCATCATATCATGACCCATAAAAGGATAGTTTTTAAAAACATTATATCATATGACCATGAAATGGATGTAATAAACATGTACTAATACCTTATCACATAGAAATTTTATTGTTTCAGAACAATTTCACCAATTCCAAATGCATGAAAATATGATGGCTTCATATGAATAAAAAACATGGACGAGGAACGAGTTTCATAAGAATTATTCCTTAAAAAAAATAAACTATTACGAGGAATAATTTGAAGGTAACCATTGGATAATTTACACATAAAGTAATTATTTATATAAATTTCATTCATCTTAGATATAATGTAAATTTTAGTAATACTTTAATACATTTTTATTTATAAAATAACCTTAAATATTTTCAATTTCTTTTTAAAAAATAAATCATTTTGAAAACCAGTTTCATTTAATATTAACATGATGACTTATAAATGAAAATGTTAAAAAAACATAATACATTATAAAAAATTGCATTGAAATTGATTTTCAAATATCAACTTAAATTATTTTTTTAAAACAAATTTCAAACATCATTTTTTGAAATAAAACTGATTTGTAGTTGAATAGAGAAATAAAATCATATTTTTCATCAAACTGTTTCATAATTATAAAAATAACTATATTGTGGGAAAATGGTAATAATAAATTTAAAAATCATTAATTACCAATATATAATAAAAACATGATTTTTTAATACATGGATCATATGATTTCATAATTGGAATCATTTTCATAAATGATCCCAATAAAATATGGGTTTGTTTTAATAAACTATTACCACTCTATAAAATTCAATCATACCCCAAATGAATTAAAACTCATCAAATAATATCAATAAAATTTTATTAATTATATATCATTTCAATTAAATCTTATAATCTTCATTAAAGAATCATAGGTGCATAGTAAAACATTCACCTCAAAGAATGCAAATTGAGATAATATTACATTACAGATTTGGTAACATTTGAACCATAAAAATCATGAAACAAAGATAATAAAATGTATTTGAAAATACCCGAAACTTTTGTAATGATAATGATAGAATAAATTCATGGGTATTAAATAAATAACACAATATAAATAATTTCTGAATAAGTTATGCATCTCGTAGTAATAAAAAGTGAGATGAAATTCTCATACATTGTGTCTTGAATCTCATTGTTCTCATTAAATCCTTCTATATAATAAATAAAAGTTTATTTGGAAAATATAAATAAATCATATTATTATATAAAATAAAATATATGGTTTTATTAAGACTCTATATTACCCATTTGTGAAAAATTTTATGTTATTGTTTTACTTTGGGTAATAAGTAATTTATTTTTCGCATGTGTCTTAATCTGTTATATCATTATTCATTATACATATATCATGATTTTAAGAATGGAAAATATGATATAAATATAATATATATTAATTATATGTGTATTATAATAATCTATAAAACATATATGTTTGAAATGGATGACTCGGTTCATGGAGATGGTATGCCATAACTACACATGAATGTTGTTTCTGTTTTACGGTCGTACTGATAGAAAGAGCGTAAATTATATATATATATATATCATTATTCCAATAGCATTATTATCTAAATTTTATCATATAATTATACTAAACCCATCATTTAAATAATAATATAATATTTTAATGAATCATATCGTTGTGAGAGGGCGGTAGTCCTCACTTCCTCATACAAAATTATCGAATTTACCTAAAATGGAAAGTATAACGACATGTGTCATAAAATAATTAATTAAACATAAAGAAATAAAAAATATAATATATATAATATAGAAATATTGTTTCTAACATAAATATCAACATTTAATGGGGGTAAAAGAAAAAATGAACAATCACCATTTTGTGAGGTGGTAGTTTAGTATACACATAAATACTATGTTAACCATTATATTGGAGTGTGTGAGATGTAATTCAAACCTTATTTAAAAAAATTATTAATATATTGACAATAAGGATCTTTTTTATAATAATTCAATAATAATAGTGGAGGGGGGATAATGAAAAAAATATTACGGACTGTGGGGAAGGTTGTTACCTGTTATTTGTTCAACTCTTTCTGGTTTTCACCAAAGGGATTCCTTGGTTTTGTTTCTAACAAAAGGTATACATAAAAGAGGAAGGGAGGGATCCTAGGAATTGAATTGATCCAAAATTTTCCAATCTTATGTGGTTTTAGTGGTGTGATGAATGGGGATAGGTGGTGGTCTTTTATAAAGAATGGAGGAGACACACATGCCATTTTTTAATACAAGTTATGCATACCCGTGTTTTTACCAAAAAATGGACATTCAAAAACCAACCAATAACTATAGTGTCTGATTCTGATGAAACACATTGGATTTTTTATGACATTCTTAAAATATCAAATTCCTTCGAATCAAATACATGATCTCCATCATCTCTTAATCAACCCTCATCCAAACTATGGAATGATCTCCCAACACTGACTATCACAAGGAAGATATACATAGCATATATTGAAAATCCCCATAGGGATCCATCTTTAAATATGATTGGTCTTAGTTATTATTGGAAAAATCAACAAAAAGAATATTATTTTACCATCATCCACTTAAATCATGCTCACAATCAAAAATAATTTTCAATGTGTCTGAAATTAATTTTATTATTTTTCAGAAATGTATTTGAGAAGATGTTCATTTGACAAAATCAAAATTTTAAACATATAAGGACATTTAAAAAAACAACTTATTTCATTATATATATATATTTATAAAAAACTAATAGAAATAATATTTAAAATTAGTTATTACTATTCATATCACTATATTAAATGGATATGATATAATTTTTTCATTCAAAAAAATATATTAAAAATTATGTTTCGTATAAACTTAGTGTTGTTTGTTAAGTACACTAAGTTCGTGTTTTGTGTAATGTATGCCTAGTCAGAGTTTCATATAACTTATGTTATCTCCATGTTCTGTGTAAAATACTCTATGTTGGTTCTATATTTAACTAATATTTCAATGATTTAAATGCAACAAGTCAATGAAATTTAATTTATTCAAATAAGGGGGCCATAAAAACTCAGGGTGTTACAAGCATTATAGATTTTTTAGAGGTATGGAATAGTATAAAAATAATGTTATTGGTTAGAGAGATTAAATTTTGTTCCAAATGTATCCTTCCTATATCCCCCAATGGGCTCTATGATTAGTATTTTTAAGAAAGCATCAAATATAGAATATGGTTAGGTATGTGGATATGATTATTTGGCATTTTACGGTCAGGATAGAAAGAACAATGAGATAAAATTAAGGTAGGAGTTGTCCTTTTATAATTGAGGAGAGGGTCACTTTTTCAATATCACAAAATAATAATTAATAGTAAATTAAATATGAATAAAAATATTTAAAAATGTGCATGAGTTATAGTATATTATAATATTGGTTTTTAATATAATAATGAACTTCAATTTAGTCAATTTTTTGTTTTATTTTAAACCATACTGTATGGATTAACCCTTTGTACACCCATTTGAATTTTGAAAATGGTCAAATTTTTTATATGAAAACATTTATTTTTTTTAATTATATGTTCTTAATTGTACAGAAATAATAAATTTATGGAATTTTTTAGATTATAAAATAAATTTTAATTTATTAATGATTCTACTGATTTATAAATAATTACAGAAATATTATTTTCATACAATATCATTGCTAAAACTTTTGACACATTCTATTATATTGGCTTTAATAAAAAAATCTAGAAAACAGCTTTCCAAATCATTTAATACAAAACTTATTTATCATATTTACTTAAAAAATCATTAAAACTATTATTAAATTGAAATTATATTTATTATAATATCCCTAATATCATTTATCTGATTTTTTTCATTAATTAAATATTTCTCACATCATCGTTATATATTTATATAAGGTAATTATTTAAATTATTAAAAATTGAGTTAAATTACAATGATATATATATATATATATATCATATCTATACAAATGATGTTTATAATTGAGAATACCGTCTATTTATCACAATATAAAAATCATTATACCTATAGAAATTAAAAATGTTACATGGTTGAATTTTCAATAAATTAAATATTATAAAGGTCTCAATCATATTCAAGTGCCAAAAAATGATCATTAATACAATCATTGAATGTTTATGGTCAAGATATACTAAAAAAACATTGTATTCATGTTTTTTGGTCATTTATCAGTTCTTATAATTTTAATTAAAATCTTCTTATTGAATTTTAATCTTCTTGTAGAATCACTGAATTTGTGTTTCATTGGAATTAAAGGTAATTTGTTCACATAATAAATAAAATATAAATTTATATGATACAAAAAAACAAATTAAGTTAAATATAATCCTTCATATTCTTTAAGAACCTTATTTTATACATTTTTGGATACATAATTGATATGTAATACAAATAATGTAAATTCTTGTGACTTTCAATAATTAAAATCTTATATATTTCTTATTTAGTAACATGAGTCCATTAAATAAATAAATTTCAAAATATTATGGTATAAATTTATAATTAAAATTATTCAATAATATTTTCCATGAGTTATGTAAATTTTATAGTATTAATAATTCAATGTTTACCCTTAATTACATGATTTACGTTTAACCGTGTTAGAGGATTTGATCAATGTTTCTATTCGTATTGAAAAAAATTAAAGGAGATAAATTTACCAAATTTGTAGATTCATAATATAAATATTTAATCCATCGTTAAATGTTCAAATCATAGATGTTTAATAATTTATTTTAACATATTACTGAAAAAACAAGACAAAATTTGTTTTCTGGAAAAATGGTTTTTTTGAGGTTTAAATGTTCTTATTCTAAAAAAAAGTATAAAATATTTTTTCAGAAACAATGTTTCTTTTAAAAAAATAATACATAACTAGTAAAACATTAAATATAAATCTAAATATAATTTTACATTCAAATACTTTAAATATTATAAATATTTCAATAATATTGTTATATTTTTAAATATTCCTCTAACATTTCAACATTTCAATAAATTATCAAATTTTAAATATAATTTTTTTTGAAATGATGATTTCAAAGATAATATTAATTTTGAAAAATTATTTTTATATAATATATAGAAATTAATTATTTTATTTGTATATGAAAATCATTTTTTTCAAAAAAAAATTTTTAAACAAAATGACATTCTTAAATAAGTAGTAATTATTTTAAATGAGTTAATATACTATAAATGTGTATAGAAATTATATATATATATCATTTTTATATTCATTCCCACCTATTTAAATGATATGATATAATAGCCACAATTAAAAATAATATTTTTTTTATTTAAGCTCAACGTCACATATATGGTACACCATCAAATATAGGCATTCCATTTAAAATATTGGGATATTTCATATATTGTATTAAAAAAATATGAAAACTAAAACCAGGTGGTCAAACTACCTTGTCTTCTAACGATGTCTAATGGGTTTAAAAATCTCAGTGAAAACATACCTTGCTAACCCAACTAGCGACAACCAAAGTGAGTTGAAACACTACGAATGTCCAAATCACCAACCACAAACTATAGTGGATTATTACAATGGAACACATTGGATTATTAAGGACTTTCATACATTATAAAATGACTTTGAATCAACTTCACTATCTCTATCATCTCTTAATCAACCCTCGATAAAACCAAGGACATCTCTCAAAACATTGTCCAACTCAAGGGGGATCTACATGGAATGTCTTAAAAATCTTCATAGGGATCCATCTTTAAAATAGATTGATAATATTTTTTATTTGAAAACTTGACCAAAAGAAAATAATTTTCCCATGATCCCCTAAAATCAAGGACACAATCCTATACCATATTCTCTAGAACATGTATAACCCTCTATATTAGTCTATATGTCTACGGATGATATGAAGTGCATAATTTAATATGGGAACTGATAACCACCTACAATCATATCAAAAAACAAAATGTGATCCTCAGAATCCTATTATAAAAACTATAGATGGATCCTCATGAAGTCTCACAGTCTCTTAGGAATACAAATCCCCTTACTGTTCAACATTTTCACCTCCCAAATAGAAATGAAATGCACTAATTTCATGTGTTGATCTGTGATAAAAAATTCACATCCTTCCCAATAAGATTTTGTGGGAATCTAATGAAGGAATCAATGTAAAATCATCCCACATCCATACAGAAATGGTTGAATACCATAATAACCCTCTAGGTATTTGGGGCTCCTTCATAATTCTATTATAATTAAGGAATAAAGAAACAATATCACCTATCATAAATATCACTCATTCCCACCAATAATTAAATCTCTTGTTTTGAAGCCTATTTGTAGACCCAGGGTTCATATACCCTCAAGAATGGTGTAAATAGTCAAAAAACTACTATCTCATGTTAAACAGAACAATAAAATGTTACATAATCACCAATTTTCACTAGGATACCATGAAACCTCACCTGCGGTTTTCCCAAAGAAAAGTATTTGGAAAAATAATTTTCACACATTGTCATCCCCCTTCTCAAGACAAACTCTCCCATAAGAATGAAATTATTCTATCATCTATTACATGAACACATGTATACCATCCTCGTCCACTTCTAAGATCATCTCATCAAAATCGCATCATATACTACTCCTCAACCAATACCATCATGAATTGTGTGAATAATTTTCTTCTCAAAAAATTTAGCATCACATATTATTTTTCATGGGTATAATAAAAATAAAAATAAAATTTTTAATGATACTATACCTAGTCTATAAATTGAAATATTTTCCCCTATGAATTAAAAATATATTCCAGGATCATATAATCAGAATATAACAAAAACTACCCCCAATGATATAGTGAAGCCACATTTTGGGTGCTTGCATAATAAAATCCAACACAATATCATGGTCATGGTAGCTATTTTAATGAGTGGATTACTAGTTTGAGATGTATGCCACAAAATTTTTTCCATATATCAAGACACATCACAATACCATACCAAAAGATTTAAAAAAATAGAATAACTTGACCCTGATTTCAGATGAATCAAAATTGGTGCTAAATTCAACATCACAATCATCTTATAAACAAATATCTGAAATATGTAATACCATTAAAAAAATTTCACCCTTTATGGTTAAATCATTCGTCATAGATGTGAGATTTGAGAAATCACGACAAACCGTCAATAGTAACTAGAGAAACACAAGAATCTCGTGATACCAAACACATTTCTACGATTCCCATATAACATAACATTCAATACCTTTTTTGGATTTACTAATACTGAACTCCTAGGTATTATATTCTCTAGAAACTTGACCTCTCAAATCTAGACTCACATTTGGATATCTAAAAATATATTAGATATTCATTAAATGTTTTGAGAATGATGTACAAATTTTCCATACGTTCCTCCACTATCTTGGATGAGACCTATATATCAGCCATTAACATGAAAAAAAAATTCAACGAACTGATGACTGATCAGGTCCATCACGGTCATTAACACCATTGTCGTTCTAGTGATACTAAATGGCATGACCAAAAACTCAAAATGGCGATATCGACTCCTAAATATTGTTTTTATGTATATCCCATTCTTAGACTCTATAATATTGGTGTCCTAATCATATATCAATCATTGAAAACCAATGAACCTCTCTTCTCTCATCAAATAAATCCTCAATACTTGAAAAATGGTATTTTTTATTAATGGTCACCTCATTCATCATTCTATAATTAATAAAAAGTATAATACTATCTTTTTACATTATAGAATAAATTAATGGTGATTTCAACATTAAAATTCCAAGAAGAATAAATACATTAGAATTGATGTCCTCATGTTGGAAATTATGATACACTAACCCAGATAGTTCAATTTAGTAAGATGACATAAAAAATGCATCATATTAGGGAGAATTTAAGTAGTAAACATGAATTCTCTTTTTGGTAGAAAAATAGAAACATTTACTAGAAATATCTCAAGGTTCATACACACTACTTAATGATAATAGACCTCGCAAGAAATTTTCCACTACATTATGAAACATATATGAAGAATAAAATGATATTACCTCTTGATATGGTACATCAGGACTCTCCCTCACTGATATAGAGTCCCACTCACCTTAGAAAACTAGATTGACCCCACCGACCAATAAAACATATACTCAATGAAAATACCAGTATATATAGTTATTAAAAGTGAACATAAATTCCTAGCCGATAATAAAGTCAAATTTTCTTATATCAAGTTCTATGAAATCCCACTCCACCTAAAATTTATCATTCATCACCCAACATATATGACATGTGAATCCATGTTCAAACCAGGTTCCCAAAATTATGTATTGATCTATCAAGAATAGAATACGTTTTGAATACAAGAAAAAATTCCAACTATCATTGATAATATAAAAGATTGAGTTTTCCATTAACAAAAATAATATAACCCAACAAAAGATGAGATAAACACCATATCTCAAAGTGTAGTTGGTCTTATATCATATTCATCTATCTCGTACTCACCTATGTAAATTCATCCAGTCATAGCCACATCAATATCTCTCATAGAATGAGTATTAGACCTACCACAATTGAAATAATCTATACGAAACTATGACCCCTAGGTGAAAGTGGATTTTTACCTAAATACCTATGATAGAATTTCACAAAAGCATAGTAGATGGAAAGATAATACACAAAGATGAAATTTTTTAAGAGCCTATATATAAATAGTCATGGAATAATCTCCCCTTCCACAATAGTAGTAAAAAATTGGCTCATGCACCTTCGTATCCCATGAGAGTTGTCATAAGGTAAAATATCCACTCTTATAATTTCTTTTATATTCATTAGGTACACCATAGGGAACCACATAACCTAGCGAAGCTCCACCAAAACATGTCTTCCTAACTATATGTTCCTCACATAAATCATCATTTTCAATTTCCACAATTACAATTGAAAGGCACAATAGTTTCAACATCGATGGAATAAATGGCCATATTGATAACACAAAACATCGAGCCTTACGGTACTCATTAGTGAAAATATCTAGTTCCAGATGCACTAACTCAATAAAAATAGGATGAATGATCAAGAATGATATCCTCTCCATGATCCATTGTGAAAAAACTCGTTTGTTTTTTCCATGGGAATTCTTAGTATACTGTTTCTAGTTATGAATTATCCTGATTTAAGACCTATTATGATCCTCATGCAGAATGACATATAAATATGGTCCCAATAAATCATTCTTGATACCATGAGAATATACAAGAAAAAACACACCATATTGTTTGTAAGAGTCTTCATGAAGGTGAAAATCTTTTTTATTCTATCAGGACACTCTTTATATTCTTAGGGTCCATTGTCCCTACAAAATATGAGTGGATTCTTATTAGTAAATCCCCATCCATTAATCAATATACATCCTTGGTTCATGAAACCCATATGAACCATTGTATGAACAGTGTATATAAAATCTTTTTATGATGTAAGTTTCACTGAAGGATTCAACTATGGAACCTGTTTTGCAACTTCCAATTTGGGATTTTGAAGATATATTCCTGAAGGCATCGTTTTAAACTAACCAAAACTAAAAAGTCATGTGAAAATTCCAAAATCGTAGGAACAAAATTAAGAATTGATAAAAAGTATTTAAATCATTAATAATTAAAAGAAAAAAAACTATGATAAAAAAACTAACATAAATAGTTATAGGTAAATCATAACAAACATCACATACATTTCTTTTAAATGTACTCAAACAAAAAATGTAAAATGTGGTAAAAGTGTATGACCACAAATGGTAACTCTGTCTCAATCATAGATGTGAGATGGATAGATGCCTTTCCCGCACTTTTTATCTGGATTTAGATGGTCCTAACTATGGCCTACCAAATGCATAGAATTTTTTTTGAAGTTTTAACACAATTTAGGATTAACATCCCCTTAATATTAAATTGTAATAAACTATATAGGTACAAATAAACATGTAACATATACCGGACCATCACGTAATATTTTTAAAATATGAAAACAATAACTATTATAGAAAAAAACAAGGAATGAATCATTAGTATGATGTAGAAAAAAATGAGATACCATAAGGGATTACAATCCAACACAATAACATGCTAAAACAGAATGAATCAAAATCCCACGTGAAAAACTATCACCACCATACCAACCTGAAGCAATAGAAATAATCATAAGAGAATTCAAATTCTACAAGATTTTTTTCACTTTACATTGATCATTTAATAAAACTTTTAAAAACAACCATTGACATGTGAAGGGTGTGAGAAAATTATCAACAGTATATTAGAATATTTATTATATAATATCAATTATAAATAAATTAAATTATCATTTAATTTTACAAAACATGTTTTACCACAAATTTTCCTAAAATAAATCCATTTCTAAATCATTTTTTCATTTAATTTTATATTTTTTTATAAATGCATTTCATTTGATTGATATAGAATTATAACAAGTACAAGTGACAAAATAATAAATCATACTCAGGAATCAAAAGGTATATAGGTAAACACACATTAATGAAAAAACTTATCATGTGACACAATGTGATACAACCCCATATAAAAAGCTATGAGAAAAAATTAATGATAAAAATAGTAATGGGATAAATAAAAATTAATGAAATTACACTTTATATAATTAGATTTTTACTGTGAAAAACATGGTTATAAAAAATAAATAGATAAAATAGTTATAAGTCAGATCCAATATATATCATGTCATGATGATCAATATCATAAAATGTTACCTCCATGTGGCGAAAAAGACACTAAGGATACTAGTGTAGATATTTTATTATATCCAAGGTTCTCAATGTGAAATTGTCTAATAAATTTTAAAATCAAGGCTAAAAATTTCATAAAATGTTTTCAATTCCTAAAAAAATGAGTGAGTGTTTGAAAACCCAATTGAAAATCATGAAAATATGTTTTTAGTGGAAACCCCCTTTTAATTTTTTTTCTTTTCTTGGAAATCATTTGAAACCATTTATCAATAAGAATTGATGAAAACTATAAAATAATATCTAAATAAACATAACCAAATCAATTTATTATCCAATTATAGAGAAACACCAACTTCAACAAGGATGAAATATTGGTACATTCAATATTAGTGACCAAAAAAATTAGAACAACATCCAAAACACGTGGTACACTAGAAAATTAGAAATGGTCAATACAAAACAATCAAATAACTTATCCACCACTGATCTACTACCAAAACATAAATCAAATAAGAACTAGAAGTATTAAATACCAGGACATATGAAAACCGACCACAAAGCTGATTAATTACTAAATGAAGCGATTGACACATGATTAAGTCACCAAAAATCAAATTATAAGTGCCTCTAAGATGAAATCAAGGAAACATTTATAAAAAAATTGGAAAATCTACAAATTTTTTTTAAAACCAACACATGGTAATTTACATGGCATGTAATACAACTACATGTTGTGAAATCCTGAAGTCCCATATATACCAAAAAAACATGTCACCATTCTATTTAAAACAATATTTTCCCCATTACACAAAATGAATATTTTATAAAGATTGTAAATATCTCACACCATTTATCTAGTGGGTGGATTACCTCTAGAAACCATTACACATCATTTATTTCCTTTAATAATCATGAAACATCCATGTCAACAAAAATATATAGTTTTTATGATGCATATTCCATCAAATCTATGACATCACAATTAATGATACCCTCCCAATCAATGTCGGCATTACTCAACCAACAAAAAATAATAACCAAAACAATGGATAAAATATACTAGATAAAAATGTAATGGGGTTTTACTAAATATTTTTTTTAACATTTCCATTAATTATCCAAAACACCCAATGGAATGTTACATTTTTTTCCGTCTCATTAAATTCAAATATTCTCAAGATAATTGTTTTTTTATATACCCATTGAGTATATTCTTGTTATTAAATTCAATATTTAAACCCACATCATTACTAAAACATTTATTATCACTGTTTCATAAATTTTGAGGAAAATTATTTCATCCAAAAAAACAATTTCCTAATAATTTTATATTATATGTCTTGAGGGAAGAATAGATGCTATAATGAATCCTTTTTATACATTTATTTCACCTTAATTATGATATTTATAGAATATAAAATATTTATAATATGATATTATATCACTTTTAGATAAATTAAACAATTTTAAAACATTAATCTATCCAAAGGCTTTATATCATGTTCCATTTAAGTTTATATATAACTTGTACATAATGAATCATAAACATTATTTAAATAATTTTTTATATCCTTATAAATTATCATGTATTACATATTGTTTATGTAATCCCCTATAAAAATTTATGAATTTTATTTTGGAAATAAAATCATAGTATGTTGATAAATGACATGGTTTAAATAAGAAAAATGAATCAATTTTATATGGTTGAGAATATTCTCCTATATAATAACATAAAAACGAGATAATCATAAAAATCATGAGTTAAAAAAGATAAAATTCTTCAAATGATGATTTTTATTTATAATGAAGCATCATAATGTAGTGGTCAAATATCACAGATAGTTATGAATAATGATGACATCATTTTCTTGTTTAACAAATGTGCATAAATCATAACATTAAAAATGTGAACCTTCTTGGAATCATATTCATATATGATACAAATTATATCTTAATATATATCATAATACCCACTATATTTAAGTGAAATAAACGACAAGGCCTGTACATCACTTTAATACAATATCATAATCATGAATTTCAGACAGATACGAAACACATCACAATTATATTCATGAAAGTAATTCTTATAAATTATTTTGTTTCAAAAAGTATTTCTAACTAAATAATTCATGATAAAAGACAGGGATCCAAAATTATTATTTAAAATAACATTTTGGATTAATACAACATCAGTATTGTTTAGAGACAAAAATCTAATTGGGAGTAAATGTGTTGTTTTTGAATATAAATTTTCTCTGATAGATCATTGTAGTTGTCTAAAAAATCATTTTGATATTCTTAAAAATTTTAAATCCTAAATAATCAAATGAAATGAATATTGAAAAAAAATTAGTTAATTAGTGGGTTATAAATCCATTTTTTTAAATTGGTGATTATCCAATAAATGGAGTTGTGTTCAAGATTCCCCTTACATTAAATATAGATATTTTAATCGATTTATCAACCATTGTATAATAAATAATGGTTTTAAGAAACATGGAACTAGAATAGTATTATTATCATATTTCACTATTGATAAATTATATTAAATGAAGTTTGATTTATAATTCCTATCATTAATGATGGAATTATATTATCATATTTCCTATAAAATATCAAATCATAATTTAATTTAATGATCTTGTTTCATTTAAATTTATAAAAAATTATTATTTACTCCAAAATCATTTTAAAAAATTATATATACATTATTATGTATATATATATATATTACTATAATCAATAATTTTTCTGATATGTTGATTGTTGAGAATTTCATCATGGTAAATTAAGTGCTTCAATAAAATTTTTATTAGATATAAAAGTTATGATGTTTTGGTTAAAATATTGTTTAATTGTTTAACATGGGTTTTATTCAAAAATAATGGATGATATAGAATTAATAATGGTAAAATAAATTAATCGATTAAAGGAAGTTACATATTTCTTGGTCTATTCATATTCTATGAATAGTAACACCTTAAATGCATGAAGTTTGAATCCACCATAATGTTTATAATGATTATATTCAAAATATATGAGGGATAAAATCATGATTTTTCCTTTCAGTAAGTTGATGGGTATTATTATTCATATTAGAGTGAGAGGGGTATGTATACATACTGAGAGTTCTGTTTTAGGGAAAAAGTAATTTATCATGTAAAACTTTCTTGGTAATCCTTTTAATAGTTAAAATTATGAAATTATGAAATATACCTAAATAAAATAAAATATTTATATTTTTTTGAGACACTATAATTATAATTTATTTGACAATGAAAAAGGAATAGAGAAAAATGAAAATATGTTCATTTAAAGGGACACTTTATAATTTATATTTTCAAAATTTCAAATTACGTTTTAGGTTTTCATATTGAATTTAATTGATTATATAAATTTTTAAAATGATTTTGGTCAATTCTAAAATTATGTAGTTTCATTGGTTAACATTTCATTATAAATGATTTCATTTAAAACATACTGGTTATAAAATAAACTATATTTTTACTATTTACATAAAAATTTATGCATTTATTAAAATTTCGTCAAGGTTACAATTAGAAAATATAATAATGGTGATTCTAAAAATGATAATCATTTTATCAAAAAAAATATCATAGTTAATTTTAATTATTGAATATAAATTTTATGAAGTTATTAATATGTATTAATTTAAAATATATTAATGTTTTGATTATAATTTCATTATGGTTTTAATAATTTTATCTATACTGTGGAATTTAAATAATTTATTTTATTATATTTCTAATGGTAAATAGTATTTAAAAAGTGTTTTATTATTTTGAGGTTAAGTTAATTTTCCATGTTTATGGTTAGTATTCCCAGTGGTTTTATTACTATTCATAATGAGAAAATACGTATTCTAATAGTCACATGACTATTCTAATTTATATAATACCTCTACAAAATACCTTTTCATTATTTGACACGCAATTCACCTAAATGCATCACATTATGCTATAAAATTCATTTTTAAAATACGAATTGGTTTTATTCATATATTTTTCTGTAGCGTTGTTTGATATATAGGTCATTTTGTCATATTAGAATGACCAAAATTATCCTACTATATATTTTGAATATATAATTTTTTCCCATCATACTATTTTTTTAATTTCATTGGATTATTTTTTGAACAATGAAACAATCTACCATTATGAAATAATGTACTGGTATTTTTTCTACAATTTGATGATGTATTATACTATTTGATATAATTTATAACCCATTTAATCAAGAATTAAATATAATTTATAATATATAGGTCCCTATATTTTTCTCCCAATAGAAATTTTATGCCACTAATTTAAACTGATATTATTTATTGTTAACATAAGTGGGTAATTTTGTTTTATTTTTCCATCTAGTTCATATATTATTTCTTCATATTTTTGTTTCCACTAAATCAAAATTAAATTTTTAGTTATGTTATAGAATAGGGAATTGTTTCCACAGTCTAACATATTCGGGGATTTTTCCTCATATGAGTGGCCACGATCAAATTATTCCACGTATGGATTTAGTACATAATAGAGATGAGGTATAGAAATTTTCAAGAGAGATTTGGGGAAGACATAATATACATGAGCCATGTTTGGGGGATGTTCTTACTAATAGAACACTGATCCTTTGATATCTGGTTTCATAAATTATTAAATGTATATATATATATATATATATTAATTCCTTTCATTCCAAACCACAGGAATCTAATACATGGTGATAATTGAAAGAAAACTATATCTCTACTATAAAACACTATGTAACGTCTTTGATCTGGATTCCCCTAAAACGGTTCTCCGTACCTGGTTGGTCAAATGACTTCAAGCTCATTTCCTAAAACACTAGTGGTTTATGACTAGAAAAAATAGACTAGGGTGTGATAGGTTGGAAATAATTCCCTCATTGGACGAGTCTAACATAAATGAATCAATAATAATAAAATTGAGGAAATAATAAAAAACGTAAAACTGAAATAAAGAACTAAAGGCTGATAATAAATATAACAAGAAGTCATAACACACAAAAGATGATGCTTCAAGTCCCAAGATCTATGAAAGTATCCAAAAAAGGATACACTGTATTCAGATACAAAATACAATATAACAGTATAGAAATAAAAATGGAAACTCAAATTCATCGTAATCCTCAACTCGGTCCCATGCTGTATTCCTCTTAAAAAAATAAAGTACCTATAGAAGGTTGATTTCCCTTATCAACACTTGCAATAATATAATATTTTTTGGACCAAAACCATGAACCAAAGAGGCGGTGAGATATTAATCCTAGTAGGAGGCCCCCTAAGATATGTGCCTATCTATTACCTAGTATAAACAATAAGTAGTGTTCAAAAAAGAAAAATAATTATACTTGAAAATACAAAAAAGTAAAGAATCCTACATATCATTTTTTACATTTTTTTCATTGTGTTTAATTCAACAATTCATTTAAATTTAACTTTATGTGTCACAAGATACAGCCTACGCTCATTAGTCTCCCATATAAACAACGCTCAATATATACCTAAGAATGATTTCGAATCAAGTAAAGTAAATACTGAATCCAAGCTTCTGCTTTTGATTGGAAAATGCATCATAATCCATTCTATTTCACTACACAATTCAGCACCTCTCCCACCAGAATAGAAAAAACACACCCATGGTCATAACCAGTCCTCTCTAACTAGTATAGAAAGTCATTGACCAATGGAATAACAAATCCTCTCCTGCATGCCTAACAAATCCTTTTCCTCATGCATAAAAAATATTCATCCACAAGAATAAGAGTCAAACATGGATGAACCAAATATATCCTCATTCCATAATAGTATATAACACAGGTAAAATACATTATGACATGGTTAAAATAATAAAAAATCATATGGGAATCATAGATTACAAGAAAAAAGTGAATTAAACTGTCACAAGGATTAAAAAATATTCATAACATGCAAAAGGTATAAAATAGTAATGTTAGGCCCTTAATCCATTTAATTTCAATTTTATACAATTCAAAACCCATTTTAATTAAATTAATTTTTAATAACCCTATAATAAAAAACTAGGATTCCCTCATAAACAACCATGGCCAAAGGTCTATAAATGACAATTCAAGGGAATCACACTGATGGGGTGGCCCTAATTTAAGCCAATCAACATTACCCATGAATAATAACATATATTCAATTACCTAAACATGATTAGCAAATAACACAAGTAAAAAATAATTAAAAGTGACACAAAAAAATATTCCCATGGTACGTCATAACATATATTCATCTCTAAATTTATCATGATCCACAATACCACCTACCTTAACGTCGTATGGATCTCATTGTCTAGTGTCATCATTAAATTCATGCTAGAATGAAGTAGATTTAAAAACCAAGGTAATACTATCAAGGTATTAATACCTCTTCCTGAGAAAAAATCATTAAGAATGTATCAAGAGAAATCAATAGGTTGCTTATAGGGTTTAAATCCAAATGACTAAGATCGAAACAATGTTTGGACGGACAATCGGGAGCCAAAATGAGCATTGATTGTGCTTCTCGAGATACCCAATGATCCCTCTAACCAAATGATAGAAAAATGACACTATTTCCTATTTTATCCAAATGAAAAAGTGTTGGGCAAAAATCCCTCAAGGTAACATTGCAGTATTTTTGGGTTGATTGTGTTTGTTGACAAAGCAGGTTTTCATGGATATTTGTCGAGTTCCCAAGAAGTTGTTGAAAATCCTTGTTGACAAAGAATGATGACAAAGGAAAGGACGATCTGGAGGCGGTACAAAAGAGCAGTACAAGGTGGCACCGTTTCCTAGTGTTTGCCAAATTTTTGGGGTCCAAAATTTGGAGTTTGGTGAGCATCGTGAAAAGTGGATTTCCATGAAGATAATAATTTAATATAGAAAAGTCATGAATTTTGCGAAGATGTGATTCATGGTTTGGAAATTGCGAAGACCAGAAGAATGGAGGCGGTGAGTCTTCACGATTACGGCAAGCTTCGTGAACGGCAGAGGCTGAAGCGCATTGCGGCAGTGAATGGATTTGTGAGGGAGCTTCGCAGCGAAGGCGCGAAGGTATGTTGATGGTGATTCTTTGCAACTACGTCAAGATCCGCGAACGGAAAATTGCTGTGGTGCTTTGCAATTTGGACATAATTTTGGCGGAAACATTGGAGCTTCGCGATTTGAGATGACGTGGCGTTGACTTCGCGCGGAAGGGAAGAGGGTCGGTGGAATCGCCTATAAATAGAGGCCGACCCCCACGAGAGAAGCAGAGAGAATTTTCAGAGAAGATCATTTTCTCTCATTTTGCGAAGGTGGTTCGTAGAGCTAGTGTGCTTCACGAAAGAGGAGCTTCGCAGTGATTATTGTTGCTCCGCGAATCCTGCGAGCTCCGCATTGACTTAGTAAGCTTCGCGAGGGCCGTTGATTTTCAACGGTTTGAGCTTCGCGATAGTTCTTCACGAAAGTGTTTCGCGAAAATGAAGGAGCTTCGCGAAGGCTTGTTTGAGCTTTACGAAATTGGGAGCCTCGCAAAGTAGTGTACTTTACGAAGGTACTTTCCAAAGGTATTTGCCCAGTGATCAGAGGCAAAGAGGTATTAATCAGTGGATGAAAGTTGGACTTCAACAGAGCATCTATAAACAGCTGAAGATGCATTATTTCATGCCAATGATGAGACCTACAGGTCTATAAACTATGATTGAATCCCTTCACAGAGTAGTGAGCTTAGAAAGAGGAAGAAGGTGATCCTCTCCATTGGCAGTGAGCTAGAGAGAGAGAAATAGGGAGTGACCCATGGGAAATAAGTGAGTTGACCCTAAACCTTGAAAAGGCAGTGATCCTAGGAATAGAAGTGATCTAGCCCGAACCTTGTGAACATTATTGGCAGTGAGCCTTAGTGGATTTGGTACAATGGCACATCGTCGTTGTATGCTCCTTGGACGTTGCCCAGTGTGGGTGAACCAAGTAAAAATCTTTGTGTCTGCCTAGTCGCTTCCCTACATTGCATTCAAAACATCATCATTAGATAAAGAAGTAAAGAAGTGATCATAGTTTACACACAAGAGCAAAAAAAGTTACCCTTGTAATAAAGAGGTCAAGATCCAGTGGGGTAGGAAGAACATTGAACAAGAATATCTGTACCCTAATTCACCCCCTCTCAGGGTATATAGGCCCCTTTTATCCCTAACAAAAAGAAACTACTTGGTGTGTAGTTATAGGTTACACAGCATCTGAGTACTAAATAGTCCCCTCTACCGACTCTACTTACATTCCGTGTTCAACTATACACGAGTAAGTTACATGCTGTATACTAATATGTACAGGGTGTTTAACCCTTGATTTTGGCCGTGTATGGTCCAAATCCATCATTTAACCCCTTTTTCTATTTTAACTATTATATGAAAATAAAATATCCTTACCTCAAAATAATGAATCTGGTTCTTAAAAAATTCCCCTCATAATGAAATTCATCCCCAAATTTTCTCTCCGTGGGTGGTGAATAAATATCTAAGAATAAAAATGGCCACTTAGTACGTACATCAGTATCTCACATGCAGGTCTTGTCCTGCACTAGGCCATGCCTCCATAGAAACCATAATAGAGGAACTAACCATCCTTGGATAACTTTCGTGCAATGATCCACAATAGGAATCAAATCCTCCTCAAAGGAAACATCAAACTGAAGCACATCTTCCTCGGGCAGAGGAAATGTGTGAAACATTTGAGTGATAGCATAATAGTTGAGATACATGGAAGATATCATGAATGGATCGATACCTATGTGGTGAAATCAACCTATATGCAATCGGCTTGACCCTTCCTAGAATATCAAACAATCCAACATATCATGGAAAATTTTACCATGACTTTGGATCGATTGGTGTCCCAAACTCAGGGAAAAATAAAAGAAAACATAATCCATGACCTTGAACTATAGAGGAAATCTACAGTGATCCGCATAATATTTCTAATGGGAATGTGTTGTAGCCATCTACTTTTGAATCAACAAGACATGATTAGAAGTCTCTAGAATGAGATGTGGTCCCTGTAAAGCTGCCACAACCACCTCCAACAAGCATTGGGGTGATCATCATGGACTAACATAAAAACCATCATAAGGTTCCATGTACATAGTAACTTGGAAACTCTTATTGTATGAAAATTTAACTAGAGTAATATTAATATCTAAAGAGCCCCCAAAGACTAGGATTCATTCTCACATCATGTCCTCCAGCACTTGTAGCATACACTCTAACCGGAAATCTGTCTGAAGGTGGTATTTTGTGATCAGAAGCACCTATATACCCAGCACCCTCTGAATACTCTTCCAAAAAACGAGACATAAAGAGAGCATCCCAATCTGAAACGATATAATGAGGGAACCCATGAATTCTTACCACCTCATGAATATAAAACTTCACAATCTCATCAACATCGAAGGTGTACTCGATCGAAAAGATGATAGTGACTATCGTAAGTCTAAAAACAACCAACCACAAAACATCATTACTACTGGGTGACCTTGGTAACTAAGTCACGAAATCCATCATGACATAATCCCCTTTCCACTATGGAATAAGTAACTATTGCAAAAACATGGATGGATGTTGATGTTATGCCTTCACCTACTAGTTTTTGGAACACATCATAACAAAACTAGTCACCTCTATCTTTATACTCGGCTACCTGTACTGATGCCACATGTCAAGATACATCATGGTAACTCCAGGATGGACATCCCATGATGAATCATGAAACAACTACATCAAATCCCCACATATTTCCACTATAACACATAAACGTCCTAGGATACACAAGATCTCATTGTTACCTATTGTCTAACCAAGAGGTAGATCCTCACCTGCTACACTCTCATGTGGGACTACGCTCTCAGAATCTGATATCTTCCTCATTCTCACTCTATCTAGGATGATAGAATTAATAGCTAAAGAATAAAGGTATGTCTGCCCATGACTATCGTGCACATCCAATTAAATCTCAGAGAACAAGGAAATAAGCTTCCACTCACCATTGGCCTCTTGAACCACCTGTATATGATTCCTCATTGTCAATACATCGACCTCTATAGTGAATTTCCCTTGTGCATATGCATGCTCAAAATATAATGAATGAATCTATTCCACCCACCACTACTATCTCAAATTTAGTTCATACTAAATAAAGATTTATTTTAGGAATTTGTGGTCCATGAACACCACAAAATTAACTCCATGTAAGTATTGTATCCAACAAAACAACACATGTACAACAAAATCTATCTCCAAATCAATTGTAGGGTAATTTCTCTCGTGATACCACAACTGATAAGACCCATATTCTACATCGTGATGTCCCTACATCTACACTGCCCTCAGCCCAATACCTGAAGCGTCATTGTATATTGTATAACTATTTCTCTTTTCTGGTTGTATCTGGACCGGTGCTGACATCAGTCTCCCCTTTATCTTTTGAAACACTATCTTACAAGCATCTAACCACACATGGAACACACCCCACATAGTCAATCCCATCAATAGTGCTACTAAGTGTTATAATTCATAAATAAAATGACTTTATTACCAAGCTATCCCTAAAAAATGTTGTATGTCAAACACGTTCTTATGTTTTTACATTGAAACTATGGCCCCCACCTTCTCTAGGTTCTCTAACACTCTTTTGTCGGAGATAATGTGACTCGGGAAGTGAATCTTTTCCATCCAAAAGTTGATCTTTTTGAGCATAGTGTATAACTGATAATCTCTCGGTGTATTGAATAAGATCACCAAAGGGTTGGCATTTTCGTGTTGATTATGATAATGTATGAATATATTATCCTTAAAAACCACTAAAATAGAATCCAAGTAAGGATTAGAAACTCGCCTTATCAACACCATGAAAACCATTGGTGCATTTGTGAGACCAAATGGCAGAACCATATACTCATATAGAGAATACCTACTAAGAAAAGTTGTATGAGGTATATCTGTATGTTGAACACATAATTGGGGATATACTTCCCTCATGTCAAATTTCAAGAACACCTAGGGCCCTCAAATCTGATAAAACATGTCATCTATCCATAGATATGGATATCATTTTTTATCTTCCAGTTGGTATAGATTTATATAGCCCATTCATAGCCTAAGGGTACCATCCACCTTTTAGAAAAAAGGACTATCGAACCCTATAGTGAAGTACTCTATTGGATAAATACCTTTACCTGTATATCCTCTAAATGCCTATATCTATCTAGTAAAGTGTAATGGATACCCTTGCAACTACTAACATTAGCTCGATCGTGAACTACACATATATCATCGGGGGGACCCTAAAAACTCTCCCTAGAAAAATTACCTTAAATGATCAGTGTAACACCCCGAGGTTTTGAAAATAAATATTGAATGCATGAATCACTAAGTCCCAATGAAACAACACATTTTATAATCTAGCCATTAATAACAAATTTTCATTTATAGTGTTTTGAATTTCCAAAAATGGTCATCGAGAGTTGCGATCAGTAAGTCATTTGATGACTGATAAAACCAACTTGATTTTATGGTGACTTGAAACATACACTAATGAAGAGAAAAATTAATAGTAATGTGAAACTTATGAATATTAAATCTTATTATTAGTTTATTTTATAAAGGATACGAGATAATAAAATCTTTAATAATTTTTCAATGTGAAATAAAATGAGAAAATGTTTTAAAAATGTTATATTTTTAAAAAGTATGATTTTATTTAAAAAATATATTAATTAAATTTAGAATAAAAAATTCAAAAATGAAGTTTTTTTGAGAAAATTTCCCTTTAAAAAATAGTTATAGAGATTTTTTTGGATATTTCTAAAATTCCTGAATTTTTTATGAATAGTGAAAGACGTTAAAATACTGTAATACAAATTATCAGTTAAATAAACTATTTATCAAATCAAGAGTGATGTAATCCCACTTGATTTGTACTCACAAGAACATATTAGTATTTTGGGTCACAGGGATCAACACTATTGTTATTCTTTTGAGAATTAATAAAATATTGAATAAAATATTCAAATTTCACTCATCTCCTCATCTTTTAAACCCCCTCACTCTCTATTCTCTTTAAACCTCTATGCCTTGATGATCCAAAAATTTCATCATAAATTCCATTACCTAGTCACTCCCCACATCTAGGAGCTCTTGGTCTTTCCAAATACTAAAAACAGATCCCATAAATAGGTTCTCAAGAATGTGGATTCAAGAGGTAAATTCACATTTTATTTCTTTCATTTTCATTTCAAGTTCCTCTATTTTGTTATCATATCCTTTCATCCTCTCTCTGAATTACCATTATAACTCCATTATCACTTATATATAGTAATTATTTAATTTTAATTTAATAACAATAATCAATATCCTTACTCTCTCACTTTTAATTTATAAACAACATCGTTGTCTATGGGGTTCTAATTTAAAACCTTTGTAAACAATGAAGTTTCGTTCTTCAAATTATTCTCCATTACTGAAAATGAAACCATTTAAATGGTTGAACCTGACTAGAATATATGTATTATAACGTAATTAATATTCAGGAACCAATATATTTACATAATAATAAATCATATGACCAAACTATTTTCCTAATAATTAAAATACCACATAAATAATTTAAGTGATTTTCATTTATATTTCATCTAAAGATACATCTTAATTTCATGAAAACAAATGATATAAATGAAAAATAACACATTTTTATGTTCATAAATAATATATAATTTCAATTATAGATAATTATATCCTTTTCACAAGAATATCTACACTCTTATACTAACATTGGGATCATCAAAACCAAGGAAGCATACACTCTAGAACGACACATTTCAATCTTATAACTTATCAATATGGGAATAATGAACATAATAAAATTATTATAAACTAAATAAATGGATAATAGGTTCTAAGAAATGTTATTAATATTACTAATTTCTTATTTCATGACCATAAGTTCAAGAGTAGAACACATTTGGACTTTAGGTAAGGGTTTTCTAGTTGAACATCCATTTTTATATGGGTTACATTTATTATCTACAAACCTCAATTAAATTATTATTCATTCATATGTAAACCTATTAATTTCAACTTGAATTTTCAATATATGTTTTCCAACCAGAATAATACCATCATTTATGATGATTTATATGTTTTAAAATGATCTTTCAAAATTCCTTCTTGATAAACAAAACCGTTTCGAGGGAATTCCTCAAATTCATTCATAATTACATGGGTACACTATAATATATTTTTGGAAATAATTATCTTTATTAAATAAATCATTTTATTATGAAAATAATAACTTACTTCACTTCAAGTTTTATACAGATATCTTTCAAAAATAACTATTCTTTTAAATGTAAAAGCATATTTATCTCAACAATTGCTCGAAGATTTTATAAGAGTAGTTTCATTTATTTTAAAACTCTTGTTTATTATTATGTATTATTTGAATTAATATTTTATGTTACCATCTAAAATATATAATTTAATTTTTTATAGTTAGTTTTTATGTGGATTTTTTATCTTAAAACCGTTCACCGATTTTCTCTGAATGGTTAGTGTTCATGCTTAATGTTCAGGTAAAGTTATTTACATTTTTTATATTAGTTTAAATATGAATGTATATGTTGTTTATGTATATCTCCATTAATATTAGGAATTCATTGTACTTAATAAGTGTTAGGTGGGGCATGCTATATCCCCTCAGTGCATCAGTATGTCTCATGAGACAATCTACGGTCATGGCACAAGGCCCTGACAATTTAATTATTTATAGTCTTGGAATGAAGTATTGATAGTATTGTTATGATGTCCCATATTAAGTATTCCCTCAAAATGAAAATATCATCCATGGTTCAAGTGGTTATCTTGCAATTAGAATACACTTGATTATGTTTTATTATGGATTTATTTATTCATCTCTTATTCCTACCATAATTTATTCTTGTTTTTTATGAGAATGTGTTTTGAGTTATTCACTATGCATAATGTTTATGCTTATAACATCTTACATGGTTTTTCTTCCCCTTACTAAGCGTTTGAGCTCACCTCTTTTCATGTTTCATTTTTCCAAGACACGAAGATGTATATAGTGAAGGACCATCAAAAATAACCTCGGAGTTACGAATATTGCTAGAGGAGTTTCTATGTATTTTTTTTCAAGTTGTACTGTTGAACTTATATATTTATCTTGTTTCCAATGCTAATAAAATACTTGTTATTTCATAATGTATAATCCTTGTTTAAATTCTAATGTAATTAAATAAGATATCATCATCCGGAAATTGGGGTCGGGTCCTCACAGTTTGTATCAAAGGAATTTTAGTTGAAAATGTGGAATCTAGATTTAGAAAATGTAGATTAGGGATCAAATCTCGAAGATAGTATTTGAGGATAAAAATATAAGAACATACTCTTATTTTTTTTAAGGAATAGATTATGTAGATCTTTTGAGAAAATTCGTCCCATTATGGATACTATAAGTGGATGTGTTTCTGGAACAGTTGTAACTACGAGTCTAAACATTGACAAGGAGTTTCGGGGTTTACTTGGGGTATCCTAGTACATGAAAACAGGCCTTACTGCATATGTAGTTTGAAACCCCCTAGAATATTTGCTTTAGATAAATCACATTTTTTTTACAATCCATTCTAAAGGATTTAAATGTTAATATTTCCTCAAAGAAGCCAAGTTTATGATTCTGATATTGCCTATGTATATAATTTAAATTTATGTTAAGTATTTGTCTAAATTGAGATTATACATTATGATTCAGTAGTGTTGGGAAACATATAAAAATTCTGGGAAAACTACCTTAGGTTTTGATTAAAAACCTTAACTGTTTGGAAAATCCAAATCCACAATGTTGGGGAGCTATGTTGGATCTGTTTATGTGAGAAAAAACCCCATCATTCAATGAGACACAAAAACCCATTGGTATCAGAGTAGTGGATATGTTCCCTAGAGAATATATTTATCACTTTAGGATATAATGAAAGAGAAAAGATCATCATTGAATTTTATCCTCTATTGGGAGATGCGGATCAGGGGTGGCTGTTAATCCAAAACAAAATGGAGGAGGAAGAGATAGAAAATATGGAATGGAGGGAATTTAAATATATATTCCTTGAGAAATACTATCCACATAAACAGCGAGTATATATGTAAATAAATTTCTTGAATCTAAGGTAGAAGGGGGATGATATTGTTTCCATGTATGAATCCAGCATTACAAGGATGGAATGGAAAACATCAAAATACATATGTAAACTAAAGAGAAAAATTGATCAATTCTTTGACTATTTATAACAATTAATCTAATGGGTAGTTGTCTCCCAATGTTTCTCATTATATGAAGATACAGACTCAAGTGCTAAAAAATAGAAATTGAATTTTATATGTCTTTTGACTTTAATGGTAAACTAGAGAAGAAGTGGTCTGAAGAAAATTATGCAAAAGGAAATAGAGAATTGGGGAAGGAAGGAATATTTACCATTCCATCATATAGTAATTTTTGTAATAAACACCCTAAAACATTCATGAAGGGAATGTGAGTCTGTTACAAGTGTGGAGAAAAAGGATACCAGTATCAAGGTTGAAAGGGGATGAAAGAAGCTACCAAAGATAAATGCTACAATTGTAGGGATATGTGACATTATGCACATGAATTTCTTAAGAATCGGTAAAACATTCCCAGAAAATTCATCTAAAGTAGGTACAATCTTATATGATCAAAACTAATGATATTTAAGTTCATATTGATGTGGTGGTTGGTACATTAATCGTTTCCTCAAACTTATCCAATGATTTAATTGATTATGGATCATCACATTATTTCATATCTTCCTAGTATTCCAAGAAAATTAGATATTTCCATTTTGATTTATTAAGGGATTTGTCTATCAAAACTCCAAAGGGAAGTGTCATTTCAAAAAATTTGTTTCAGGTAGTCCCCATTATTGAATATAAAGGTTCTTTATCAGGTGATTTATTTTTCATACCCGTGATTGACCCTGATATAATCTTCCATATAGATTTTATTTCAAACCATGATTAAAAAATTTATTGCAAGAATATGGAGGTTACAATTTTCTAGAATGATGTGGAATCCCTTAACTTTAGTGCAGAAACGTCACCATCTAATTATCATCTAGAACCCCCCCCCCCCACGTAGCACTACTGAATTCAATTAATGGGGTGGAAGTGAATGAACAAATCATGGTTGGGGAAAAAATTATTCAAATATAAGATGTACCTATTATAACTGAATTTGTGGACATATTTTTATAGGATTTATCTGAATAGCCTCCAGAGCGAGAAATTGTGATTTCCATTGACTTAATTCTTATTTCATGGATCGTATCGAAGACCCCTGATAGAATTTCCACTATTTAATTAGTGGAACCAAATAATAAACATGAGTAATTGAGTGATAAATGATTTATTCTCCCAAGTGTTTCTCCATGGGGAGCCTCTATTCTTTTTATTAAAAATAAAGATGGATCTATGAGGTTTTGAATTTTCTACAATGAGATTAATGCTATAAAAATAATGAACAAGTATCCCCTACCTCGCATTGATGATTTTTTTGATCAAAAATAAAGATCACAACATTTTTTGAAGAATGATCATTGATTTAGATATCATCAATTTCCTCTGAGGAAAGAAGACAATTCCAAAAATAGTATTTCGAAGTAGGTTTTAGCAATTCAATATACAGTTATGCCTTTTGGACTAAATAATGCACCATCTAGTTTTATGGAACTAATGAATAGAATTTTCGAGGAATCTCATGATAAATTGTTGGTGGAATTTATTGGTCATGTCATGTTATACTCCAAAAGCTATGAGGATTAGGAAAATCACATGTGCACTATTCTAAAGGCTCATAGAAGAAACCAAATACCTGGGATGTTTAGAAAATTTGAATTTTGGATTTAATCAGTCTCTTTTATAAGACACATTCTCCCTAAAGATAGAATATATATTGATATTGTGAAGGCAAAGGCTATGCAAGAATGAAGTAATCCAACGATCATAAATGATGTATATAGTTCTATTGGATTAGTAGGTTATTATGGTAATTTCATTCAGAACATTGCATGTTTGGACAACCACTAGAACAAGGTTGCACATAAATGGGTTAAGTTCACATGGACAAAACAATGTGAGGATGTTTTCTATGAATTGAAGTTGAGATTAGTGAATGCTCTAATCCAAACCCTACCATCAGTGAATTATGTGTTTGTGATCTACTGTGATGAATCAATGAAAGTACTTGGTTGTGTCATTATATACAATGATATAGTTATTTTCAATGCATCAATGAAGTTAAAAATTCATGAACAAAAAAACCCACCCATTATATTTAGTTTGAAGTGATAATATTTTATTTAATGATATGGAAACATTACTCTATGGTGAAAAATGTGAGATATATATGGATCACAAGATTCTGAAGTATATTTTCTCATATAAATAACTCTACATGAGCCAACGAAAATCGATCTAACTACTCAAGGATTATGAATGTACTATACACTACCACTCGAGAAATGAATTAATGGAATCATATTCATTGAGCATGACGTATAATGGTGTTCTCAACAAAATTATGATTGAAAAAGATCCTTTTTACATAGATCTAGTGAGGATTGATATGGGAATTATCCATGAAATTTATCCATCACTAATTATTCATTTGTTTTCCCAACCATTGTTATGATAAATGATTAATTGTTCTTAGCTCGATGACGGGAACTATCAAAAGAAAATTAATGTAGTGAATGATGGGAAGATGAATGACATAGTGTGTGAAGGTGGTGTTTGGAAATTTGGGAAGAGGATTTGTGTTCCAGACATACCCAAGATAAAAAATGGGAGTTATTTGATGATAACTGTGGTTATTTGATATAAAACTATTATTTATAGAGATTTGTAGGAACATTTCTAGTGGGATAACATGATTTGAGAAATCCATGATTATGTATCAAGATGTTTAGTATGTCATCAAGCAAGGATGAAAGGTATCATTCAAAATGATTCATGAAACCTATACCTATTTTTTATGGATGTGGGATGAATCAACTATGCATTTAGTCACTAGATTACCCAAAAATCAATGAAATAATGACGTAATATGGGTAATTATGTACTGACTTTCAAAATATGTGCATGTCCTCGTTATAAGGGAGGGATTTCCACTCGAGCTCCTATCACAATTCTATATCATTGATGTTTTGAGACTTAATAGGGAACCTATCTCAATTTTTTTGACTGTGACCCACGATTTACATGAAAATTCTAAAAAATGTTTTAGACTTTTTTGGATATAGAATGTCAATTGAATACAGATTATCACTCTTAAACCGATGGAAAATCAGAGGGGACGATCCAAACCCTAGAAGATAAGTTAATATCATTTTCACTTGACTTTTAAGGTATTTGTGATCAATATTTACCTTTAGTGGAGTTTTCAAAAAATAATAAATTCTATTGAAGTACTCAAATGGAATCAAATGTTGCATTTTATGTAATATGTTGTCGTACACCAATATGTTGTGATGACATCTATGAAATGAATCTTATGGGAACATAATGTTTAGAGGAAACAATATAATAGGTAAAGACTATTCAATTCTATATCAAATAATCTCAATGAATATAAAAATTTATGTTGATAATCGAAGGAATGATTTGTAATTTCATGTTGTATATCATGTTCTTTTAAATGTGTCTCCATATAAATGAATTATAATACATGGAAAGAAAGGGAAATTAAGCCATAGGTTCTTTCAGCCATTTGAAATTATGGAGAGAATTGGAGTTGTTTCATATCATTTGGCGATGCCACCAATCCTATCCAATGTTCACAATGTGTTCTAGGTATCATTGATGAGATTGTACTAGCCATACCTAGCCCATGTCCTCACTTTTGAAGGCATAGAGTTGGAACCAGAACTATCTTACAATGAAGAGACAATCCGGATTATAGAAACTAAAGAACACAACTTCAGGAATCATATGACTCATATGGTAATGATAATTTGGGTAAATAAAATAATTGAAGATGTAATATTGGAGCCTAATGAGCTAATGATGATGACCTACCCCAATTATTTTGTGAGGTAAAATTCTGTGATTTTCGAGGAATTTTTTTTTGGGAGGGGAGAATGTAATGGAAAAAGGTTTTGAAAATAAATATAGAATGCATGAAACACTGAGTCCCTACCCAAAAAATCATTTTATGATACAACCGTTAAACACAATGTTGCCTAAACTATGTTTTGAATATTGAAAAAATGGTCATCTTGAGTAGTGATTAATAAGTTAGTCAGAGTCTGATTGAACAAACCTGATTTTTTAGTGAATAGTAGCATAATCTTATAAATAGTAATATGGCCCTTATGAATAGTAAATCATATTATTATTTTATATTCTTAACACAATGATATAATAACATCTTGAATAATTTTTCATGGTGATATAAAATGACATATAGTTTTAAAATTGTTAATTTTTGAATAAATAATGATTTTTTTTTAAAATTAATTTATCATATTTAGATATTTATTTTTAAAATATTGTGTTCATTTTAGAGTTATACATGTCAATAAATCATTTGGGTGAATTTTTGGGATGTTTCTGAAATTCATGTATTTTTTATGAATAATGAAATACTGTAAAATATAGTATATAAATTTTATCAGTTAAATACACTATTAATGACATCATGAATGATGTAATCCCCCTGGGATCAAAATTACATCTTTTTATTACTATTATAGGAATCATGAATAAATACTATTCCTTGTCTTGATGGAATTAATAAAATAATGAATAAAATATTCAAACTTTACTCCTCTCCTCCACTATAACCCCTCCCCCCCTCACTCCCTCCTCCCTTAACACCTTTATGCCATGAAAATCTTCAATTTTATTCCCAAATACCCTTACCTAGTTTCTCTCCACATACATGATATCCTTCTATTTTCAAAATTCTAAAACCCCTTCCCTTAAGGAGGTTCTCCCACATATAGATTCACGAGGTAAATTCACATTTTATTTCTTTCATTTTCATTTACAGTTCTATTATTTTGTTATCCTCTCCTAACATACACTATCCAAATAACTATGATAACTCAATTATTAACAATATACTGGAATTATATCATGTTTATAAGAGAAACATCATTAATATACTTACTATTTATTTTTTATTTTCTAAAAAAAATCATCATCCATGAGATTCCAATATACCCCCTTCTTAGACGATGAAGTTTCATTCTTCAATTTCCCCATCATTACTGGTAATGAAACCATTTTAATGGTTTAACCATAATATAATATATGTATTATAACCAAATTGGTATTAAATAACCCTTATATGTACATAATATTAAATCATATGACCAAAATAATTCCTAATATTCATACTTATGCTAAAATTATCTAAATGTATTGTCATTAATATTTGATATAATGAATCATACTCATTCCATGTAAAAAAATGATATTAATTAACATTAATAGATATTTGTGTTAATAAATAATATATAATTTCAATTATTTATAATTAAATCCTTTGCACATGAACATCCATACTCATATATAAATACATCGATCATGATTACCAATGAAACAGACACTCTAAAATGAAAGAATTCAATATTATAATTTATCAATAAGAACATAATGAAATTAATAAAATTATGATAAACTAAATAAATTTATAATAGACACTTAATTAAGTTATTAATAAGTCTAATTTCATATTTCAAGACATTAATTTCAAGAGTGGAACACATTCATACTTAAGGTAAGGGTTTTTAATACGAACCACCATATTCATCTGGGTTACATTTATTATATACATACATCAATTAAATTATTGTTAATTCATATTTAATTCTTATAATTTCTATCTGAATGTTATATATGTGTGTTATGACCATAATAATAACTTAATTTATGTGGTGTTATATGTTTAAAAAGGATATTTCAAAAGTCATTCCTAAAAAACAAACCCATTTTGAGGGGTTTCCTCAAATTCATTCATATTTTCAAGGGTACAAAATAAACTATTTTTTCAATTAATTATATCTATAAAATAAATAATTTTTTATGAAAATAATATCTTACTTCACTTCTAGGATAATACAATGATTTTTCCTAAAGGGATATTCTTTTCAATGTAAAAGAGTATTTATCTCAAAAATTACATTAATATTTTATAAGAGTAACTTCATTTATTTCAAAAAACATGTTGATTATTTTGTGTTATTGTAATTAATATTTTATGATATTATATAACATATTTAGTATAATGTTTAATTATTAGATTGGATGTAGATGTGCTCTCTTAAAACCATTCACCAATTTACTCCGAATGGTTAGTGTTTATGCATAATGTTTGGGAAAAGTTATTTAAATTTCATATGTTATATTAAATATTAATGTATATTTTGTTCAGGTTTATGATCATGCATATGTGGAATTCATTGGATAGAGTAAGTGTCATGTGGGTCCCACTATAGCCCCTCGGTGCATCAGTATGTATCCAGAGACAAAATATTCTCTTGGCACATGCCCTTTACCAAATTATTATTTATGGTATTTTCAAAAGGACTTAAGAAAATAGTTATGATGCACAACATTATTAATTCCCTCATTATGAAAATATTATTTATGATTCATGTGGTTATTCATCTAGTAGAATACCCATTATTATGTTTTTTTATTGCATTATTTATTCAACTCTTTTTTCTCCTATAATGTGTTCAACTGGTTTTAAAGGCTTGTGTTTTTAGTAATTCACTATTCCGAATGCTTATGTTTATGATATATTCTACTGTTTTTCAAACCCTTATTTTTTATTCGAGATCACCCCTTTCTTATTATTCATTTTTCAAAGACACAAAGAGGTATATTTTGCATTAAAATTAGAAATAACATTGGAGTTATAGATATTGTCAGAGGATTTTCTATGTTTTATTTATTTTCATCTAATAATGTTAGAAATATTTATGTATCTCATTTCCAATGATAATAATATAATCATTCCATCAATATGTATATTCCATTTTTATATTACAATGTAATTAAATAATACAGCGGCTCTAGGAAACTGGGATCAGGTCCTTACAATCACAAACTCTGGGGAAATATGTTTTACATGTCCCTTGGTAAAACCGATATTTACTCGCAATATGGTTTGTCACTCAACCCATACCATGATGTTGGGGTCCAACTCTTTCTACTTGGAAATCCCATTCACCTTTTTGTAGAAAAAATTGACCCTCAGGTGACTGGAAACTCACCCTTTGGCGATAGAAATTGAGAAAGGCTCGAAAATGAACCAGCCAGTAAATTCTTAGGATGACATCAAGGCCTGTAATCTATAATACATATCGATCCCATAATAAATGATACCCAAAATACTTATGGAGGACTTCTAAAAGTAATGAACACATGCCTTTTTTATCTCTAATAGATTGTCTAGTGTCCAAAAATCATTAGAAGGAAAAGAAGAGATCCCATGGCTTTCTACAATAGGCACAAATATAAAACCTTGTGAAGTCCCTATTTCAAAGCATGAAGATGATAAAACGGATGTGACTAGAATAGTCCCTCTGACATTAGATGGCATGGGATCTTGCTTATGTGTGGTATGTTTCACTACATAGGTCTGACCGATACCATGGCTGACAACACTTCATGGGTACCCTAAGCTGATCCACCCTCTTTTCATTGAATCCCTAGGGTCTGTCTTACACATCCATGATGACCACCATAGATTGAATGCATTGACTCTCCCCATATACTAGACTAATGATAAGAACATGTCCATACTCTTGAATGTGGAGTCAGTGCAGAACCTCTCTTACTATATGCTGGTGGAAACGCCCAACATTAATGATATAGATGGACCATCTTACCGCAAGATCATCGCTCGACTTGGTCCATCAGACACTATGGTCTCATATTCGAAGAATTTCCACATTGGTAGCACCGCATATGGATACCAGAATAAACATTTTGACTCCTCGTATCACTACAAGAAAGCTCCATAGGACACTTCTTTCTCCCGGTCGAGACTGTACTGGACCTGAGTGTCGGACCGCCCCAATTCGCACCTCTAGCTTCCCACAGATTATTCTCTCTAATGAGATCTAGATTTATAATGGAATATATAGAAGGGAACCTAAAAATGTTCACTTTTAATCAGATTCCTTACCTAATACCATCCTCGAATCACCTATCCCTTGATCTCTCATCACCCATCAGAATTGGTGTGAATATCTAAAGCTCAGTGAAACGAATAGAGTAGTCCATCACAGAAAGAGTGCCCTAATATAGAGACTTTAACTCTCATTATTTATCATCTATAAACATCTCATTAAAATAGTATTCATATAAGTCCATCAAAAAATATCCCCAGGCCATGTCTCTTTGATTCTATTTCTGAGTGGTAACATCCCACCACCTCTTTGCCTAATTAGACAACATATAAGTCATGAGCTTGAACATACACTCAATAGGTGTCTCTAGATTCTTGTAGATAGAGGGAATGGAATCCAAATATGACTCTGGAACCTGTGGTCCACTATCCCTAGAAAATTTTGGTAGATGCTACTGCTGGAATACTCACATCAGATCTTCTACAGATGTAACATGTTGAGGTACTTCTTGGAAGGGCTTCATAAACATCATGAATCCCTAATTAAAATGTGTGTATTCACATGATTCTTGTATAATAGATAGTTCCACAACATTTACATCTATAGGATCCTCTGGTATTCGCTGGCCTACAACCTCTAGGGTATGATCCTCACCATTATCCAAGCATGAATCTTGAGGCTGTCAAAGTTCCATGACACTACATGGTGATGCATAGGCCTCCATTATTGCTCATTATCTAGGTTTTAGATTCAAGTGTGAAAAAACATCATAGAAAACTACCCTCATTGTTTCTTATAAAGGGACTAAATAGGTGGTAAAAACCATTCACAATGTGTACACATAAGTCATAACATGTTCGTGTAGTCTTGATGGTCAGGGCTTGTATCAATTTGAGTTATACTATGTGTTAGACAGATACATGTCATGTACACAAGTCTCCCATATTGGATAGGTACTTCCACCCAACCAAATTCACACAGTTTCTCTATGAGTAATCCCAAATGGCGTGCACAGAATGTACACATTAGTGTACTTGTAAACCCCATTATTTTATGTCCCTTATCGCATGTCCGAACACACGATCACCTAGCAGACAACATGTACTATGAGTACATGATTTTTATATAGGAAAACAGATCATCCTTCGCTGAACAGTAAGAGCACATGGCATGTTAGGATAAACTACCTTCCATGTGAACTATGTTTTCCAAAAAATAAACTCTAGATTTCCTAGAAAACTCTTGTTTGGAAGAAAAACCAACCAGTTGTATCCCAAATTCTAATCCATGAGGTTCCATACTCAAAACAAATAATCGTTTATCACCTATTAATAATTTATAATAATACAATTCTATACAAAAGACAGATGCAAGTTCCACAAAATTCTGATCTAAGAGGGCCCATACACCTTAGGGATCAAATTTGGGTGACCATACAATTCAAACATTAACATGTATCAATAAACCTATAATATTAGAAGGTATGGGTATTATGGAACCTATTATAGCACTATGTATCTCTAGCACATCATTTATCACAACAACATGTAATCAGTAATTGTCTCCAAATGGATTGGGAAGAATGGATGGCATGTGATTTCTATAAAGTTCCTATATGATTCATGAGATGGAATACAACCATATCATTATGTTGAAAAAAATAGAACCATAATAATATAAATAATAAAATCACAAAACAAGTGCATAACCCAACGGTGAAATCTAATCAATCGTAACATTTCATAATCAAAAAATAACATATCAATTCGAGGAAATTTGAATTTACCCAGTACGTGGTGTAGCTACTCATGGTCACTATTTATAAGAAAACATCTTTTCATTCCTATACTTCTCTAATGTCTCCAAACAGTAATCATAACCTGAAAGGAGCCTACACGGGTACCTTTTTGTAATGTCCCTGATCAGGATTCCAATGAACCGATACTCTTTACCCAATTGGTCACATGACCTCATGCGCATTTCCCCAAATTCTGGAGGTTTCCAAATTTTAGTTAGGACATAGGATATAATATTTGGGAAACTATTCCCTCATTGTAAGAGTGTAACTTATAAAAATCAATAATAATACAGTAGTAAAAGTAGTAAATGACATACAATAGAAAATAAGAATAGAAGGCTGATAATAAAGATATCCAGAAGTCATAACATACAAAAGATGATGCTTTATATCACATGTTCCAATAAAGCATAAAAAAATTCATAGTACATAGATAAAAAATTCAATACCAATGTATAGAAATGTAAAATAAAACTCAGAAGCATCACAAGCCTTGGCTTGGTCCCAAGCTCTCCTACTCTTGATATCAAGTCAAGTACCTGTAGAAGGGATGTTTCCCTTATCAACACCTACTACAATATATACTGTATAAGCCCAAAAGCATGACCCATACATGGTGGGAGAAATAAATACCATCCGTAAACAACCAATGATATATGACTATCTTTCAGTGAGTAAATGCAATAGGTAGTTTACAAAAATAAAAAAGTTGTAAATAACAAATTACAAAAAAGTAAACAATCCTACAAGTGATGTTTCATATTTTAATTCATTATGTTCAGTACAATAGTTAAATTAAACTAAACTATATAAGTTTCAAGATATGACCTATTCCCATCAATCCCCCATATAATGTATTATCAACTAATACCCTAGAATGATAACAAAACATGTAATGTATAGAACGAATCCAAACATGAGCATTGTATTGGAAGAGGTGTGATAAGTCATTCCATTTATGTAGTCAATTAAACAACTCACCCGTAGGAATAGGAAAACCACACTACCAGGCATTACCAATCAAATCTGATAGAAACAAAAAATCATCCCCTTCAAGCATAAAAAATTCTCACCCGAAGCCCCAAAAAATCCTCGGCGGCAGGCATTACAAATCCTCGCTGGCAGGCATAATAATCAAATTTGGTCGAGCCATGTAAATCATCATTTCAACATATTATAAAACTGTTTTAAATTACACTATTACATGATTATCATAATACCTACTCACATGGGCATCATACATAACATGCATCAAGTGAATTAAACTATCGCAAGGCTCAATCAATAATAGACATAACATGGAAAAGGGAAAAAATTCTAATCCCAATCCCTTAATAAATCCAATTTAATTTGACTCATTGACAATCCCATTATAATTCAATTCATTTTAACATCTCCATATACAAAAAACATGTTGTGCCTCATAGTAATCCAAGACCAAATGGCCATAAACAACAATTCAAGGAAAAAACCCCACGAGGTGGCCCTAAATTAAGGAAATCAATATTAGTCATAAATAATAACACATATTAAATTACCTAAAAATCATTTCGCAATAACAATGGTTGAAAATAAATCAATGTGACACCCAAAAATGGTCCCCTGACACTTAGTCACATATATTCATCTCGAAAACTAACGAGAGGCTCAATACCACCTACCTCGTAGTTGTATGGATCTTTTCTTCTAGCGTCAGCTTTTAATTTAACCTATAAGAAAGTAGATGTAAAAAATGAGGTAAAATTATCAAGGTATGATATCCAAATTGAGAGAAAAAATTACAAATTACGGCACAATAGGAATCAAGAACTTACCGATAATGTTCAAACGCATCCAACGTTGATCGAAATGGAGTTTGGACATACAATTGGGAGCTAAATGAGAACTAGTAATGTTGTTCATGATACCCTCTGAGCTTCCAGTCCAAATGATAGAAAAATTATTCTAATTCCTATTTTAGCCATAAAAATTTACCTGACCTGCACATATATGTTAAATGTTTTGTAATTACTAAATGGTTCCCCCTCTATTGACTCCACTTACATGCAATGTTCAAGAATACACGGGTAAGTTACACGGTCTGTACTAACATGAACACAGATTGTAACCACCATATTTGGTCGTGTAAGGAATGAACCCCGAATTTAACCCCTTATATTATTCTTCCTCAAATATGAACCAAAATGAAAATATTTTTACCTCAAAAGAAGAACATGTTTGTTACATGTCATGTCCATTAAAAAATTTTATTATATCGCTTATGCAGACTCTAAGAATAATCTATATATTAATGGATGTATTGATCCTTCTCTGTCATTCCCATCATAATTGAAGGACTAAGTGGTTGATATTCTCTATCTTCATCCTAACAAGTTTTTGTTAAAAATAAAATCCCATAGGGATATTTATATGGTAACATTTGAATACTTTAGTGAGAATTTTATTTTATGATAACCTATCCAAAAAAAAGATTAGATATTGGGTAATAAATATGTTTTTGAATTAATTTAATCATTTCAACATTTATCATTTCACACAACATTTAATATACCATATATTAGATAAATGAACCATGATATGGTTGCTTTATACTCAATAGGAAATCAGGATTGGTTCCTGGCATAGTGGACGTATTACGATGGACGACGATATATTAAAATTTATTTTAATAATCATTTCACAAAACCAAGGGATACCATATTGCACATAAAATATTTAATTAATTTATTACATATCTAAGGAAATAAATTTCTCAGATTATTAACATTTTTTATCGATGGATTATTAACATATAAAATTGTACTTGCGGGAATCCATCATTGTGTATGTGCTGATCCATGGGCATAATACCTCCAGCGGTGAATCAACACCACTCATTATATTGTTGCATGTGCAGTAAATAAAATGTCCTGCATTGTTCCTACTTGGTCACTCATTGTTCGTTCTTGAAAAATTATATTTTGGGGTTACCACTCTTGAGAGGGATATAGGAGTAGGAGTCAAGAGAAAATCAATTTTTCACCACAATTCTCTATTCACAAACATGGAATTGGATTCTAATGAATTATTCAATAGACATAGTCATCTATTTATAGATCTGGACATTCAATTAAAAAATTTAATTTCATAAAAGCCATTATATAAAATTATAACCGTTAATGAAATCCCATGCAGCATAATAATAATAATAATAATATTTTATTATGAACTAATATTCAAAAAATGGATAAATAATCATTACCGCTTTGTAAATAATTAGTTTATCACCATACATGATCTGGGTCCATTTGAAATCATATTTCATTTATTAAACACCAAAATAAATATTTTATTCTATTAAATAAATAATTTCTTCCAAAACTGGTATTTTTTTTAATTTTCAATAAAATAAAAAAATAAATTTTACCTACAATCCTGTGAAAAATATTTATCAAATTTATGTGATCAATATAAATTGAATAAAATTAATCCTTGGTTTTGAGAATAATATTTATTTCATTAATTAAATTAAAATATAATTAATTGAGAAAAAAATAACATAGTGTGTGACCCTCTAGATTTCATTGTCGTCAGCATTAAGAGTTTTTTCCAAAATACTTGGATTACCCTCTAGAAATGGGTCATCAAATGAAAGAGAAAGAATATAAATTTACAATGTTGAAACCACATATGATCTCTCAATATTTAATATAATCTATCTATCATAACATTTTATCAAGGAGGATGCATGACTCTGTCAACAACCTATATTATTGATACTTCATTAATTGACTATTTGAAATAAATTTGGAATTATACCATTCCCACATAATTTTGGATAAAGATTCAATTTCAATAAAATTAAAGATAAATAAACCCACATAAATAGACAATGGACAAAATATTAATTGATATTTCCATTAATGACATGTCATTATTGACGGTCCCCTCAAACTGTACTTCCCCCCAATATATGGCACATTTTTTATCTTCAGAAAATATAAGTTTGCACGTAGTGACATATATTAATGATAATCTTAATTTCCAAAGCCCATTTCACATCATCACATATATGAATATCTGATGGAACCAAAACATGCAGAATTCCTATTGGCAGGGCTATTCTTATAATAACCAATCATGTAGATTACCAAGTAAAAATATCATGAGCATAAGTCTTATGTTTTTTGAGTACTCACACATGGAGGTCAATATACAATGTCTCTCAACATAGTATTCTCTCAATCCACAGAAATATAATATGAATAATATCATAGAACTTCATGTTTATCATTATTGATGGGAAATAATATGAAATTATAAATGCGACAAACAATCAAGGAAATTATAACATTAAATCATACATAAAAATGAACAATAGGTAGTATGTGGTTGAATTTAATATTTAGTACATTAGATATCCATGTAATTACAACACAAATAGTTTGTTCTAGTACACCAACTCAAAAAGACTCTCACTTGGACTACATCTAATAACCTATGACAATCTGTCTGATAGAAATCACTTGATTATTTTGTTTGATGCATGGTCTTCATTTATGGATTTGACCTCAGATCTTTTGATAGAACCACCTCTTTAGTATTATAACATTTTAGTGGGATGGGATGTTTACTTCAAGGTACCACATCAAGATCGTGGATGAAAGCGTGAATCCCAACTTCTTCTTTAGATACATCAAAAGCTGCAATATATTCAAAATCAACTATGGAATCTACAACCATAGGCTTATTTAGGCTCTTCCAGCTCAAAACTCCTCTACTAAAAAAAAATTTGTATCCTATATTTGACTTCATGTAATCTTGATAATTTTTTAATCTAGAATTTTTATATCCTATTATTAATTGTGTCTCATCTCTTCCATAATCAAGAAATATATATTATTTATGCCCCAGATACATATAGATATTCCTAACAACCATCCAATTGAGGTCACCTTGATCATCTTGATATTTTCCCACTGCAATTAATACACTGCTGATATATAGAATAGTACATAGCATAGCCTACATAATGGGACAAATTTTAATTGGTTATAGAATCCTTTCCATTATATTTTTTTCCTCATGGGTCTAAGGACTCATTTTCATAGAAATATTAATTCCATGTGATGCAAGAAAGAGTCCCCTCGTGAATTGTACAATACTAAATCTCTTCATTATCTTGTCAGTGTATGTACTTTGACTTTGGAATAGAAGCCTCTTTGATCTATCACGATGGATCCTAATCGAAATAATATAAGATAACTCACACAATTCATTAATATAAAAAAATATATTCAATCATTCATTAATAGACTATAAGAATTGTATTTCATTTTCAATATGTAATATGAAGTAAATATATATTAACAAGAAAACAACTACACTCCCACTAAATTTATTGTTGAAACATGGCACACATTAATTCATGATAAAACCAAATTCCATTATGGATTCACCAAAATGAATGTTCCATGACCTAGATGCTATCTTTAATCCATAAATGGTTCTTTTGGAATTTTCATATTTAATAGGAATCCTTTAGATAAACCCTTCAGGTTGTGTCATGTATACATCTTCTTGAAGGTTCCCATTTAGGAAGGCTATTTTGACCTCAATTCAAAAAATTTCATATTCACGGTCATCGAAAATGGAAATTATATTTCTACTATACTTCATCATTGAAATTGGTGATATTGTTTTGTGGTTGACAATACCATGACATTATTTATCCCCTTTTTCAAATTGGTATGCCTCATAGGTGTTATATTGGAACGAGTAATAGATTATGGTATAGAGGGGGGTGAATATACTTGATTAACTCATTAATCAAAAAAATTATTATATAAATTAATTATCAAATTTAATTATTGTGGATAATTAGCACAAAAAAAAATTAAATAACATAAGGATGTTTTTTATAGCAGTTCGATCCAAAGTGGACATACTTCTAATATTATACCTTCAAAATCAGTGAGAGATACATGTGAAATATAATTGACTTTAATAGGGGAATCCTAATAAAATTACAAAATACATTTCTAGTAGGGGGATAACCATGACACCAACTTTTGTATGGGGAGTCCCAACTTGTACAACTTGACTTTAGATTCTGGAGTCACAACCTGAATAGTATTAAATTTAGATATAGGTAGTTGCATCCCTTAGATCATGAATTAATATTATAATAGTCACAACCAATAGAAAAAATAACAAATAATGTTTTTTGTTTAAAATCATCAAAAGAAAAATAAAGTACATGTGAGAGATAGAAAAATGTGTTACATTCTCAAAACTATATTAAAGTAGATAAAAAATGAGATCACATGTACATGTTTTTATGGTTTTGATCAGCTTATAATGTCAAGGGAATTTTAGTCTAAGTAGAATTAATTTTCCCATTAAGATATCATACATTTGATAAAACAGAGTATATTAGGATGCTGAAAATTCAAAACATATTCCATGTCCATCACACTTTCTTTTTATATAATAGAGTACCAAATATGTTTTCCTATTTCTTTTATGTATTATTTATATTTTTGACTCCGAAAAGAATGAATGAATGATATATATATATATATACATATTCTATAGTTGCAGCAGCTCATCATCCTTTGGATATTAAAATGTAATTAAGTCAATAGATATCATAAATATCCATATTAAAATAAAATAACTATTTCCTCTTTATTCCATTAGAATAAGTCTCTTATAAAATAATTCAATATGTTTTTAATAAGTATCTCAATAAAATTTTAAGAATAATAATAGAGTTGAATTATTTAAATTTCCAATATAAATTCATTTAAATTTTTTAAAAATGGTTCATATAAACGAGAAGCAAAACCCAAATGTAAATTCAAATATTTAAAAATAAATAATCCTAAAACACCAACTTTGTTGGAAAAAGTCATTGAAATATTTTTTAGTTTTTATCATTAAATATTCCAAAAAAGACATTATGAACTCATGGATCATAATACATAGATTTTATGTGAATCTATCTAGCATAAAAAACATTGAAAATAGCACATATATGTGCAGAAAATCATTTTTCAACATAAAATCACAAAATGAATAGTAATGTAGTTTTTGAATAGTAAAATAGAGTAGAGAATAAATAGTAATATAGCATAGGGAATGAATAGTAATATTTCATAGGGAATGAATTGTAACATAGAATAGGAAATGAACAGTAACATAATGATTTTGAACCATACATTACAGAAATAAACAATAATATAGCACAATGAATGAATAGTAAAAATGGTTGGCAAACCGTGTATTATAGAATTGTACATTGTCATAATTTTGGGAATTAATAGTAACATGTCATAGGGAATAAACAGTAACGTACATATAAAATGAATATTAACATAGGGTTTTTGTACCATACTTTGAAGAAATGTATCATAATGTAATATAGGGTATGAATACTAATGTAGTGTTACCAAACCAATTTTTTTGGAAATAGATAGTTACATAACGTAGGTTATGAACATTAATGTATGGTCACTAAACAATACTTTCCAAAAATGAACTGTAATGTTACATAGGTTATTCATAGTAACATAAGGTTGTTGAACCATACTTTGAACTATTAATGAATGTAGGGTTTCCCATAATATGTGAAAAACTTGACATCATACATTAACAAACCTCAATAAACTTTTAATTGATATAAACTGAAGAATTAATGTTTTTTCAATGTACTCGTTTTTCTAAAAACATATTATCATTCTAACAAATGAAGAATAAAATAGAACTAACATCTATTGTTCCAAATATCATAAAAAAAGAAGTAACAACATTCTAAAAAAACAATGGTTATGAAAAATCAAAGAAGAAATTCAGAAAAAAAACGTCATCATAAATAATACTATTTTATACATTTCTGTTAAATAATTGTATCAGGATGAACATGTTTTATTTATATAAAATTAAGTTTCATATAAATAAAACATCGGTAGAAGATGAATTAAAATAAATATAGAAACATTTAAAACCACACACATTTGAATCATTAAGACTGTATTAGAAACATAACTGAATTTTTAGAGTTGTAAAAAATCATTTTTAGTCTGCCTCACAATCTAATAAAATTTATATAAATCTCTTATCTATCCAAAGTGATAAGAATCACACAAATCTAGAAACATTAGTTTAATATATCACCATATTAAAGAACGGGTTTTAAAAGAAAATTACATTTTTCAAATAAAATAATATAGGGTTTAAAAAAATGTAAAATCATATGTAAAAATTATAGATGAAAAACGTGATCATGAAGAAAAAATCTCCCCCATTTTTTGATTAATTAACAAAATCATTCAAACTCTTTTAAACCAATTTTAAAATCATTTAAAACCAATTGATTTCTCCCAAATTGACTTCTCCCCCTTTTTGTAAATAGTTAAAACTATAAAAAAAACTCCCCCAAAACAAATAAAACACTAAAAATCTAAAATTTAATAACTCGTAGATCAAAATTATCTTTTTTTGAAAACTCATTAGAGTCTAAAGAATTTTTAAAACTATCAACTAGATGATATTCTAATGCTATAGATTCTAAAAAAATATCACTACTGTTCACATGATCGCAAATAAAATGAAACTTAGATCAATATTATTTGATTTAGAATTTTGCAAGGGGTTTTCAGAATTATAAATTACATGTATAAAAAATTATAAAGTGTTAAAAAAATTAAAATCATATGTAATAAAACAAATAAGAAACATGCACAGGCTCAAAAAATAGGTACTGGCTAGTTCACCCTTGTACAATTTCTTCTTGAATAATCATTTGCAACCAATAGACATTACATGGATTGGATAATCTTCCAAAATCGTGATAATTTTGCTACATTAAATTCATTTCAGAATTCATGAATTATTTCCATAGGGAAAAACTATACCACTTACTGATTAATTGTAGGTCCAAGGATCCTTATTATCAAAAATAATGAATCACCATCCTCGGTAAGGGGAAAAAATCCATTATAGTTCTTAAACCTCTATTTAACATCGACATAGTACTTCTGTCTTTAAAACCATTTCTTATTCAATAGGGAGTTATGGAATTTGGTCCTTTACAAACTCTTGTGTTCCTTGATCCTCGAATTCATCATTTATTTATTGTTCCAACTATCACATTCGATGATGTTCTCCATCTCAAAGAATATGGAATTTCTTTATAGTAAAAACTTTTTATTGGATGGTTCATATAGGTAATATCACCTTTTTTATTGGTGTATCTGAAAAACATATACTTTTTGTATCATGGTGAAAGTTCATTATCTTATGAGGCCTTAACTAAAAATTCAATTCCACAAACATGTAAATTTAATAACATGGTTTTTATTCCACCCCAAAACACATTTGTAATACCATTTAATGATTTAGATGGTACAAGTTTGTAGGGAAGAGTGACTTAGGATAAGATCATGAAAACCTGAAAGTAATCAATGAATTCTTGATTGAGATTTTCTTCATGGCGGTCTATAAGATGTTTCTTAATTTTCCTACCATGCATGTTCTCAATTTCAATATTATATTCCTTGAATTTATCAAAATAATCTGAATTATACCTTAGTAAGTAAATATATCTATATGTACTAAAATAATCATGAAATGTAATAATGTATGAGTACCCACCCATTTCCTCAAAATGAAATGTTCTACACACATTAGTAAGAAATAATTCAATAATCTAATTATCCCGTTATAATTTTCTACTAAATGGGGACTTGGTCAATTTTCCTTGTAAACATGCATGATATACACCAAGTGGTTTTCATTCGAAAGAATCTAAATAAACATCGTGATATATTTTTTTCAAGAGGTTTTTATTTATAGTAACAAATCAGCAATGCCAATGTTTGGTGAGGTATGTTTCAAGTGAAGTAACTTCATTCTCCATTTCCATTATGACGTTTGTGTTATCAACACATAAATTCCATTATGTATTTGTAACTTAATATAACAAACGTTCCCATTTTAAAAGAGGTAATATTTATTTCCAAAATTGAAAATTAATCCTTCTATATCTAGTATGGATACAAAAATATTGTTTTTGTTAACTGAAGGAACATCGTGACAACCCTTTAGAATCTATATCCTCTGGGTCGCTATGTGAGGTGGTAGTCATAGATATATACCGCAATAAGTTTTTCTCTGTGGGATGATCCTAGATCCCACTCACCTCAGCCATATTTTCTGAATCATCTTGGTTCCTCTATTTTAATACATATGTGATCACCAAAATTTGTATCTAGTACAAAATTACTTCAAATAATAAATTTTTCTCAATAAAAAATGCAACTTATGCATCCCCATTTCTCATTATATTGGTGCATTTTTTATGTGGCCCTTCATCCAACATTTGAAATAGAAAATATCATGTCGCCTTTGTTCCCCATTGATATAATTCTTCCTGGAAGGGGTGAGGATGATTTGTGCTTAAAAATATTTTCTTTCCAAATACATTTGTTCACCATATAAACACATGTACTTTCATGCTTCATAACATTATCTACATAATGAAGGATGATAAGAAGATATTTAAGTGACTTCTCAATATTGATTATATTAAAAATCACAAAACAAAATAGTGAAGCATCGAGTGAGTGATTCCAGAATGAAATCACTTCCAAATTATTCTTGGATTTTAAACCCTAGTACCACTAGTCACTCAATGAATCTAATGATATTGACAATTTGAGCCCCCTCAGTGTAACTCTCTCCAAGATTACTCTTAATTTTCTCTTTGGAAGTATGAAATTGTTCTTCTAAAGCTCTATCCTTGTAAAAACCACATAGGGGCTCAAATATACAATTCACATCCATGTTTTTATTATACTGCATGTGTTCACTTGATATAAATTAAATCATCAAACATTAAATGCAGTCTACACTTTTCATAAGTATTTTATACATAAGTAACTCTTCACCACTAACCTATTGAGTAGGAAGACTAAACATTGAGTATTCTAGAATATAATATTTCAATTTAGGGCATAAAACAACCCAAAGGATTATAAACCACTCATGGATGTCAGTGATAGTGAGTAGATTATCTATATACAATATGAGAATTCAAGGATAGTATGGATGATGAGCTTGTAATTTTAATATAAATCTCAAAGTTCTGATTATTAGTACATGTATTGATAACAAACATTGTGAAAAATATTAAATTAATTTATTTTAATATATCAAAAAATATTTTATTAAGACCTGATAGCCATCACCATTGAACATAGAATTTCTTATTTCTTGGTTATTATTGTTAAAAAAATCCATATTACCCTTTTCATAAACCCGGAATGGTTGATAATGCTATTTGAAGGTATTTAGGTAGGAATTTCTTTCTCAATTTCTAGTATGTAGCTCCATTATCCGTTGAGTAGACTCCCCTATCTGGAAATCCTGAATTATATTTTCTCATCACATTCCTCCAATTTACACCATGTCTATCAAGGGATACTCTTATTGATTTAAAATGGTTATGTATACCTAAATCCTTCATAATAACAGCCCTTATTAAAAGTATGTGTCCAAACAAGGGTTGTTCAAACACATATTTCTATTCATTTTTTTATAATCATTTAACAAAAGGATTAGACTGACTTAGTATTAGATTGAAGGATTTAATTTTATTATGCATAAATTTCTACCTTGTATTATATTTTACATGGATTGTGAATATTTCAGTGTATGTTTACTCAATAAATTGACTATGATTGATAAAACATTTGTGCACAAGATATTTTGATATTAATTCCATCTTTTATTAATAAATAATTTATTTAATCATGGTCTTACATCAATAAATATAATTTTAATGCATTAGACATAAAATATATAATTAATTAAATGAACTAATCATTATTTTATCTAATGGTTGATTTAAGGAGTAGAAATTAGATCAACATAATAACTAGGTGAAATAACTCCTTCTGTCAGACATAGTATGAGCTACATCATTCAACATTTCCACCTATGTATCACCGATTTCGTGTCATTATGGTTCCATTTGTAGCTATCTCGATGTTCATTGTGATGTTTCATTAATTTCCATTATTTATTACTCACAAATAGTTGAGGGTAACAAAAGGATTTGGTAAAGGGAACTACATAAATTTCATTGGAAATGTAGGTCATACATAATAATGGAGGGATGGATGACTAACATTCTATATTTTAATTTAATATTAAATAAATGTAAAATAATGGAATAAATTTAATTAAATTAATTCCAACACATATATAGGTATTTGTCAAGTTTATGATGGGATGTAGATGAAATGAAAATGAAAAAACTAAATAGATTTAATTCATTTATTAATCTGTTATGTATTATTAAGATGAAAACGCATATATTAATTAATTAATTAATTAGTTAATTATATTCATCTTAATGACCATCCAAACATTATTAGAGATTCCCATCAATTTGGCATTAGTGGAAAATAAATTTTTAAAAAAATTACATATTTATTAGAGTAAATAATTTTATATTTTTAAATTATTTAAAAACATTATTATATTTTCAAACACAAAACCGTGTACAATCAATAAAATAACGTTTTAGTGCTCTAATTTTTCAATATTTATGTAATTAAATATTTAATCATTTAATAGGAGACATCATAGCATGTACATCTAGATACATGCCATATACCTCAGTTTCCATATATCAAAGTCACAATCCTAGGGATTTGGATTGTAAACTCATATAGACTACATAGTGTATACATACCATATACACCACATGTTTCCACATGTTGCATGATAGGTTGGCTAGGTCAACACAGAGTGAGCAATAAAATCACCACATGTTTTTAATCTCTTAATATATCTGGATACAATGCACAAAGGTATATGACATCAGCTATAGATGCATGCCATGTAACCTAGCTTTACCAGCCAATGATTTTTCACTACCCAATAGAATATCTGATTGTTCTTAATTTGATTTTAAATAAATTAAAAAATGATACACTGAAATAACATGATTAATATGTAGATAAAATGTTAATTAAAATCATATTAAATAATGAATAACATGAAATTCTAATCTAAACACAATTGGGTATTTATCAACAATCAAATAAATAATTATAAATATAAACGTAACCTTCATTTGATACTACTTATTGGTTTCATGAATAGTGGAAGCATTATTATGGATGGAAATATTTTAAAATTTATTTAAATAATCCTTTCCAGAAACCATTAGAGGAGATCTTTCATGTCAAATTTATGATTACTTTTTTTTAATTTACAATGAAATAAATGCTTTAGATTATGAACATTCTTCAGTGATGATTGGTGAACATTTGAAGAGTGACCTCCAGATTTCCTTCATTGATTTTTTGAGGATCCAAAGATAGTATTCATCTAGTTATGATCCACATATGATCCAATGGTCTTCGAGCAATGCCACTCATTCTCAAGGTGCTAATATGGAGAATCAAATGTCATTCATTTAAAATTCTTGATTGCTCGTTCATCAGTATTGATGAAATTCTCTCTTGGGTTTCGCATTCTTGAGATGTAGAGTGAGTAGGATTTTGGATTCAATACATTTTTTCATAACAATCTCATATTCTCAAACAAGAAATTTGTTTCAAATTATTTACACAATATAAATAAACTTCTATTTTAGAGGATGAATTTTGGTCACAAAAATTAATTTCATAACAAATATTAAATATAAGTATGACCATTAATTAAATCCATTAACATATAATAATAATAATAACAATGGTAATATTATTATTATTTTTAGGTGCAACAAATTTAAAAAAATGGATTTATAAAATTCACCAAATCGTTAAAAATATATTTTATTAATGGACATGGTATTAGTCTGTCCAAACATCTCTCAAATTTATTGAACATCTAAATACATAAATTTTTCTTTGAAATAAATATTTTATTCACATTTTTGTAAATAAATATTTATTATGTATTCAATAAAAGAAATAAATATATTTTATTCAAAATTCAGTGGAAAAATATTTATTTATGTTATTTGATCAATATAACATGAATAAAACTTTTCCTCAGTCCCGGGAATAAAATTTATTTCATTAATATAATTCAAATAGAATTTAATTTGAACCACTAGAAACACTTTATGTGTGACCATATAGTATTATAATTTTTTGAATAAAGAAGCCTTGCCTAGAGTCTAAGATTACTATCTAACAATGGGTTAATGAACCAACGATAAAGAAATTGAAGTCATACCAAAGAGAACCACATATGAATGCTCATGGTTTAATTTAATATCATTGACAAAATATCTCATCAAGAAGGATCCAAGATTATTTCATCAAAATATATGCTCGATACATCATTCTTTGACTATTTGAAGTAAACCCACCATTACACTATGTCCATGAAAGTTAGTGTGACGATACTATTTTAATCAAAGAGAAAATAAATTAACTTCAACAAATACCGAAGTGAAAAATCCTTCCGTGAATTATCCATTAATAACTTGTCATTCATGTCACAACGAATATACCCTACTTCCAGCCAATATATTCCCTGATATGTATCATCAACATATCTATGAGGTAAAGTTGTGACACACATTATTGATAATCTATATATCAATGATCCACTATACATGCTCGCTGATCAGAATATCTGATGACATTAAAACATTCGAAATTCATACAAAAAGGTATGTTCTCATAATTTCCCATCTTGGATAAAATCAATGGTGAACTTCATGAGAAGAAGTCTCATATTCTTATGAGTACTCACACTTAACTACCCATATAGTCTGTGTCCTATAATAATATTTTATCCAATCACAGAAGTAGATTGAGAATATTTCCATAAAACATCAAGGTTCTCATTTTCGGGGAACTACTATAATCTTATCAATGTTGTAAATAGTCCCTGACATTATTACATTATATTCATGAATAATAATGAATAACTTGTTGTGAGATGATTAATTTAAAATTTAATACATAAAATATTAATGAATTCAATGTATAAACAGTCGGTTATATGAAATGAAATCTAATTCGTTTCACTACATGAAACACTTACTTTATATAGAGCTGCATGAAACTCTATATTTGGATTTTATGAAACACAATTCCATGTTCTTTTCAAAGTGTTTGTTACATGAAATATAGAGTTTTACCAAACTAAAATATACTATTAATATTGTTATTAAATTATTATTATAGTCACCATCTAACTTTTCAAATATAAATTACAAATTAGATTAACTAAATTATGAAAATATGATTTAAAATTAAATATTAAATGATTTTTTAGGTTATCTATTATTAATAAATGAATGTAATAACTATTTTAAAATAATGAAATTTCTTTTCAAAGAAAGCTAATTTTCTGTGTACAAACAATATTTTATCATAAGAAATTAAAGAATCTACTATTTTAGAATTTATATAAAAAAATTCTATTTTAAATATTCAATAATTTTTCTTACACTCATCCAATATATTTTATAAAAATCATAAAAAAACTAAATCCAATTTTACAAATAAAAATATGTAATTTTTAAAATCATAATTTTACAACCTTTTAATAGGGAAGACACATAAAATATAATTTTTTATAATTTTATTATTTTAATATGAGAAAATAATATTATTCTTTGAAATCAGTTTATAAAAATTTACATTGGTTGTATTTCCTAATTTATATGATAGGTTTCATGTTTTGATTGACAATGTAAAATATAAAATATTAATTGAAAACATGTTTTTCATTAAAATAATTTCATTTGTTAAATTATAAATTTTATTTGTCAAAATGTTTAATTAGATCCCATTTTTATGAATTAATCCATTTTTTTCATTGGAATAAATTTCACATTGAATTTTGAGGTAACAAATTTTAAATATAGTGTATGTTTTCATTTCAAAGACTCATTTTCCCATTCTATCAACATGAATAATTTTGAATATTCATTAATAAAATTGTGTTTTTAATTAATAATTATAGATTTCATATTATTAAAAATAATATGAACATTTATTAAATAGAATCATTTTATTTTTTAGAAAATATGAATAATAAATTTAGTAATTTTTATTACAACCGTTAAGTGTAAATCCGGTTATTAAATGTAAAAATAATATATTAAATATTGGAAAACAACCCTAAAACATACCCAGAAGTTATTTTGTGAATTTAATTCTAGATCTAACATATAAGGGTCTATATTAATTAATTTAACAAACACTTATACATGAAAATGAAAAAACAATTTGCTAAAATAAAAAGGAGTAATAAAATGTAACACCCTAACTTTTCATCTGTATAATATTTTTAAAATAAAATTAAGTAAAAGTAATGATCAACTATATATATTAATATTGATTATAAAAGTTTTATATACATCATTGGTTTTTTTATTTTATTTAAGGAACAATTATATTAAATAATTACAATATTGATGATTCAATTATTACTCATCTAATTATACCATCAATTAAATGATATCCAAAATATTTAAAAAAAATTGTATTAGTTAGTTAGATACACGAATTTTACATGTGAATATTACATATAAAGGGTTTATTAAATTAAATTTTCTAAATTAATCTATCTCAATTTATTTTTGTAATGTCAATGTTATGAATTGTGTCAAAATTGACACATATGATATTTATGAAAGTAATATTTTAATAAACTATTGAAAAATAATAATATTATTAAATAATTAAAAGGAAATTTGATATAGTATATAATATATTTAATTATCCATTTATGTACCCATTGAAACTATATATGTAAAAATTAAATCCTATTAATATAATAAATATTATTACAAGATTCACAATTAAAATAGATCAACTAATGGATAGTCAAAATGAAAAGATCGAAAATTATACAAAAACGTTACTAAAAAATATTTATTTATAACATTACAAACCTATATCTAATTATATATTATTGAATATAATTTTTTGGGTATTTGGACTCAGATTTAATTTAATATTAATTAATATTTTGAGAAATTTTAAAATTCACCCTCCCATATCTTATAAAAGGGCCCATACACATCTCTTATATTTATAATTCATAAATGATTTGTTTCAGAAAAAATTAGTCCGTATATCTTAAAACATTCAGTCATTTCATCTTGGAAGATTTAATTTTAATATAAATCCATCAGACGAAGCCCCTGTGTTCATTTCAGAAATAGATACCCAATGAAGAGGTAACATTCATCAACGATCATTTTCATTTTATTTATTCCTTAAAATCCCTAAATTCTTATTATATATGAGTATATAATAATATTAGTATCCAAAATATACATATATGTTGTTATTATAAGGTCTTTACCTACACTTACAGACACATTCATATAATGGGTAATGAATTTACCCATCTAATGTATAGTAAACTATCGACTCAGTGAATGATGTTGTTTTTTTATTTCTTTAACTCCTATCATTGTTGGTAATGATGATATGAAATATAATTTCATTTGCAATATGTCATATTTATATGGTATTTATTCTTTTTAATTTTATATAAAACAAACCTTCATGCTTTATATTTTGTGTAAACATGATAACTTCATTTGTGGATATGTGGACCACCACCTTCTCAAGGTGATATGATTTGTTCACTCTCTACATAGACTTTATTATGGATAGTTTTATTAAATTTGATTAATATATATTAATTTATAATTATACTATAATGTTATTATATATATACATTTATTTTATTATATTGTTTCAATATGAAAACAATGGGAGCATCATTCATGCGCATGTACAGCCTACCGTCTCTATGAATAGTGTATTTCATTTTATGTTTCTATGTTTTATTGAAAACCATAAATAAATATAAAATGAATATATATTATATTTATATCTTTTTTACAAATTTTTAGGCAATAGATTCATTATTTATGTATGAGGACCAAGAATATCATTTGAAAACATGTATGAGAAAAAAATATATCATTAACCAAAACATAACTTCAAAGAGGACATGTTAATAATTAGGTAATATAAATTCATAAGTAATATATGGTATCATATATATGAATATAGTTTTTAATATATTTTTACTAATCTTTTATTTATTATCCAATATTTTTTCACGAGTATGATGGGAGTCAAAACATAAGGTAAGGGTTTTCAGTCTCACTTTTATTTTTCTTGAGACATAAGACATGTTCACCACTTATTTTATATATATAGTGTATATATTTCTCATTAATTTATTTTATGATTATTATAATAAGGTCTATTATATTTTAATAACCATATAATTTTCTTCCATTTATTGGGAATACGATTCAAATTAATATGAAGTGTATTGCTTTTATTTTTGTGAAAGTTATTCCTTATTCATGATATGTTTTATTTGTATGTATTATTTAATTCCCATGGATATAATTTATAATAATTATATATGAATTAATATACATTCACATGTCAATTTCATGATCTCCTTTTCATGTTTCCTTAAATTTCCAAGGATACCATATCGGTAATATAATATTGTCTCATTTTTCCTTCTTCGAGGCACATGCTATGTTAAATAATTATATTATATTCTAAGATGTATATACTGAACAGTAACACGATTTATCATGAATATACTTATTTTACTGTTTTTAAATGTTTCATGTAATGGTATTTTCTCTTCATTCAGAAATATATGTTCCATTAATTTTTTTTTCAAATGTTCTTAAATAATATTTTCATAATTTTCTACTAAAAGGATTAATAAGATGAAAGAATTGGTTTTTAAATCGCAATTTATAATATTTAGAAGATATTTTCAATGTAAAATCATTAATATTTGTTTCATTTTTTAAAACTCTTTTTTAAATGGAATGGATATTTTTTTAATAATTGTTTTATTTGATTTTTCAAAATTAATTTTTATATAAGAAGTTTTTAGTTTCTATAACATATGATTTTCTAGGAATGTAATATAACAAAATTATTTTTATTATTCATTTGATTGGTTTTTTAATGTTTATTGATACTTATGCTTTTTGTAAATTTTTATGAATAATTATATCATGGAATATTTGTGAAACCCTTTTTGTTTCATGAGTTCTAATATGGTTTATGTTCATCTGGAACACAATTTTATGGTTTTAATTAGGTTATCGGTGGAACCTATATCTCCCTAAAATTATTTGAGAAATGATGGATTACACATGACTTATCTATTTTATTCATGAAATTGATTTCATGTTTACAATTCTATGCATGGAACTAATTTTTTTGTCCGTAATTCTATGTGTGGAACTGATTTTCATGTCAATAATTCTATATGCACGCACCTGCCTCCCAGCAAAAGTGATAAATAAAAGAGAATACATGCATGTATACTACTAAAATAACCCACACAGAGTATACTAACAAACAAAAAGTAAATGGGTCTATTATACAATAATAATAAAAAGTAAATGATCTTTGAATCCATTTTCAGAAAACCCTACTTGAAGGGTATGTATAATAGCTTTTGGAAGTTTCTAATGTGAACCTCTTATGTGGGTCATCCCTCTAAATACCACCTATTTCTGGCCCACCAAGGCTCCAGTCCAAGCTTTCAGTAATCAATATGGGACACGACACATTCGAGAGAAACCCATGAAGGGATGAGTAAAGAAATACTTAGTAGGGAACCCAAAACAAAAAAGGAATACCTAAATGAAATACAAAAAGAAGACTACCAAAGAGGTTCATTAAGGGTTTCATCTAAGAAGTACGGTCAAGGGAGTCATTATAGATATCTCCCTATAGTATATGTAAATGAAAAAAATATGAATAATGTCCCAAAATATTCAATATCCAAGTAGACACACTTGAGGTACTCATAGGAGACACACTCTATATAGGTATAGGAGCCACACTACATGTAAGAGTAGGATACAAACTTTTTAGGAGACATTAACCATTTAGGACATGGGATTCACACTCCATGTAGGTCACAACAGACACACTCCAATGAAGACACACACTATGTGGGAAATATGAGACACACTCTATAAGAGACACACTTCGTGTAGGTCACAACTAGCCAATGGATTGCACTCATTGCATGTTTTTTCAAGAAGAACCTTCTCCTCCATAAATAAATGTTGTATGAAAGCTTCCAAAATAAGTTCTATTGATTATATCAAAGTGACAAAATCATTTTGATGGTCCTAACTCAACAAACGACTAGTCAAACAGACATACAGTTTGAATGTTATGGGCCTTTTAGGGAAAAAGGGACTGTGGGGTCTGGGGCTGGTCCGACCCGACCCAACCTAGGCCTTGGACCACCCAGCTCAGCCAGATCAAGGTGGCTTGATCAGTCAACCCAGAAATTTCTATTTCCACATCCATGCCTAGTAAACAAGGCCATCCATCGTGCTTAAGGAGATCGGCCGCCACATGACCGGCCCTACTATCCACCTAGACCACGTCCTCCCTCCGAGTTTTGGTCATAGCACGCTACCATGGTAACCATCCACGAAAATGTGTTGTGTGCCCCTCCTTCCAGCGTGGTCCCGTTTGACTTCACCCATCACCACCGCACTATCAGCAATATGCACAACCATGCATCAGCTAACTCTACTCCGTGGATTACCTCGTCTTATCTGCTGCCCCATTTTATAAAACTAGGAAAACCTTGCGATCATCATGTACCTATCTTTACTGATGCGTAATCCTAATCATATTATCGTCACTCTGAGGGTCCTACCTCATTCAAAAGATCCCGAAATACCCTAACACGACAACTTGGGTCTATTGGTGAATAACACAAGAATGTTGTTAGAGAAAACACCAAGAACTCTTGAAGAATAAACATCATCCTTATTGATTTCATGCATCTTTCTTACTATAAAAAATTAGTATGAAAAAAAGCATATAATCAATATGTTTTAATCCCTCTAAATTCAACAGTCTAACCATCCCACATGAATGACAAAACCATGGATCAAACCGTTCATGGGTGAGTCCACATTCATCGTTGAACAGAAGAATGGGGGAAAATTCAAAATCAAACCCTTCCCTAGGTTTAGATATCTCGCTGATAAAGATCGATAATTGTTTTGTCATCGTTGGTGACATCCTTCTAAAGGGATGGCTTGTTGTCATTGGTGATCCATTGTTCATCATCGTTTGTAATCCACAAAGGGGATGGGTCTTCCAATATCATTTCCCCAGAGGATGTAGGGAATTATATGGTCAACTGTTAATCAAAAATTATTGTTTAATTTAGAAGAATAGAAAACAAGTCACCTCATCGCAGTGTTATAGAGTCACTATGTTGATCCATTAGAAAATGATATGGGCTACTATGACACATTGAAAATTTAAAAAAAATAAACTTTTTTATGTTTAATTTATTTATTCCTATTTAGAGCATAAAATACAATTTACACAATCCACCCATATCGGTTGAAAATAGGTCCCAAAACCGGTAAACTTGTTGTTCTAAACTCAATGGTGCTCCCATATTTTTAACACGGGCACCCATTTAAAAGGTACTAAAACCACCCACATAGGTTATTTCTAATAACCACGAAATCATTATAACATTTACTCGAGGAACCCCAGGCCTTGGAAACTCTTTTTGTCTTAGCACCATTTCTTGAAATAATACTAAATAATTATAAAACAAATTACACATAAATTCTTGGACATTACATTCTCTACATCTTAGGTTTTATGTCCTTGAAATCCAAAAAAGGTATATGAAAACAAATGTTGATACTAAGCATGAATATAATCCCCCCACTCTCATGTTATCTCATAGATATTATTATGATACCACCCAATGTGCTCAATAGGAAACGATTGTCCATAAAGAATCCTCTCCTTTCGATCCTCAATCTCTACTGGGTACTCCGTGAAAGTCACCCCATCATGAATATCTAGATCTCTAGAATCATGGATGTGTGATGGTTGTGAACATACCTATTCTACTATGATATATAGAATATACCATGCCCTCTACCTTAATTTATAAGTTGAGATGGGTAGTACACCAACATGCATACCTTGGGTAGTATCTAAAAGGTTTTGATGAACCTCAGAGATAACTTGCCACCCTGGCCAAATCTGTATACCCCTCATCAAGGAGATAATTTACAAAAAACATGGTTTCCCTCCTAGAACTAAAAGGGTCTCTATCTCCTATAATCCTATGAATTCAAATTTTCCTATATGGACTACATCCACCCTTAAATGATCTTCACCTTCTGAGTGGTAACCCGTAACAACTTTTGACCCCTCTGTGCTGACTCCCCTAGGTCTTTCCACTATAGTTGTGACCTGAATGGTCACCCAAATAGGGCCTTCAATGGTTCCATACCTATGGTGGAATAGTGTCTATTGATGTTTGAAAACTCCACCTATGGTATGTGATCCTCATAACTATAACCAATTACCATGATGCAAACACATGACATGACCTCTGGCACATGGATGCTACTCTCTGTTTAGCCATTGATCTGGGGATGAAACAATGTGAACATGCACAACTACGTCCCAAATGCCTCATGAAATCCCTTCCATAGGCAAGATGTGTAGCCGGCATCACGGTCTGGGACTATCATCGTGGGTACTCCATAGAGAAAAATACCTCATGCACGTAGAGGCATTCCATTCTTCCTATGGGAACCCTACTTCTAGATAGGAATGAAGTCGGCCAACATTGTGAGTTAGTCAATGAACACCAAGATGGTATTATGTCCCCTGGATGTGTGGGGTAACCTCGTCGCAAATTCCATCGATATCCCATCCCACTTTCATTCCAGTACTTTGAGTGGCTAGTTCAAGCCTCCTAGATCCTTGTGTGTTTCCTTTAATTGCTAAAAAGTTGGGAATTTATAATCATACTCATCCATTGCCTTCTTCTTCGCTATCCAACAGAACTGACATCGTTGGTTCAGGTATAACCTCTCCACAGTTGGATGTACTTCCAATGGGTATGTATGAAACTCTCTCAACACCTTATCCCACAAGACTAATTTTACAATGTCGTGGCCTCTGAAAACAATAGTGTGCTCTCCACCTTTCAAAAAACCATCAGTTGAATTCCAAATGGATATCTAAAAATGAGAATCCTCTCAATTGGTAACTCCATGTTGTGCCTCCCCAAATTGCTGTAATAGTAGAGGGGAAACTAACATCGACTGGAGATGAGATACTCTATCACTATCCATGAAATATATTTTCAATGAGTCCAATATCTCAGAGGCCTTGTTAAGTATCTCTGAACTTCATCTCTGGTTGTGAGCATCTTCCACCACATTCCCCATCCCAATAGTGTAGCCTATCTCAATGTCCTAGTCTTGGAAGAACTCCATCCAACATCTCTATTTCAAGTTGATATCATTCTGATAAAATATATACATGAGACTCTTTTAGAATTTCTAGATGATAAACAGCTTTCCCATAAAGTTGTTCCACCACATCATCAGTCTGTTGACTGCCTCTACCAATTCTAGATCATGGGTCATGTAGTTATACTCATTTGTTCTATACAACTATGAATAATAGGTAATCACTGCATGCCTCGACATCAAGAATCATCCAATCCCAATTCCTGATTCATAGTAGTACACTATGTACTTGACACCCAAATTTGTAAATCTCAAGATAGTATCACTCGTCAAACTCTACATCAGCAGATGAATATATTCCTATCAAATATTAATCCACATGAATGGTTTACCCATGTGTCAAATCCATGATGGGTGTTTCTAGTATTAAAATTTCACATATGAACCTTCGATAATAAATTAAAAACCCAAGGAAAAATTATAACACTGTAATTCACTTAGGTGTTTCCTAATTAAGAATAACCTCTACCTTCACTAGATCAACTACAACTCTAGCCTCTGAAATGATGTGACCCAAAAACTGGATCTCACATATCATGAACAGACACTTCAAGAGCTTCCTGTAATGCTGGTGGTATCAAACTAAGTTAAGGACCATCCTATTGTGTATCACATGGTCCTCCTTGGATTCGAAGTACCCAAAGATGTAATCAATGGTGACCACCACAAAGTAGTCTAAGTATGGTGTGAAGATACTGTTCATGTGTCCCATGATCAATGATGGATAATTTGTCACACGAAAATGAATTACATTGTATTTTTAGTGGTTGTAATGGAATCTGGAAGTCTTCTTCGTGATGTTATCATCCCATAGATGGAGCTGGTGATACCCTGGTCTCATGTCTATTTTCGAGAAACTCCATACACCTTTAAGTAGATGGAAGAGTTCATCAATTCTAATTAGTGGATATTTATTCTTCACTTTCACCTGGTTGAGGTGTTGTTAGACCACACAAAACCTGAAGATCATGTTTTCTTTCTTGGAAAACAAAACTGGGGGTTCACAGGGTGAAATTTTGGGCCTCCCGAAGCCTTTCCTCTATAGGTATTCTAACTTTATCTTCGGATCACATATCTCTATGAGATGAATTTGAAATTATATAGTAGATATCAATGTTGTTCCTATATATTGATCATTGTAGAAATATACCTCCCTATGAGGGTGTAATTCTAGAACATCATTCATAATGACATCCTTGTACTCATCCACCACTACATGAAACTAAGGACCCATCTCATCCCCTACAATGATGTTCATCCTAGCCAACTGATGTGTGATCAGAAGAAGCCTCCTATGTCTGATTCCATCCTATGCTACTCTGGTTTTCGTATCACTAACAATGTAAAATATGGTCTCATCTCTACAGACGCACCACACTCTATGTCTAAAACATCGAATCTTAGCATGGACTATGGATTAGCTTTCCATACCTAGAATGATGTCACATGGCCTTGATGCTTTTACTAGGAGATTCCAACAAAATCATTAGCCTCCAAGAGTATGCTCACACTATAAGAACTAGTGAGTGATCATCAAAACCACTATCGTATGAGTCTCTAAACATAAAGATTGAGAAAACAGATCTAAGAGAATATCCATGCTCCAAACAAGGTCAGTGGCAAGGAAGGTATGAATGAAACCTATGTCTATATGAACTGTAACTAGGTGGAAGAGACATGGATAATACCTCTAATAATTTCTAGAGCTCTATGGTCATAAATGCCCAACGCCTGTAAATGGAATCACCCATGTCCACCAGCTACAAGAGCCTATGGTGGACCACTTGAAGGTTGTGGTGGTAGTACCTCGAACCTCCTCCAACCTCTAGATACTCATCCTATTTTTTGTCCACATCAAATGTATGGTGGATTTCCTTGTTCCCACCTCAACCATTGCCTCGACGGTTCCTCGACTGTCTAATGATAGGTTATATGGCTGGTTGAAATATCTCTAGCTATGTGTCCCTGACCGCATCACAAGTAGTATAACCTCTTATGCGGTTAACATGTTATACCGTAGAATCCACACACTACTAATCCTAAATCTTGGGGTCATAACCCTGACTTTCTTATCCTCTTAGACCCCTATGTCAGTTGTGGTCTACTAACAATAGATGACTCAACTACCTTATGCCTCGTGGTAACTCCAACCACTGGGTCTTTCTCTACTAGAATGTTCTCTATAGCTCGAGCTTGATCTATCCACCAATCATGTGTCAGAATTATATAGGATATCATCGACAGCCTGATCTCCCTAGTGTATCCCCTACTCATAGGTCCAAGTCTTGAGTAATGAATCTTCCACCACGTATGTGGAGTAGTGAGACTGATATGGGAATCTCGTTGAGTACTCCTCTATTATCTGACTACCCTTCTGTAGATGTAGTATCTCTTGTATTCACATAGTGAATAATGTCACCCAAATGAACTCCCCCCTAAAGAGGTGGTCAAATACTATTCAGGAGAGGGTAACGTTTTCATGCATCTGGATCGTTAAGATCCACCATCTTTCTATCGAGACCTAAAGAAAGCTCATGTATAGGACCCGCATCTGGTCCAAAGGAGTCCTTAGTTGGATAAAAACACTACTAAATACCTCCACCCAATCCTTAGTTTCAGGATGATCTATGTCACATCAGATCCTAAGTGGTCTCTATATTTAAAACTCATGCAACATACTGAGTCTGTGTGCATCCTCCATTGGTAATGCCAGTTAGAACTACTGTTCTCCAGGTGGTGGTATCACGGGTGCACCATCAAAGGGTGCAATCTCTAGTAACAATCCCCATACCAATTCCTCATCACTCGGTGGACCATCTTTATTGTCCTGTCCCAGAACCCCAGATGGATTTCTATGAGGAAGCATCCTGAAACATAACAAGATGTATCATGGTCAACATAGTATACCAGATGTGCTGACTCAAACTCAAGAAGGAAATGAGAACACACTCAATTCCTATCTAATGCATGAAACTAGTGTTTTCATGTATCGAGTATAAAATAAGAATTCAGGGTCCTCATGTTTGAACACATTAGTCACCACACAAACACTAAACTTCATAGCATGAAAGACAAACCAGAAATAGTTATCACTATTTCCCCATAACAAAATCAAAGAAACATGGTCACTATGATAGAATAAACCTCTCCCTTCTGAGACCTCTCGTTCACGACCAATCACTTGGGGTCCAAACCATGAGAACGCTATGATTACCACCCATATTCTAAGTGATGGAGACTTGATATTAGTAGGCATGTCCCAATATTGGGAGGAACTTTCACAAGTACCTGTACAAATTCACTTGCCTATAAGAAAATGTGACGAAATCGATAAAGCTAAGTAGAAATACATGTATACTACTAAGAAAACCCATGCAGTGTAAAAAATATAGACTATAAGTAAAGGGGGCCGGTATATAATCCCATCAAAATAAAATTACAATATCACATAATCTGTCTGTTGAAAACCATACCCAAAGGGTAGGTACATAAAAAATTAGACGTCACTGAAGTGGACATATTTTGTTGGGCCTCCCACTATGTTCCACCAATGTCTAGCCCATAATTTCTCTTATCAACATTGACAGTCATCTACAAAAGACATGACACGTGAGGGTGAATCTTGTTCAGTGGAGAGTAAAAAAAATTATAGTAGGAACCAAAACCACAATGGTATATCAATAATCAATACCCAATGAATACTACCAATGTGGTACACGAAGTGTAGTCATTACTAAGAACATAGAATATATTCCTTAAAGACATCTCACAACATTATACATATATGACATACATTTTTGAATAATGTTCTGGCATATTAAATATCAAAGGAGACGCACTTTGGATCTTCGTAGGAGACAAACCACACATAGGCGCAAGAGAAACACTCTAAATGAGTCACACTCCATGTTTTCACAAGAGAAACACATCATGTAGGTCACAGGTGATAGAATCCGTTCAGGTCACAAGACACTCACAACATAGGTAGAACACTCTATCTAGGTCCTAGGTGACACACTATGGGTAGGTTACATATAGACACTAGTTTCTATTCTTATAACGCTAAGAGTGTGTCTCAGAGGACCTACACAGAGTGTTCCATCCTAGCCCTTTGCGGAGTAGAGCCCATCAGCAAAACGTCAGTGATGTTGTGGTCCAATAGGACTATGTTGGTGATAGGGGACCGCGAATTATAGATGCATGTGGAAACATGGGCCACTGGAAGCGGTCGAGAAAGATAGTTTGCAGGAGGCCCCATTGTACGGTCAGAAGTGACAGTCATTCAGGCCAGTGGTGGGATGCCCCCGAAACCGTCAAGGGGCGGGTCACGCAGTGGCCGGTCATGTTGAATGGGTGGGCCCTGACCATTCTATCAGCCCATACCGCCACTGTAGACCTGGTTAACTGGGCTAGTTTTGTCCACCCAGATGCAGCAACTACCGCATCCTCACCTGGTCAACACAACTAGCCACTACATGACCTGCTCTGCGGCGATTGCTGTAGAATCCCTCCACAGTCCCGCTGGACTGTGGCTTCTGACTATGTGATAGGGCCTCTGGCTGCCTCCTGGTTGCAGCCACTGCTAGTGGCCCTAGTAACTGCCTTTGGCTGTACCATCGCAAAATTTCATAGAATGTTACTTATTCAATGTAATTCAATAACTTAGTCTTCATGCAACACAGAGTTCAAGTGCAACATGACATACCAAAATAGTCATTCAAAAAGTGGTTATGAACTGTATTAACAGAATTTTGAATTTTATATACTCCATATAATTTTAGAATCCATATTATGTGTTTCTTAGACAGAATATAATAACAAATTCATTTTTTAATATAAAAATTGTATTATTAAAAAAAATTCAATTTTAGTGCCTTTTAATGGAAAACCATTTTGAAAAAAATATTTGAAACCTTTATATAATCAGTTTAATTTAATATAATTCTTCTTTAGAAGCAGGACATAAAAATTTAGTTTGCATAAATATTTGGTACTTTTCTAATAACTTTCATATTTTGATTAATAGTGAGAAATACTAAATTTTAATTGAAATTTTTTTTAATTAAAATATTTTATATTGTCAAATTATGAATTTTAATGGGATGTAAGTATAATTATATTATATTTTTATCATTTAATACAATTTAGTTCATTATAAGTAATTTAACATTTTAATATGATATAAAAAAATTTCAATCTTTTGATAGTTTTTACTTTTTAAAAACCCGCTTTTTGGTTTCGACAACGGGAATTAATATTAAATTAATTAATGAAGCATCAATGTTCCTAATATGGTAAAATAGAATTCCTTTTTTAATTCAGATCATCAAAATAATCATTGGTTAATGTTTTGTTATTTTTAAAAAAACATTCATTTTTTTTGAATAGTGAAAGACATTGTGTTATTGTTCAAAACCAAATTTTATTTATATAATTTTTATTCTTTTTTCAAATTTATTTTAATGTTAAAATAGATAAATAATACATAAATTAGTCAAATTTATTTTATTGGAGTCATTTTTTAACATGATTATATATATAAAATTTTATTGAACTTTTTAACGCATTTTACCCACCTTCTAGGTACATTTTCAAATTTGTATAAAACGTAATTTTACCACTTCTATGAATTGAAATTAAAAAAAAATCATGGTTGACACCAGTAAGTAAAATGTGGTTCAATAATATGAATATAAATTGTGGTGAATATTAACTTTTGAATTTTATTTACCACGATTAAAAGAAAATATGTTAATTAAATGTAAAAATTATATTATAATTACACTAAAAAAGTCCCAATTAAATTGTATAAGATAATATTTACTAAAACCAACCGTAGGGATAAAATATGATCCTTTTGGACCAATTGGATTATATTAGGAACATTATTATTATTTTACCTAAAGAATAGTCAAAAAACTTGAATTAAATGATTAATTACTAAACCATTATTTATATAATGTTATACCTAAGATAAATTCAAATATAAATACTCATTACAAAGCTAAAACAATTTCCTACATAATTTAATTTTATTTATAATTTTCATACATTAAATAATAAATTTATTTATAACACATTGATGCAGGAGTAATTACAATATAAATGAAATATTATAATAATTGATATTATAAATATCCAAATAAATGTAAATTGAGAATTTTGATTTATAAACTAATTTTATAGGTTAATGAGACATGTTATGTTTTATTCAATGAATTCTCATCGAAGTAATCATATAGTTATTACATTCACAAAAACAAAATACCAAATAGTGTGAAAATTAGCATAAATGAGTTTTTATAACAAATACTATATTATTAAATTATATAATAGTCCTAAAATTTTAAGGATAGGCCAAAGAACTCTTATAATGATACATATTTCATTAATGGACCACTTTTGGTTCTCTGGAAATTTTATAGTACACATATTAACCATTTAATATAAAATTTCAAGAAGATATAGTAAAAGTTAATCTATTTAACTAACAGTTAAATCTAAAAGAAAATGTTTAAATGGTAACCTAAACATGTCTGAATCCTATTGGTTGAAATTATTTAGACCCAAAACCTCCTACGGCGTGAAATAAATTCATTTGGAGACATTATTAATATTAAATTATTTTATAATAAAATAATATTTCATGTTTTTTTTAAAGTGACCCTCACCTCTCATATATAAGGGTACATCCTCTTGTCTCAAAATCACACCTCTAAAGCCATTTCTCATTGCAAAACCCTGCCCAAATCTCCTCCAAACCTCCCGCTCTTCATCCTAGATGCCTTAACAAGTGAAATAATTTAACTAATGGATCCCTTTTCTTAAAATAAAAAGGAATCACAAAAATATGAGGTAATTATTTTATCACCTCTTCCAAAGTTTTCTTCTTCTTCCACTTTATCATTCTTTGTTATATCCATAAAAAAAATAATACCCATACCTTATACATATTTTAATGTTATTATAAATATGTTAAAACCATATATATTATTCTATCCCTCCTATTAATGATAATGTCACCATGCGGGCGTACTTACGACATACTGTCCCCGCGTCGTGGTGTAATTTGTTATTCAACACTATGTAATTTGGATAGTTATAATGATGAGTAATATGTATATAAATAATGAAAATAACATGATAATTTATTTTTAAAATTAATATAACATCCAATTACAATCCATTTAATCATTATAGAAATGATATCGTCCCTAGTGTGTACGTACAACTTACCGTCACCACAACACGATGAGATTCATTTCCTGGTTCACCATTCAATGATGATTATAAAAAAATATATTGGTAATTAGTACATAATATATGAAATAATAATGATATTGGATATATATATCTTTGTGTGTGTGTGTGTATGTACTTATATATATCTTATTCACTTACTTCTGTTCAATACGATATGAAAATGGAGACAGTGTTTATGTGTACGTACAGCCTACCATCTCCATAAACAATGTTTTTTTGTTCATATATCTATCTATTAAACATATTTATATTCAAAAAATATATGAAATCTAAATCATGTTTTTTTCTGGAAGTATTTAAACTATTATCTAGATGATATGATCTACAATAACAAGTTAAAACACGTACAATAAAGAAAGACATTTTTACTCGAAATGATAATTTAACATTTATTCATTATTAAATGGGGATTATAAGGCCATAAATGAATCATGTATGATATAAAAAATATGAATATGGTTCTGGTATAATTTAATAATACAGTATGGCCGTTATATAGGAGGTTAAACATACCCTTGACCAAAGGAAAGTGCAAGGTAAGGGTTGATTCCTCAATCTCATTATTATTTGAGATTGTTTATTGTAAGTATTTTCTATGAAATATTTATTATCCACATCATTTTTTCATAAAAGATATTTAAAAATCATTTTTAAAGGTACTATTTAAATTAAACATCATTTTAATTGTTTTCAATATGAATTATTCAAATTCTTTCTCAATAATGTCCATGTTCTCAAAATGGGTTTAAGGATTTATTTATATGGAAAAGATTGTTTTAAATTATTAATTATATTCAGAAGTTTCAAAGTGGTATGGGACACATTGATTCAAAAATCTATTTGAAATGACTTCCGTTATAAATGAGTGATTTTAAATTATTTCATGAAAAGGGGTATTTCTCTCAAAGTATTTTACTGATCATTTTCAACTATATCATCATCCATTACTGAATATTATTTTTAACGACATTGTTTTATTATAATACAATCTTCCATATTGTATTGAATATGTTGTGAAATGATTTACTATGAATGTGCTATTTTTATACCACTCATGGTTTATAGATAAAGTATTGACATTTCATATGGATGTTTTAATAAAAATGTTTATGTTATGTTTCAACACTATCATATGAGGAATTCGGTGGACTTAGTAAGTGGCGGGTGGAGCCTGCTATAGCTTCTCGATGTATCGGTAGATCTCATGAGACAAATTAGTGTCCTGGTACAAGGCTTTTCCAAATATTTTATTTTTAGTATAGGTATTATTCCTTGATTATGTGGAAATCATGTCCGTCGTTAGGCATTCACTCATTATGAAATTAGTTATTACAAGTGAATTTTCAACTAGTATAATAACCAAGTGCATGTTTATATGTTAATGTATGTTTATTTTTCCCACATTATATTCATGTTTAGGTTTAAAAGGGGGGTTTTCTTATTACACATCTTTCCGTAAATTTTTATAGGTTCTGATAATTTATTTTCCCTTAATGAGAATCTGAGCTCACCCCTTTCTTATGTTTTATTTTCCAAGGATTCCAAGAAATGTATTATTATTGATATGCATGGTTAAGTTAATGAAAAAATGGTGTTATCAAAGGATTTTTATACTGTGTTTTATATTATAATGTGTAATTTAACATTAATGTATTAATCAATTTTCCAAAACTAGTAAACTGATCGGTCCTTCAGAACATAATTCCTTATAATCATGATAATGTATTAAAATAATGCAATGACTCTAGGTAACTGGCATCGAGGAGTTACAATTGGAATTAGAGGAAGCTTAGTAATAACATTGGAAACTAGATTTAGAAAAACTCTGATTAGAAACATTACCCTATGATAGGATTTGATGATTAGTATAGAAGATCTTCCTATAATTATGATAATGTATATATATTTTTTGAGTTTTCCATGGAGTACATCCATGTCTGGATATGAGCTGGTAGAGGTGTCTTGAGCACAGATGTACCTTGGAGTGAAAACTCTAACAAAGTGTTTTGGGCTTGACCCACAGTATCGTGTTACACGACAGTGGGACTTGTTGCACTCGTAGTTATGAATCTCCTGGGGGATATAATTAGGATAATTCCCATTTTTTTACAAACCATTAGGAAGGATTTTTAAGTAAATATGTTATCCATTAATTTTTTTTATCATTATGAGACTATTTATTCAATTAATGTTGAGAGTTTTTCTAGTTTTTTTATCATACATTATGATATGATCTAACCTAGTGTGTTTTGTCATTTAGAAATGGCGCCCAGTAAACGAAATTAGAACTACAGCAACACGCATGATCGAAAGAGTTGGAGGGATCATAACATTCATAGTATTAAGCCAAAATTTAGAATGGAAAGAGTCTCCCACATATCTTCATCATATATATTAATAGTATCATTTGTTAATAAGATAAATAAATAATTATCGATTTTTGATGGATTTGATGGGAAGCATGAGAAGAAAAGGATAGTAGAGAGAAAGAATGATAATGGGAAGAGGTGAAAAAGAATTTTCTTATATGTGATAACTGTGGAAAGAATATCCTTGCTAAATTTTTAAAGGGAATGACAGTTTTTTATAAGTGTGGAGAAAAAGGAAACCATGTATGTGATTTCATGTGTAAGAAAAATATTTGAAATGTACAATGCTTCATTTTCAAGGAATTGAGACACTACACGAATCAATGTCCAAATAATCAGAGTCAGTCTCAAATGATGTTGTTGGATAATAATCACGTTATGATACTATCAAAGATGAAAATGAATGACTAGTGTTATTATGTTTTTATTAAATATTAATTTCATTTGAGTGTTGTATCGATGATGTATGGGTTATAAGAATTATAAAAAAAATATGGATGGTATTGTATTGCTGTATCATTAAGGATTTCAGATTGTATGGTACTTGGAAAAGTGACTCAATAGCAAGTTAATATTTATGGGAAAATACAAGGTTGAAGGAAAGGTAAACCTTAATATGGATCTGACACTGAGGTGGTGATTTGGGAATAATATATGATTGATTTGGATAAATTATATATGATATTCTTTACCACTTTGAAACTAATTAATTGTTATTTTTTTCCACTATTGTTGGAGTTTACAAAATTTTTTCATATAAGAAGTATATCGAGTATTAAATATGGAATATGGGAGTTAGAATGTAATCAATAAGGATTTATGGTAATTCAAGGTGTTACAATGTTTTAGAAGAATACATGTCAATGGAATTCACACATTATTACAAGGAAAGAAAGATATGTATTGTGTTTAACTTCCTGGTAAATTTTGGAATTTCAGTTTGGACAGATTTATTTTGGATAATTCTAAAGGTTTGAATGAATTAATTTTTACATTGGATTCTATTGTTATAGTTAAATCATTTCTTACGATTATTTTCGGATTGTTATAAAAAGGACAACCCGGAGGTCGGGTTACAACTCGTCGCATCCGATTAGGCCGCGAGACTTGAACCCGCAACCAAAGGGTGATATGGGAGCACCACCTACCACTAGCCTATGTGATGTACTGGTTTGTATAATGTATATTTTTTAAAATATTATGACTAACGCATTATAAATTCATTATGTTTGGAATCCTATACTATTAGGATAATTTGAATATTTTTTATTTCCGTTATCTTTTGGAGTGAAAGATGAGATTGTGGTAGGACCTAGTTAGAGGATGAACCACTATTTTTCAAGTATATTTTTTTCCTCTTATTCTATGAAAAAATTAATTATTAAACATTAGAAAAGGGATCTTAAAATAAAAAATTTGTTATCCAAATACCTTATATTTTGTTGAACCGATGATATTTTAAATCATCATTGATTGATGGATTTGAATTCCTCAATTCTATATTTTTTTGAGTTTGAGGACCTCAGTCACTCCATATAATTATTTACGTTTTCCTCCAATTATGTGTATCTAATTTCCACAAATGTTATTTTAATCGAGATCATAATTTGGTGGTGACATTTTAATTTCACATTCCAACTTATTAAGACTAAATTTTATTAACCGAATTTCTGATGTGGGTTTTCCAAAAATGTATTTTTCTATTTTTAACCTTTTATTTTTGAAGATCAATTTCAAATTGCGAGGATGATATTTATTGGAGGATTGTATAATTTTACACCCCATGATTTCATAAAATGTTATATCTTCAATATAATTCAATAACTTGTGCTACACACAATATCGAGTTCAAGGGTATCACGACTTACCAAACTATCAGTTCAAAAAGTGGTTATAAATAGTATTAATTAAAATTTTAGTTTTATATACTACATATAATTTTAGAATATATATTAAATGTTTCTTAGACATAATATAAGAACAAATTCATTTTTTTAGATAAAATATGTATTTTTCAAAAAATACAATTACCTTCTTTTAATAGAGAACCCTTTTTAAAACCAATATTTGACTCTTTTATATATAAAATAAAAAGAAATTAAATTGTTTTTTAGAATTGGGACATAAAAAATTAGATTGGATAAATTTTTGGTGCTTTTCTGAGAAATTTCATATTTTGATGAATAGTGAAAATACAAAATTTTAATTGAAAACAACTTTTTTAATCAAAATAATTTATTCTATTAAATTTTGCATTTGAATTGTTTAGAAGTATAATTAGATTATAATTTTATCCTTTAATACAATCTGGTTCATTTTATGTAATTTCAAATTAAAATTTAACAACAACACATGTCAATCTTTTTATAGTTTTTACTTTTAAAAAACTCATTTTTTTGTTTTGACCATAGGAATTAATTTTAAATTAATTATCGAAACATCTATGTTCTGAATTTGGTAAAATATACTTCATTTTTGATTCAGATTAACAAAATTACCTTAGGTCGAATGTTTGGTATTTTTTCAAAAACCTTCAATTTTTGATGAATAGTGAAAAAACATTATCTTATGGTTGAAAATGACTTTTATTTAAATAATTATTATTTTTTATTTAAATATATTTTAAAGATAAAATAGATACCTAATACCTATATTATTTCAAATTAATTCATTTGTGCCCTTTTATAATAATATTATATATAAATATATTTATTGAACTTTTTAACGTCTTTTACCCACCTTCTATGCATATTAATAAATTTGCATAAAACAAAATTTTACCACTTCTGTGAATTTAATTTATAAAATAAGAGATACATGATTTTCCTCCTTAAGTAAAATGTGGTTCATATGATGAAAATAATTTTTGGTGAACAGTGACTTTTGAATTATATTTACCACGATTAAATGTAAATAGGGTAATTAAAGGTAAAATTGATATTATGATTACCGTAACACATGTCATAATTCTATTGGATAAGTGTATTTAGACCAAAACTATCCTTAGGAATAATATATGATCATTTTGGTCCACTTGGATTAGATTAGGATATTTATTATTATTTTACGTAATGATGATTTAACAGGGTTGAATCTGATGTTTAATAAATAAACCATCATAATATTAGGATATACTTGAGATCAAATCGATTATAAATACTCATTATAAAGATAAAATATTTCCTACATAATATTATTTTATTTAAAATTTTTAGACATTAAATAAATAAATTTATTTATGACACAATGATGATGCAGTAATTACCTTATTAATGAAAGATTAAAATAATTGATATTATAAATATCCAAATAATTGTAAATTGAGAATATGGATATATTACACTAATTTTGTAGGTTAATATGACATTTTGGGGTTTATTCAATGAATTTCTTTCGATGCAATCATGTTGTTATGAATTTCACAAAAACAAAATAACAAATAGTGTCAAAATAGACACAAATGAGATCTTAGAAAAAATACTATATTATTGAATATAATAATAGTAATAAAAATATAATGTTAGGAAAAATAAATATTATAATGATATATATGTCATTAATGAAATATTTTGGGTTCTCTTGACATATTATAGTATGTTTATTAACCATGTAATATAAAAATACTTGAAGACATTGTAGAAGATAAACTATATAACTAAGAGATAAATCTAAAAGATAAGGTTAAAATGGTAACCAAGACTTGTCTAAGACATATTAGATGAGATTATTTCAACCCATAACTACCTTAGTATTGAAGTAAATTCATTTGGTTCCATTATAAAACAATTATGATTTTATAATAAAAAAATATTTCATGTTTTTCCTAAAGTGACCCTCACCTCTCTTATAAAAGGGTACTTCACATTCTCTCAAAATCAAACCTCCAAAGCCATTTAAATTGGCCAAAACATGTCAAATTCTCATCCCAACATCCCTCACTTCAACCTAGAGTCCTTCAATTGAGTAGAAAACCAACCTATGAATCTATTCTGTTCAGATCAAAAAGAAACACCCAATGAAGAAGTAATTATTTTATCACCTCTTTTAAAGTTGTTTTCTTCTTCCACTTTCTATTTCTTTGTAATTTACACACCAAAATAATAACTCCAGTACCTTCTACATAGTTTTATGTTATTATAAATATGGTACAACCATAATCATTATTCTATCCATCCTATGAATGATAATTTCACTATGCGTGTGTACGTACAACATACCGTCTCCACACGTGGTGTAATTTAATATTCAACACTATGTTATTTGGATGGATATAATGATGAGTAATATATATAAATAAATAAATAAAATAAAATGATAATTTAACAATAAAATTAATATACCATCCAATTCCACACCTTTTAATTATAATGGAAATGATATCATCTCTCGTGTGTAAGCACGGCTTATCTTCTCCACGATGCGATGAGTTTCATTTCTAGGTTCACCATTCAATGATGATTATAAAAATATATATTATTAATATGTATGTAATATATGAAATAATAATTTAATATTATATATATATATGTGTGTGTTTACTTATATATATCATATTCACTTACATCCGTTGAATACGATATGACAACGGAAACAACGTTTAGGGGTATGTACGGCTTACCGTCTCCATTAATTATGTTTCCCATTTCCCATATCTATCTATTATACATATTTATATTATAAATATATATCTTATATAAATAATGTTATATATTATAGATGTATTTAAATTATGATCTAAATTATATGATCACGAATAAAAACTTAAAACACTTACGATAAAAAAAGAAATTATTACCAGAAATGTTAATTTAACATGGAAATAATTATTTAATGGGTAGTATAAGGTCATAAATGAATCATGTATGATATAATAAATATAAATATGGTTCTGGTATAATTTAATAACATACTATGGTCATTATACAGGCGGTAAAATGTACCCTTGACCAAAGGAAAGTGCAAGGTAAGGGTTGATTCCTTAGTCCCATTAGTATCCGAGATTTTTTATGTGTAAGTATTTTTTCAGAAATATTTATTATACATGTCCATATTTCATAATATTTATTTAAAAATGATTCTTTTATGGTACTCATTAACTAAAACATATATTTAAATGTTTTAAATATTTATTCTTCTAAATCATTCTCATTAATGTCAATATTTTTAAAATGGTTTTAAGGATTTATTTATATATACATGATTATTTTAAAATGTTAATTCCTTTAAAAAGAATTAAAGTGGTATGTAAAAAATTTATTCCAAAATGATTTTTAAATGAATTCCTTTATAAATGTGTGACTTTTAATTTATTTCATGAAAAAGGGGTATTTCACTCAAACTGTTTTACTTATCATTTTCAACTATATCATTATCATTTACTTGATATTATTTTTATTGAAGTTTATTTATTATAATACAATCATCCATAATGTAGTGAATTATTTATGATATGTTTAACTATGGATGGGCTTTTTTTCAACATTCATGGTTTATGGATAAAGTATAGACATTTTGTATGGTTGTTTTAATATGAATGTTTATGTTTTGTTTCAAAAATTTCATTTGAGGAATGTAGTGGACTTAGTTAGTGATGGGTGGAGCTCGCTATAGCTCCACGATGCTTCAATATGTATAAGGTGAAAAATTAGCATATAGGGACAAGACCTTCACAAAAATTTTAGTTTTACTCTTGGCTCGAGGCCTTGAATATGGGGTAGTGATGTCCGGAATTAGGCATTCCCTCATTATGAAATTAGTTATTACATGTGATTATTCGACTATTAGAATATCCATGTGCATGTTTATATGGTAATGTATCCTTTATTATTTCATATTATGTTCATGCTTATGTTTAAAAGGCTGTTTTTTTATTACCCATCATGAATTAAATGTTTATAGCTTCCAATAAATTATTTATCCTTACCGAGCATTTGAGAGTACCCCTTTCATATATTTTATTTTTCCATGAATCCAAGAAGTGCATAATGATTAATTTTCTGGGTTAAACTAAGGAAATAAGGGCTCCCTCAACGGATTATTTATGTTGTGTTGTATGTTATAATGTGTAAAGTAACATTCGTGTTTTAATCTATTTTTCAAGAGTACTAAACTGATCGGTCCATTGGGAAATGATTCCTTGTAATCATGCCTATTTATTATAATAATGCACCAAATATGGGTAACTGTGGTCTGGGCATTACATCAGTTCTGAGTCGTGGACCCCTTTCCCCAATGCGGTCCTACTGGATCATTCGCATCATCAATGCCCTGCCAATGTGCAATACATCAGGGACCACCTCATCTCCTCTATTGCCTCATATTTCAACATATGGACACCCTTTAAATCCTCATGTCACTATCATCAATAACATGGGATCCAAATAATAATTATATATCTCTATGTGTCCATCCACATATGGAATATCATGGAAATTTTTAATGGGAACATATGGGTCCATTAGTGAAGAACATAAGAATAGGGTATGAGAAAATATCAGCAACACCTGATTAAAAAATGATGGCCTTATTTGTTTCATCCCTTGTTAATAATATTTTATAAAGGGGATGAAACAAAAAGGATAAAAACTAAGGTATAATCTCTTTAAATCCCCTAGTCTATCCATCACATAAGAATGATTGAACCGCACATCAACCTCTTCGTGGGTTGGTCCACATAAATCGTTGAAAATAATAACAATATATGAATTCAAAAGAAAACCCCTACATAGTTTTGGATTACTTGTTGAGGAAGATAAATCATTATGTTTTCATTATAGTAATTGTCATATAATGTGGGGGTTTGATGTCATTGACGATCCTTTATTCGACTTTATTCATCATCAGCCAATGAGAGGGTTCCACCGACCTCTTTTCTCCAGAGGTTAAAAATAATTCCATGTTTAAGCATTAACCCTGGATTCATTATTAATTTAGGAGAATAGAAGTTGTGTCCCTTGTAACTATGTTGTAGCATCACCCCACTATTCTATTATGAATGTAGATGGGTTGTGGCTTATAACATAAAAAATAGTATTCATATTTTTTTGTTCTTCTTTAAAAACATCCAAAATATTTTTTCTAGTCAACCAATGATAGTTGAAGTTAGGCGTCGTAGAAGGTAAGTTCACTATTACGGACTCAATGATTCTCTCATATTTTTTATCCAATAATACATTTAGAAGTTACTAAAACCATGCTCATACCCCATTTTTAAAAATCAAAAAAAAGTAAAACATTTATTATGGGCACTCCGAGCCCCAAATTCGCCTACCGTCTCAGCGCCAGGTCTGGAAATAATCCCACAAAATTTTCAAAAAATTTAAATTTGAATTAAAAGAAATTATAAATTAGATAAATTTTGATATTTTAATCTATTTTATATCATTGGAATAATTTCACATTGTATTTTTATAAAAAAAACATTCCAATCTTTTTTATGTTTTCACATTAAAATCTTGTTTTATGGTTTTGTCAACCCGATCGATTAAAAATAAATCTTATAAAATTAAATGTTTTTTTATTAATAAAAATGGATTCAATATTTGGAATAAAAAATTCAAAATTTAGTAAATATTTCTCTTTTATTTTTGGACAGTGTGAATAGTATCTTTAGTAGTTTTTTTTACCACAACTAAGAGTAAATCAAGTAATTAAGAGTAAAAAAAATATTATAAATACTATAAAACAACCCTAATACAAGAAAAAATGATGTTGGATGAATTTAATTTGACCCTTAACACATATTAATCATTATTGAATAATTTAATTGACACTTTTCCATTTAAATGACAAAAATGTTATTAAACTCAATGAGATTAATATAATGTCACACTCTTACTTTGAATATGTATAATATTTTTTAAATATGGCTAATTATAAGATATTCTATTCTATATATATTATTATAAAATACAATATATTTATCTACATCATGTTAAAATATTTTTTATATTTTTAATTAATTATCATAAATAATTAAACATTAATGATGAAGTAATTAAAACATTAATGAAATAAATAATTAAATGATATTAAAAATGATAAATAAATATAATTTTACGTAATTAATGTGATTAATAATATTATATGTGAATACTTCCTATTTTTGGTTTATCAAAATAATTGGTTTGAAATATCGTTTTTATATTGATTTTCAAAATGTCAACGGTATGAATAATGTCAAAATCGACATTAATGATATTTTATGATAATAATATTCTATTAAATTATTTATAAATAATTAAGACAATAATTAAATATATTGGATCAATATATGCTCTAAAATATCATGAATAATCTAATAATGTTTTAATTTACAGTTTATATATAAAAATAACGTCTTCTTAATAATAAAAACATAGTTACCTAAGTGAAATTTAAAATACCTTAACTAAGGGTTAATCCAAATGAAAAATATTAATATAAAACCAAAAAATTTATAAAATATATTTGATGATGATATTAGAACCATATAAAAACATATAATTGAATAAATTTCCATTTGTATGTATTTTGATTGATATTGAATATATTATAAATTAATATTTTGAGAAATTTCAAAAGTAACCCTCACCTCTCTTATAAAAGAGAACCTATTATTATCTTTTAATCACAACTCACTACATATTTGGTTAAAAAATGCACTAAATATATCCTCCCAATATCCCTATATTCGTTCATGGGGTAGTTAAATTGGTTAGAAAGCTATCCAAAAAAATTATTTTCTAAAAACCAAAAAGAGATACCCCAAGAAGAGGTAATGGTCATCAAAAAATGTTGTCATTTTATTTCTACCATGAACCCAATAAATTAATATTATTACATTATTATATAATAAAATAGGTATCCTAAATATACATAGGCTTTTCTATTCCTATGGTTTTCCCTACACAAACACACTCTTAAATCTAATGGTTAACAAACATACCGTCATTATGTACATCAAACTACCGCCTCACAAAACGATGTAATTCAATTTTCTATTACCACATATCATGGTTTATAATTATGATTAATTTTACTTTTATATGATATATATGATAATTTTGACTTATTTATTATTCTTTGAGTATTATATAACAACTACCATCATGATTTTAATTTTGTTTAAATATGATAACTTCGTTTGTGGACATGTGGACTTACGCCTCCTCAATGCAATGTCATTCATTCACACAATACATGAAACGCAATAAATTTTTATTTAGTGAGATTATATGAAATAATAAGTTTACTTTAATGATATTATATATGTACATATATTTCAATTAATTTCATTCTTCCGGTATGACAAAAAATGGGGGTAGTTTTCATGCATACGTTCGACCTTCCATCATTAGGAACTGTGTATTTAATTTTCTATTTATATGGTTTATATATGAAAAAAATTACAATTATAATGAATATAAACAACATTTATATCATTTATATCATTATTTATATAATTAAATCATGAACTATGTACAAGGACCAAGAATAACATCTTAAAATAAGTATAAGAAACCAAGTTGTTAATAACCAAATAATAACATAAACATGGAATTGTTAACAACTGGGTAATATAATGTCATAGATATTTAATATATTGTATTATATTTAATAATATTTTATGTTAATTGTTTTATAATAATCTTATATTTATTATAAATGAGGCTTTCATGAGTATAAAGAGACAAGTCATAAGGTAAGAGATTGCAGTCTCACTTTTGTTTTCCATTAGATACATTCCATGATCATAACCAATTTATTATAAGTTTTGTATATAATTCTTGTAACACCCCAGGATCTCATAGTACGTTATTTCTTCAAAGTAATTTACTAACTTTCACAACATGCAACACCGAGTTCTAGCACACCATGACTTACCCAACAAGCCGTTCAAACGCGTTTATGAATAGTATTTACTGAATTTTTAACATTATATAATCATTATAATTTTAGAATCCATATTATGTGTTTATTAGACATAATGTAAGATGAAATACATTTTTTTAGATAAAAGAAGTATTTTTCAAAAAATGGAATTTTGTCACCTTTTAATGGTGAATCCAATTTAAATCCAATATTTTAGACATTTTTATATTAAATTTGACATAATAAACTTCTTATTTAGAATCGTGACATAGTAATTTAGTTTCAATAATGTTTTGGTGTTTTTATGATAACTTTCTAATTTTAGTGAATAGTGAAAAATAATATATTTTAACTGAAAACGACTTTTTTAATCAAAATAATATATATTGTTAAATTGTACAATTTAATGGTTTGGAAGTATAAATATATTATATTTTTACCATTTAATTCAATGATGTTCATTGTAAGTAATTTCACTTTGAAATTGGACATAAACAACTATCAATCTTTTGATAGTTTCTATTTCTTAAAGATGCGCCTTTTGGTTTTGACAGCGGGAATTAATTTTAAATTAAGAAATGAAACTTTTATATTTTATATTTGGTAAAATAGACTTCATTTTTGGATTCGGAAGATCCAAATTATTTTAGGGTGAAATTTTGTTACTTTTCGGATAACTTTTATATTTTGATGAATAATGAAAATTACTAAATTTTAATTTTGAATAACATTTTTTCTCAAAATAATTAGTAGTGATAAATTATGAATTTGAGTTATTTTAAAATATAATTAGATTATAATTTTACAATTTAATCCAATTTTGGTCATTGTACATAATTTCATATTTAAACTGGGCATAAGAAAGTGCCAATTTTTTGATAGTTATTATTTGTTAAAAACACGCTTTTTATTTCAACAACAGGAATTAATTTTAAATAAATTTCTTCCACTTGTGTGTTTTGAATTTAGAAAAATGAATTCCATATTTATAATCAGGAAAATAAATTGTGTAAATAGGTAAATTTTATTTTTAGACATTTTGAATAATTACTTCGGAAAATATTTTATTTACCATGGTTAAAGAAAAAAATACGGTAAATATGGGTAAAAAATAATATTATAATAATAAAAAATTACCCTAAAACGTGTCCTAACACTAATGGTTGATACATGTCCGTCCATGGGCATTTTGAGACGATTTTGGGACCCCATGGAGACACTTGTAAGTGATAATGACATTTTATATTAATTAAGTTAAAGTAAATGCAAAAATGACATAAGCATATATATTTTAGCAAAAAAAAATTTACATAGGGTTATATATGTTATATTTTTGACTGTAAATATTCATTATAAATCTAAAAATATTTCCTATATCATGGTATTTCTTTATAATTTTTAGACATCTAATAATCTAAATTATTTATGACACAATAATGATATAGTGTTTACCTCATTAATAAATGATTTAAATAAATAAGATTATAAAGACTAAAATAATACACAAAACCTGTCCAATTCTTATTTAATGATTTCATTTCGGTCATGAGTCATCTTATATTCATCTTTAATGAGTTTAGGACCTTTAGAAATTAAATATCATTATATAATAAAATAATATTTTCAATCCTTCCTAAAGATCCCCTCCTCCTCCTTATTAAAAGACACCACTTATAACCAATTCTTCACACGTATCAAGCCTTTTGGATCATCCAACCTCTACCCAATTAATCTCCCTACATCCCTATCCTAGTCCTAGAAGCCTTACATTAGTAATAAGGAACTTCAAGAGTCCTTTTGGTTCAAAGGAAAGGGAGTTACCCAAATTAAATGTAACGATTTCTCTTAGCTTCTTTTCTTTTATTTTAATTCTACATCCCCTAAACTATTCGTATTATTTTATTTTGTAACAACACCAGTATACTCAATATAATAGGATATTTTTATTATATGTATTCGAAATACACTTACACACACCTCAATCTAATGGCAGAAGAACATAATGTTTCTGTGGATGGAAACCAAACGCCTCACGAAACGATGATTGTTCTACAATCTCCTACCACCTCTCATGGTGGCCATTATGATGGAACTGTAATTAAATATGATATTAATGATATTTATTTTATATATAATCTTCTGTAATTCCATTTTATATCATACCATTATTCATTTCATGTTGTATATATATACGATAATTTCATTTGAGGAAGTCCGGACTACCGCCCCCTCAAAGTGATATGACTCATTCATACCATACATGGAATGTATAAAAGATGGTGTTAATGAACATAAGTAACATATATAAGATATTATATTATACTGGAATTATGATATACCTACGTATAATTTGGTTTTTATTCCTTTTAAAATGAAAAATGAAATGGAAGTAGCGTTCGTGCGTACGTATGGATTACCGTCTCCACAAATGCGATGAGATTGATTTCCACATCATATACATTCAAGAATAATTCTCATTTGATGATTAAAAGTATTTTTTAAGGACTTGATATCATTCTTGATATGAATAAGATACAACCTATCCATAAAAACACGTCTTACATAACAAATCATATAACGGAAAATGAATCAGCTAACACCCAAAAGGATGATAATTCTAAAATATTATTAAAAAATCAATATTAAAAGATCATATATTTTATCATATTTATATATGTTATTCTTTTATAATTTAATAACAATTATTTAACTATTATACAAGAGGTTAACCTACCCTCAACTAAGGAAAAGTACAAGGTAATGGGTTTTCATCTCACTCTTTATTCTCGTGAGATTCGTACCATATTGCCACTATTACCTTTTGTGTGGTGTATGTAATTCACATAACTGTATTCACTGTGTAATAATCTTTAATTTATGTGTATTTACATATTAATTGTATGATACCTCTTTCATGGGGTGTATGTTTCATAAGTAACCAAATTGGTAAGGGTTTATTTCACAATCTCTTCATTATCCGAGGTTGTTTATACGTAATTATCTACTGGGACATCTTTATCATCCACATCCATGTTTCTTAAAAATGTATTTCAAATAATTCTTACAATTTTACAGAATATGGTTTAAATTCATGTACACCCTTGTTGGAAATTTTATAATATGTTTATAAACGAATATTTCCGTCATTTTCCAAACAAGGTCCTTTTTAACCTTTTTGACCGAAGTAAGGTAAGAATGTCTTCTTTTAACATATACGGAAGGTGCAGATATTTTTCACCATTATAAAATCATTTAAGCTTCCCTTATAATCTTATAAAAATATTTTCAAAGTAAATGTTTTCTTTTATAATTATGTGTCATTTTATAAGATTTCAACAAATGATATATTTCTCTCAAATAGTTTTGATTTCATTTATGTCAACATACTTTGATGGATTTTAAGGTTATTTGATGTTGATTTATTATGATACAAAACTTTTATATTGTATTGATGGTTTTGTGATATGTTTGACTATGGATGTGTTATTTTTATACCATTCATGATTTATTGACAAAGTATTTACATTTAGTATGCCAGTTTTAATACAAATGTTTATGTTATGTTTAAACCTGTTCATATGAGGAATGCATTAGAATTAATAAGTGATGGGTGGACCCTGCTATATCTCCTTGATGCAATGGTAGGTCCCATGAGGGAAACTAGTGTCTTGGCTAAGGCATTGACAAAATCTTATTTGTAGTCTTGGCACAAGGCCTTGACTATGTGATTATGATAGCCTGGCATTATGCATTCCAACATTATGAAAGTGGTTAGTGATATTGAATGTGATTATTAGACTAGTATAATATCCATGTGAATAATTAAATGGAATTATATCATTTTATTTCTTCCATATTATGCCAAATTTCAAGTTTAAAAGGATTTTGTTTTAGTTATACATTGCCTTAAATGTTTATACTTCTTTATGATAGTTTCCTCTATATTGTTATCATAACTGGTCATTGGATCTCACCCCTTTCTATGTTTTATTTTTTCCAGGATGTGAAGAAGTATTTTATGAATGACCTACAGGGATAGTATAAGGTGATATGAGTGTGGATACAAGATGTTGTTGTAGATTTTATTTTATGATATAATGTTAGACTTATAAATGTATCTAGTGATTCCAAGGCTACTAAACTAATCGGTCATTCGAGAATTGATCTTTTGTGATCATGCCAATGATATGTAATAGTGCACCGACTCTGGGTAACTAGGGTCAGGGTGTTACAGTTGGTATCAGAGGACGTTTAGTAAAAACCTAGGAAGCTAGAATTAGATAAACTCTGATTAGAGAAAATAGACCTATGATGGACTTCGAGGATTAGTATAAACGAACTTCCTAGAATTTTGGTATTGTAGAGATTTTTTGTGTTTTCCGAGCAATACATCCCTATCTAGATATGAGAAGGTAGAGGTTGCTCTGGAACAGATGTACCTAGGGGTAAAACCTGAAAACACTGCTTTGAGATGGTCTCGAATGGGAACTGGTGCACGACAATGGGTCTTGCTACACTCTTTGTTACGACAATCCCGGAGGATATGTTTAGGATAATTATAATTTTCTTTAAAAATCCTTATGATGGGTTTATGAGTATATAATTCCTCAATGAAAACATCTTTATTATTATGGATTATATCGATAAACTGTTCAATTTTTGTTAGGTATTTTACAATTTTGTAATTATTCATTGCAATTCATAAACTGACCTAATTTCTTCTATTGTATATAAATGGCTCCCTATAAAAGGAATGTGAACTCCAACAATACGCATAATACAAAGTGTAAGAAGGATTATATATTTTAGGATATTAAGCCAACATTTAGAAGGTAAACAGTCTCCCTTGTTTTATCAACATATGAAGAAAGAGTATCATGTGTTAATAAGATTAGTAAAGAATTATCGGAGTCATGTGGCTTTGAAGGGAAGAAAGAGAAGAAAAGGTAGGAAGAGAGAAAGATAGATAAAGGGAAGAGGGAAAAGAGAAATTTTACCATATATGATAACTGTGGGAAGAAACACCCTGGAGCTTTCCTGAATGGAATGGGAGTTTGTTATAAGTGTGGGGAAAAAGGACACCATGTACGTGTCTGCAAGGGTAAGAAAATGGTTTCAAATGTACAATATTTCATCTGTATGGATATGGGGCACTAGACGAACCAATTTAAAAATCATCAAAGTATGCCCCAAATGATTCTATTGGATAATAATCATGTTATGATACTACCATAGATGAGGAGGAATGATTATAGTTATTATGTTGTTATTAAAGAATTATGCCATTTGAGTGTTGTATCAATAATGTACTTGTTATAATAATTATGGAGTATATAAGGATTGTACTGTAGTACTATTTCATTAAGGACTTCAGATTGTGTGCATCCCAGAAAAGTGACTCAATATCAGGTTAAATTTTTGCAATATATATAGTCGAGAGAAAGATAAACCATATTATGGTTCTGATACCGTGGTAGTGATTTTGGAAAAATACATGACTGATTTGGATAAATTATATTGGATATTCTTGACTACCTTGACATTGATTAATGATTTATATATTCCATCATTGTTGGAGTTTATTTAATTTTTGGATATAAGGATTATATCTAGTATTCTATAAGGAATAAGGGATCAATAATGTAATCAACAAGGTTTTAGGGTAATTCAGAATGTTGCAGTGTTTTAAAAGAATACACGATGAAGGTATTCACATGGTATTATGAGGAAAAAAGTATCTTCATTGTGTTTACCTTCCTTATATATTTTGGACTGTGAGTTTGGACATAAGTATTTTGGATAATTGTAGTTTGAGATTATTTTTGGATTTCCATAAAAGGACATCCCGGAGGTCAGGCGGAAACCCGCCGCGTCCGGCAAGGCCGTGACACTTGAACCTGCAACCGAAGGGCGACAAGGGTGTATCACCAACCACTTCTTAACGTGATGTCCTGGATTGAATAATGTAGTCTTTTTTTAAAAAAAACTACTAGATGAATTATAAATTAATTTTCTTGAACCCTATATGAATATGATAAATATAATATTTTTTTATGTTCTATTATCTTTTAGAGTGAAATATGAGTTAATGGTAGAAATTAGTTAAAGGATGGGACTCTACTAGTCAAGTATATATTTTTATCTTCTCTTATTCTATGACGAAATTAATTCTTATAATTTAGTGAAGGGATCTTAAAACAAAAAATGTGTTATCCTAATACCATGTGTTTTGTTGAACCGATGGTATTTTAAATCATCGTAGATTGATGAATTTAATGCACTCACTTTTACACTAGATTGTGATTGATGACCTCAATCACTACCTATAAATATTTATGTTTTCCTCTAATTATATGTCTCTAATTTACATCAATGTTCTTCTAATCGAGATCATAATTTGGTGGTGACCCTTTCATTTCCTTTTTTCTCTTATTAAGACTAAATTTTATTTACCTAATGTCCGATGGGGGTTTTCCCAATGGTATTTTCTTTTTTCAACCTTCTATTTTTGAAAAATAATTTAAAATTGTGAGGAAACAATTTATTAAATTAGGGAAGAATATAACACCCCAATATTTCATAGTATGTTATTTCTTCAAAGTAATTCAACTACTTTCACTACACGGAACACCGAGTTCTAGCACACCATGACGTACACAACATGCCATTCAAAAGCGAGTATGAATAGTATTAACTGAATTTTAAACTTTATATATTCCGTATGATTTTAGAATCCATATTATGAGTTTATTAGACATAATGTAAGAACAAATACATTTTTTCAGATAAAAGAAGTATTTTTCAAAAAAGGAAATTTTACCGCCTTTTAATGGCGAAGCCTTTTTAAATCCAATATATGAGACTTTTTTATATTCAATTTAACAATATAAAATTATTTTTTTTGAATCAGGACATAATAATTTAGTTTCAATAATGTTTTGGTGTTTTTCTGATAACTTTCATGTTTGGTTGAATAGTGAAAAATAATATATTTTAACTGAAAACAACTTTTTTAATCAAAATAATTTATATTGTTAAATTATAACTTTTAATGGTTTGGAAGTATAAATAGGTTATATTTTTACCATTTAATCCAATGATGATCATTTTATGAAATTTCACTTTGAAATTGGATAAAAACAAGTGTCAACCTTTTGATAGTTATTATTTCTTAAAAATACGCCTTTTGGGTTTTGACAATGGAAATTAATTTTAAATTAATAAAATAAACTTTTATATTTTGAATTTTGTAAAATGCACTTCATTTTTGGATTCATAGTATCAAAATTATCATAGGGTGAAATTTTGGTACTTTTCTGATAACTTTCATATTTTGTTGAATAGTGAAAATTACTAAATCTTAATTAAAAACATCTTTTTTAATCAAAATAATTAATAGTAATAAATTATGCATTTGTTTTATTTTAAAATATAATTAGATAATAAATTTTCCATTTAATACAATTTTGGTCATTGGACATAATTTCATATTTAAACTGGACATAAGAAAGTGTCAATCTTTTGATAATTATTATTTGTTAAAAATACGCTTTTTGTTTTCACAACGAGAATTAATTTTAAATTAATTTATGCCACTTCTGTGTTTTGAATTTAGAAAAATGGATACCTTATTTATAATCAGGAGGTCCAAATTGTGTAAATAGGTATCTTTTATTTTCATACATTTTGAATAATTATTTCGGTAAATATTTTATTTACCATGGTTGAAGGGTAAATCCGATACATAAGGGTCAAAAATAATTTTATAATAATACTAATTTACCCTAAAACGTGTCCTAACCATATTGGTTGATACATGACCGACCATGGGAATCTTTGGGTCGATTTTCTGACCCCATGGTGCTACTTGTAAGTGATAATGACAGTTTATTTAAATTAAGTTAAAGTAAATGCAAAAATGACATAAGCACATATCTTTTAGAAAAACAATTTTTACATAGGTCAATATATGTTATATTATCGACTATAAATATTAATTAGAAATATAAAAATATTTTCTATATCTTGGTAATTTTTTATAAATTTAGACATCTAATATACTAAATTATTTATGACACAATAATTATGTAGTGTTTACCTCATTGATTAACGATTTAAATAAATAAGATTATAAAGATTAAAATAATACCCAAAACCTATCCAATTATTATTGGATGACTTCATTTCGATCATGAGTCATCTTATATTCATATTTAATGTGTTTTGGACCTTTATAAACCGAATATCATTATATAATAAAATAATATTTTCATTCCTTCCTAAAGAGCCCCTCCTCCCCCTTATAAAATGACACCACTTCTAACCGATTTCTCACACCTCTCAAGACTTTTGGATCATCCAACCTCTACCCAATTAATCTCCCTACATCCCTATCCTCCTCCTAGAATCCATACCTTATGCATAAGGCACTTCAAGATTCCTTTTTGGTTCAAACCAATGGGTGTTACCCAAATTAAAGGTAACAATTTATCTTAGCTTCTTTTCTTTTATTTTACTTCTCCAGTCCCTAAATTATACTTATAATTTTCATTTGTAACAACACCAGTATACTCAATATACTAGGAAATTTTTATGATAAGTATTCAAACTAAACTTTCACACACCTCCATCTAATGGGTGAATAACATAATGTTTTTGTGGATAGAAACCAAACGCCTCACGAAACGATGATTGTTCATCTATCTCCTAGCACCTCTCATGGTGGCCATTATGATGGCACTATAATTAAATTTGATTTTAGTGCTATTTATTTTATATATAAGTCTCATTAAATCCATTTTATATCATTCCATTATTTGTTTCATGTTGTATATATATACGATAATTACATTTTAGGAAGTGCGGACTACCGCCCCCTCAAAGTGATATGACTCGTTCATGCCATACATGGAATGTATTAAGGAGTGTGTTATTGAACTTTGGTAACATATATAAAATATTATATTCTACTTGAATAATAATATACCTATGTCTAATTAGGTTTTTAGTCCTTTTAAAAATGAAAAATGAAATGGAAGTAGCATTCGTGCGTACGTACGGATTACCGTCTCCACGAATGTGCTGGGATTGATTCCCCATCATATAAATTAAATAATAATTCTCATATAATGATTAAAATTAATTTTTAAGAACTTTATATCATTCTGTATATGAATAAGATACAACCTATCCATAACAAACACGTCTTACGTAACAAATCATATAAAGGAAAACGAATCATTTAACACCTGAAACGGCGTTAATACTAAAATATTATTAACCAAGAAATATTAAAAGATCATATATGATATCATATTTTGGTATATTATTCTTGTATAATTTAATAATAATGATTTAACTATTATACAAGAGGTTAACCTACCCTAGACTAAGGAAAAGTACAAGGTAATGGGTTTTCATCTCACTGCTTATTCCCATGAGATTCATACCATATTGCCTCTACTACCTTTTTTGTGGAGTATGTACTGCCCATAATTGTATTTTTTGTGTAATAAACATTAATTTATAATTATTTAAATATTAATTGTATGATACATCTTTCATGTGGTCTATTTTTTATAATTTACCTAATTGGTAATGGTTTATTTCACAATCTCTTCATTATCCGAGGTTGTTTATACATAATTATCTACTGGGGCCACTTTATCATCCACATCCATGTTTCATAAAAAAATATTTCAAATAATTCTTACTATTTTATAGAACATAGGTTCATGTAGTTTATACATTTGTTTGACTTTTTATAAGATGTTTATAAAGGAATCTTTTCGTCATTTTCCAAACAAGGTTCTTTTAATTCTTTTCTATATAATTAAGGTACAAATGTATTTTTTTAACTTATAAGGAAAGTGCGGCTATTTTTCGCCATTATAAAATCTTTGAAGATTCCATTACAAGATTATAAAAATAATTTCAAAGTAAATGTTTTCTTTTATAATTATGTTTCGTTTCAATGATTTAAAAAAAAAACAGATATTTCACTCAAATAGTTTTGATTTCATCTATGTCAACATCCTTTGATGGAATTTAATCATTTCTGAAGTTGATTTATTATGATACAAAACTTTCATATTGTATTGATGGTTTTGTGATATGCTTGACTGTGGATGTTTTTTTATACCATTCACGGTTTATGAAGAAAGTATTTACATTTAATATGATATTTTTAATACTAATGTTTATGTTATGTTTAAACCCATTCATATGATGAATGTATTGGACTTAATAATTGACTAGTAGAGCCCTCTATTACTCCTAGATGCATCGGTTGGTATCATGAGACAAACTAGTGTCTTGAATCAAGTCCTTGACAGAATATTATTTGTAATCATAGCACAAGTCCTTGAATATGTTGATATGAAATTATGGCATTGTGCATTCCATCATTATGAAAGAGGTTAGTGATATTGCATGTGATTATTCGACTAGTAGAATATCCATGTGAATAATTAAATGGAATTATATCATTTTACTTCTGCTATATTATGCTTAATTTCATGTTTTAAAGGCTTTTTTTAGTTATACATTACCTTAAATGTTTATCCTTCTTTATGAATGTTTCCGCTATATTTTTATCCTTACTAGGCATTTGAGCTCACCCCTTTCAATGTTTTATTTTTCCTAGAATGTGAAGAAGTATTTTATGAATGACCTACAGAGATAGTATAATAGGATATGAGTGTGGAGACAAGATGTCGTTGTAGTTTTCATTTTATGATGTTATGTAAGTCTTATGAATGTATCTTGTGATTCCAAATCTACTAAACTAATCTGTCTTTCGAGACATGATCTTTTGTGATCATGCCAATGTTATATAATAATGAACAGACTCTGGGTAACTGGGGGCAGGGTGTTACACTTCCCATTAATGTATTTTAAGATTCATATCTAGAATATTAACATATTTTCATGTCTATATAATTTTTTTGTCATTTATTGGGGCATAAGATTCAGCTGATTAAATAATGGTATGGGGATTTCTAGTCTGGATTTTATTTATGTAATATTTATGCCAAATACCCTAATCATTTCATTTGGGTGGTTTAAATAAAAAAATTTAATTTAATATAAAATCCATACAATCATATTTATGGTTATTTACACATCAATTTGATGATATCTCTTATATGCGGTTTACATTTCAAATGTTACCAAATCATTAAGATAAATTTTTCTTGATTTTCCTTCTTTGGGATAGAAGTTTTTTATACAACTATCTTATTTTATTGAGAGTATATACTTAAAATTGTAATGTTGTATCATTAATATCCTTTTTTCATGATATTATTTGTTTCATGTAATTTTATTCACTCTTCAATTAGAAATATATGTTGGATCAAAACCATGTTTTCTAGAAATGTTTTTCAAATGTTTTTAAATTACATATGAATAATTTTTGTGGAAAATTCTCTCAATGATGTTTAAAATGATTTTAAATGATTAGTTTAAATTATTTCATATTTATCTTCAATAAATAATGCTTACAATAAGTTTTATAATTTAAAAATAATTTATCAAAATGGATACAATATTTTCCTCAACAATTTTTTGTAGTCATATTTGAATATATTTTTCCATATAAGAGAATGTTATATGATATATCATATATTTCACTAGGTATATGATGTAAAGATACTATTTTTATTCTTTCTATGAATTTTATATGATTAATATTGGTTGATGCTTAGGAATTTATTTTCTTTTTCCTGAGAAATGATATGATGAAATGTTTATGAAACTAATTTCTTTAATGAATTATAATATTATTTATGTTATTGTCACACAAACATATATGGTTTTAATTATTTTATTGGACATAAATATATCTCCATCCCATTCCTTGGGTAAATATGTATAACTCATTGTGTGTATATGATATGTGAGATCCTGATATGTGAGAACCTAATTTCATTATAATAATTCTTGTCTCACACACCTGAATGTTCATGAATTTATTTTATGAATGGACCTTGTTATATTTTATATCATTTTATACATTGGAATTGTTTTCATATACATTTATTTATTCTAGGTCATGATTTCATGTCATTAATTTAATGAGTTAACCTAGTAATATTTATACATATTCACAAACATACATATTAATTTATATGCTAATGTATCATGTATTATGTCAATGTTATGATCTCTTATATTATGTTCTTTGATTCCCTAATGATCCATGTGTTATAAAATACAAATATTTATTTCTTGATTCACGTTTAAAATCTTTTATATGATGTTTTTTGTCTTTTAATGTTATGAAAATGTTCTCATACCCTTATTCTAACATACATTTTTTGTTTTGACTTATAGCGATTTTTTTTGTTACCTTTTTCATATGTTCCCTTTACCTAGGGAATGAAGAATTGATTTACATGTGATTTTTCTAAAAAATCTAACAGATATAATGAACTAGGTAGTAAGATATTCCGATGTATTATGAACCATTTATTCAGGCTTCCCTGTTTCCAATGATAATAATCTAGTATTGTCATTGGTCATGTGTTTATGTATTTATGAAAAAATGATGTAATATCCATGTTTAAAAATAATTTTTTTTAAATCAAATGGAATATATTGATCACACTATCCATTAAATATCAATGGATCTACTCACAATGTTTTATCAATTGTTTGAATGGTCCAATAAAATTCAATTATTGTTTTGGGGTGATAGTAGATACTGAATTTATATTAAATATTCATAATTTTTTTAAGTCATCACTAACGTTTAGTGGAGAAATTAAAATGATGATCATATAAAATTGTAGATGGTACAAAATGTAGCCTTAGAAAATTATATATGTATACGTTGGATTTTTTTTCAATAGATAAATATTCCATAATTTATACGATATATAGAGTATTGCTGATTCAATCCCCACCAACCCATAGTGTATTGCATCCTTTGTATTTCATCATGTAACCAATGAAATTGTCTATGGTGATGTTCTCCCATTACGATTTGGATTTGGGTAATATTGACATCCACACTGTGTAATTATCTATAACTATTTTAACATGCTGATAAACCAGTTATATTGATGTGTACAATGAAATCTCACACTTCATGACGTCCCAACAAAATAGGTATTGAGTATAATTGTAGATCATATTACTTCTAAGATGGTTGAATAAATTCAAGCTACAAAAATTATCCAATTGTTATATTTTTGTCTAAGGAATTGATAAAACCAAATTTATATTTATAATTTGAATGAAAATAAGTTCATAAATAAGAATTTCAAGAAAATCATATTTCATTAGATCATTCAGAAACTTTTAAATCTATAAATAATCATTTTGGTCCTCTTTGGTATCTTATTGGATTGATGGATGGGAAATCATTTGGGAAATATTTCATGTATTAAACGCTACTATGATTACATGATTTGTCTATTTCATATCTCTAATAATAAGTTCATTATCATTATGCTACATGGATAATGAAATGTGTTATTTTATTATAATATAATTAGCTAGATCATTCAACATTATTTGATGATAGTGAGTAGAAAAATCGTTTTCCTTGATCACTCTATCCATATTCACTAACACATGTTGAACTCTGTCATTTTGAATATGTAAATTACAATATTGTAATATTTATTTATGTCATACATCTCAAGATAGAGTAATTTCTACTAAATGGCCATTGGGATAAATGTATCCATTTACTCTAGATCATATGTTAGGAATTTTTTCTCATAGATCATCAATTTATATGTGGCTTAAGAAATAAATTTATAATTATTCTGGAGTTCAAAGTAATTACATTTATAGAATCATCACTGTATAGCACAAACCATTCTCCACATGAGTATTGTAAGACTGTAGTAGGTGTGACTAACCTCTTCTTGAGCTCTATAGATTATTCCTCATAATATTTAGTAATGACAATAATTACTCTTTTCATTTTACCTTTGTTCTTGGGATATAAATCCCGGAGAAATTTATCAAAAAATTTTGGTAGTACCCTACTGATATATAAATGCTATGTATTTACATATCACATTCAGAAATATTGAATTCATAAACATCCTTTATTTTAAAAGGTTTCAAAAAAATACCAACTTTTTAACTTGTTCCCCACGATTATTGATTATTCCCATTGAAAATAAGACATTATGAACAAAGTGTATATTTTATCATTTCATAATATCATAAGAGTAGTCATTAGATTCATGTTAGGTTCCACATTATTCACCATGTTATTGATAATACAATACATAAAGACAAAAAAAAACATATCATGGTAGTAATTAATGAAAATATTAGTCATGTAAATGAGGATCACATGGGTATTAATAAGAATAAAGGGAGTCAATATTAACTCAATGATTACGTATCCTATAAAGTGTTTTTCTTTCTGAATAATATAATTCATCACTTTCAGTTGAAGATATCTAGAACAGTTATCAAAATTTTATAATTAATTTGAATAGTTATAAATTATTGTTAGAGAATAAATGATCTTTTTATAATCTATTTTATATCATTGGAATCAAAAAACATGCACATTAATCCATTTTTTTGAAAAATGAGAACCAGGGAACCCCAAGTAGATTGAGTCATTCATATGAAATATTTAATATTGACATATAGCTACTTATTTTCTCTACCATTATAATTATGGTCCTCTCATAGTATAATTTGGAAATTTAATTGGCTCTTTGTATATGAACTATTGAGTACATTACCTCATGATTTGGGGGAGGAACATAAAACTCATATTTAAATACATCATTATATTCCATAAAAATGTGAATTTTGACAAGGTTACTTATTTTTATAAAATCTATGATTTGGGAAATGTATATATTTTTAATAGGTACCAACATTCACACAAATGAGGTATTTTTACTTGTAGATTCAAGATCATACAATCATTTTTACTAGATCATGGGATAGATTGAAAAATAGAAAATTATTTACATTTCCCAATAGTTTATTTGGATTTATATAATGATATCCATTCAATTCATAAAAATAGAATGTTTTTACACCTATTCAAGATTATTAGAGTATTTAGAAGTATCCTACCATAAATATAACTGAGCGCATAGTTCAATACATGGGTTTCATTGATCTAATAACAAGATGTTTTTATGAATATATTCACATTAATATAGAAAGTATGGGACTCAAGAGCTATAGAATGATTTTAGGTTAAAAATGAATGTGTATTAGTAGAATAATTTAAATATTTTATAATTATGATTGACTAGTATGCCCTGTATAATAACAATATCATGGAAAAACATATCTTGGATAATGGAATAACTTTTAACTATCTCATATTCAATGTTTTTTTTATTTTCATTTCACACAAAGAATCATGTTTTACTGCACTAACATGCATAGTTCACATAATCCATAATATTGATACATTAAACTATGGTTGGGGCATTGGTAGGTTCCTTCCATTCACCCATCACATCATTTTGTTTCAATATACCTATTCAACATTCATGATGTTTGTTTAACACTTAAATAAATATATCACAAATTTGATGAAATTTACAATATAATTCATCCGAAATAGTTTTCATGTTAGTGGTGGGATCTTTCTAACCCATTTCACACGATCCACCTACTTGAAATTACGTCAATATCATCTTATCAACATGAACCTCTCACCATTATATAAAATCATTCTATACATTGAGATACCACTAAAACATATTTGTAGATACCAATATATTATATATATTTATGCCTTTTGAGAAGTGGTTTTAAACAAAAAAAGAATCTACATATCTTTCTATCATTGTCGATAAAAAAATTAATGTTTTGATTTCCATAATTATGAAATTTTTCTTCAAAGAGATAAAATATTAACTATCATTTTTCATATGCTCATGGAATTATCTCTCTATAAATTTTTAAATGGTATAAGAGAAATAATGTTCATGAAATATCATCATGATGCTCTTCCAGTATATTTATTTCATATCATCCTTCATCTTCATATTCATCATTAATTTCCATCATTTACCCCCTATTTATTGAAATAATAAACATCCATGGTAAAAAAACATTCGTCTAGAATTTTGGATCGGAGAAATGAAATTTTACATTGCTTTCACCCAATATATGAAGGCAACTAAATCATTTGTTTAACTAAACATTGATGGTATTTACTATATTAAGTTATTAACATCTATTTTATCCTCATTTGGTGACATAGCAAGCTCCACATGGATATGGTTATTTCTAATATCCCAAGAGAGTTAGGAAATGATCTCCATATTGTTTTTAACTAAACCTACCATTTAACTAGTAATTATATTTGAAAAATCATTAAAATTTCCTATAACATATTACTTGTATTACATTATGTGGTTCCTGAAATTTTCTAAAATTATATTTTTATGAACAAAATATAATCTGATAAATCGTTCAAAAATAATTTTTGTGTTGAATTACATTTTTGAGATATATCTTATCATATCTGTATGTTTATCCATTTTTAATAACGGTTCTCATAGGATCATGTATGTTAATATTTTTAATATATAAAAAAATAATTACTTTTTCTATAGATTATTTATAATTGTTTTTATAGCGATTTTTATTAATAAAATAGTATCTCCTATATTCTAAATATTATTCTTTAGTAATATATGATTGGTGCGCACCTTGTGATGATTGATTTGATATCCAATACCCCATTTCCAGAGTTATTAGAATAATGTCAATTATTTCAAAATCCAAATGTGAATTTTATATCCAATCATGGTGTTTATTGCTCTAAAACAACATAGTTATCTACTATAATAAAAAATTAAAATGAATTAATTATATCTAAAACATAACAACTAGGGTTTTACAAAAAAAATTAGTATAATAACCACCAATTTAATTGAAAAAATTTATGATACTAAATATAGAAACCAATTTTTTTTACATGACAGTTACAAAATTTTTATAATAAATAATAATTTACCAATATAATGATAAAAAATTTATAATCAAAGGGAAACTCTGTTTATACAACACCTGTAAATAATAAAAAATAAATATTATTTAAATACCAGATATTTTCCTCCATAAAATTCAAAAAAATATCATTATTAAATTTAATCGCATAATGATATACATCAATGAAATGTGTGAGATAAATGCATAGTATGTGGATGAATAACATGAGAGTTATATGAGATATTAATTAATTGAAAATGGGTGAGAATAATCATTTTCATCATAACATAAAAATTGTAAAATCATTATAATAATGTGGGAATAATTATAAAAATCATGGATGTTTTATATGCATAATAATGATACAATATGTCATATTATCCAAATAAAACACATTTTTTGGAACAATAATTATATAATGTTCAAAAATAACATATGTGATAGAATCATAAAATAAAAATTCTGAATATTGACAGAATAATTTTCAATCATTATTCATATAATCTCATGAGATATATCACATTACCCATTTCATTAAAGGTATATAAAATATTAGGAACCCCTATTAAATCCTTAAATGATTACAATCATGGATGCCACAAATAATGGAAACATTTAACAATCATCGTCCTAATATATTCCCAATGAATGAAATGGGATTCATAAAGGATTTTTTAATAATTCCTTCTTGAATAACATCTTTGGATCGAAAATGAATATGGTAATTCATATTTGAGCATAAAATATCATTTTTTAGTGGAGAAGAAACAAATCAATTGTAGTCAATGTGTCTTTTAAAAATTATAGTCTCTTTTAAAATCATTGTATTTGGTTTAGAAATCAATTTTTATTGGGGAATCATGTATATCCCCTATAATAGAAAAGAAATAATAATGAAATGATATTTTAAAGATTTTAATGAAATATACACAATGAAAAAATGGGAAATAGTATATAATGACAATGTAAAAGTTGTTTTTTTAGATTCACCTAACCTTAAAATATTTATTTATTTCATTGTATTATGACATTGTATATACTAACAATTGGTTTATTAAAAAACATACTTAGAATAAATTATTTCCATCTTAACCCAAGACTAATTATAATAATTTTATTATTATATTTATTTCTCATAATTAATGGTGAAATATTTTGATATCGTATTTTATAATAAATATATCATCATTCCCTACTTTATTGATCTTAATTGATTATTACTTATAATTTATTGTGATTAACTCATGAGGATTAGAAATATATATATTTCTATAATTATATAATATAAATATCTTTTTATAATCACATGTGATTGATTTTTTATATATAAAGATGACAACATCCTTATGGACGGTTAACTAACTATTAATCGTATATTTTCAAAGAGGTGGTTTAATATATAAAATGTGTTCATTCATAAAATTTTTAATAGAGTGCTAAATAATTCATCGTCATCTTAACATACTGTTTAATATTTTTAAGGAGTATATTATTTTAAAATAAATTTTTGATATGATATTGGAAGAGGAAAAATAAATAATATTTTGAAAGGATATCAAACCTTTCTCGATGTTTTTCCATTTATACAACCCTTAAAATAAAAGAATATTGGAGTTTGATTAGTTAAGAACTTCTATAATGAAATTATCGGTACCATGAGATGAAATATTGGTAGAGACATGGATTGGATAGTGTAAGTGAATTGGACATCTAAGGGACATTAGAGTTTGTATTTGTACTTTGGGAGAGGGTTATTTTGTAAAAGGTATTGAAAAAAATTCCAATTCTGATTTAGTAAAAGTTAAAATTTTGGAATTATGATACATCATTGAATTAAATAAAATTATTTTAGGTCATACTGAAAGATTATACCTCCATTTAATGAGGATAATAAGTATAAATTGGTATTAATAAAAAAACTTCCTATCTTAAGGGACACTATAAAATTTGAGTCTTTGGAAAATAATTACATTATTTTGAAATTTAATATAATGAATTATTTAACTTAATAAACATTCCCATTGTTATGATTGAAATAATATAAATCATGAATTCATTATTTTATCATGAACTACTCCATTTATAACATATTGGTTACGAATGAATTCTGGTATTTACTATTTTCTAAACTACTATATTATTAATGAAAATTTATGGAAAATAACCTATAGAAAATATGGAAGTTGTCATTCTAAAAATGAAATTAATTTTATTATAATAAATTTATATCATAAAGAATATTTATTCTTCAAAAAAAATTATGATCACTAAAAAATTGATTAAAATACAACTTATTTTAAAAATTTGTATATTTTTTTTATGTTTATAATATTATTTTTTTTAAATGTATTTTAAATATTAATATTTTATTAAAATTATCCTGAAAAAAATATTATTTATATTACATTTTTTCTAATTTTTATGTGAAATTTATATTCTAACGGTTAGGTAAATATTCATAATAATCAAGATACTTTTGAAAATGGTCAAAATATTATTCCAATGATACAGTTAACATTACAATGGAAATGTTAGCGCTTATAAATAAATCCCCATTGATACATTAATTATTTTCCTCAACTACTCTCTTGGTTATAAATCTTTCATTTATAAAATATCAACTAGTTTAATAATATTTTGTTTCATTTATATAACTGTGTTTGTGGAAGTAGAAATTCTATTATATTGGATTGGTCAAAAGTATCCCAATCAATTATTTAATTTTTTATTTTTTATCAAAATTGAAATATTTGATATTTTCTTGAAATTATTTTTTGACTAATGTAACATTCCCATTAATGCAATAATATTATTTTGAATTTTGTGTATTTGTATTATACATTATTATATAACATGATACACATTAATGGTGGAAAAACATTTTATTGACAATTTCTTGTTAATTATAATATCCAAAGAGATGAACTTCTCATTCCCCTTATTTTCCAATAATGAAATATTGTTTATTGTTTATATAGATGAGGATCTATTTCCATTATTTCTATCATGAATAGTGCATCATTTCACATATTCATTTAATATTGAAAATTAAATTTTCAAAATAAATGAGTTTACTATTTATTTCTTTATTTTAAATAATCCTATATTAGGATTAAATGTATTCCTTCATTTTATTTAATAATACGATTTTTGGATAATTTTTTAGAAATAAAAAAAAACAAATTTATTCATTAAAATGTAAAATATTTTTTTACCCTTCTTTATGAATTTATAAGTTTTTTTCATCACAACACCCTACTTTTTATATACTTGAAGTCATTATATGGACCATATAGGGATGAAATTCTAATTCTTTGAGGGGGGGGATTCATATCACACATACTCATCTAGTTTCCCTATTTTTATTAACTATTTAATATTTAAAAATTCTTTGATAATTATGATTTTTCCAAATATAAACATTCATCTTTCTATGTAAATTTCTACACATGTTTTAGATGATTAATCATGAAATTATAAAAAAAATCTATGAATTCGGGGATGAATTCCACTGTAGATATACTCAGAATGATGAAATTAATATTTAATAAAGAATATATTAAAATTAAAGGGAAAACGAGTAGGAAAATCCCAAAATTACACCTTTTATTTTTTATTTTTTAGAAGATACATGTACTAGACATATATTAAAGAAACTATGAACTCCATAAAAATGATCTATCACTCCTTATGGGGAGTTGGGACTAACTGAATTCAATGCACGATATATGGAAAAATCATAAATTATGTGTCTGTATGAGAATGCTTTTTTCCCAGGAACTCCCATGTTGTGTAAAGTTGAGTATGGTGTAGTGAATTAAGGAGGACATGTGTAAAAGAACATCTATTATTCATTACTTTTTTATCACTCGCCTATTGTTATAATCAAAATAATAATTAAATTAACATATAGTTTTTTTAACTAATAACTGAATGGTTTAGTTTATAACTTTATATGAGATAATTTATATATAAATTCTTGTGAATTTTGTCAGTTTTAATCATTTACAATAATAAATCATTTGACAGATGATGAAGAGACATTAACTAAATACATTTCTAGAAGGTCCAATCATTATTTAGTAATGTGTTATGAATTTTAAAAATGAATAGACTATAAATAACTATAAGAACCCAAGTATTTATAATTTTTTCTAGAAAAAATTAGTAGTACGCCTTAGTTTGATTTTTAAATAATCCAATACCACAAAATCTACTGAAAACATTTGTATTACTTAATCTAGTGAGCCTACTCAAACCCATTCAAGGACATTAAATATGACCCATAGACTCAAATCATGCACACATTATCTCCCTCTCCAACATGATCACGAACCACCATATGAGAATTTGTTGTAGCATGATGGTTATTAAGAGAATTTTGTATCTTATTTAGAAGTAGAAACTCAAATATGATTCATACAAAAAATTTAACATTTATGTAGCGTCCTACAGATATATGAACCTTTATCCATCTTCTCACATATTCTACCAATTAATGATTTCTCAAATATGAATCATTATCGAGACTCATTCACATCCACTCCACAAAAAATACATGTAGCTTACGAAGTGGTAATTACAGTACAACTGAGATGAAACACAATCAGTGATAATAGTTCAATAACATCAAAAGGAATCACTATATACAATAACCTCCTAAATTAGAGACCAACGTGGAGATAAATCATATTAAGGGATTCTAACAGATATTGAAATAGCTTATTTTTTGATTGGTCATAGAAAATATATCACCCTCCCTATCCAAGGATTCCATTTTTTAAAGAGTAAACGAGTCCTTATGAATTCTCCAAACACATGGATCCAAACGTTGACAATATTAGATTATAATGATAGTAGAAAAATAAATTCAATCATGCATTAATCATTTCTCTACAAGTTTCACATAATTCAAATAATATGTAATGGAATAACAAGATAACAATATATATATCCATTAAAACCTATAAATAAAATAAATCAAACATATAAGTGGTTCATTTGAAAACATTCAAGGGAAAAACATTTCAATAGCTTCCTCTGACAATTACTCTTGAATACATATTTTATATAATGGAATACTCATCATCAGACATCGTGTACTGAGAATACATCATGATTAGAAGATATTGAATAAGAAAAAGTAATCACAATACGTAAAAACAAACAATAGATTCTAAAAAATTTCATTAAATTGAAATATCCCCCTTTTTTTCACAGCCTTTTAAGAGTTTCATCTAACTAGGGATCAACATGTGAAACAAAACTGAAAATAAAATCATTATATATAAATTTGGAGAAAATAATTTAAAAAAAATGTTTTATTTTATGAATAAAAAGATGAAATTAAAAAATAATTCCATATAACTCCATTGAAAATTACAAACATGAATATTGGATTTAAAATTATTTCTATATATGAAAAAATCAGTATAAATAGCCTAGATTACCACGATTGATAGTTTCTCACTGATATAATACATTTAACAAAACATAGTTCCCATTTTCTCTCACGAAACATGAAATTACACATAAGAATATTTTTACATTATCTTATAACATGTAGCTAAATTAAATGATGAAATGGGTTATTAATTTAACGAAATATTTGAAAACTCACTGGCACAATAATTTTTATCGTAGGGTTAAACTAAATTATGACACTTGAAATTAATAAACTAGAACTGTCGACTTGGATAATATGTTGGGTGAAACATCATAGTTTTCATTTTGTAATGATAGTATTATTTTTCTCCAATCATTGAATAAAATAACTTTAATTAATATTTTATCCACACTAAACTCTCATATCCCTAATTAAAAACATTTATTCCTCCCACATCACTAATTTTATAGGAAAAATTTCCATACATAAAAGTAATGAAAAATTAATTCCAGCATTTCACATAATACTCACACTTCATAATAAATAATTGTAAAAACATATAATAACAAACATATATAATTCATTCATTAGTTTAAATCTCAACATATAAGTTACAGTCATCATAAATTCATAGTACCATTATTTTAAATATTTATCTTATATATTTTATGTAAAAAAATAAGTAATAATTTTAGATGGATCTGAATGTTCCATCATAAAAAAGATCATCATCCTCATCATCTTTATTTCGAGCCTCAACAAAAAAATTGACCGTCTTGATGATTTTGAGCATCATCCTCATTAAAATATTTATTTATCTCTTTTACATTATTATAATTAATTTCCATAAAATATAAATGGAGATTATAATACTCAAATGCATCATTTTACCCATAATTTTCTACAAGATCATAATAATCTAGTTCTGTTATCCATTCTTCATTAGTGAAAATATCAACAAAAATTGAAGTCTTGTTACATTATTTTATTGTAGATCTCTGACCGTTAATTCATAAACTAAACATAAGGAAAAAATTTTATTTCTTTGGTGTATGCAGTTTATTCTTTTTTTTATGAACCTGAAAACACATGATAAAAATATATTAAATATAATAACAAATAATATTAAACAATTTAGAACAAATATCATTCCATACATTCCATCTAAAAATCACTACAATTTCACTAACATCCAAAATAACAAAAGGTCAAGAAAAAAAACAAGGATCACAAATCATTTCAACTGTAATATGTTATACCCATACAAATCCCACAAGTTAGCAGGTTTCTTTTAACTCATAATAATTTTGGAAATTTTTATACCATGCAAGCCTCAGGATTTTAATAAGATGTCTTGGGGAAAATATATTTATTCTTTATAAATTTGTATGAATAACAATCCTTTAAATTAATATTATACATCATATTTGACCACTATAGCAGCCTTACTATTGGAATTATAAAGCGATTAAGAATTTACATAACAAGAAGAAACAAGTAATGCCTTATTGAGTTGAATAGACCATATTTCAAAAAATATTTCCCAATATAAGTGTTGATTCATATTTATTTGTAAAAAAAATATTAATATCTAATAAAATCAACATAATATTGAAAATAAATAACTCTTTAAATGATGTGTATCTTCTTTTTATTTTATAAATTGTCTATATATTTTTATTTTCATACTCTATCTCCTCATAAAAAATCTCATTGATGGTTTCACGTAAGAATCCACATGCAGATGTACATTAATTGGTTGGAATGAACCCATTTAACATTTTAGAACATCATGCTAAATGAATGTATATGACATAGATAATTTCACTTCTTTCCCATATTTCTATTTTGTAAACCTACTAGTCCTCCATTTTGGTGATGTAATTATAATCATAAGAGAAACCTTATGCTCACTTGAAAATCCCAAATTCTAGTATGAGCTAGAAAACTAAGTGAAATGCCATATAATCATGTCACTCACATTAACAAACTCTCGAACCATTATAATAAGAATATCCCTTGAATAGATATATATTTTGACCTTCTTTTTTCTTGAAAAGGTTACCTTATAGACATTCATTTTTTACAAATACTTTAACATAAAATATAGTAAAGTGGATGAAAAGTGAGTATAATTAATGTTATTTCATTTCAATATAGACATCTCTCCCACATATTTATACTTTTATGGTTTATCATTATATACAACAAAAATATTTTCATCTCCCACAATTTCCAAAATTTCAAAAATTATTTGAATGATTATATCAATAGTTTTTGAGATATCAGATGTATCAATTGACATTATAAATAATAATTCTTTGAGACTATTAACCAGAAATTTACCAATTGACATTCTCTTATTAAATTTTTATCAATCAGACATAATAGGACAGCTATTTCTTCCATTTTTTCTTATTCTCATCAAGTATCTCTTTATTATAAACAATGTCACTACTTAAATAATTCTCCCATCTATCATGATATGATGGGTTTTTATATCTATTTATACAAATTTGAATCCCCTCACACATCATTACAATCGTTGTAATTCTATAAAATTTAAGGTATAAAAATTTATTAAAAACATTGAGCTTATTAAGCATTTTGTTCCAAAAAAACTCTTATAAAAAATGATTCATATAAAGTTGTTCATAATTATTTACAAACTGATTCCCACTAAATTTTTTTAGAAAAAATTATGTTATCATCATTCCATGAAAAAAAAATTATTCTGTTCACCCCGTTTATAATTATGTTTTTTTCTTTTTTTTAAATACCATCTTTCTAAGAAGCACACATGAAATTTATTTTTTTATAATCTAACAAAATTAGACATGGTGAGGCATGATTCATTATTATTTTGATTCAAATGATTTTTTAATCAATTAGCCCTCTGAATATATTTTTCGTTGGTCTTTATAATCACATTTCCCCATTTGTCTAAACATAATAAAATTTCATAGAATGATCAGACCCATCTCGAAAACATTTTTTTCAAAATAAATTTTTTGTATAGATGAGGAAAGAATATTAATGAAACTTGATCAATATTCATTGACTCATATAAAGAAAAAAATTAAAATTGAAATATACCAATTCATATTGGAATAAAAATTAAAAAATAGTAACATAGAAAAAGATTCAAAATAAATAAAACAAGTATTTTAACAAAAAAATCGAATAATTTTTGGTTGAGACAACCAATTTATATTAAAATAATTTATCTCACAATAAATATAGTATTATACCAAAAAAATTTGACACTAGAAAATAGTGAACTTTCTGGGAAAGTGACATCGGAAAAGAAATAATAAATATAAAGAACCCTGTAATGTTCTTGTATAAGATGTGAGTGGATGTCAAAATATATTGGAACGTTTGTGGAAACATATGTGTTTCTAGGGAATTCATTAACAGAAAAAATGTCAACTAATAGTGTTTGTAATAATAGTCCATGAACCAGTATGGATTTTTGAACCTGATGAGTATAGGATAGAGATACATGGAGGAGGTCACCATTGGGGTTCTAGTCATAGAGTTCGTTGGGAATATGGAATATTGGAACATTGAAAGATGAGAAATATTTTGGTGAAGGTGAGGATGTGTATCATGAAGGGGATTCGTAGTTAGTCAAATAAGTTCTATTTTCATATATCTCTGTACAATTATATTGTAAGAAAATTTAAAACCTCACCTAATTGACGTGTAGATTTTACATGTATCATCATGGGTATCTTGAGTATCATGTTTTTTTGGATAATTATTTGAAATATGATTCCTCACATGAGTTTAATTGACATTGAATTGTAACTCTATTAACTTGAGTGATTCAATGAGATTCCACAGGAGTTTTACTACCATGGTTACAAAAATAATGAAATATCCCTACACATTAATTGAACAATAATCAATCAATAATTTGTGTTCTATGTGCATATATATAGTTGGTAACAATGATGTTGTAACAACTATAATATTACATTACCAACATGTTTCTATTTATTGTAACTACAATTTTATAATTATTTACACTTTCCCTATATGAATTTACTTTTTCATAACATCATTTCCCATTATTAGGAATTATTCTTGTAAATTTTTAAAAAACTATTATATGTTAACCTGTTCATCATACATCTCTCTATTGTCCACAATTTCAAAAACACCATCTAGTACCCTGAAAAAACTGACCCCTATACATCTGTTCTACCAATATATTCACATATTAAAAATTCTTATCAAACCCCACCTTATATTACACTCAATTTATTTTCAGACTGATGTCACTTATTAAGAATCTTTTATCTGATATACCCTTCTTTTTCAACCATAATATTCCATTATTGGAAACATTTCCTTCTCAAAAATTATAATAAAAATTTCATATGAAATAATTCTCTGATTATATTTTGACTGAAAATTAGTTTTTATATGCATGTATAGTAATCCTATTTATACTATACTTTGACTGCATTTATAAGAATATAAGCTTCTGAAATGGTAGGAATAACATTTAACATTTATCTTCGATAAAAAGAAATTTCAAAACACTATGTTAAAAAATGATGGAATCATGTCAATAATTTTAGGGAATTGTAGGTGCTTGTTATAATCATGTCACCATTGAAATTCCTCAAAAATCCATAAACACATAGTTAATTAACATATGCAAATGTTCATAACCCATGGAATGAAAATGGTGTAACTCCATGATTTATGAAAAATGAAACAATTATCATATAATTATCACTATAGATATCTTTATGAATATTTTATAAAAAGCATCATAAAAGTATGTTTTGTACCAAAAAACTATCTAATAGTACCTTGTTACAATACCTATTTATGAATATAGTTTTTATAATGTTATAGAAAAATTTATAAGGTTCATTTTAGGAGTCGTCTCCCATACACGTCGAGATTCTAATGACTTCACTGAGAACACTTATTCTTTTTATGTTACATGAATACTACTATTTGATGAAAATCATACAAAAACATAAATCAAAATATATTATAAATTATTTTTGATGATTAGGACACTTCTATTACCTCATTAATGCATCTGATTCACATTGGTCGATTGTATTTTGAATGATATTTTGATTTTCATTGTCTGTTTGGAACTCATTTGATTGAATTACATATTAATATATTGTTAATAATCTATAAAATTACATTATATAGAAAACATAAAAGAATATAAAACTAACATTTTCTCATCCTAACCACAATCTCAAATAATTCTATTTAGTTAATATCCTCATTCTATCATAGAATATAAATTTTAATTATAAAATCATTTATCTCTGAATAAATGTATTCTTGGAAGATGATATAATCAATAACTCATCATTTTGAAAAAAATAGAATAGTAATGAATGAAAAATATTTATTTTTTGACATTATTTTTAATGGAACAAGATGTATCATAGGATATAAAAATATGTACTAAGATTCTTCCAATGCCATTAGTATGAAATCATCCATCCAATATTCTTGGTATAAAAAATAATGGGATCATAGTGGTTAATTCTGAATTTTTTGGAAGGATTAACCAAGTTTGGTTTTGTTCTCTATGAAAAAAAAAAATTCTTGCAGTACACATTTTCCAAGATAAGAAAAATCTCATTCCAAACACCTCTAAATACAATCCTCCTTATAATATCCCCTTATGGATTTTTTTCTTCTATAAAATGTGAATTTCTAAAAACATTAAAACTCATGAAATGGTTTTCTTATCCCAAAATTCATCAAACATGTAATTGAACTATTATTTGGGAAAAATAATCATAGGAAAATACGACCATGTTTTCCATAATAAGGTACTTATGAAAACAATTCCCATTCAATAAAACATCTTCATCCACATGAAACATTTATTAAAAACACATATTCAACCACTAAAAATACATTTTCCTACATCCAACTTATATATCTTTTATAATAGATCACATGAGATAAATAAAAAATTTATACCACCTATGAAGCTACGTAAATAAATTCAATTCCTGAAATAGTAAAATGCATTCAAATAGAAAGAGGCATGTTACAACATTTCCCCTAATATAAATATATATAGACAAGATATAGTGTTTTATAATATTGTATACCCAATCTATAAAGTGATGGAGGATGAAGATAATTTATCAATTTGGGATTTTGGATTTTTTTCCTTTAAAAATGTTTGTGTGATGTAATAAGAAACATGATCCATTATTGGAAGAAACTCCTTCTTCAGTTCATTCTTAAACACATGCTATTGGATGAAGTGAAATTTTATTTCACTATTCATAGAATTTGAATCATATAATAAAATTTATCATAGATTTATATAACATTTATAATCACATCCCATGAGTACTTGAAACATCACATTATTGAAAAAATCATCCAACTGTGTCTTATTCTACGTACCCCATGTTGCTTATTGAGTGGCAGTAGAAAAAAATAATTTTAATTTTCAAATTAAAAGATATTTTATTCATTAAATTATACCTAACACATGTTTATCCCATGAGAAAAACTTCACATTATGTGGATTTGTTTTATATACACTTTGTTCCAAATCAACATCTTTATAGGAAATTAATTCAATCATTCTCTTTGTTTCATTTTGAAATCCAAAATCAATTGTTCCATTAATATATCTATGACTTTATATTCCATATTTGACATGAGACTCTATTGGTACATTATGATACATTCCATATTTTATAACAACATATATAATATCAAGCCTTTAATACAATATATTTAATAAACATAAATCCAAATATGTAAACACATTACGATTTACCTTTTTACCTTCAACGTCTTTTTTAAAAAAATACTAGTAAATATTTTCGGGAAAATATCTTTGAATCATTCATGGAAAACATCATTAGAATATCCCTATATTAAATCGATTGAAATATGAAAATGCACTTATCCATTTTCTAGTTTTTAAAGTATGATTTTAATTTTATTTCTCTAATCATTGAAATTTCAGTAGTCATATTCTTTATTCATCAATATTTTCAAATTATTCATCATTATTTGTAAATGTGACAACATTATGTAAATAATCAAAATAAGGGAAACATAATTAATTTATATTATAAATTAGTTAAAATAAAATCTTCCATTATTGGTCATCAACATCAATAAGTTATTTATCATGATGTTTTGACTTGAAACACTTCTAAAATATTTTGTATCATCATTGTGAAATGATTCCAAGAAATATTATGAAAATTTCTAATATTTCCACTATGGAAAATTTCACAAAATGGTAGATGAATGCAATTTTTTTTACTACTCCAAATCATTCATGGAAATATTTATCATTTCACCTTTCTCATTCAGTATCTTTTGAACCACCCACATTGTACCAGTAAAAGTCATATATTTTTGTTTTGGGTTCATTATACAAAGTATCATTGTTTTCAATCTTATCCACATATTAACTGACAGAATAAATTCAGTATTGATTCAATAAACCATTATGAACAAAATATGGATCAAATTAAAAATTAAATGTTGTATGGGATACTAAAATTCATGTTCTTTTTGGTAAATATTTTTCTTAATATCTAGTGTTGTAATGAATTTTATATTTCTTCATCTCCTATTGACAAAATGAATTTAATTTTTATTCATTACATGATATTAATGTGGAAGAATAATTATCTTGAGAAGCTTCAATTTTGTAATAATTTTTTTTACCTTTTTTAAAATCTTCCACTAAAACCACCTTATCTCACATTGCAAAAATATGTATATAAATATTTGTAATATTATTATTATAATTTTAATTAAAATTTACATCTATAGTGTCAAGAATCATTCATTTTTATTTATTTTAAACATATATCCTATACCATTGGTCAGAGATATATGAAATATTGTAACAAAACATATCTTATGAAACTTATCATGGTCATCACAATATAAATTAATAATGAAACAACATTCAAAAAACCTGAAGTTCATCCATTTTTGAGTTTTTATCAATAAATCTCATGAGATGTCATAACATTGTTTAGACTATATAAATATCAATTCACATGTTAAAATAATTCTTTACTAACTTACCTTAAAAAATTATGATAGGTATAATGTTCGATCGACAATTTTCATTCCATCTATAATATTATTTTATTCCCATTTTTATGTGCTCTATATTATTATGATCTGAATGGTTTACTAAAAAAGGATTAATTACATGAATTTCATGATAAACTCTTAAAATAATACATTTATTTTCTCTCACATTGTCTGTATAAATATTCATTAAATAAAATATGAATTTTTTTCATCACTTCTAATTAAACTCATTAAAATTTTAGAACCACTGATTCGCATCTCAAAAAAAATACCTGTATTGTAAGTAATTTTATGAATAAAACAAACAATTCTCGTATCTTTGTTAGATTTATTTATCCCATGGGCTCAGAAATATCAAAATATACGATCTCGAATGGCCCAATTGAACATATCTCATCATTTTTAAGTAGTGATTTTTCATTTTACCGTTTTCAAAATTTGAATAACACAGACATCTTCTTGTTATCATTAAAATAATATCATGGATAATTTCTCCATATATTATTTTTCTTATATTACTTTAATATATATTCCCTGTCCATTTACTCCCATTTTTATACAATTAACAGGAAAAGAATTTTAGTAATAAATTTTTTTTACGTTCAACATAATGTGGTGAAAGACATTATAAATTGTGTTTTATCCCATAAAAAATAATGCAGTTTTTTATACTAACTACTCAACCCAAATTAGAATAGTTCAAGAAAATTTGATTATGAGCTACTCTTAATAGAAAATATTCAATGAAAATTTATTTTAAAAATTACTATACATAAAAAAATAATAAAAATCATGAAATTTGTGAAGAATAGAGACATTCAAATATCTAGTGAAATTATATTTTTGTTTCTTTGATATTTGTTTCAATATCTAATGATTCTTACATTCCCTTTTCATTTATCTCATATACATGTGATGATTTTTTGTGAACTATTTTTTTCCATAATCATGATATGAAAATATATTTCTTGATGTCCATGTTGATCATATCAATCACAGATTGTTTTCAAAAGAAGGAATATGTTTTCATCCTTAAGAAATATTTTCTATATTTCTTTCATTAAGTGGATTGAATCGATATCAATCATTATATTTCATTTCCCCTAGTCTCAATGGAATAATATTGATTAACCCATCACAAATTTCCTAAATGAAAATTTCATCCAAAATACTTGGAGGAACCATAAAAAAATATTTCATTCTATAACAATTAATAGTCCAATGTATAATAAGTGTTTTCATTAACTCTCATTCCATTCACTTTTGTATTTTATTGTGAATTAAATTTTTCTTTACCTCCATGAAATTACTTAATATTTTCTACAAAAAGTCTAGTTGTTTTATCTCATTATTCAGGTATAAATAACAAGGATACCTATGGATTTTCATCTCTTTTTGTTTTGATTACAAACCAAGTCTTCTTATAAAGACTTTTCACCAATTTTTTTTCACCATTATTTTTAATCAATGAGGTTCATTTTTTTCACTCATGATTTACATTTATTAAAACAAATAAAAAATGAATTAACTAATTTTCATAAATTTTTATTTTTTCTCATAACATTAACATGATTTTAATTAAAACATTCAAACTATTCTTCCATCACATTCAGCCATTATTATATACCAATTTTGATATTTATCATTTCATGAGTAAAAATAATTATATCAAAAATTTAATTTAGAAACATAATTTTAACATAATCTGTATATTAATGATTTGTAATGAAATATTTTTTTCAAAAAATAATTCTACTACATTTTAGGTGTTAATATAGTTGTATGAAATTATTTAAACTCCACCATTAGAATGAACGACATCAGATGCTTTTCATCATCTGAACAACTACTCCGATCACTGGTGAATTTATTATCATTTTCTTTTTCATTAATATTTTTTTTCAATAGAATCATCAATAATGTTATCATCCACTTCTTCACTATTAAGACCATATCACACTTTGACTACTAGTTTCTCCTCAAGTATTTATATAATTCCTTAACCATTTACTATGAATATGAATTTCTGACATCTTAATAATGGACTATCTTATCTTTATAAAATATTAATCAGTTTCTCCATATTTATTTCAAAATAGAAAATTAATCCAAATATCCGATATATATAAAACCGTGTCATTTCTATGGAACATTCCATTATATATATCTATGACTTAATTTTCTTTTATAGAAATCAATGAATTTAATTCAGTAATATTTTTAAAAACAGATTCTTTCATGGAAGATTTTCTCTATTCTTCTTTGGGAAAATTATTATATTTTCATTGATTAAATGTTTTTAATGATTTTCTTGAGAATTATTTTATTTTTTTCTTTATAATCTTTCCTCTTCTCATTTCGTATATGATGATAATTTTATATAGACCATACCTATATGAAATTTCAAGATATCAATCCACTAATTAATGAAATTTTCCATCCAATTCATTAGGAATAATTTTATGGATTGGTACATTATTGGTTGAATCATCAAAATTCAATCTAGTAAACCATATGGTGTAAATAGTTTCATTCACCCATGTAGAGAATCCACTAACATATTCATAATTACACATTTTAGAATATTTTTTACTTCTTTTTCCAGATTTTAATCTTTTAATTATTTACATCTGTATTTCCTTCATCAATTTTCATCAAATTTTCCCATATTACATTAGCCTTTCTATCCAATTTAACTATAAAAAATCACATCAAGTATTGATGATATTAGGGAATTTATAGACATCCTAACATTTTTAAAATTAATTATATCATAAATAGTTAGGGTAACTCACAATATTATAAGTTGCTAAACTTATATAAAAGTTTAAAAACATCATAATTAATACATAGAAGATAATGAAGAATATTTCCAATATAAAAAATTATATTTTCCTCTAATAGATATAGGGAATCGCTTAACTATTCACAGAATTATGGACATCCATGGGATTGTAAATTTTAATCAAACATTTGTATATAATAAAATAAAGGATCATATTCTATAATACCAATTGAAAAGGTCAGTCATGATCTCTATAATCACATATAGGGGATGGGTGATTGAGAAAAATACTACTATTATACTTTCATATTTACGATATAATATTTTTTTATCTATTATAGTGTTTTGATTTTTCTTAAACCATGAACATGAGAACAAATTAAAATAACTTATGTATTTATATGTTTCACTTCTAAAAAAAGAGTATCTTGTTCATCAAATTATTTAGATTTAACAAAATACATTAAAATCAACTAGAAATAAATCCCTCATTGGTGGTTATAGATAGTAGATAATATACATATATAGTAATAGCACTATAGTAAAACAACCATTTGGTTCTCTCCATGAATATATAATATTAAAAAATATTTTTTATAAATTTTAATAACTTTATCCAAAATGATTTAGTACATTATAATTGTGGTTCTTGTAAGTGTTTACATTTTAACTCATTTTCATCTAGTATTCATCACTTTATTCCCCATTAAAAGGAAATAACATCCTGTATAGATGTATATATAAATCATCCATCTATTTACATAATCATATTATTTCTATGTCAGTTCCTCCATTTGGAAAACTCATCGTGGTTCCTTATATAAAACAATACCACATTCTCATACTCTATGCATCAATTTGCCTCTATATACTATCACACTAATCACACCTTTTTATGAAACTCTATATGATTTTTGGATGATGCATATATTCACAAATCCATTCCAAAAGTATAAATATTCAATAACTAATACATTCACTATTTTGATATATTCATGTATCAAAAATTGTAATACAAATTTTCAGTTACTAAATTTTTATGATACTATTATGTTCAACACATTTTATTTTAAACTCTTGAATAATAGATATCTACATATTATACATGAACCATTTTTATATATGGGTGAGGAGAAAAAATAGTTGGTATCAAAATTAAGATTCCCAAAAAATTAAAAATAAATAATTGAAACTCCATTTCAAAAGAATTTTCTAGACCATATTTATCACTATTATGAAATTATAGTGTTCTTAAATACTCTCATCTAGAACCATTCCAAAAAATTAATTAACATATAAATTATGTATCCTCATTAAAAAACATGAAACAATGAAATAAAAATGATATCTATAAATGATTTTAGTAATTTTTTATGATCAAATCCAAATCATCACATTAGATATATTTTTGAAGGATTCATAAGTAACATAAAGCTGGTAACGTGTGAGATATCATTTTCAGGTAAAAAATTATATAAAAACACATTTTATAAAAGACTCCATCTAGTGTTTTTTCAATGATCCATAAGTACAATTAAAATTTATTTTTATATAAACATGTTTTACTTGAAAACATTCATTAGAAATATTTTCAATTTCTATTCATTCCATAATATATCTGATAAAATTTATAAATAATTATTTATTAGATGATTTCAACTAAAAATATTGTTTTGATGACTTAAATACTTACATTTAATAATTATTTCATATAATGGGCTTTAACTGATGAAATTTTGAAACATTATATGATAGATTTCATCCAATTAAACCTCTTATTATTATCCTCCATAGGATGAAATTCTTCAATAACTCCTCATTAAGCTCAAACAGTATTACTCAGTCTAGAAAAATATCACAAACCTAAAAAAAATTATTCCTTGCCCAACAAAATATATGAAAGAAATTATTTTGTTGAACATCCTTGTAACATGATTATATAATCTATGAACATATAAATAATTTTCACCAACATTATATGTTTCTTTCTATAATGATATTATACACATATCATGATGATCAAAACATAATTGCATTACAAAATCACTAGTTTTATTTATACATTTATATATTTTATTTAACATGATGTATCAAAGGATAAAAAATTATGCAATTCTTTTTTTTAAAATATTTGTCGAAAAATGTTTAACATTATCTAGTGAACTCATCATAATCATTTTTACGTATCTTCTATTTCTTAAAAGGATTAAAAACCTACGGGGTTTTATTTTAAGAAAATTAATGGCTATACAAATATATATCTTTCCTCAAACCAAACCAACATATTATAACAAACATCATTCTCCTTTGAATGTTTTCTATGCTACATGTTCTTTTCAGTATGATCCCAATAATAGACATCCGAAAATAAAATGTTATTTTTAAAAAAATTTGAGAAATACTTAATGTTAATCCATGAGATCATGGTTGATTTTATCAACTCTGTGCACACCAATTTGGAAGAGTTGTCCATATTGGTTTTCACTCTTATTTATTGGTGGCATCTATTACTATAACATCCTAGGTAAGTAAATAATAATACATATTCATATTTATTAATATTGTGAATTAAATATTAATTTTACTTTAAACGAGTTTCTATGTTCGATAGCATACCCGATACACAACAACGAGTTTCTTTGAAATCTTACGTTGCACACCAATAATGTAATAATATTATTTTAAACGGTAGTTAACACATAGTTGTTATATTGGAGATAATGAATATAAATAACTATAATATGATTATATATGTTTGTTAAATGTTTGTACATTTATCAAAAAAATGATAAAGGCTTAAAATATTAATAGAAATTCAATTTTAGGCATAGATACTCAAATATTCACTAAAAGGTCGATTTATCACCTTTTTGATGGAAAACCCTCTTTAAAAAAAATTTGCTCACTCTTATACATTATATTGGACCAAATAAAATCCTTCCTTATAATCGGGACATCAAAATTTTCTTTATGTATGTTTTTGTTATTTTTTAGATACACTTCATTTTTAATGAATAAGTGAAAAATGTTGTATATTAATTCAAAATCTCATTTTAATCTAATTTTTTTATATGATTGTATTATATTTTGAATTAGTTTTAAAGTAAAATTAGAATATATGTTTACCATTTAATCCAATGGTGGTCATTGGAATTAATTTCTCTTTGAAATTGGGCTTAAACTACTATCAATCTTTTGATATATATTGTTTCTTAAAAACACACTATTTGTTTTGTGAAAGGGAATTAATTATTAAATTAGTTAACGAAACATATATGTTTTGAATTTTGTAAAATATACATCATTTTTGATTTTCGAATATCAAATATAGATTAGGGTGAATTTTTTGTATTTTTCTGAAAAAATTCAATTTTTGATGAATAGTGAAACCACTAAGTGGTAGATAAAAAACTGAATTTTTCATTTAAACAAATCATTACCACATCTGTGATTTAAATTTCAAAAATACGACATACATGGTTTTCAATATTAAGTAAAATGGGGATCAATGGGATGAAAATAATTTTTTGGTGATTAGTAACTTTTATGTTTTATTAATCGTGATTAAAGGTACTTAGTGTATTTATGGTAAAAATAATGTTATAATAATATCAAATCACCTTTACACGTATCCTACACTTATGTTATGAGTCATGGCCGACCAATACATTCAATGGGACAATTTATGGGACCCCATTTAGCCACATTGGTATGATAATGAAATTAAAACCTTTTATTTAAAGTTAAAATAAAAATGTCACAAACATGTATTGTTTTGCTAAAACAATTTTTACATGGGGATATACTGGTTTTATTTTTGACTATTCATATTCATTAGAAAGATAAAAAAATTTCCTACAACATGGTAATTATTTTATAATTTTCAGACATTAAATAAATATATTTATTTATGACACAATGATGATGCAGTGATTACCTCATTAATGAACGTTTTAAATAAAATGAAAATATAATTTATAATATAAGACATAATCTTGTATGAAACCTATTTTATGGGTATATTTAGATAACCTATAACCTTATTCTAGATATATATCATTTCAGGTCCATTAAAATCCGAAAATAATTTCCTAACAAAGTAACATTTCATGACTTTCCAAGAGTGCCCCTCCCCCTCTTATAAAAGTCCCCCACCACTACCCCTTACTCACACTTCTCAAGCCCTTTGGCTCTTCCAAACTCTACTAAAATAATATCCCAATATCCCTCTCTTCAGCCTAGAGGGCTTACATTATGCAGAAATTTCTTCAAGAAACCCTTTTGGTTCAAACCAATGGGAGTTACCCGATTTAAAGGTAATGTCTTCTCTTATGTTCTTTTGTTTAATTTTGATTCTCCATCCCCCTAAACTCTTTTTATTACATTGTTTTGTAATTAAACCAGTATCTTCAGTATACAATGATGTTTTTATGAGAAGTATTTGAGATACACTTACACACACCTCTGTCTAAAGGTTAAATAACATACTATTTCTGTGGATGGTGAATTACTGCCTCACGAAACGATGATTGTTCAATCATCTTTTAACACCTTTCATGGTGGCAATTAAGATGTAAATGTATTTATATATTAAATATATTATGTTTATTTTTTCCTTATGATTCTTTATTTTTTATTTATGGCATACCTTTATGGTTTCCATAATGGATAACTGTGATAATTTCATTTTTAAAGTGCAGACTACCGCCCCCTCATTGTGATTTGAATCATTAATGCCATATGTGGTACGTATAAAGGATGGAGTTAATAATATTATATATGATATTATACTGTAATTATAATTTACCTTTTTATGATTGTGATTTTATTACATTAATTATTAAATAGAAATGAAATTAGTGTTCATGCGTACGTACGGCTAACCATCACCAAGAACGGTGAATTTCATTCCATACCTCTAAATGTTATGTAATATTATAAATACATGTATATTATGGATATATATGATATATATGATATCCAAATAATTTATATCATTCTGGATATAATGAAACTTTGACCACATGAACAACATGTAAATTTAAGAAGTCCATTTTTGACTTAAGTACCAAATATCGACAAAACAAACATTATTAACATAAATGATTAAATAAAGTTTATATCATGGAAATAAGTGATATAAAAGGAATAATAAATTTGAAAAGTTTCTTCATAAAGTATAAATAAACTTTAGTTTATTATTCATGAGATTAAAGAGTGATCAAGTCATGTCGGACATAAGGTAAGGGACATCGTCTCAATATTCTTTCATTGAGGCATATTTTGTTCTAATACAAGACTCTCTTTTATATGCTGTATAAACACCCTTGAAATTTCAAAGGGAAATTTTTTCAAATAAGATTTTTTCTAAATGACAAAAGGAATGTATCTTTTAACGTAAGCGATGACTATGACCTTTTCCACCGCCGCGAGTATTATTTGATCTTTGGCTTCCTCAACAAGCTATAATGTTTTTAAAAGTAAATAAGTACCATATACTATTTTATATATTTTTGTATTAAAAAGTTTTTGATAATTGATTTGTTATGTCAATATATTTAAGTGATATATTGTGATTTAAATTTGGAAATGTTTTCTTTCCTTTATTATTGTTTTATGTGTGTTGATTTTATAATGGTACATGGACATTTGACGGGTGGTTATGTGATAAACCAAATGACAGGTAGTGCCGTGAATACCAGGACGAGTGGTTACGTTATAACCTCCAATACATTGGGTATGGAGGTTGGTTGTATGGCTATTCCAATTAGTTAAATGTGTGGAAGTTGACCGTATCGTTATTCCATTTATGTATATTTATGTCCCAAGTTACCTTTATATGTTATATGTTTTTTTCATGGGTTTTATGGTAATATTTTGGTTATAAAAGGGTAAGTAATGGTCTTTTATTCCGTTAAGAGTATTTACTATTTAATAAAGGTGATAAGTTTTACTTATGTTAATGTATTCATGGTTTACTTGTTGTTTTGAAAAACTAACAATATTCCTTCTTTGTTTATCCCTTACTGAGCATTTAATGATCACTCAATGTTTTTGAAATATTTTTCACAGGACATAATGTGGAATAGGATCAAGGATGGGATCAATGAAAAGTAATATTGTTTTAAACATGGAACTAGACATGACTCTTTTTTCAAGAGTTCATGTTTCGTAAAAAAATGGAAACTGTTTTGAAGTGTCTTCTTTGTAATCTTTTGATATGTAATAGTTATGTTCTAATTCACTAAAACTATTAACCTGAAAGGATCCCCAATGTAAATTATTCATTTAATTCAAGATTATGTAATGGTTTAAGGCTGGGTCCTTATAGTTGGTATCAGAGGTCAGTTTAGACATCTTTAGGAGTTAGAAATTTTTTAAATTCATGTACGTAAATCAATTTATGGTATTATTGAAATGATATAGCATTTAATGATTACCATGTTGCTTCACCTAAGATATTTCTATGTTCAGAATGGTTTTCGGTAGAGGAAACAAGGCAGCTATGTTGGGGCGACATCAGGAGGAAGACAACCTCTCAAATCAGCAAACCTGAGATGGTCAGAATCGGAACTGAACAGTTTATTGGAGTGATGGAACAGTTGAATCAGGCTATAAATATTGGCGGAATTCATGCATGAGATCAGCCAGATCAACCGTAGAGGAACATGTTAGTGGTGAGAGGATCATATGACCCTATTCTGGCAGAAGGGTGGCTTAAAGCACTGAAAAAGATTTTTTCTGTCATGGGGTGTTCAGATCATCAAAAGGCTAGTCTCCCTGTATACTGTTTTGAAGGTGAAGCTGATTATTGGTGGTTGACGGTGAAAAATATCAGGTATGGTGAAGAGATTGATGATCTTCACTATGATGAATTCAAAGGTATGTTTCACGATAAATATTTTCAGATGGTGGTTCGTCTTTGGATAGAAAAACAATTCCTAGAATTGAGGCAGGAGGATGACTTAATGGTTGCTTATGAAGAAAAGATCACTCCACTGGAAAGGTATGCTCCAAATTTCATACGAGATCTTGATAGTAAAATCAACCATTTTTACAATAGGTTAAATCCAGATTCTTGATAGTTAAAAAGTTATGAAAACATGTTTGATGTGAGGATAAGGTGGAAATGGAGTTTGTCGATGATCAGGTGTTCTTTGACGAACAACAGAATAAGAGGTCCAGTTGGCAGGCAAAGGGAATGAATTCATCAAAGAAGCTAGAAGGTAAGAAAACCAAATATCCATCTTGTGAGAAGTGTGGTAAAATGCATCCTCTAGAATGTTTATCCAAGTCTAGAAAGTGCTTCTAGTGTGGTTAGTCTGGTCCTATTTCTCATAACTATAACGAAGATGATTATGCAGACAATGAAAAGCCAACGATATGATGTTTTAAGTGTAATGAAATGGGTCATTATGAAAATTAGTGTCCAACAAAGATCTCAACTGAGGGAAAGTAGCCAGACTACATGCAGAAAGGCGTGGTGAAATCCTCTACAACTACTTTAGTAGATATTGGGTCATCGAATGAAGTAGTATCAGGTACACTATTTGTTTGTTCAGATTATTCCAATGTGTTGTTTGATTTAGGGTCTACCCATTATTTCATTTATGATATGTTTTCTAGTAAATTGTTATTTCCATCTCCATATATGAATCTTTAACTTATAGTAAAAACACCCAGAGGAAACGTTGAGAAAAATATAAAATATAAGAACCTTCCTATCCTTGTGTGCGGAAAGAATCTACATGAAATCCTTATTGTTTTGCCTCTAGTAGAGTTTGATTTTATTTTGGGAATGGATTGGATTTCTGTTTATCATACTAAGATTGATTGTAGAGAAAAATTGGTTTATTTTCAGAAAGAGTTTCAATTTTTGTAAAATAATGAACCCATGATTTTGATAACATATCTGGATATTGAGAAACTAGTAAAAGATGGAAATGAATATTAACTTGCACATATTGTTTAAAACAAAGGAACTGTTCAGATTAATGATGTTCCAGTGGTAAATGAGTATCTATTTTTTTCCTAATGAGTTTCCTGGTATTATTCAGGATCGGGATGTTGAATTTACTATTGACTTAGTTCCTAATTCTATGCCAATTTCAAAACCCCCTTATCTAATGGATCAAGTTGAACATTTAGAGTTAAATAAGAAATTTCAAGGGTTATTAGATAAAGGTTTCATTCTTCCTAGAACATTACAATGGGGTGCTCCTGTCTTGATTGTTAAAATGAAAGATGGTTCAACGAGACTTTTCATTGATTATAGATCATTGAAAAACATCACTGTTAAGAATAAGTATCCTTTGCCTCATATTGATGATTTGTTTGATCAGATCCAGGGAGATCATTATTTTTCGATTATTGACTTGAGTTTGGGGAACCATCAGTAGAAAGTAAAAGTGGTAGACGTTCTGAAGACTACGTTTCATACTAGATATGGCTATTATGAATTTGTAGTTATTACTTTTGGGTTAACCAATGCACCTACTATATTCATGGATCTAATGAATATAATTTTCTACTAGTTATTGGATAATTTTGTGGTTGTGTTCATTGATGATATTTTGGTGTTTTATAAAAGTAAAGAGGAGCATGAAAGTCATTTATGGGTTATCTTGCAAACCTCTAAAGAAAAAAAACTCTATGGAAAATTCTTCAAGTGTTAGTTTTGGTTACAAAAAATTTCTTTCCATGGTTAGATTGTTTCAATAAATGGAATAACCTTTGATAATTCTAAAACAAAAGTTGTTGAAGAATGGCCAAGACCCACAAATATAACTGAGATCTGTAGTTTTCTTGGATTGGTAGGTTATTAATGGAGGTTTGTTCAAAAAAAATCACGGTTATTGTAACACTCGAGATTTTTATGAGAAATATTTAGTTTTTATAATCAAAGCAATCTTTCCCAACACACAACACCAGCTTGGTATGCTTTACACGCAACCGTGGCCTTCCTCAATAGCTTGTGTTGTACGCAATACCGAGTTTCACTAAACAACGATATGCTATTAAAATATTATTAAAACTAGCCGTTATGAATAGTAATACCCACTTTTTGAAATTTTATTTTTCAAAATGGACTTCTTTTTTGGATTTGGAATATCAAAATTAGCCTAGGGTGAAATTTTGTTATTTTTTTGAAAACATTCAATTTTTGATGAATAGTAAAAACACTAGGTTACTATTTAAAAACAAACTTTTTATTTGAAAAATTATTTATTTTATTTAAATTTATTTTAGGAAAAAATTGATCCATAATACCTATATAAGTTCAATGTAAATTATTGGAGTCATTTTATAATAATTTTATATATATAAAAAAAATTGAACTTTTTCCGTCTTTTACCCACCTCCTAATAGAATTTGGAAATTCACATAAAACATAATTTTACCGCTTCTATGAGTGGAATTTCGAAAATACAAGGGACACGGTTAATATCAAGGAATAAAATGTGGTTCAATGTGATGAAAATAATTTTTTGTGAATGGTAACTTTTTACTTTTATTTGACACGGTTAAAAGAAAATCAGGTAATTAAGGGTAAAAATTAAATTATTATTACCCTAACACATGTCCTAATTCTATTGTATAAGTTTAATTCAACCCGAAACAACCTTAGGAATAAAATATGACCATTTAGGACCACTTTGATTAGATTAGGACATTTATTATTAATTTATTTAAAGAATGGGTAAAAATAGTTAATATAAAGTTTTAATAAGTAAATCATTTTTAATATATGGTTATACATAAGATAAATTCGAATATAAATATTAATTTTAAAGCTAAAATTATTTCCTACATAATGTTATTTTATTTATAATTTTTAGAAATTAAATAATTTAATTTATTTATGACAAAATGATGATGTAGTAATTATTTTATTAATGACATATTAACATAATTGATGTTATAAATACCCAAATAAATTTAATTTGAGACTTTTTATGAATTAAAATAATTTTCTAGGTTATTATTACATATTAGTATTGATTTAATTATATATGTTCTAACTAATCATGCTGTTATGATTTTCACAAAAATCAATTACCAAATAATGTCAAAATTGACATAAAATAGTTTTTTTTTTAAAGTAATATATTATTAATTGTTATTTTATTCTTAAAAATATAAGGTTCGGAAAAATGACTTACATAAGGTTATATATATTAATATTAAACAAATCGGGGTTTGTTTTTCTTGTTATAGTATGTTTATTAACCTTGTAGTGTAAGAAAATAAGAAGACACGGTAAAAGTTAAATTATGTATCTTAATGTTAAATCTAAATGATAAGGTTAAAATAGAAACCTAAAATTGTCTAAATTATATTGTATGAGAGTATTTCGACCCATCCCAACCTTATATTCTAAATAAATCAATTTTGAGCTATTAAAAACCGAATATGACTTTATAATAATAAAATATTTTTAGTTTTTTTGCCAAAGGTGCCTCTATCCTCCATTATAAAAGGGAACCTCCTCCCTCTCTTCCTCACACCACATTGAGCCTTCAAGCTTGGCAAACCCCTTACATTTTCTCTTCCCTAGAAACATCCTAGAGGTCCTGGTTTTCCTCAAATTCCATCTTTAGTGCCCTAAGAGAAGGTTAAGAAGAGGCACTTCAAAGAAGAGGTAATGTTTGTTACCGATTCTTTCAACTTTATTTCTTCTTCTGCGTCTTCTTATTTAGTTGTTTCGTTATGAAGTAATAACATAATTATCACTCATATACTAATATGTTATTATATGTATGAAACAATCCTATTTAACCTTCTATCCATCCTACGGAAAAAGAAATCACCGCGCATTCGTACGTACGGAATAACGTCTCCACACCGTGGTGTAATATATTTTCCTCCACCACCTTACTTGGATGGGTATAATGGTGTAAATAATAACTATATTTTATTATTGTAAAGTGATATTGATTCTGAAATAGTATACATACACTTCAATACAATTCCACGATCATGAGAATGATATCATCGCTCGTGTGTACGTACGGCCTACCGTCTCCACTATGTGATGCGACTCATTCTACATGATCTTCCATTCATAATGATTATATAAATGAATTGAATTAATAAATATGATATATTTTACACTAATAAAATTCTGGAAATGAGGTATCAATAACCTAAAAATAAGAATAAGAATTTATTCCACAAAACACGCATAAGAATAAAAAGAAATAAACACCCGAATAACAAGTAACAATGAAATATTACTAATAATAAGATAAGAACATGACAATATATGATATCATAACAATGAGTATGATTCTGGAATAAGTCAATAACATTTTTTAAATCATTATACATGAGGTTCAGACACTTACAAAGAAAATCGGACCTAAGGTAATATAAAATCTTACAATTTCATTTTTATCTGAGATTGTTTATACATCAGAATTTACTGGGGAATATTTATCATCCACATCCTTGATTCCCCAATATTTAATATTATTTCCATCCACCTACAATTTTATAAATCCATTTTTACCCTTTGGTTAGTTTTTAGTAAATGATATGAAAGGAATCTTTTGTCGTTTTTAGTACGAGGTACTTTTTGAATTTTCTGACCAAATTACGAGAAGAATGATTTTTTAAATTATACGGCATGAATGGATTCATAGAAAATTATTTCCATGAATATTACTTTACATGTTTATTTTTAATCAACTATATTTAGTTTAGAATTTTATGACATGTTAAGAAAGGAAAAATGTTTTTGAACTAGAAAGGATATTTTCCTCAAGAATGGAGTTCAAGGGATTTATCAAAATTATTTTCCATATAAGATAATATAGGGTTCTGTTTCAATCCCTATTTTTACATTGATTTCATTATGTTATGATGGAATTATTTTTATGATGTCCTTTTATCTTATATGGATTATGTTATGATGGCATGATGTTTAAGATTCCCGTTTTTATTACATGGGTTATGCTATGATGTATGATTTATGATTTTGTGGGATACATAAGTATGGTTTCATTATGAGATGGGTGAGACCTATATCTTCCCCTAATTCATTGGATAAATATTTATAACTCATGAGATATACATGGCTGGAACGGAAGGTTAAACGGGTTCAGTGAAACAGGACTGAAACGATGAGTGAACTCGGTTCACAAATGGACTTTGTCCGCTAATATAGTCTTGACAATGAGTCTTTCCTACTAAGAAATAATTATCTATGATTATGTGTGTATTCCACAATGTTTCATGTTTCATGTTATGATTATTGGGATTACATTTCACTACTTTGATTTATCCCATGTTATGAAATTATGATCTCTTTTGTAGGTTTATATTTCAAAAATGTTATGTTATTATGAATATAATGTGATTGATATTTCTTTTGTTTACCCTTAATGAGAATTTGAGCTCATCCTTTTGAATGTTTTATTTTCCCCAGGTCAGGAAGAAGGATATTAAGTAAGATATGTGAAAAGGGACTCTATATAGGATAAAATAAAAGGGACACAATGTAGATGCATTATGAACCAGTTGTTTATGTTTCCCAATTTCTAAAGACACTATACCCTTACGATCCTTTCATGGTTTTGTTATACGTTTTAATAAGTGTACTTCAATTTTGAAGTATTAACAATGTATGTAAAGTATGGATCGCTATAGTTTGTATCAGAGGAAAGGTATAGTCATCCTTTGGAAACTAGGATGTGAAAGCCTTAGTAAGAACCCTAAGGATATGTCTAAGCATAGAACACAATCATAGTGTTTTATAAATGGCCACGAAAAACCTATCATAAGACCTTAAGTGTGAAATTTTAATTCTTGATTATGTGGTTTTCCTATTATAATTAGTGTTGATCACACTATTCCTCTTGGTTTTAGTCAATGGCTAGAACCCGAAGGAACCGTGTTAATGCGGAATGCAATGGGAAATGCAATGATTGTCCCCCTAAGAATCCAAACGTTATGGGAGATGGAATGTACAATATTGTAGCCATGCTCACACATCTTTCTTAATATATGAATCATGTAGGACTTCCAAATGAGCAAAGGAAAGAGAAACATTCTGTTGAATCCTTCATGAGGCAGTGTCCATCCTCATTCAGTGGGTCTACTGATCCATTAGTGGCTAAACAATGGATTAGTACCACTGAAAAGATATTTTCAGTTCTTTAATGTTCTGAACATGATAAAGTCATCTTAGCTGTTTATCATTTGGAAGTTGAAGCTGGTCAATGGTGGAATCTTATCAAGAATACGAGGAAAAGGGGTGAAATTGAGTCCATGGAATGTGACGAGTTCAAGAACTTATTTTTCAATAATTAATTCCCTCGAATTATCCGAACAAAGATAGAGATAGAGTTTCTTGAACTAAAGCAATATGATGATGACTCTGTTGGTACCTATGAAGTAAATTTTACAAGACTTGCAAGGTACGCTTCTGGTATTATTATCCAACCTGAGAGTAATATCGATCGATTCTTTAGCGGCTTAAAACAAAGTCTTCGAAGGGAGTTATCCATAAGGGACTTCAATAGCTACGATGAAATCGTTCGATGTGCTCTCAAAGTTGATATGGATATTGGAGTAACCCATCAGTCATATGGGTTTGATAAGAAGAGGAAAATGGAATTCAAAGGAAAATCTAAAGACCACACTGAAAAGAAGATGTGTTTTCCCTTATGCTCAAAGTGTGGAAAGAAAAATGGAGGTAGTTGTCTTAAAGGTACAAGTAAATGTTTTAAATGTGGAAAGGAAGGTCGTAGGGCATTTGAATGCCGCAGTGATGGGATGAAGATGTCTAGTGATATGAACAAAGAAAAGGCTACATAGAGTGCACCTCCTACACTTAAATGTTACAAGTGCAAGGAAATAGGTAATTATTCCAATCAATTCCCTAATCCAAGGGTTGTTGATGATGATCGACGTAAACAAACTATTAAGGCCAAAGACAAAGGAATGTTACTAGCAATTACTTTCGGCGATGTGGAGTATGACAAAGAAGTGGTGAAAGGTACACATACCATCCACTCTAAAGTAGAAAATGTTTTATTTGATTTTGGATCCACCCACTCTTTTATTTCTGATGAATTTTCTAAGGTTATCTCTGTATTACCTCAACAATTAGATGTTGGGTTTTCTGTGACAACCCCTAATGGCACAACAGTCGCATCAAAAGTTTATAATTATTCTCCGATTGAAGTTTGTGGGTAAGTGATTCCTTCAAATCTTGTGATCCTTCCTATAATGGAATTCGATGTGATTCATGGCATGTATTGACTTTCTTTATATGGATCTGATATCAATTTCCAAAGAAGGGAAGTCACATTTCATATTCTCGATCATTCTATGATCGTCTATCGATGCAAGGATGAACATAACCTTCTTGTTGAAATTTCATCCATCTTATGGGTCTTGATTCCACTAAATGAAGGTTATTTATCTCAAACGGTTGGATAGAAACTCATGATTAATAATATTCCCATTGTATGGGAGTTTGATAATGTCTTTCCAGATGAATTTCTGGGTATTGTACCAAATCGTGAAGTGGAGTTTTCAATAGAACTCGTATCGGGTGATTTTCCTATTTCAAATACAACTTATATAATATACCCAATTGAGTTTCATGAATTGTAGAAGAAACTCCAAGAGGATCTTGACAAGGGATTCATAAGCCCTAATGCGTCACCTTAGGGAGAACTTGTTCTGTTTGTTAAGAATAAATATGGATCAATGAGACTCTGCATTGATTATCGAGAACTTAACAAGATCACTATCGAGAAAAAATATCCTCTCCCACACATTGATGACTTATTTTACCATCTACGCGGAGCTTAATAATTTTCCAAGATTGATCTTCGTTTTGGGTATCATCAATTAAGGGTAAAAAGGGAGGATATACCAATGACGGCTTTCCGTACAAGGTATGGACACTATGAATTTATATTGATGCCAATTGGTCCTACTAATTCCCCTACTATCTTAATGGATATGATGAATAGAGTCTTTAGAGACAATCTTGATCAGTTTGTGAAAGTCTTTATAGAAAATATTCTTGTCTATTCAAAGAGCAAGGAAGAATATGAAGATCCCTTGAGAATTGTATTGAAGACCCTGAGAAAGGATAAGCATTATGCCAAATTTACCAAGTGTGAAATTTGGCTTCAAAAAGTTTCATTTTTGGGTCACATAATCTCAAAAGATGGGATATTTGTGGATCCAACAAAAACAGAGGTTATCGAAAGATGGTTGAGACCAACAACAGGTACTGAGATCTGATGTTTTCTTGGATTGGCTGGATATTATCGACGTTTTGTGAATGATTTTTTACGATTATCTAATCCACTCACTAGGTTTACTTGAAAAGGAGTTAGGTTCGTGTGGACGGAGTAATGTGAAGAGAATTTAAAGGAGATGAAAAGAAGGTTGTCCAGTGCACCTGTACTCACACTTCCTTCCAGTGGAGAAAGGTTTGTGATCTAAATTGGTGCATCCAAGAAGGGATTGGGGTGTGTTCTCATGAAAAATGATATGGAGATAGCTTATGCCTCATGATAGTTGAAAATCCATGAGAAAATTTACCCAAATTATGATTTGGAGTTAGCTGTAGTAATCTTTGCATTAAAGATTTGGAGGTATTATCTTTATAAAGAAAGGTGTGATATTTATACTGATGATAAAAGTTTAAAGTATATTTTCACAAAAAATGAGCTGAATATGCGCCCAAGAAGATGGTTGGAGTTGATTAAGGATTACGATTGCTCAATTCAATACCACAATGGGAAAGAAAACAAGGTGGCAGATGCATTAAGTCGACAAGACCATGCTAGCTTATCCATGAAGAGGATAACAACAGATCCAATATTTCTGGATTTACAAAGGATGGACCTTGGAATTATAATGGAAGGGGAAAAATATTGTCTTTATCAAATTAATGTTCATCCATCTATACATGTGAAGATTAAAGAGACACAAAAAGAAGATGTAGAGAAACAATAGAAAGTGAGAAATGATCCAGAATTCAATTTTGATTGTGATGGGATAATAAGGTTAAGGATTTAGGTTTGTGTTCCTTCTATCCCTGAATTAAAGAAGAGGCTGCTGGATGAGGCTCATAGTTCTTCATTCTCTATTCATCCTGGAAGCACAAAGATGTATAGGGACCTAAAAGAGTACTTCTGGTGGGATGGCATGGAAAGAGATGTTGCTGAATATGTCTCTAGATGCTTGGCTTGTCAGCAAGGTAAATATGAGAGGCAGAAGTCTAAGGGGATATTACAACCATTACCCATACCTGAATGGAAATGGGAAAACATCACTATGGACTTTTTCACTGGACATCCTAAAACATCCAAAGGGAATAATGCTATCTGAGTCATAGTTGATCGTCTTACAAAGTCGGAACACTTCATTGATATTAGAGAGGATTTATCTCTGGATCATCTTGCCAGGATATACGTAAAAGAAGTGGTAAGATTGCATGGAGAACTACTTTCCATTATATCTGATCGGGATCCAAGGCTTACATCAATGTTCTAGCAAAGTCTTCAGCATACTCTAGATACAGAGTTGAGTTTCAGCACAGCTTATCATCCTCAGACAGACGGTCAGTCTGAGAGAACAATTCAAACTCTAGAAGATATGTTAATAGCTTGCTCTATGGACTTCAAAGGTGGTTGGGATCAACATCTACCTTTGGTGGAATTTTCTTATAATAATATATTTCACTCTAGTATTCGGATGGCTCCTTATCAATCTCTCTATAGAAAAAATGCATGACTCCAACTTGCTGGGATGAAGTTTGGAAAGAAATCTATTAGGAGCTGATCTTGTTGATGAGATGGAAGAAAAGGTCAAATCTATTCAACAACACATAAGAGAGGCTCAGAGTCGACAAAAAAGTTTTGCCGACAACCGTAGAAAAGACCTCGATTTTGAAGTGGGTGATAAAGTGTTCTTACAAATATCTCTTTGGAAGAGAGTAATGAGATTTGGAAAGAAGGGAAAGCTGAGCCCTAGGTATATCGGTCCTTTTGAAATACTGGATCGTGTTGGGAAGGTATCTTACCAACTGGCACTTCCACCGAATCTCTCTCAAGTTCATGATGTGTTCCATGTATCTCTCCTGAGAAAGTATATACCCGATACTTCACATGTACTCAGCTCATAAGTTGTACCACTGGAGCAAATTCATTCTTATGAAGAACAACCAATAGAGATTCTGGATCATAGCGAAAAAGTTTTATGGAACAAGACCACTCACTTGGTGAATGTTTTATAGAGGAACCACCAATTAGATGAAGCTACATGGGAGCTTGAGGATGTGATGAGGGAGAGGTATCCTCATCTATTTGTTATAAAGTGATGAATTTCGAAGGTGAAATTAATTTTAAGGGGGGTAGAATGTAACACCCGATATTTTTATGAGAAATATTTTGTTTTTATCATCAATGGAATCTTTCACTACACAAAACACTAGCTTGGCTTTCTTTACACGCAACCACGGCCTTCCACAATAGCTTGTGTTGTAAGCAATGCCGAGTTTTACTAAACAACGATATGCTATTAATATATTATCAAAACTAGCCATTATGAATAATAATACCCACTTCTTGAAATATTATTTTTCAAAATGGACTTCACTTTTGGATTCAGAATATCGAAATTAGCCTAGGGTGAAATTTTGGTATTTTTCTGAAAACATTCAATTTTTGATGAATAGTAAAAACACTAGGTTACTATGTAAAAAACGAATTTTGATTTAAACAATTAATTATTTTATTTAATTTTATTTTAGGTCAAAATTGATACATAATACCTATATAAGTTCAATGTCATTCATTGGAGTCATTTTATAATAATTTTAGATATATAATTTTTTTTTAACTTTTCACCGTCTTTTACCCACCTCCTAGGAGAATTTGGAAATTCACATAAAACTGAATTTTACCACTTCTGTGAGTGGAATTTCGAAAATACAAGAGATACAGTTAATATAAAGGACTAAAATGTGGTTCAATGAGATGAAAATAATGTTTGGTGAATAGTAACTTTTTACTTTTAATTACAAAAGTTAAAAGATAATAGGGTAATTAAGGGTAAAAATGATATTATTATTACCCTAAAACATGTACTAATTCTATTGGATAAGTGTAATTCGACCAAAAACAACCTTAGGAATAAAATATGACCATTTAGGTCCACATGGATTATATTAGAACATTTATTATTAATTTATTTAAAGAAGGGTTAAAATAGTTAAAATCAAAGTTTAATAAGTAAATCATTTTTAATATAGGGTTATACATAAGATAAATTAGACTATAAATATTCAATAGAAAGATAAAAATATTTCCTACATAATGGTTGTTTATTTATAATTTTCATACATTAAATAATTTAATTTATTTATTACACAATGATGATGCAGTAATTATTTTATTAATGAAATATTAACATAATTGATGTTATAAATACCCAAATAAATGTAATTTGAGACTTTTTATGAATTAAAATAATTTTTTAGGTTAATATGACATATTAGTATTGATTTAATTAACTTTTTTTGAACAAATCATGCAGTTTTGAATTTCAAAAAAATCAATTACCAAATAGTGTCAAAATTGACATAAAATAGTTTTTAAAACAAATATTCTATTATCAATTGTTATTTTATTCTTAAAAATCTATGGATCGGCCAAATGACTTATATAAAGTTATATATTTTAATAATAAACAAATTGGGGTTCTTTTCGCTTGTTATAGTATGTTTATTAACCTTATTGTATAAGAAAACAAGAGGACACGGTAAAAGTTAAATTATCCAACTTAATGTTAAATCTAAATGATAAGGATAAAATAGAAACCTAAACTTGTCTAAATTATATTGGATGAGATGATTTCGACCCATCCAAACCTTATCTTCGAAATAAATCAATTTTGAGCTATTGAAAACCGAATATGACTTTATAATAAAATAATATTTTTAGTTTTTTTCCAAAGGTGCCCCTCTCCTCCCTCATAAAAGGCCACCTCCTCCCTCTCTTCCTCACACCACTTTGAGACATCAAGCTTATCCAACCCCTGCCATTTTCTCTTCTCCACTTCCCTAGAAACATCCTAGAGGTCATGGTCTTCTTCAAAGACCATCTTTAGTGCCCTAAGAGAAGGTTAAGAAGAGGCGCTTCAAAGAAGAGGTAATGTTTGTTACCGATTCTTTCAACTTTATTTCTTCTTCTACTTATTCTCCTTTAGTTGTTTCATTATCAAGTAATAACATAAGTATCACTCATATACTTATGTGTTATTATAAGTATGAAACAACCCTATTTCACCTTATATCCATCCTACTGAAAACGAAATCACCGCGCTTGCGTACGTACAGAATACCGTCTCCACGCTGTGGTGTAATCTATTTTCCACCACCACCATACATGGATGGGTATAATGGTGTAAAGGATAACAATATATGATTATTGTAAAGTGATATTGATTCTGAAATAGTATCCATACACTTCAACACAATTCCACGATCATGAGAACGATATCAGCGCTCGTGCGTATGTACGACCTACCGTCTCCACGATGTGATGCGACTCGTTCTACATGATATTGCACTCATAAAGATTATGTAAATGAATTTAATGAATAAATATGAGATATATTACACTAATAAATTTATGTAAATGAGGTATCTATAACCTAAAAAAGAATAATAATAATTTATTCGACAAAAGACGCATAAGAACAAAAAGCAATAAACACCCGAATAACAAGTAACAATGAAGTATTACTAATAAGAAGCTAAGAATATGACCATATATGATATCATAACAGTGATTACGATTCTGTAATAAGTCAATAACATTATTTAAATTATTATATAGGAGTTTCGGACACTTATGAAGAAAATCAGACCTATAGGAAGGGAAAATCTCACAATCTCATTTTTATCCGAGATTTTTTATACTTTAGAATTTACTGGGGAATATTTTTCATCCACATCCACGTTTCCTCAATATTTAATATTATTTCAATCCAACTAAAATTGTTTAAATCTGATTTTACCCATTTGTTTGTTTTTAGTAAAACATATGAAAGGAATCATTTGTCGTTTTTAGTACGAGGTACTTTTTGACTTTTCTGACCAAAGTATGAGAAGAATGTTTTTTTAACTTATACGGCATGGATGGATTCATAGAACATTATTTCCATGAAGCATCCTTTACATGTTTTCAAGTTTATTTTTAATCAACTTCTTTTTGTTTAAAATTTTATGACATGTTAAGAAAGGAAAAATGTTTTTGAATTAGAAAGGATATTTTCCTTAAGAATGGAGTTCAAGTGTTTTATCAAAAATATTTTCCATCTAAGATTATATAGGGTTCTGTTTCTATCCCTATTTTTACATTGATTTGATTATGTTATGATGGAATTATTTTTATGATGTCCTTTTATCTTATATGGATTATGTTATGATGGCATGATGTTTAAGATTCCCATTTTTATTTCATGGGTTATGCAATGATATATGATATATGATTTTATGGCTCACATAAAAATGGTTTCATTATGAGATGGGCGGGACCTATATCTCCCTCCAATGCATTGGGTAACGATTTATATCTCATGAGATAGACATGTCTGGAATAGAAGGTTGAACCGGTTTTGTGAAACAGGACTGAAACTAGAAGTGAACTCGGTTCCGAAATGGACTTTTTCTGCTAAGGTAGTCTTGGAAATGGGTCTTGACTACTAAGAAATGATTCTCTATGATTATGTGTGTATGCCACAAAGTTTATTGTTTTATGTTATGATTATTGGGATTACATTTCACTAATATTATTTATCCCATGTTATTAAATTATGATCTCTTTTGTAGGATAAGATTCCCAAAATGTTATGTTATTATGATTAAAAGGTGACTGATATTTCTTTTGTTTACCAGTACTGAGCATTTGAGCTCACCCTTTTGTATTTTTTCTTTTCCCAAGGTCTGGAAGAAGGATATTAAGTAAGATATGCGAAAATGGACTCTATATATGATAAAATAAATGGGAGACAATATAGATGCTTTATGAACCAGTTGTTTATGTTTCCCAGTTTCTAAAGACACTATACCTATACAGTCCTTTCATGGTTTTGTTATACGTTGTAATTAGTGTAATTAAATTTTGAAGTATTAACAATGTATGTAATGTATGGGTCGTTATAGTTATCTAGTGAAAAGACTATGTTAAATCGAAAATGTGTTAAGTATATCTGGAAAATATAATGTAATGATTGTTTTCAGGAATTGAAATGAAGATTGGTGAATGCTCCTGTTTTGGAACTTCCTTCTAGAAATGGTGAGTTTGTTATCTATAGTTATTCTTCGTTGAAGGGACTTGGTTTTTTCCTTATTAATAATGATCAGGTAATTTCTTATGCTTCACATCAGTTGAAAACTCATGAGTTAAATTACCCAACACATGATTTTGAATTATCTACTGTTGTTTTTGCTCTAAAAATTTAGATGCATTATTTGTGTAGAATATAGTGTGAAATATATACTAATCACAAAAGTTTAAATTATATATTCACTTGGAAATAATTGAACATGAGATAGAGGAGATGGCTGGAATTAATCAAGGATTATGATTTTACAATTCATTACCATCTGGGAAAAGAAAACAAAGTGGCTGATGCTTTGAGTCGAAAAAGTAATGCTTCGTTAACCATGCTATGTTTGGAATGAGATCCTTTGGTTTTTGATTTTATGAACATTGGAAAAGAAGTTGTTGGTGTATGAAGTTCTTCTGTTTTGTTTCAGGTGTCAGTGATATCATCCCTATCAGATAGAATTAAGAAAGAGCATAAGAAAGACAGTGGGTTGCAGACAAAGGTAAAGTTGGTTCAGAAGGGTAGGTTTCCTGAATTAAACATTGATAATGATTGTTTTTAAGGTTTGGGAAGACATTATGCATGCCTTGTGATTCACAATTGAAGAATGAGTTGTTATGTGAGGCTTATAGTTCCCTGTTTTCAGTTCATCATTGTAGTACTAAGATGTACAGATATCTGCGGGAGTATTACTGATGGGATGGAATAAGAAGAGATATTGATGATTTTAGTGTGAAGTGTTTGACTTTTTAGGAAGTTAAAGTAGAGAAGAAGTTACTGAATGGGATGATTCATTCATTAATGGTTCCATTTTGGAAATGGAGAAATATATCCATGGACTTCATTGTGGGATTACCAAAGACATCTCAAGGTAATAATGCTATATGGGTTATTATTGATCGATTGACTAAATATGCTCATTTCCTTTCTATTCAAGATAATTTCTTGCTAGATCAAATTTCTCATTTGTATCTTAAAGAGATAGTAATGTTAAATGGAGTTCCCCTCTCCATTGTATCAGATCGTGATCTCATGTTTACTTTTAACTTTTGGAACGTCCTTCAGAAGTTGTTGGGTACGGAATTAAATTTTATTACATATTTTCATCCGCAATTAGATGGGCAGTCAGAACGAACAATTCATAACTTGGAGGATATGTGACACTCTTGCACGATAGATTACCTGGGAATTTGGGACCAACATCATTATTTTGTTGAATTTTCTTATAATAACAGTTTTCATTCAAGTATATAGATGTCTCTGTTTGAGGCATTATATGGTAAATGATGTCGAACTCTAGATTTTTGGGATGAAGTAGGGGAAAGGAAGTTGATGGGAACAAAATTGGTAGAAGAGATGGCGGAAAAAGTTCAGTTGATTCTGTAGTACATGAGACAGCTCAGAGCAGGTAGAAAAGTTATGCGGATAACCGGAGGAAGCATCTATCTTTTGAGGTATGTGATCCTGTTTTTCTCAAAGTTTATCCTTGGAAAAGTGTGATGCTTTTTGGAAAGAAAGGAAAGTTGAGTTTGAGGTTAATTAGACCATATGAAATCTTGGAAAAGTTCTATCAGTTGCATACAAAGTGGCTTTACATCCAAGTTTATCCTAGAATCACAATTTGTTTCATGTTTTGTTGTTGAGAATGTATATTCCGGATCCATCTCATGTTTTGAGCCCAGAGGTAGTTTAGTTGGAAGAGAATATCTCTTATGAAGAACAACTAGTCCAAATTATTGACCAAAGAGAGAAAGTGTTGTGAAATAAGGTAATTTTTCAGGTGAAGGATTTATGGAAAAACCATATGGTTGAAAAGGCAATGTGGGAATCTGAAAATTCTTTAAGGGATTAATGCCCCCACTTATTTTGAAAAGTGAATAAAATTGTGAGGATGCAATTCCCTAAAGGGGGGATGGATGTAACATCCCAGGTAAATAAAGAATAATAAACTTTCATATTTTGTAATATTTGTGAATTAAATATTAATTTTACTTTAAAAGGGTTTCTATGTTCGATAGCGTACTTGATACGCAACAACGAGTTTCTTTGAAATATTACATTGCGCACTAATAATATAATATTATTATTTTAAATTTTAGTTAAAACGTAGCCATTGTATTGGTGGGAATGAATAGAAATAACTAATATATGATTATATATGTTTGTTAAATGTTTTTACTTTTATCCAATAATGGATAAAGGCTTAAAATAAGAAAAGAATTCAATTTTAGGCATATATACTCTAATATTCACTAAAAGGTCGATTTATCACCTTTTGATGTAGAAACCTCTTCTAAAATAGTTTTGGTAACTCTTATATATTCTATTGTACCAAATAAAATCCTTCTATAGAATTGGGACATCAAAATTTACTTTTTGTTTGTTTTTGTTATTATTCCGATAAAGTTCATTTTTAATGAATAAGTGAAAAATGTTGTATTTTAATTCAAAACCTCATTTCAATATAATTTATTTGAATGATTATATTTTCTTTTTTAATGGTTTTAAAATTAAATTAGAATATATTTTTACCATTAAATCCAATAGTGGTCATTGGAATTAATTTCACTTTGAAATTGAACTTAAACTAGTGTCAATCTTTTGATATATACTGTTTTAAAAAACACACTATTTGTTTTGACAACAAGAATGAGTTATTAAAATAATTAATGAAACTTAAATATTTTTAATTTTGTAATGTAGAAATAAGTTTTGAATTTGGATTATCAAATATATCTTAGGGTGATTTTTTGGTATTTTATGAAAAGCTTCAATTTTTGATGAATAGTGAAACCACTAGGTGGTGGTTAAAAAACTGAATTTTTCGTTTAAACGAAACTTTTCCACATCTTTGATTTGAATTTCAAAAATCTTCCATACATGGTTGTCATTAGTATGTAAATTTTGGTTCAATGGGATGAAAATAATTATTTTTTTAATAGTAACTTTTATGTTTTATTAATAGCGATTAAAGGTAATTAGTGTACTTTAAGGTAAAAATAATGTTATAATAATACGAAATCACATTGAAACGTGTCCTACACATATTGGATGAGTCATTTCCAACCAATAAAATCCATGGGACAATTTATGGGACCCCATGGAGCCACATGGGTAAGATAATGACATTAAAACCATTTATTTAAAGTAAAAATAAAAATGTCACAAACATATATTGTTTTGCTAAAAAACATTTTACATGGGGTTATAGAAGATATATGTTTGACTATAAATATTCATTAGAAAGATAAAATGATTTACTACCACATGGTAATTGTTTTATAATTTTTACACATTAATTAACTAAATTTATTTGTGACACCATGATGATGCGGTGATTAAATCATTAATTAATTATTTAAATAAAATGTAATGATAATGTAAAATCTAAGACATAAACTTGTCTAAAACATATTGGATGGGTGGATATAAAAACCTTATCACTTTATCCTCTATATATATCATTGTGGAACCTTTAAAATATGATATTAATTTCATAATAAATTAACATTTTGTGACTTTCCAAGAGTACCCCTCCTCCCTCTTTTAAAAGGCCCCCCAACTCTACCCCATTACCAACACTTCTCAAGCCCTTTTCTCGTCCAAAATATACTTGAATAAGCTCCCAATATACCTATATTCATCATAAAAGCCTTATCTTAGGCGTAAATATCTTCATGAAACCGTTTTGGTTCAAACCAAGGGGAGTTAGCTGATTTAATGGTAATGTCTTCTCTTATGTTCTTTTGTTTTATTTTGCTTCTCCAACCCCCTAAAATATTTTTATTCCGTTATTTTGTAACAAAACCAGTATATTCAATATACTAGGTTGTTTTTATAATAATTATTAGTGCTTAAATTACATACACCTCCATCTAATGGTTAAAGAACATATTGTTTCTGTGGATGGCGAATTACTGCCTCACGAAACGGTGATTGTTCAATCTTGTCTTAACACCTTTCATGGTGGCCATTAAGATGAAAATGTATTTATTTATGGTTTATATTATGTTAATTTTTTCCTTATGATTCTGTATCTTTCATTTATGGCTTACATTTATTGTTTCCATAATTGATAAACGCGATAATTTCATTTTTGGAAGTGGGGACTATCGCCCCCTCAAAGTGATTTGAATCGTTAATGCCATATGTAAGAGGTATAACTGATGGATTTAATAATATTATATATGATGTTATACTAGAATTATAATTTACATTTATATCATTGTGATTTTACTCCAATAAATAAAAAATAGAAATGAAAGTAGCGTTCATGCATACGTACGGCTTACCGTCTCCATGAACAGTGCATTTCATTTCATACCTCTAAATGTTTGGAACTATTAAAAATACATGTATATGCTGGATATATATGATATATATGATATCCAAATTATTAATATCATTCTGTATATAATGAGCATTTTACCACATGAACAACATGTAATTGTATGAAGTCCAATTTTGACTTAAGTACCAAATATCATCAAAACGAACATTATTAACATAAATGATTACATAATGTTTATAACATGGAAATAAGTGATATAAAAAAATTAATAAACATGAAAAATGTTCTTAAGAAAGCATAAATTAACATTAGTTTATTATTTAGGAGATTAAATAGCAATCGAGTCAATTCAGACACGAGGTAATGGACTTCGTCTAAATCTCCTATCATTGAGGCATATTTTGTTCTAATACAAGGAATTCATTTATACATTGTATAAAAAACCTTTAAATTTCAAAGGGAATCTTTTTATATGAAGCGTTTTACTAAACGGAAAAAAGGAATTTTTTTAATGTAAGAAGTGTCAAGAACCTTTTTCATCGCCGCGAGTATTATTTGATCTTTGGCTTCCTCAACAAGCCGTAATGTTTTTAAAAGTACATAAATACCAGATACTCTTTTATGTATTTTGGTATTGAAAATGGTTTTGATAAAGGATCTGTTATATCAGTATATTTAAGTGATATATAGTGATTGAAATGTGGAAATTTTTTCTTTCCTTTATAATTGTTTTATGTGTTATGATTTTATAATCGTACTTGGAAATTTGACGGGTGGTTATGTGATAAATAAAATGACGGGTGGTGTAGTGAATACCAGGATAAGTGGTTATGTTATAGCCTCCAATGCATTGGGTATGGAAGTCGACCGTATGGCTATTCCAATTAGTGATATGTGTGGAAGTCGGCCGTATGGTTATTCCATTTATGTATGCTTATGTCCCAAGTTAACTTTATATGTTATGTGTTCTTTACATGGGTTTTAAGGTAATATTTTGGTTACAAAAGGGTATGTAAAGATCTATTATTCAGCGAAGAGTATTTAATACTTCATAATGGTTAAAAGTATTACTTATGTTAATGTATTCATGGTCTACATTATGTATTGAAAAACTAACAGTTTTCATTTCTTGTGTATCCCTTAATGAGATTTTTATGCTCACCCCAATTTTTTGAATTGTTTTTTACAAGACATAATGTCGAATAAGGTCAAGGATGTGATCAGGGAAAATTCATGTTGTCTTAAACATGGAACTAGACATGACTCTTTTTTCAAGAGTTCATGTTTTTTTAAAAAATGGAAACTGTGTCGAAGTGTCTACTTTGTATTCTTTTGAGATTTAATAGTTATATCCCAATTATCTAAAACTATAAACCTAAAAAGATATTCAATGTGAATTTTTCATTTAATTCAAGATTAAGTAATGTTTTATGTCTGGGTCCTTATAATTACATTAAATGGATAACAATATTGAAAAAAAACTTCCAAAAATCATTTACGAAAATAATATTTTATATTCATGATGAATCCTTGAGGATGGGGTGGAGAATTTCTATATAAATGAATTATATTTGTCTAGTATCATAATAACATATAGAGAGTGTGTTTGGGTTCCCTATGCAATAATTATATAAATTCATGGGATTCATGTTATCGATTTATAGTTATATGTGTTTTTGTACACCCATGATAAAGGTATAATCTATAAGTAAAGGGACCCATATACATTTATTATATTTTCAATTTGTCATTGATCAATGAATGGGACCTCCAAATTCCTCATTCAACACAAAAAATATATAGTAACTAGCAATTATATAGTGAAATATTATAATACCAATATTGGATATTTAAATATTCGACCTCTATGAATTATATTTAGATGAATTATAAAATCATATATTTAGTTGTTGTTTTACATTAAATAAATAATAATAATGTATTAGAGGAAATAATTTTAGATACCCCATCTATGTATTATTAATAAAACACCACTCCTACTATCCATACTCTCATAGCCTCAAACATTATCCCTTGAACGAGACCTTTCCACACACTTATCCTCAATGTCACACTAATAATCACTATCCAATAAGATATGACTTCTCTTTCTTCATTTTCTCAAGTCTACTGAAATCCTATGGTCTAGATTCTCTTTTTGTGGTCATCATAAGGATATAAACAGAATTGTTTAAATATTTTTCTACATCCATGTATAACCAATTCAAAACACCCACACACACTAATTAAATTCCAAAAACTACCAATAATGGATAACTTCTTAAATCATTCACCTAACTATGCTTCACATTATATTCCAAACATAATTCCTCAGCATATGTGATGGTCACTTCTACGAAACAATCATAGTATATCTCTTTTGAGACCAAAACCCTTGATGTGACTTCATTAGAAGAAAGATAAAATTTTATTGTGTTTTGGATCATATATAGGATTCTAAAAGGAATAAAATTATCCCCTAAAGGGTATATTACCAATATTATAAGACCAATTTTGGAGGTATGGGATGTGGGTAGGTTGTTTACATTCTATTATATCTCAATTCCTTTTCATAATTTGATTAATGATGATCTAGGATTATTTTTGGGGATTATTAGAGATAGAAAAACTTTTTTTCTTTATAGTTCATTCTTATACATTGTACAACCATTATTTAAGTGATTTAGGTAACACATTTAGATATTTAATTTCTAAATAATCATGTAAAATTAGTATTATTCATGGGGATATAATTTATAATATCCATGGGAGGAATGGGAAGGAAAAAATATATAATTAATCCTGGATTTCATTTATGTATGTTTGGTAGAAAGTTACTCATTTTATTTTGGTTTAATGTGAAGTATAGTATAGTTTATGCCATTTTAAAACATAAAAAATTTAACTGACATGTGGTTCAATGGTCTGTTTTTTATTTTTTTCAACCATTTGGTGTGAATTTCCATGTCTTGATACCACATAGTGACATCATCCTAGTTTTGGATGATTATGATGATTTATTATATAGATCAATAGATGATAAACTAAAACCTGTTATAATATTTAAAATCATTGAAACAAGGTTTTCTAGTAAAATTATGGGTTAATTAATAGAATGGAAATTGTGGATGATGCCTTTTCCCATTGACTATAATAATGATTGTAGAATTTAAAGGCTTTATCCTAGTTTGTATTTTTTCCTATGTGACTACTATTGTAATAATCAAATGTGTGCGACATTATATGGAGTAATAATATTTAAGGGACTTAATATTAAATAATAATATTTTAATGGACCACGTAGTTAATAGAAATATGAGCTACCATAGTTGAAAATGTTTCGATGTCCATTTTATATATTTCATTGATGTAGTAAGTTAATGGTTTGTCCAAATTATATAGAACAAAATTTCTAGATCATTAAAATAGGGTTTTATTTGAATAAATGATAAGGAATGATATTTCAATCGAAAATAAAATTATATTTTTTTGAATGGATTAGAAATATATTTTTAATTCGAAATTATTATTATATGAAATATTTTCTTTTTAGTTTTTGGATAAGGTCCACAGGTGAGTAAAATGACATGAGTTTCATTTTAGTGAACTTTTTATAAAATTATTTAATTTAGCATTTTAATAAAAGATAATTGGAGCATGTTTCATCAATTTTTATGCACCATTTTATATTTCATGGCTGATTTGAAATTTTGAAAAATGATTGTTATAATATAATCCATTGTTTTAAGGTATTTTGGAGTATTGTCTGAATTATTACCAAATAATTTATATTTTGATTTATAAAAATATAATTATTACCCAATAATAAGTAATTTGATTAATGGTTGAGTTTCATGGGTTTTCATTTTAGGGGTCTATTATTAATTTATGTAATTTTTAATATTTTCATTTATTATAACTTTGGAGATGTATTTTTTTAATTCATAGAAAATAAATTAAATAGGTATAATGGATGTATTACATTATTTCAGAACCAATATCAGTATATCATGGTTATAGATATAGTTTTGTATTATTTAATTTTATATCGTTTTTTTTGAAATATTTAGATAATTTTCTTTAACAATAGGTAAATCTTAAGGATGTTTAAAGAGAGAATAATATTTTAGTGCGGCATATTACAACAATTTCATCATCAATATGTGTAGTGGATATGGAATGGATAATCAAATGATATAAAATGTTTTAGTATATATTTATTTTAATAGAATAAATAGGTTAAGTCTATTATTTTCTATAATGAAATTCATAACAAGATAAATGGTTATTTCAACACAATTGAGGAACACCATAAAGATCTAAAAAAATCAGTTAAACCACATAATGAATTTTTCTAAAATTAATGGTATGTGTTGAAATACAATTCAAAATAATAAAGCTGATATTTTTATTTAGAAAGGAAAATTTGGTTACAAATATAATATAAATGTTGTATAGTAAAAAAACACCAATGGTTTGATTTTTAGATGATGAAAAATCATAGATTACACGAAAGATGTTTCATCTTTTAAGACCAACATTTTAGCTAATATAGTATAACCTAAAGTTTCTATGTTGATTAATAAACATTAAAATTCAAAAAATAAAGAATTTTTTCAAATTAATCTACAGATTCCATCATCCCTTAATCGTTTATTATAGACGAAGAGGGGTATTATCAATCATATATATAGTTTTTAGAATATAAAAAAATTATACTTAAAATTGTGTGAAATATTAAGGAAATTATTATAATATATAATAGTTAATAATATTTTATACTTCATGATTAAAGTCAAAACATAAAGATGAAAATCTAAATCAGTGAAATTCCATGAAAAAAAAATTTAGTGATGGTTTAACATTTCATTACAATAATACCATGATTCAGATGATTTTTTATGTCATCTAGAACCATAGAAATTTGAAATTGAATGCATTAGAAATTACTCAAATGAGAATAGATGACATATATTAGATCCAAAACATAGAGGAACATATATTAATTACATCATGGTATCTATTATGGTATAAAAAATGTGTATTTAGGATTATTAATTGAAGAAATCATTAATTTTGGGAACATAATTATCGACTATTATATAAAATCGAATGCGCTGGCCATTTATAATTTCCCACCATACATGTGTAAGAAAAAAACATTTGTGATAATTTTTAGGACTAGTTATGGAATATATGATTTAAAATAGAATTAATATCAATATCTATCCTCTTATCCATGAATTAAATGAGTTATATAGTGAAAAAGTTGAATTTTATATTGCTTTAATAGTGAAAATTATTAAAATGCATGATTCCATATTTTGGAGTATTATAAAATTTACAAGATTAATAACATCTTACAGTTGGAACAAACAACATGGGTTTGATTAATAAGACCTCTTTTCACATGATAAAAAACTAGCCCACAAGGGAATCCTCATGTAATGCTTGGTCTCATCCTTGAACACATTGAAACTTATCCATAACCTCTATAGAAATGTATAAACCTTTCCTAATGGTTCCAATATTGAAATAATCAATGCACAAAATAATATCCTTATTTGGTCTTCCCTGGGGGAAATCGGTCCCAACACATAGGGAATTACCAATATTTTATCATAGATATTGCTTTATTACAAATTCCAAAATTAGTTTAATGAAATTCAAATAGATCTCTATGTAAAACTATGGATATGAAATTACATTAACTCACAACCCTCACAAAATCCACTCATATCATATCACAAACACAAAAGGAGGATCTTTAAACCAAGCCTGTTTCCCACATAATCTGGGGATGACCGCCTTGATGGGAGGTTCAAACATTCTAATCAGTTTCTAACGGGTTTGTTCGTAGAACCGAAAACATCCAATGATTCCACATCCATTCGGATCTACTTTCCAAAGGTAGGTTCTCATTAGTTTGTGGACTTATGAGGCTTAGGAATTTTCATTGGTCGAGAGGATGGGATGTTGGACTCATCACACCTTTTTGAGGGGAATTATTGTCTCCTCCGGGACACTCTTTATAGATTTAAGTTATGTTCATGAATCCTTATTAAATTAAAATGAGCTTTTCTTCAGATCTGACAATCAATTATAAAATATGTACGAAATTTAGAGAATCTTTTATATGTTTTCGAGTTTCTTCATCGATAGAGAATAATCTGTATTTATTAAAGATTCTTGGTCAATGGTATCCTTCGACATATTTATATAAAATTCTCTTGGTCATTATGATGACCATGCCGGTTTCAAAGCCACTCAGTGGGGCACATGAATTTTATTTTCATTCATAAGGACATGTATTATTTCATAGTTGGGATCGAACCCATAGACGGGATACCTACGTATCCTTTGTTTAAAAAGGATTCAGAACCCACATAGTTTGAGTAAGGGAGTATCATGTTTATGATTGATGGCTCAAAGAAGGATGTCACAATTACTTTTACACTCTAAGATCACGTAATTCATTCTCGGTGCGAGAAACAAGAGGTATTGGTAAAAATTAGACAATTATACCATGAAAGATTCAATCATAAGAAATAATGTGGGGATTATGTATGTATGACTGCCCAGATAAATGAAGGTTAGGATTTACTTTGGGGAAGAAATCCAGGAACAGGGTCCATAAAGTTATATGTGCTTCATGGAGATTTTGAATACTCTAACATGGGGCTTACTCTTGAAAAGGAGGCCCAAATTAGGAGAAAACTTATGATTGGGATTTACTCCTGAAAAGGAATCCCAGATCAAAGGTAAATTAGGACTACTTAAGAGAAATTAAGACTGGGGCTTACGCCTGAAAAGGAGGCCCAGGTCAAGGATTAAGGTTCGGGGCTTACTCCTGAGGAAGGATGCCCAAATTAGGGGAATGGGGCTTACTCATATAGAGGATGCCCAGATTTGGGATCTTTATGAATTGGGACTTACTCCTAAGGAAGATGCCCATGTTTATGAATTATGACTGGGGCATACTCTTATGGAGGATGCCCAGATTTGGGAACTTTAAGAATTGGGACATACTCATAAGGAAGATGCACATGTTTAAGAATTATGACTGGGTCTTACTCCTAAGGAGGATGCCCAGATTTGGGAACTTTAAGAATTGGTACTTAATCCTAATGATGATTCCCAAGTTTAAGAATTATGACTGGGGATTACTCCTAAGGAGGATGCCCAGATTTGGGATCTTTAAGAATTGGGACTTACTACTAAGGAAGATTCCCAAGTTTAAGAATTATGACTGGGGCTTACTACTAAGGAGGATGCCCAGATTTGGGAACTTTACGAATTGGGACTTACTCCCAAGGAAGATGCCCATGTTTAAGAATTATGACTAGGAATTACTCCTAAGGAGGATGGCCATATTTGAGACTGGGGCTTACTCCTGAAATGGAAGCCCAGGTTAGGGGATATGGGGCTTACTCCTAAGTGGATTCCCAGTGTTAAAGGAATTATGACTGGGACATACTCCTGAAAAGGATGCCTAGGTTAATGGAATTATGACTGGGACTTACTCTTGAAAAGGAAGCCCAGGTTAGGGGATCTGGGGCTTACTCCTAAGAGGATTCCCAGTGTTAAAGGAATTATGATTGGGACATACTCCTGAAAAGGAGGCCGAGGTTAAAGGAATTATGACTGGGACTTACTCCTGAAAAGGAGGCCCAGGTTAAAGGAATTATGACTGGGTCTTACTCCTAAAAAGGAGGCCCAGTTTAAGGATTCTCTCATCTTAAAGGATGAGGTTGAATGAATGAAATGTCAATATTTAGTGACATAAAGATGTGTAAATCACTAGGTTTTGAGAGATATTCCACAAAATTCCTTTCAGATAAGGAAGTCAAATCAATAAATCATGCCATAAATGGATTTGAAGAGTGTCTTGAAGACTGAATCTTGAATAGGAAATGTGTAATGGCTTAAGAGGGGTGAAATGGGAAAGAAAGGAACCCAAAAAGGCAGGGGAGCGCAAGTCCTGGCAGGCGCGCAGGTACTTCGTGGGCGCGCAAGTCCTGGTCGCGCAGGTCCTGGTCGCGTAGGTATGCATGTGCGACACATGGTTTACTTGCGTGATGGTTAACCAGCAGGGTAATACTTGAGCGACTCTTCATTAAAGCCATTATAATCCTCTTGAGGTTCTTCGAGAAGAGGGGTGCGCAAGATCTATTGAAGGAGTAAGGAGGCGCGCAAGTGTGGCCCTTTCCCCTTAAGGGCTGACCACTCAGGCGCACAAGTGTTGATGAGTTTCAACACATAGGCCTTCCACCCCCTCTTTATATCTTCCGTTATAGGTAAGAAATTACCTCAGAAGTGTTTCGGAAGCTTTGAGAAGAGACTTGGGCGACGAGAGATCAAATCTGAGTTTCTGAAAAAAAAAAACCTTCCTTGACTGGGGGGGGGGCCCATAGGGTCTATTTATAGGTAGGAGAAGACCCTGTGCGGTTATCACTCAGGTCATGCAAGTCACTTGCACGACCAACATCGGCGCGCAAGTCACTTGCACGACCGACATTGGCGCGCAAGTGTACTTGCACGACCATTGAGGCGTGCAAGTATACCTGCGCGACCATTGTAGAACATGCGCGACCTTTGCACAATGTTCTTCTTCTTCCTTCCTTTATCAATTATTTATATTTTTTCAAAGGATGAATCTTCTTTGTTCAAGGTATTTCACTTTTCATTCATTTAGACTATGTGATGGAAAAGAGCATCAACAAAGCCATAGGTAAATCAACATACTAAAATATTAGTAAAATAAATTCCATATATAATAACTATAAACAATAAAATGATACCTATGTGAAAATATGAATATAACGGACTTATCAGAAGACTATTTCTCATATATGGTCAAAATATAGGGAAAAAGGTCAAGGGCTAAAAATTACACTACATATACCCCCGGGAACACAACGTGTATCTAATAAGTCATTTCGGTCCATGTCATACATGCCATTTGAACAATACTTTCCCAAATTATATGGTAATTTCTCACTGTACATGGAATATTCCTTTATGTAGGTATCAATATATATAACTTTTCCCCACCCTTATTATTAAATTCTCAAGAAGATTATGTATACTCCCGATAATCACTGTGTAACACCACATGGTTTTCTAGCATGTATAGAGTCATGTACTCCACTTATGAATTTATTCCTACACCATGTGAACCCCATATATAGAATGGATAGGAAACCTACATGGATATGTTTCCCCACATGGAGTGTTTATCTATGTACTCATCACCACCCTGGAATTCCACTACATGGTGTGTAACCCTAGTAGAGAGTGTGTTTTGATAAAAAACCTCCTTATCTAAATAGTAAGAACACATGGGATGTGTTCTCTAAACATGATTACCTTTACATAGATTTCCCTTAATTTAAAGTCCTTGAAATGGAATGAAACACCCAATTTTCCAAAATAATGAACATATAGGGTAACTATTGGTCCCCAACAAATACATAGAATTAAATGATAACTAAAAATTCCACTATATGTGAATTTTATTTGTTTGAAAAAAATTGGATACCTTGAGGAATAACATATCGTAGCATCTCACCCATCTATGATTTAAAACTATTGTAATATGTTTGGGAACAAACAAAGCTTCTTGATGACACCTCTTCTACTCCCTATACATTTATTATATTTATCTCCCTATCTTGGCAATTTGACACCCACATGAGGGTGTTAATCCATACACATGACAAACCCAATTATAATGGGAAACTAATATAGAGAAATTTGAATAAAATGAAAAAGGGACTCATCCTAGGAGTCGGCTGATGACAAAAGGATGTTCCTCACAAAGAAAAAACCCTTAATTTTAAAATCAAGCACGAAGATAGAATCATAGTTTAATTATCTCATTAAAATAGAAAAACAAATTAACCTATGTAATAAATAAATTTTTAATAAATTAAATATCACATATTCTATGAAAATAATAATGGTACATGTTTCCACCAAACTAATGTACATCGTTAGAAAATACATTTCCAGTCCAATAAAATGGTCATAAATTTTTTTCAATATCATATAATAACATAATTTATAATTTCCCCCTTAATAAACTTTTAGAAAAAACCCCAATTCCCCATGATTTTTAAAATGACTGACGATTCATTTCCTCACAAACTCCCAGCCAAAATATAATCTCACTACTATGAAGCCCTGATGGATAGCCAAAATGCCCAGTATAACTAATGAACAAGAAAGATAAATCTATCTCAATTGTCCAATAAATAGTGATTTAATGTCCCACACTCTCTCCCAACACAAGATATGTTCAATATAAAACAATCTTATCTTACCCGCCATATAAGTATCAGAATTGTTACCACAATTCTCAAAATGAAGGCACACGGGCTATGTAATTTCCATCATTTAATGGAATGGATAAACATATTCAACCAAATAAAACATGAGTACAAGTAAGAAAATAAATACTTTTCATTCATGTATCACAAAGTAAAAAATTCCATGTTCAAAAATCCACATATAAAAATGATGATATCCTCAAAATAATATGGAGAACTAACCAACAAAATGATTTCCATAGCCTTCTAGAAAATTCAAAAACTGAATAATTCTTATATTGGTTATTCCCTATAAAATCTATCCTAAACTTCCTAACCCTACTTACAATTATACTCACACATGTCAATCAAATAACATTGTATCATCCTCAACACCCATATTCAATAATGTGGTATCTCTCTAATGAAACCATCACTAAAATGACTAACCAACACTTAGGAATAGATCTAATGAGGCATGTGTCACACCATTCCTCTTCTATGATACCTAACATGCAATAAAAAATTAAATTGGGCATGGTTCCCAAAAAATAATCCCTCTAAAACCATACATTAGACATGGGTTAATGTGACACTTCACATCACAAAAATTATGATTCCTCAAGCCTAACCAAATCCTGGAAACAGAAAACCTAAAAATGACATCCAAGGAAGAACAACCATGCCCACACAAGACACTGGTGATAATAGGACAATATGCCCCATCAAAGGACCAGGCATAAAAAACAAGGAATGAATAACTCCATCATAAGGAACATAAGCAATAAAATTCATGATAACCACATTCTATAGTTAACATGCTTCTCATACATTACTTTTTCATCATTTTAAAGATAAAAAACAAAAAGACATTACACAATGAGTATCCATAGGATTAGTGTCTTGGAAAAAAATGACCAAAAATATCTTTTATAACATAAGGAATAAATATTTACTTAATTACTTCTTCTCTAGCTTCTAATTGGATCTTGAAGGATCTTTTGTACATATAGTCACTTGAGTATATACATAAAAATGGGTGATATAAAACCCTGGTAAAAAGATAGATGAGAACATTAAACTAGATAACATGGTATTAGGATAATTATTATCATCATAAAATATTCATCAGAAAATAATAATGTGATGAAACATTAATAAAATATATTGAATGTGGAAATTCATAAAAACAAAACAACATGTCTTAGTGGTCAACTACCACACTTAGTTTTTAACAATCATAGAATCATGTACAAGATTCATTTTACTTTTACTCATTAGATTAATCACATTACACAATGCATTGGAACACAGAATAATTCAATTCACACATATCACATTAAAATATACACATTATGCTATATAATTTTGGGTGCGCCCATCACATCATTACATTTACATTATCATGCATGTCTCATAGAAAATATGTCAAAATTGAACATTAAATATCCCATGGAATGAAATGGATTTCACATCATAAATAATACATTCCTAATAATTTGGTTCCAAAAATAATGAGATAATATCATTCTTGACAAAGAACTTTTAACCTATAGTGAAGATCAAAAAAATCTTCGAGAAGTAAAAAATAGGGTGTTTATTTGAAAGAATAGTTCTTTTGAAAAAACAATGGATTTTTTTTAAAAATCAATTATATAAAATTTATATCTTATAAATGGTATGATAATTATTAATAAATTATTTTTAAGGAATCTTCATTTAGAAAATGGGTTGAAGAGGGAAAACCTAATGATATAGAGTTGGGTTCGAGAGTTTCACCATACCTTGTGTCTAAACGCGTTCTTCAATTTAATGTCAGGTATAATTACATTAGATTCATTAATTAAAAATTATAGAAACATTTATAAATGAATATGATTCATTATTTTTTTTCTTATGTTCTTTTATAGACCATTTGATGAGGTATATAGCTTAAATTCATTTTTGGGAGTGTTAATTTTCATAGCATTAATGAACGGTTCACTAGTATTCATAAATGGACGTTTATTTGAAATGTGCTTAAACATCCAGAATTGTTAATATAAAATATTAGTGATATTAAATGGATATAAATGATATTATAATGAAATTTTTTATATACTATGAGGATGATTCATTTGATAAAATTTTAATGATTAATGATTGTATTAATTTCGCAGTTTTTCTCACAATGAAATTGTTTTGTATTATTATTTTATATAATGATTGTATAAGGATTATATAACATTGCATAAGATAAAATATATATACTATGATATGGTTCAACAAATAAATGGTTTCATTACTGGTAACTAATATGGTATTGAAAATTGAAAACATGTAATACATTAATTCTACTAGAGTTATCATACCATCTGCGTGATTTTAGTTCTGGAAATAAAAATAAAAGAAAGGATCTTGATTGAATGTTAAAGAACTAGAAAGAGGAATTTACCTCTTGAGATTATCTCATTTGAGAGCCTCTTTAAGTGAGATTATGTGGTACTATTAGGATACCAAGGGGTTATAGATGTTGATAATTTCATTTGGGGATATTGGGGTATAATTAATTTAAGTCAGGAAACATGATAGTTTTGATGAAAAGAGGGTGTGTGGGGTGGTATTTATAGTGGTGGGGGAGGGGTTTTCTCAATATTGTATTCATTAATTTAATATCTCTCCACAAGGTAATCAATTGTGATGATTATTTTGACTAAATATAGTATTTAGTGAATGTTATTTCGAACCAATGTCTATTTACATAATCCATGACTCATACAAGATGTATAAATTCATTTATTTAGTATATTTTGTAAATTATCAAATTTAACTATTCACAAAATTATAGAATTTTAGAAAAATCCATAAAATTCACCCTTACTATATTTAGATGTGTAAAATCCAAAAATTAAATTCATTTTTTTGATATTATTTATATTAATATGAAAATTTTAATTTTTAATAAAAATCATAATTTAAATAAAAAATATAGATTTTAAATTTAAAACTTACTTTATAATGCTTTCAGAAATGACATAAGGTATTATTAAATTATCATAAACTGAGAAGACATAGAATTGTTAATTTAAGAATATATTTTAGTAAAATACAATTTCATTACAATTAAATAAGTATTTAATTAATTATAATCAATTATTTATGACATGCAAATAAACCAATACTTTTAATATGGTCATATATTCACTTATAAGATGATGAAATTTTATTTATACAATCATTGATGAGGTAATATTTCTTTTGGATGATTTACTATTAATAAGGGTCATATTACAATTAATATGGGTAGGTTACTATACCTAAGGTTAGTTTACAATTCACCAAAGATTATGTTTGTCCAATAAGACTCCAAACTTCTTACTAATCACAACATTGTATGATGGATTTTCGAAATTCAATACACTGAAGGGGAAAATTTAGGTTTAAAGGTCACATAGAACATAGTATTTCACTATTTTGTTATTTAATTTGATTATATGACTAAATTATACGAATATATTTTCTATTTATTAAACTTTGGGTCGTCACCTTCTTCCACCCATGTGAAATTTCTCCCTCAAAAGATTGTTTTAAATTGTAGGCTATAAACAAGTGTAGGTACTTTTCCTTCATTGCATCCTATTATTCATAGGATACTTCTTAATACATATGTTTCCTCTAAAACAAATTGATAAGGTGTGTTGTCTTACTATGTATAAATTTATTCCTCCGGTCCCGAATCATTACTGGAAACTCTTTATAAATGTAATCATCTTACAGCTATACCACGTATGAGTTCCGTACATGTGAGGAATCTAGTATGTACTTCCTCAGTAGTGATATGTGAAACACATCATGAGATTGATCCATATTTGGTGTAAGTTCAAGATGATAGTCCAGAGATCTTATGAGTTCATGGATCTGAAAGGGGGAAATGTACTATCGGCTTAGCTTACTCTTCATTCCAAACCACATTACACTCTTCCATTGTGATATCTTAAGTATGAAATTATCTCCACTGTCAAACTCAAAGTCCATTAAAAGGTTGTCAGCAAAGATATTTTTCTGACTCTAAGAATAATTTACATGTTGTAAGATAAGATGAACTTTCACTACCAACTCTTGTGAAATATCTAGTCCAATAAGATTTATTTCTCCAACTTCATCCCAAAAGGATGGAGTTCAACATATGTTTCCATACAGTGCTTCATATGTAGCCATCTGAATACTCGAGTGGAAGTTATTGTTCCGTGAGAACTCAACCAATGGGAGATGGTGATCACATCCACCATTTAATTATAATGTGTAGGCTCTGATAACATCTTTTAACATAGGAATAGTACATTCATATTGGCTATTAGTTTGGGTGTGATAGGCCATACTGAAATTTAATTCAATACTTGAAGCATGTTGGAGGCTTCTTTGGAATTTAGATATGAACCTTGGATCATGATAAGAGACAATAGAGAGTTAAACCCCATGAGTTCTCACAACTTCCTTCACATATATCTTTCAATGTTATTAAATAGAGATATCCAACCAAATGGTGATAACATGGATAGTGCTGGTGAGTTGGTCCAACAAAACCCTTTCACATTATTTCATTCTAATGTCTTCGGGAGACCAATGAAAAAGTCCATAGTGACACTCTTCAATTCTTAAATAGGTATAAGAAATAGTTTCATCAACCCCATAGAATATTTATTATCTACATTAACATGATGAAATATCTATCACATTAAGATATACTCCGTAATATCCTTCTTCATATTACCCCACCAGAATTGTTCTCATAGATCTGATTACATCTTGGTGATACCTGGATAGATAGTGAATGTTGTGCTGCCTGAATTTTTCAATTTCTCCTTATTTATCCTAGGTGATAAAAGAACATAAATACGCATTCCAAACCAAATCACACTATCATCATCAATATGGAACCCTTGTAACAAACATTCCATAAATACATTAACCTTCTTTTGTAAATTAATATTATCACCTTGCGCCTCCATAATCTTCTCCTGGATAAATTTTTGCAAAATAATTTTGCGAAGGTAGGATGTATTACATGACATTATGAATTACAGTCCAATCCTTTTAATATCTATAAATATAAGGTGTTTCTCATTCCACATCATGGATAGAGTAGCATGTTATTGTCATCTTATAGTAGTAACTACCTTTTTGGCCTTTCATGAATGATACTGAAATGATCAATTATAGTTTTGATTAGATCTAACCATTTCCTTTGATTCATGTCGGAATCATTTTGTGTGAATATAAATTTAGATTCTTGTGATCGGTATATATGTCACACTTCTCACCATAGAGGTAGTGTTGTATTATTTTCAAGGAAAAAATTATAATATCTAACTCTAGATCATGTGTTAGGAATTTTTTCTAATGGATCATCAACTACTATAAGGCTTAGGCTATCACATTATCATTTTTCATGAGTACACTGCCGAAGCCTGTCTTAGAAGCATAACTATATATCCCAAAATCTTTTCCACTTTTTAGTAATGTGAGTATTGTGTTGTGATCATCCATCTCTTATTCACCTTCAATCATTCCTCACATTCTTCCATCTATACATACTTTACCCATGTTCTTGTTAACCAAACTATCAAGATAGAAATCATGAGAAATATCTCCCAAAACATCAATAGTACCTACATAATCCATGAAATAAATGTATTTAAATGACACTAGTGGGTCTCGACCATTATTCAATTTCCTTTCTTATTTTGAGGGGTTTATAGAAATTCCTTCACTTGTGATCACATGTCCCATGAATGTGACTCGAATCATCCAAAAGTCAAACTTAATGAACTTTGCATACCACTTATCCTCTCTCAATGTTTTTAGCCCATAATTAATGGATGTTCGTCATGTTCCTCCTTTCTATTGGATTATATTAGAATATAATAAATAAACAGTACCAAAAATTTATCTACATACTTCCTAAGACTCTATTTATTAAATTAATGATGATTTGAACTTCATTAGTATGTTTTAAGGGAATTACTAGAAACTCAGAGTTCCAATACATTGTATAGGATGTAGTCAACATAATATCTTCATTAATCACCTTTATAAAATGAAATCAATAATAAAGATCCACCTTTTAGAAATATTGAGCTCATATTTTCCGATTGAACAAGTCATCAATTCTTGGAAGTGGACACTAATTTATTAGGGTGATCTTTTTGATTTCCTGATCATCGATACACAACCGCATTGTTCCATCCATATTATTTACAACGTGCTCAAGAGCACCCCAAGGGGATGCACTAGGGTGTATGAACCCTTTGACTAAATGATATTGTTGTTAATTCTTTATCTCATTCTGATCAATAGGATCCATCATATAGTGAATCTTTGAGATAGGAGTAGGTCTAGGTATGTGTTCTATGGATAACTCTACCTATAGATCTGGGAGAACTCCACATAACTATTGATAAATACATCACATTATTACCACATGATAGTCATTTATACTAGGTTGACACATTCCATTGACTCGACCAATTGAGCGATGTATGACACTTTATAGGGAATCAACACATACATAATTATAAGAATTTTCAATGTTGATTAATGATCTTCTTTTAATTTTTATAGGAGAATAGCATGGTTTGATATATGAAAATATATTCCCTTTTCCCGACAGATGATTTGAGTTCTATACAGTGAGATCCAATCCATTCACATTATAGTTTTGACTTCCACCAATGAATGTATCATGGGACTCACGGGAAGAATCATCCAGTATACACCCACATGAAAATATTCCAACACTTGGGTTGCAATGATTTCACCACGATCTATTTTTATAGATATATCTACTTCATGTCATCGGGGCTTCGATTATTTAGTTCTACCAAAAATTCGTGATATAAAAAATATGTAGAACTAGAATTAAATAATACTATTTAAAATCATAAGTGAATATGATGTGTATCTTGAACAAATTAATTTTCTTACTCAACATTAACTATAGTGATGAAATTTTCATTATTTTACTACTTTGGATTTGGTGGATGAGGACACTTATTACCCTCACAATCATGAAGATTAGTGCACTGTCTTGCATAGTGTCCTTGCTCCCTACAATTGTAGCATTGGACCATGGGTGGTACTTTACTTTCTTCTACAACATTCTCCTACCTTCTCATACCTTTTCTAAATTCAAGAGCTTAGTGTACATCTCTTCCAAACTAGAAAAATTACCTCATCCCTTTGAGGAAATTCTTGTGATGCCTCTTCTGACATTTCTGGCTTGTGGATGGTTATGTTTTCTTCCCTCTTTCTTCATTAGATCCTCTGTCTTGAAACTGAAGTATTTGTTTCTTATCACCATATCAAAGATTACATTCTCCAAACTACTTCTCTACATTCAGAGAATATCAAACAACATATTCATAACACTCAACGTCTCTAATTTCAAGATCCTATCAAAGGTGTGGTTTTAAACCTACTAATACATTTACCAATTTTCAGTCATTTTTTAGAAAAAACCCCTATGCGGACCTTGAACGCCCTGTAAAATTTTCTTTCTAGGTAATGAAAAATTATACTTCCCTTTTTGTGCATTATTTGATTTATCTCTCTATATTTTTACGTAGAGTTATTGTGAAATAATTATTATAAAACTAGAACTTCATGTATTACCAATACATCTCTTCATGTTCATCATCCAGTATGGTGTTCTTAATAAAATCCCACTACTGATCGACCTCTCTCTCTAGACAATAAATGGCTAGAATGACTTTCTCCATCTCAGAATAGTGAGGCACATAAAATATCTTCTCCATGGATTTGAACCACTTTTCTACAACTAGTGGATCATAAGATCCACTAAACATCAATTGGTTTTTTCACATAAAACACATGATAGTGTGTATCTACCTCTTAGGTGAAGGAGGATGTTTCACCTTATTCAGGATATGGTTATAACATAAGATAGCTGGGTATGAATCACCATAATGTTTTAAACTGCACATCCCAAATAATTGTGGTTATCCTTTGGGAAATCATTGATTTGGCCCTCGCACGAGTTGTTGGATTGGTATCTCAGGGTTCCCACTATTATATAAAATATAAATGTCCTGAAGAAAACATAATTCAATGATTCATGAGTAAATAACTTATTTATTATTTGAAATTTATAGTAAAAGAATATATTATGGGATCCTTGTGTTTATAAAAGATTATTTTTTGAATATTTGTTCGTAGTCTCATATTATAGGTTTTATCTAGGATTTTCTAATAGTAATACCCAATTTAACTAAACCTTTCCACTGATACAAATTATAGTGACCCTTGTTTTCTAACATTACTGTTAAATAATTTTATTGATAAAAAATCATAAAAACATTACAAAATGTGGATCCAATGGCTAAATGTGTTTTGAATAATATGACCATACATAATATTTTCAAAATTAAGCATATACATTTATTTAATTATTTATTCTCTAGCTTCATATTATCCTTGACTTCTTCTTAGTACATGTAGTAACCTGAGGATATACATCAAAAATGGGTGAGCTAAAATCATATTATGGAGATAGAAAAGAACATGAAACAAAATAATACGAGATGATCATAATAATTAACATCTTAACATATGAATATGATCAAAATGATGAGAGAAAAAATTAATAAATTATATATAATGTTTCAATGTATAAGAACGAAACATCATGTATTAGTATTTAACTACCACACAAAGTTGTTAAAAAATCTCGCATCATGTTCACACATAATTTAATTTTAAAACATGAGATTACTCACTTAACCCAATTCATTGGATTGTTTTATAACTCTATCCACACCCATCATATTTAATCCTTTATATTGTGCTATAAAATTCCAGGTGCACACGTCACATCATAACAATTAGATTATCATGTAGGCCACATTGAAAATATGTCAAAATTGAAAATAAAATTATTGATGGAAAGAAATAGTTTTCACATCATAAAGAATACATTCACAAACATTTGGATGGCCAAAAAAATATGTAATGTCATTATTGATATAGAACCATTAACCTTTTTTGATGAGTGAAAAAATCTGCTAGATGTAAAAATAGTTTTGTTTATTTGAAAGAACAATTCTTTTGGAAAATTTTAAATTTTTCATAAAATAAATTATAGAATATTTATATCCCCAAAAGGTAATATGATTATGAATATATTATTTTAAAGGAATATCTATAGTGAATATTTTTTGAAGGGGGAAAACATAACGAAATAGAGGTGGGTTCGAGAATTTCCCCTCACCTTGTGTCTGAAATAATTTTTCACATTAAGGTCCTATATAATGACATTAAATTAATAAATTAAAAAAATTAAAAATCTTATATACATGAATTTTATCCATTATGGTTTTTTTAAGTTCTCTTATAGACTATAGGATGAGTTTTAGAGCTTAAATTCAATGTTTGGGAGTGTTGATTGTTTTTGATTTTATGAACGGTTCACTTGTATTGATGAAAGGATGTTCGTTTAAAATGGGGTAAAAAAATAGGGAATTATTAATATATGTTTTATAGAAATTATATAAATAGAAATGATACTATAATGAATTATTTTATATTCCATGATGATGAACTAATAGATAAAATATTAATGATAACCACTAGGATTAATTTGGTTATTTTTCTCACAACAAACATGTTTTCAATTATAATTTTATACCATTACTATATAAGGATTCCAGAACATCACATACGATAATATATATATTTATATTGTATGATTTTGTTCAATAATTAATATGGTTTCATGACCGGTTTCAAATATGGTAATGGAAAATTTAGAACTGGTCGTCCTTGAATGTGATAAATTAACACATCATGGACGACAATATCATTTATTGTATAAAATGATAAGGATGGTGATATTATGGTAAAATATTCCATTATCATAATATAATTATAGTACATGTATGTTACTATTATTTTCATACCATTTGGTTAAATTTAGGTGAGGAAAAAAGAATATAAACAAACATGAAATAAAATAAATGAATCAAAATGAGGAAGTTTCCTCTTGAGTTTAACTCCTTTGAGAGCCTATTTATATTGGAGGATTTGATATTTTGTGGATACAAAGGGATGATAGACGTGAGGATGTATCTTGGGGTTATTTGGGAAGAATTTATTAAATTCTTTTAGCATTAGAGTTATGAATAAATGAGGGTGTCTGGGTGTTATTTATAATGGAGGGGAGGGGTTTTCTCAATATTATATTCATTAATTTATTATTTCACCACAAGAAAAAAATAGTGCGTATTATTGTGACTAAAAATATTAATATGTGCATGTGAGTTCTATGCAATCGCTATTTACATCATCCATGACTCATGCATGATGCATAAAATCATTTATTTTTCATATTTTGTATATTATTGAATTTCACTATTCACAAAAAATTCATGTATTTTAGAAATATACAAAAAAATCACCATAAGAATTTGTCAAAATGTAGACTCTAATACTGAACTACATTTTTCTAAAATAATTCTCTAAATATTATAAATTTAATTCTTATTTAAAATCATAAAATAATTATAAAATACAGATTTTAAAATTATAAAATGATTTTATAATTCTTTCACAAATTTAATAAAATCTTGTAAAATTATTTTCAAACAAAAAAGACATATAATTGTAAATTTATAAACACATTTTTGGAAAATAAATTTCATTTAAATTAATAAATTAATTATGATTAATTAATTATGATTTACAAAAATATTAATTATTTTATTATGCTCATGTTGAAACTTATTGGATGCCTAAATTTTATTTATTCCTTCATTGGTGAGGTTAATATTCTTTTGTATGACTTAATATTCATAAATGTTATATAAAACTTTAGGTCGTTACACTATTTCAGGGAAACACAAGCCAAATGAAAATATCCTTAATGAATATTCTCTCCCATATATCCACCAAAAGGTTCAACAAGCCTAATTATGACCCAAAAGGGTTTGGATGCATCACCCATCAATGTTAATTCATCTCCACCTTTAATGAACCTGTCTCCAAATGATACAAACTTCTTTTCATCAAAAGAATTTTAAAAACCCCACATACTGGAATATTTCATGTGAATCTTATGTGGATATAATGATGTAAGAAAACTAGCCTCTAGCATATAGGGGAAGAGATAAAAACGATAATAGACCATACGAAAACCACCATGTGCATCAAGCTATGTAAAATCATGAAATGGAAAAATAGAATCCAAGAATAGAAACATGTGTCTTCGAAATATGTACATCATGTTAGATAAGGTGTTCGTGACACACCAGCCGAATATCATCACACGTTCTGACAGATTTCTAGAACTTGTGTCTAAAAACAACCCAAATAATAAAACTAACCAATATCTAATGCAATTTTGATAAAATCCAGATGAGGCCAACAAGAAAATATAACTAATCAAGACCAACAAAAGGCCTCTTTAATTCCAATGTGAAGGTTAAAGGCATCCATCTAGTGGTGAGGTTCCCAATTGTATAGTGGGGAGACAATAAATTCTGTTAATGTGAGATAATAATAACAAGTAACCAATATCATACCCATGAATCAACTCTAGAGTATAAAATTATATAAAATAAAATAAATCATGATGTAATGAATAAAATTTCATATATATTTACATAGACTCAAAGAATGGAAAATAACCCAATAACAGATCACCCATTGAGGCCAAAACAAATACATATTTTAGATACAAAAAATTAATTAAAAAAATCTACTACCAATGCTGAGCCAAAAGACTAACCTAATATTTATGATGATCATGCTTCACTAGCCTAATCCTGATATTCCCCATGAGTAATTCTACTCAATCCAAATACACTACGACATATGGTTAACGATCAGTCAACCTATATTCCAAGTAGAAATAATATATGAGGTCAGTACGAACACCGTAGTGAAAATATATGGGGTGTTATATTAATATCATTTGGTGACCCCCAACATCAAAACTATAGATCTTAGATCATATCATGTTCATGAAAATGTGATATTTTCATCCAAGGTGAAAACTAATATTATCTGACATAACATAAAAAACTACAAAATGGTAAAAGACACATGAATAAAGTCAATCATTTGGTTTTATCCTGTCATCCATGGTAAATATACCATCACTATGGATCTTACTAGAGGATTTATAGCATGTATATCACCCAACCACATTACAGGATTTACACATGAGCTGTGCATCACCTATATGAAATATGAATGAGGTCCAAACACTTGGGTCACACCATATGTATGTACATGAATAATGCGAATCAAAAGGGATAAAAGACACTAATATGATAATCTAAAATGGTTATTATAATATCTATTTTAACACAACTAAAAAACCCTTTAATTAAAGAGCCTTTTAGGAAAAATCAAGAACCATCCATGGACCCAACAATGTAATCTCTATAAAATAACTGACTTTGAAACAATAACCTCGTGCCCTAGGACCCCGAAGACATACATGGCACGTAAAAATGCACTCTACGAGATTATTGTTACCTAACAAAAAATTAATCCATACAATTTTTGTATAAATCTCAGCTAGGTGGCTGTTTCAATCATCTGGATTACCCATTAGATCCATGTTCTCAACAATGAATAACATAAAAAATATATAGATAACTAGATAAAAACACTAGGTCAATGCCTAATCAAATATATACTAATAGAATCCTTCTAAAAAAATTAGCCCATATCATAAACTACCTCGAACATCATGACCATTGGCCATCCAAAATTTCATATAATCCATCATCTAAAAACCTTACATGAAGTATAACTAGTATCACCCAAGCACCCTCATCCAAAAAATCAGGACACTTTAAGAAACCTAGATCCAAGCATTCTTTAAAACCCAATCACATTCTCTCAATGGCCAACCTCATTGAAAATTGAAAAACCAGGTTTACTAATGTCCTTGGGGTTATAAAATAAAAAAATATCCCCCAAGAGACTTCCATGTTTCACCAAATCTCTATGACAAAACCAAAAAAAAACTACATAAATACTCACAAAACACCACAACATAGAAAACTTGTGAGGGTTAACTCTAGATATTCCAAAATCATGGGATACATCATGTTATATAACACAACATATTTCCCTCACCTTCATCCATGTTCACATCAATTATCAACACTCTCAATGGCCATTGAAATTAATAATCCCACTAACATTAAAATTCACAACAATCCTCATGAAAAAAAATCAGAATAAGGATTCCCTCCAATTTTATTCTTATGAACATTCCAAATAAAATCATGAAATTTTGGAGTTATCAGTAGCCGACTTCCATAAATGATGACCAATTTATTGTAAAATATCCTACAAGGGAGGAATTAATATTCTATCAAAAAAATATTAGAAACTAAACCATGATATAAATTTCATCCAAATACATCAACTTATTTGAAGGGCCCTGGTATTCTCTAACCTCCAGAGACTCATCCAAACACAGAGGGACTAACCAATATCTTCTATAGTAATAATGTTTTATCCCACAAACCATAATAAATCCTACGAACCTAAATTGGAACTCCATGGAATAGTTGATACAAGCCAATCCTTGAAATCATGATCCTCATCTAGACCACATAGCTCAAACACCATTCCCCTAGAGTATTAAGAAACCAAACCCCATAGAAAGTATCATAATTACTTTTCACTATCCAAAACAACATCAAGATAACCTTAGAATTCTAAAATGTTTCTAGCATTGTAATCTATGCCGAATAATGCAATAAATGGCCTACAATCATGTGAAATTTTAGAATCATTGAGGAAAATAGGAAAAATATTCCTATGTAGGAAAAGTTAAATTAATGGTTACCCAATTACATATCATGAATCCCAAATCCCCCCCACCCCATGATTCTTCCATATGCCACTATGCTTTTACATTCTCAAAATACCTGATGTGTTCGACATGTATGAAGAATGTACTCCCACATGGCTTCCTCCCTGGGAACCCCATCCTCACTTGACATGTAAAATGCATGAGAAAATAGTGTGCACCACATGAACATGGTGTTCAACCTACATGGTTACCCTCTCGTGTAAATTCCTAGGTACTATTCATAGCAGTGTGCACCTGTATATTTTGAACCCCAGAAGGGGACTATTCTACACATCCAAGGACCCACTCATGTGTTGTCTAACCAAGTACTCTGGAACACCCTAGAATCCTAATATATGGAATTTATCCCAAATACAAAACTTTTTTTCCCAAAAACTGTTTCTTTTATGAATTGTATGTATGGAAAAGTTGTGTTCTCCTAACTGAAATCTTTGTACACAGCTTTACCCAAATGGAAGGCCCAAAAAAATGGCTTGAAACACTGGATTTTCCCATTAAATACATAGATCAGCCCACAATGGGTCTGTAAAAACAAATTAATTGATTTAAAAAACAAATCAAATATATGTGGGGTTTCAAAAAATGAATACATCCTAGAAGTAAATTTTGACACTATGTAATGATATGTGGTCTGTAGTTGATATAGAACGATCTGACACAACATGAGCTACATGAACCATCTTCCACATCTCTATATCCCTCTTGTCTATCACTATCTCTTAGATATGTGAATCCCATAAGGGGATCACAATATGATACTTTTCAAAAAAATAAAATAAAATGAAAATTGGAAATGAAGAAAGGTTGGAAAAAAAGAAATATTTAATGAAACGGGGCATGGGCTATGCGCCAACACTTAGTGTAGGGTTATGCCTCCCCTAGGAGAAACCCCAAATTTCAAAATCAACCACAAAGATAGAATTTTAATCTCTTTCTCTATAAAAATAAACAACCAATTGAACATGCACAAATAAATTTTAAATTATTAATTATTTATTAAATATTTCCAAAATATTTTTATTAACTCATATTTTAACAAAACACATTTTCTATAAAACCCCCAAATCTAGAACCAATGGAGTGCTCATAAATGTTATTTGATATATTTTTTCATGATAATTTAAAATTTCTACCCTGAAACACTTTATGGGTAAAAATTTCATCTTTTTTCTAATTTTCACAAACCATGATGATGTGGGTCCTGAAACGGTAGCTGATTTCCATTGAATGACGCTAATTGTGAAATTTGTGTTTGGAATGCCTCATGTCCCAATTTTCCTACAAATCATTGGATCACAGGGATTAGTGGAATCAATAAGTGTTTCAATCTTGTATCTACATTCCATCTTTGTGATCTTTACTTATAGATAGGTTATTTTGAAATCATGGTCATGAAGTGTTAGATCGGTCAGTATATGACACTATTAACTCATCTAATTATTTATGGAGGATCACCTTGGAAATTTATCCACCCATTAATTGGATTGGATCAAACATTCATGGATCCATCTCCCTTATATATTATATCTTCTCTTTGAAGCATTGGGGATTCACTTCAATAATCCATATGAACTGATGATCTTACACATCACCCCATGGTCAGATTAGTGGATTAGATATTCATTTATATAGATCATTCTATAATATTAATATAATTTTTTCTTCTTTGGGATGGAGAGGTAGTATCATTGTGGAAAACAAGATCTACTCATGCCCATCAGGGTTTTTCTTGATATTTCACATTCATGGTAGTAATAAAATATCCTAAAGATTGATTCATACTAACGTCAATGTATATTTTGACATTAATGCTTCAAACCATGATGAAAATATTTTAGAATAGATCATTATTCCTATAAACATTCCCCTTTCTCATGGAATCTTATGGTGGTTCTATTTAAGTTATCATACTATCACCTATCCCATTAAAGGATACCCCATTAATTCTGTGTAAATTTATATCCCTTTAACCCCCATCATTCATCCATGGGCCCCCAGTTTTCCTAGTTTTCAATTTAGGATTGTTTTGGTCCAAGATATAGCATAAATGTTGTATACTACACCAATAATAAATCATTATTTTTCCCAATTTTAGGGGAATTCCTCTATACATCCTCTACATCCTCTCATAATTACACCTCTCTAAGATAATGAACACTGAGGATGTTCACTTATCCCCACCATAAAAAATTAGAGTATAATATCAGTATTATAATAAGACTATGATGGAAAAATTATATCCTACAATTTTATTCCAAATGGTGTTTTCACTATGTTGGGTTATAAATGTGATTTCACTTGTACTTATTCTTAGGTAATGTGATATTTGGTGCCATAGGAAAAAAATGTTTATATTTCTTTTATGTCCTTCACTATGGTATAAAATGATATTTACCAAGGATTTTATATAAATATCAACATATTATCAATTTAACTCATTTTAATATCTCTTATGTGGTACTACTAGAAACAAAACAATATTCCACCAAGATAGAATATTATGATAATAGAATTATCCCTTAGTATTTCATGGATTGGAAACCTATAAATATGAATATCTATATTTTCTATATATATTTTAATTTAGTGGATAATATTTACATCTACGAGAAATAGATTTCAACTATGGTTTGTGCATGATTTACTTATTGTTTCTTTTCCTTCATCAATTCTATGTGTGATCCATGGGAAAGGTAAAAATAATTGTATGATATTGAGTATAACAAATCATGGGACATTACATGTATATTAGGTTGTAAAATTAAGACCATTATAGATGTTTCATAGAATATTAGTGGGAGTATTTATCCCCTAAAGGATTAGAAAGACATGGTTTTCATTACATCATTGAATGTTATGATGGACTTTGGTTTTTTTAGGGATATGATTACATTATGAAATAACTAAAAGTGTAAAAAATGAGCATGATATTGAATTGATCATTGCCTCACTAAATTATTGGGAATTTAATATTTAATGATTGTTCATGTTTATCACCTAGTTCGGGCTCTCTCATACCACTCTCCCCTCTTAATCGTCCTATTATCGAAAAGTATGTGTAGTGAATTTTTTTTTCTCAAACTAGTGGGCCTCAAAAAAATATTGTCACATGGATGAAAATTATTCATAGAAAACCCCATTTCAACAACATGCATAAACAAGAATATACACTAATCATAGGTGAATAATATGGTACATCAACGATTGGATCAATCATCCTTCTTTTTTTATCAATCTATATTCTATAAAAACAAAGAATGGTAATATTGAATCCAATATTGATAACATATGGGATGAATAACTCTTGGGAAACCGAATTTAAAAAAAGAACCAATATAATGATATGATTTTAGATAAATAGTGAGTAAAATGTAAATAGTTCCATGTTATGTGGTTCAAATAGGTAGATAAGGACATGATATATTTTCGGGAATTACGTGAAGAAATTAAATGGGGTAGTGTCCCAAACATACTCATGGAATATTGATCCCTCACCAATGATACTTTAGTGGTTAGAGGTACATATGAGTCTTACATTTAATCCATTATTTTTTATGATAATCCTTGTATATAAAAAGGGTACATTATAGTACACTTAGAAATATTTTACTCCAAACATCATATGATGCCTACCTCCATCAATTTATTTTTTGAGAACATCTTAAATAAAAGAGACATTTGTGGAGCTATTATTTATCTAACCCAAAATATATCCGTAAGAACAAATGGATATATTGGATCAATTTATGTACACAAATAAGATTTTTTTCATGTTATAGATTATAGAATATGTTAATTATTGTAAATTGGTTAGAGGATTACCTCATGTGGAATTTGGAAAAAAAATTACCATCATTTATAAAGAGAAGGACCCCCCTTAATCAAAATGTTTCCTCCGATCAGTATGTGTATGTTTTCATATAAGATCCTAGAAAATTAAATTTATATGAAACTCTAAAAATATCTTCATGAATTACTATCTATGTATAATATTTCTTTCATCATGTTACAGTCCTCAGAAGAGGCTATAGACTATGATGAAGCAATGTTCAGAAACATTGATAAAAATACCCTCATATCTAAAATTATTACTAGAATTTAGATAGATAAAGAAGATTATAGAATTAAAAGGTGTTACATTCCAATGAGTATGAATGAAAATGTGTTCTTAGATTTCATTCAAGAATTATTTTTTATATTATATACCTTAACTTAGATCTCAGTTTCTCGAATGTGATTAAATGTTATTTTCAGTAAGACTATATATGTCCCTATAAAGGTAAATCATATTTACTCAAGTAAAATATTCATAGTCCTAGATTAACATATTAGAATTGTCACTATAAATATCAAAAATCACGTCCTTAAATCTTTCATGAGTTGAAATGTGAACAATAGTATCTAACAAATTTTATTTTTAGATGACATGGTATTTATAATTAATATTATTAAAAGTTACATAAATGGACTAAAAAATATTATAATTCAATATTGTATGTGCAGTTAAAAATTAATTAATGATGAATTTTTCTGTATCATTAAATATTTTTTCCGATAAAGTTGGTAAAAGAATATAGGATTTGACAGGCTTTCACTATAGATAGTTCCCAATGAAGTACCTTGGAGCACTAATTTCATAGGTTATATTACATATTTTATCCAATGATGTGGTGGTAAACAACATTCATAGTCACATTATCTCCATGAAGAACCGCATATTTTATATCGTGGGAAAGATCAACCCATTAAACAGTTTCCTCACCTATATTTGGATTTATATTCTATACATTCAAAGGGTACATATATATTTTTAAATCAATATTGAATTGATCCTAACATCCATCATTGATAATTCACTCATGGTGAGAAGGCACCACTAAAAATTGTGTAAATGAATATCTAAACTATAAGTTGATGAAGGGATAAAAAATTATATCCTAGAGGGACCATTTCACTATCTTCTTGTGAAGTAAGTTTGGGAATTCTTTGAACAATGATCCATTATGGGTAGGTTTAACAATGAGATTCATGTGAATGATGTGGAATATCTAAGGGGAAATGTATCATGTCATTTGTAGTCACTTTTCGGACACTATAATCTTCTAAATAATCATTCATATATTATAATTGGATACAAATAGGTCAATTTTTGTTTCCATCATAGAGAGGGACCTACTCTTAGCTTCCTGATATTAACAACTCCTTACATTTCATCTTCTCATCAAAAATATCCTCCCTTCAATTTTTCTATCAATATATTAACCAAAATACGATTCATTGACAATATTTTGATTTCTCCTAACTGTGACAGTTTTTTCTTCATGGAACACTCAATGGGGGTTTTCTGCCAATGTTCACAGGTATATCATTTTAGAAAATTTTGATCATGTTAAATGGGGTGCATTATTTTGGAGAATAGATATTACAATTAAATAAAACAACTATTTTGGAGGATTTATAAAAATATAATCATAATCGACAAGAATTCATGAGTAAGGGGATTAAAATTGTATATAAGAGCATGTGTTTTTAGAACACCATGTAACAACCATCTGATCATCTAATAATTTATAGTGAATCTATGACACCCATGTGGAATGTGTTTTCAAACCTCAAAAGCCTCTATATACTTGATATATCTACTAATATTTTTCATTAGAACATGATCATTGGAATGATAATCAATAAAAAAAGAGTGGTAGATGAGGGATGAACTTATTATAGCTTGTTGTTGGTGTATATGTAATACTTTAAGAAATCACATCTTCAACGAAAACCCATATATTATTGGGGAATAAAATTGTAGTACAAATGTTTAGAAATTAAATAACTTCGCATATTATATAGTTGATGAATATTTTTACATTGAAAATGGTAATGGATACTAGAGGTGAATTTCACACAACCTATGGGATTCTCAATTAAGGAAGATGGCTATGTTAGAATCCAAATAAGAGAAGATGAAAAATCAAGGTCAATGGATCCTGTAGTAGTGGGTTTAATAGAGGTTGGTCTATTTTTTGGAACCCCAAGGTATTGGTTGTGGTGGGTATTATATTATTCTATGTTCATAGAAATTCTATATTGATAGATTTTATTGAAATAAACAATGTTCTGGGGGTATGTTTGATTACCTCATCCTGATTTCCCATTTTGAAATAGAATCATTAATGATTAAATGTTCCATCTAACATATGTCTTCCACTGATTGATCCAAAAATTATCCTATTCAAAGGTGTATGAATTCAATTTATTATAATATAAGCATACATCAAATGTGGATTTAGTTGAATAAAGTGGTTGATTTTCAAGCATCAAGAGAATAAAAAAAATACTCTTTTTGATAGCATGGGACCCTTATCATCAGAGATAATTGATGTCTTTATAAAAATCAACCAAATATTAAACTATTTAAAATCTAATTGAAATTACAGAATTATTTTTCATCATTTATTTATTTCATTATTAAAATTTATGGTCAGATAATTCAAATTTATTAAAAACTGTATAATTTATATACCAAAATTTCATATAATATTTTTATATCTATAAAATAATGGAAGTTGGATCAATATTATAGAAAATTTATCATATTTTTCTCAAGATAAAATTTTGTGTTCTAGGATATTTAATGCATATAAAGTGGTAGAATAATGTTTCATATAGTAGATTGTAATTATATTTTGGAAACACATGAAATCATTATATGTATAGGTTAAAATAATGGTTTCTACATAATGATATATTATATTGTATATTTAAATTTACATAGTAATTTATTTGTGTTATTCAATTTAATATGGGTCAATATTAATGTGGTTATAAAGAAACGATCATTATAATCTACTTCTATTAACTTATCTAGGTTGATTCATAATGTGGAACATGATGAACTCAATCCAAAAAATATTTCTTCCAATGAAATAATATTGTAATATACATATGATACTACTAATAAAATGTAATGTGTTGTTTTCCAAATAAAACCAGGAATCATGTATAATGTGAGGGATGAAGGTGATATAATTTTTTATCATGAACCCTATTAATAACATAATTATGAATTTCTCTCCTATTGATATTGAATGTAACTATATTGAATGAGGGTGTGAAAAAAATGAGGTATATATAGTGATCCCAACATAAAATTACAATAACAACACCAAACAAAAAGAAAATAATTTTAAAATCAAATATGAATATGGTTTTATTTTGTTATGTAAATATGAATTTAATAACATATAATTTAAATAATGTATTAAATGATTTTTTTTCCTTGATTAAATTTTTCACTAGAATACCTTTACTAAATATATTTCAATATTGTATCCTCTCTATGGAATAGAATATCCACTGTACTATTACTATCTCTAGTGTACTATGAGTATTGGAGAGTAAATATATAGATAAAATATCTGATCAACCAATTACACATGGAATCCATCCTATCATGGGTAATAAGAGAATATATGATGTATAGTACAATAAATATACCAATTATATATAGTTAACACATCTTTAAATACAATGAATATGTTTTCCAATTATTTTTTATTACACTTCCATTTAAAAATAACAATCTATTGATAATTTAGTGCATCGTTAAATTAGACCCTGACTCAACTTCTATCGAGATACAACTAGAATGTCACTGTTTAAAGTATCCATTACAACATGACATCATTATTATCTTCATTATTTTATAAATACATAATTTTTATGATATTTCTAATAGAATAATATGAATATATAGTTAAACAACAAAAAAATATGTTGTTTTTAATTACATAGTTTTAAAGATGGGTCTCTTATTTGATATATATGGGGTGCACATCTGTGATGTTGTACGAATAAAAAGGATGATTCATTGATGTTTGGCATTTTATGTGGTGTCGTTTATAAATAATTATTTTAATTAAGGAAAAACTGTATTATCTTGTGTGAATGGATTGATTGATAGTGAGAAAAAATTATCATCATAACTATATACTCATATAAAAATAAATTGTATATTTTTTTTTACTATCTCATTAAACTATTGATTTTTTTATTTTTCTATGATATTTTATTCTATATTGACATGAATGATCTGATTCATGAGATTGGATGACAAAATAAATTAGAAAAAAATAGGATGTTTTTATAGAAAGACTATTGAATGTTTTAAAAAAACATATAAATCAATGTTATATATATATAACATCAAGAGAATGTCCCTTTAGTAATTCCGAATGATCATTGGATAATGTTTATTAATATTCATCACACTGAATCACATAATGTATATTATTATATATTATTATATTATTATCACATTCGTATTATCATTTGTATATATATATATATAACATTGTTTGAGGTGCGTTCACTACAAAATGTGTGAAGTCATAAAAATAAATTTGTTGTCCACACAACATGGTAGATGTGTTTCCTTAAGAAGTGATATCACATAGAAAAATTCTATTAATTATTATTTTGTCAGGTTTCAGAGGCATGGAAGGGGGTTTTCTAATCAGGGTACCATTATCAGTTTTGTAAGAAACTCCCAATGGTTCACCCATCTGTAGTTCGATATAAAACATCATTCCCAAGGATGATGGTCATTTGGGTTTTGAGGCCTTGTGACTCTTGGGTACTTGTATTGGTTGAGAGAATGGGAGTTCAGTCTTCTCCCACCCATTCCGGTGACAATTTTCCTACTCAAAGAAACTATTATAGATTTATGATTTGTTCAGGTGTCTCTTCATAATCCCGATACAATACTAGTTACCCTGAATAAATGAATAATTTGTTGATTATATAGTTAAATGAAGTAATGAAGCATCATTGATGAATTTAGGGGAGTGCAGTGTCATCATATAATTTACCCATATGAATTTTAGGTTCTTTATTCATCTCTTAAATGGTTAATAACCGATTTCAGTGCTAAAGATGCATTGAAAAATGATTTGGAATTTGATACCAGATGAGTGGGTGGTCAATATTCCAAGGAGGAGATTTGGAAATTATGATATATCCTACATTTCCTAGTTATTGTAGGAATATAAACCCACATAGATATTTAACCCCTTGGAGATTAGTATCATGGTGAAAGGAAATATGTGAGGGTACTGAGACAAAAAATAGTTGATATTGGGTCTTAGGGAGACATCATACATATCATGGTTATCGTAATTATCATAGTTATCATATTCCAATTATGACTTTGTGATTTAACCCAAGTTATACACCCTTATTTTAGGGGTTTTTATATAACACCACTCAAAAGGGGATTATATTATAGGACTACCATAGTGAAAGGAGATTCATGAAGCCCAATGAGGTGTTCATTACATCTTTCTGACCCCACATGAGCTGTTATCCATGAGAGAAACAAGGGGGAAAAATGATCAGTCTCATGGTATATATATATGGGACATCTATATTGGGATAGTCCTTGGGGTTTTGGTATAGAAATTGAGACTTAATAAGGAATCATGCGTATCCTAGTAATGACAAGAATGTGAACTCCCATAGTTCACTTATCCCTTGTCATGATAATAGGCTATGGTGGATGACCAAACTCAGGGACATTATTTATATCCATGAGGTTTCTTGAATTATCTGGGATTGTACAAAGATGGATTCCCTATTTATCCAGGACATACTATATGATGTTAGTAATTGGGGATTATGAGCTGGGGATTCCCTTGTTACCCTCATGTGTATAGTGTAGATGAAAAGATCAGTGCAACTCTATAATCCCACATGATCTATGCTCTTTTTTAGAAACAATGGTTAGTAAGTGATATTTTTTATTACTCTAGATAAGGGATTGGATATTGGAATTTCCCTATATGATTAATATGGGGATTGATCTTTGATAATGGTGTCCATGTATCCTGAATATGGTAGGAATTTGATTCATCAAAGTTCCCTTAATATTGGTGTTTACACAATAAGATTTCCAAATTGATCGAGGAAATACTATATCATGTCATTAATTGGGGCTTAATATCTGAGGATAACCATTTCCTTAGGGCCTACAATTCGAGGTTTTCCGATTGATCGAGGATTGCACACTGAGTTTCCCAACTGATGATGGATTACATCTTGAGTTTTTTCTATTGATTGGGGCTTACACACTGAGGTTTCCCTATTGACTTGGTCTTTCACAATGGGTATTCCATTGTAATTGGGGATTAAAAACATTGTATGGATAGAGTTATCAAATACTAGGAATCCCTTGTGTCTTGGCCTGGTTTTTAGAGGGTTCCACATGATCTAATGGACCAATTAGGGGGATATTTCATGACCTAGTTGGATTGTCATAGAATCCATAGCAAGAACTCATAGAAAACATTTGAGTGTGTTTCATGGTTTAGTGTGACATGGTTCTAAGGATTCCATTTAATTGTGAAAAAAATCCCTACAGTTCCTAATGATACCTAACCTCCATGTAAGGAGTGTCTTGAGTCTCAAATGTATTCTTGAATGTGTGCCATGAGATCATTGTTTTCATGTGAATATGAATCATCGAGACTTGAATGATATGCTAGAACTTTATTATATGAGTCCAGTGATGAATCTAATGTATGTCGCACGGATTGGTTGATAGACACGTAATGTTTCTCGAAATGAAGGTGGTGTGCACAGGGGGGATCATGTGACTTTTTTTCCACATCCGAAAGACTTTATGTGTCCAAAATAGCATACTGAAAGAATTTTTTGAGATCATGGAGATATTTACTAGAACTTTCAACTGTCTTTGTATGACTCACATGAAGTGAATGATGTTCAGATAGAATGTAATTCATTTATGTCATCCACTTTTGATCATGGTTTCATTCCTTTTGTTGGGAATGACTTAGTTTTGTTCGGTATCATTTAATTTTAAATCATGTATGATGTGGCAGACATGTGTTATGTTATTCAACCGCCTTTATAGTATTCTTTCATGTGATCTATGAACAATCATGTGATTTACCTTTCATATTGCACATTATTGATCCATCCGTTATCTGGTATATTAACTAATGAAAGACATTCTGGTCACATGATTTATTTTTCTAAGAATATATCTTCAATTCATGGGAATTTTTTTATCATGAGTTCCTTTTGCATCATCCCTATTTCATATTTCAGGTTAAAGGGGGTAATTTATAGGCCTCTCCACCAAATATTATCACCTGTTTGAGCGGCCCATATTGTGTGGATCTAGGGTGGTCTCAGAAAAGTGGATTGGAACCACGTGGTTTCAGGAATCTTTTTCCTAAGTTTCTTTGAGTGTGTCGCCTAATTTCTAATGTTCACATGTCTCTTCCCTCAATGATTGTTTATTGGATTATTCAAATTAATGAATTCTTGATTGATCGTGCAGATGTGTTTAAGAACATAATTATTTTTATGATTACATGTGCAATGGAATTCATAAGGTCCCAAAACCTATTGAAAGGAATCTGCAGGACACATGATAACTTGTCTGGGGATTTCTAAGAGACAAGGAGGGATTGTCTAGGGGGCTTGCAGGAACACAGTGTGGACATACAAGTCATGTCACATTTCTTTTAGTGACCATGAGATCTCTTTACTCATTCCATATAATCATCTTTGATTCATTTTAAAAACACCATGGATTATGTGAATTTTTAGTGTAATGTCTAGGATATTTACGGGATTTTCTAATGATTGCTCACATGACCATTATGGGTCATATGGTGGTGTGTGTGCATGATATGGAATAATCAATTTATTTATACATAGAGGACTGAAGGGTAAGTGTGGAGTTTCCCAGAAATACCTGATGAATTATATGTGGTGAGGATTATAATTCAAAGAGACTTAGCGAGATTATTCAGTCATACCACCATGGACTTTTGGTGCCTTATAGATCATCACGGGTGGGTTACATTTCATTCAACGACGATGTGAACCTCTTGGCTCCTCCCCTTTATATATTTGTTTCTTTACAATGGTTATGGGGCCTTGCAATTTTACATGGATACCAAAACTAAATTGTGTCCTTTAAAATAATGATATGGGGCATGATCTTCACAACCACTGGGGATTCTCCATTTGGATAATATTCCTCCTTATTTCTGGATGAATTTCGGATGGTGTCTCACGTACTTTCCAACAAGAAACCATGTGACATGGGGTTTTTCATTTTGTTTTCACCATAAAGATACTGGTTTTCAAGAGATCCATAATTATATCATGATGTTTTACTGAATGGGTCTCATGATATTCCTCATAGGTTATATGATTCAAGTGACGTCTTCACGCGACCTTGAAATGGTCATGCAATCTAATGTCCCTTAGAGGCTTATGCGATCTTCAATTCTTAGTTACATTGCATTATGGGGGAATGTAATACCAATATTCATGTATTTATTATTTATTATTTTTTATGATTCTTATTAATTGGGCATCAACAAACCCCCCCCCCATGGAGTGATGTATGTGGGGACAAGGATTTGGTTCTAAGGAAAATTAACGCATGTATAAGTCTTTAGTGGCCTCAGAAACCAGTTTCGTAGGTTATGTTTGATCTATTGGGATTTGTTGGTTATTCCATGAAATTTCTTATATATTGGGGAGTGGAGGATGATTCACCCAACATGTTACACAATTTTTTAGAGAATAATCATTTTTTATCCAATGAGTGCATCCATTGTGAGATTGTACCATGCTCCCTAATTACATGCAACATTCATGAGTATGTGCCACAAGTTCAACCTATAAAATATATTCTACATGGATATTTTTACATATATTCTAATTCAACCCAACCATTAATTAAATTAGGGCATCTTTTCAAACATCAGCTAGTGAGGGTTTTGGATTCCTTGAGGACTTCGTGAGAACAATTTGCAATATCATTCAATCATTCATGAATCATGTGACCATGTTTAGGTCACATGATAATATGTTTCGAGGGGGTTCCTGTGGTTTGCATGATTCCTCACAGAGGATATGGGACATATGAATCCTATCGAGGCCAGGTGCGCTGTGAAATACTTATTTAAATTTTGAATCCCTTTCATTGTCATGCAATTCACTAGATGTCATGGGTACTCATAATTCCTTTAAAATATTTATTTTATTCATCAAATATTTTCCACATTCTAATTATTAAATGACTTGTAGTACTCATAAATATTCATAAAAGGGTTGAAATAGGTAGGTATGACCAATAGTTCCCCACCACGACACTATAATGGAATGCAAGGATCCCACTTACCATCATTCAATTGGGTTATTTAAATGTGGTATTCAAAAGGCAACAAGTTAAAAATTCACAAACTATCCCCTTTCAGTCTACGTACACATTTAAGGGTGTGGTATCAGAAATGATGATTCAATTACTGCATGGAAGTAACCACTTATACCCTCTTCATTAATCTTTATGGAAAAATTCATAATTCGAATACACATTTCTCTTATGTGGAGCATTATATCTAAAGGTGATCATGAAGATGATCTCCAACTGGCATTTCTTCCCATAATTAATGATAGGACAGATCATGAATCTGATAAGTATGTCTATATGCGTCATACAATAATATGGTAGTCTTCCTCTGATTATAAATTTGTATGGATCTCTAGTGGGGACTTCAGATAGGGGGTAGCATTAAACTGGACTAGGGATGGACCTTCGAGGATCAATATATTATATCAGAGTTTCCAATGGAGAAGAAAGAAATTGTAATGTATGAGGTGGTTTTGATATCACAGTCATTCAAATACTGTAAGAAGAGCTAGATGGTGGAGCTGGAAATCCATTGGAGCATAGATATGGACAACTTCTATCTTATACATGGTGAGACTATTATTATCCTTTTTGGGAAGGAAATTGATCTATATAGTACCTAATAATGGTTGTATGTATGATGAATTATTTTGATTAGCCACTAGTAGAGGCTAATATTCATTTTTAATTTATATATTCTTCATGTGATTTGTTATTCATAAATACCATTTTAGTACATTTTACACTTTGAACATCATTTCACATCTTGATTGCAATTCTTTCCTAAAATGCACTATTACATGGTACATTCCTTAACATCTCATAAAACACAAAATGGTCTTTATTTTATTTTCATATTTTATTTTCATGTCTCTAATTATATAAGGAACAACAAATTAATTTTGAGAACATGGAGATTCAATTTGTAAGACCACCAATTTGGTCTTTGAACCAACCACATTCTGGGCAAAGTGAGTTGGACGGTATCCCAATCAAAGTACTGTAGCGGCCACGATTCAAGCCCAATGAGTCCAAAAATATACCTGAAGTTAGAATAAATCTTGGGGAAAATTTTATTCAGCAGTTTCCAAAGATAATTTGCATGTTTTATTGGAGTTACAGGCGGACCAATTTGAAGATTCAATTCAAGGCCAGATTCTGATGCCCGAAAACATAGCTCACCATTTAAAAAATATCTCGAAAACCACAAATTATTTTGGGCTAAAATTTTATAGGAAATTAGGGGAGATCCGGGGATTAATTTAAGTCTTCTATAGACCACTCCAATGCGGCTTTATAGAAGGTGATATCGATGCTTTTTTTCAGTTGATTAATGTTGGATCCCACTTCGAGGGAAGAGTTGAAAGGCCTCATCTACATTTAATATCCACCCACTTTTCCCAACCAAAAATAATTAAAGGCACATGGAATGATGTGGTTTCATCCAATGAATTCAAAACGGCCTATTTAAGGAATTATTGGTAGAGGATTTGTGGGATCATTGTGTTTTACTTTCATTGTAATGTTGTTATGCCAAAATGGCTTTGTAACATTCTTCTTTCACATGTATGTTGTTTTAATCACTTAGTCTTCAATAAAAGTTCATCTTATTCTATTTTTATGTTATTATTCTATTCACATTCATACCGTTTCTCCATGGTGTGATCTTATTCACACAATCGCTTTTAAATATATTCACACAACAGTTGAGTGATCATTTCATTGTTTATTTTTCTTCTTCAATCCCGCTTCTTTAAGTCAACTTCCCACTTACATTTATTGAATAGAATAAATGGAGGGCTAACCCCTTATGGGTTTTTCATAGGGAGTTTAATGGGGAATATTGAATGTTATTCTATTGTCTTAAATTCTGTAATCATTCCATTATTTTATGATTTCCATTTGATGATTTATTTTCTTTTTCGTATTGCCCAACTTTCACAATGTAACATTTCAAGTGCTAGTACGATCCAATTCCATGGAGTGATAATTAAATTGATTCTCTAAGTGAATTGTTGATTTGACTTTGAATTGTGTAGGGATTAAATTGGTTAATGATTTTGAGTAATTATATCATTTTTTGGATATGTCTTGAATTAGTTAAACGAACGTTATAATAAAATAAATACATCCAATCTAACCCTAGTAACAACTTTGGATCAACTCATCTCAATTAATTTTTTTTGACATAGTAATTGTATGATTTATTTTATTTTATTTAAATTAAATCTGTACTTATTCAAATAAATTCCATCTGAATAGTTGGCCACTTCATAGCCAAATCCTTCCAAGATTAGAGTGTCTTTAGGTTCCTTCTCCGGTCCCTATGGATTCGACCCCTACCTGTACTACAACGATCGCATACCTATAGGGTAAATTTGGGCGCATCCAAAATTTTGCACCATTTCTGGGGACCCAAGTAAGTTATCTGAGACACTTTCATCCTTTTCCCACACCACTTTCTCTATTCTCACCCCCATCTCTCTTATCTTTACCCCTTTCTGTTTCTGTGTGTCCTGAGAATCTAGAATCCAGCTTTCTGTCTACTCCCATGGAATGTCTTCTAAATTACCATGTCACAAACACATGCTAGAATAAAATGAAAAATAAATATTTGGAATCCCCTAAATTAGAAAATTTCTTTGATCAAGCCTTGATTAATTACCACACACCCGATGATATGTACAATCAATGGGATGATGATTGTTTAAAAGATCAATTTCAAACCCTCTCAAGGATGGTTGAAGAGATGAATCTTGGGGGATTCCATGATGATCAACCACATAAAAATTATATTCCTAAAAAACTGATTGAAAAATTGTGTAATAAAATTGATATAATGAGTTCTAAGTTATCATATTTGATAATAGAAGTACAATGCATTAATACTTGTGAGGAAATCATCTATAAACCACATGTACCTTCCAAAACCTTATGTAATGTGTCTAGTTTCCCTCTAACCTCTCATGAATTTATTAAAGAACCAAACATTGGATTTGGGGTAGGGGATGTGAATCAAGAAATTTTTGAAGGGTCTTTAAATCAAGTGGAAATTGATTTCATGTATTCACAAGAGGGAAATTTGACATCATGGATTGAGTCTCCTTTTTATAACTCTATTAATGGGTTTTCAAAAACACCAATCCCTGAACCATTGAGAGAAATTAAAATCATTTAGTCCATACCATACCTAACACTAATCTCTTCAATTTTGTGGTTGAATATTCTATTCTAAAGGAACCAATTTTGTTGAGAAATTCGGAAAATGGGACTAAGTTGGATTCAATATCTCATCCTATGTTTGAATGTCCTATGCAACCCAAACTCAAAATCATTGTCCTTACTTCCCCACAAGAGTATCCCATAATTTGTGTTAAGCATGATCTTGGGGTGTTCATTCATTCATCTCATGAAACCTAAATATGGGGGTTTATATTTTATTTATTAGGAAAGACTACAAAAGAAAAAAGATCAACCATTTCTGATATTCCGTGGATTTTCCAATTCGTTTTATAAAATTGGATTGTTCATGAATCAAATTCAAAATATTCTTACAAACCACAAGGGATACACAATCTCAATCAAGTTGAAGTAGAGAAAGATGAGGTCATTATAATTTTAAAAGTTGGTATTGGGTAAGTTAGGGGGTCCGGGTCGAGCAAGGGACGTTAAACAAAATCGTTGCACGGGAGGCAACCCGTGGTTTTCATGTTTTAATTTATTTAATTAGAATGTAAGACTGTTGACCTGTTGTTCTTTAATGAGTAAGGATGGGTATAAAAGTTGAGCACCACATTCACCTATGTCACGTGTTGTGATCCCTAATTAATACCTTACCTAGAAATTTAAAAGAAGATAATGTTTCATCAGTTTTCTTTATTTTATTAATCATTATGATAGGTTAAAAAAATTAGACTGTTGAATTATTCTTATTTTATGAGTATGGATGGGTATGAAAGGGGAGCTCTGTATTCATTCGTGTCACACTGTGTGATCCCTGAGTAATACCTTACCCCGAAATTTACAAGAAGACAATGTATAATTAGTTTGATTTTAAAAAATACAAAAAAAACATGGAGATACATAAAAATGATGATACATGGAATTTAATAAATCGTTTTGTTGTTTGTTTTGTCTGGTTTGTTCTTCTTTGTATGGTTTAGAGACTATTTTTGGAGATACATGTCCAATCAAAGAGGTTCCTACATCCCCCAAGAGATTAAAGTAGTAATCTGGAGCATCATGAACTTCAACTTCAAAAACTAGGTGAATTTGTTCCATGTTTATCATTTTAAATTTCATCTTTGAACTCCTCTTCTACCCCCCTTATAACTTTTCATTTCTTTAAACACGGGGGACAATGTTATTCTATGTTGGGGGGTAATAAAATAAATGCATTGATTTTGTTTTCATAATAAAATGTGTGGAAGGAAAAATATCATAAACCATTAACATGATAATACACATTGCAAACACTGAAATTGGATATAAAAGAATTTTGCATTCCTTCATTATTATTTTAATGAAAGTTTAGGTTCATGTTCATAGATTTTGGAATGTGCGGTTGTCCGATGTAATTTTTCACTGTTATATTTTCAACCATTTAATAACAAAACACAATGCACATCCTCTAGATTGTGGTGTTTTAGATTGAGTTCTTAGGGACCCAAAATAAATAGAATAGGTTTGGTGATCATTTTAAATTTAACAAGAGTATTCAATAAAAATAAATTTGCACGTAGAGAAATGGATTAACCTAATGTGTGACTTTCGGAACATGGGGATCGTGACTCCATACTTGTTTGGCCCAGAGTTGGGAATTTTATCTCTAATTGTGGTAATTTGATTTTGTTTTTGATTGAGTTAACTTGAGACGATGCCCGAGTATGTGAGCATCACTTGGTGCCCTAAGATCTTTGAGACTGGGAGTCGTTAGCAGAGTCTTGCTACATGGGTTGACTCGATTGAGTTCAATATCAATTACTATTGAAAAATTGAAAAAAAAAGAAAAAAATAAGTCAAAAAAATCATAAAAAATAAAAATAAAAAAATTAAATACTCATATTAATATTAAAATCTCATTCTTCCTAGCGCTTCCATCTTTTCTCCCTTTGAATGAAAATGAACCCCCATGTCTATTGTGATGCACAACACTTCGTCATGCTTAATTGAAATTGGATGAAATGTGGTGATGAATTTGAACAAAGAAGTGGTCTTGGGCTTGGGTTATGCCTCTGGACCTATATTGTTTTAAACGATTTTGATAGTTTTCGTTCTTTTGGCATACGTTTGTTGGATGAGAAATGAGTATTACAATGTTTTTGGAAAAGGGAATTCAAATTTCATGTTTATATTGCTCTGGACTATCAAAACTCAAGTTGGGGGGGTGTGATTATCCACTGGAAGAGGATAATATTCATTGATAATTTATATAGTTTTCATGTGATTTTTTATTCTTAAATACCATTTTAGTGCATTTTACACTTTGAACATCATTTCACATCATGATTGTAATTCTTTCCTGAAATTCACTATTACATGGTACATTATTGAACATCTAATAAAAACCAAATGGGCTTGATTTTATTTTCATATTTTATTTTCATGTCTCTTATGCTATGAGGAACAATTCATTATTTTAGAGCACTTAGATATTCAATTTTTTAAGACCACCAAAGTGGGCTTTGAACCAACCACATTATGGGCAAAGTGAATTGGACAGCAGCCCAATCAAAGTACTGTATCAGCCATGATTCAAGCCCAATGAGTCCCAAAAATTACCAAGAGTTATAAGACATCAAGGGGAAAATTTTATTCAACAATGGAAAAAAGCTAATTTCAATGTTTTAATGGAGTTCCAGGCAGCCCAAGTTGAAGATTCAATTTTGGGCTAGATTCTACGGCCTAGAAAAACAGCCCACCGTTTAAGTCATATCTCACAAACCACAAAGTATTTTGGTCTAAAATTTTACATGATATTAGGGGACATACGGGGATTCATTTAAGTCATTTATGGACTACTCAATTCGGCTATATAGAAGGCGATTTAGGCACTTCTCTTCGGTTGATTGAATCTGTCTCCCACTTTGAGGCAAGAGTTGAAAGGTCTCCTCTACATTTAATGTCCACCCACCTTTCACAACCAAAATTAATTAAAGGCACATGGGATGATGGGGTCTCTTCCATGAAATTCCAAAAGTCCTATTTAAGGAATTAGTGGTAGAGTATTTTAGGGATATTTGAGTTTTACTTTCATTGTATTGTTGTTATGCCCAATTGCCTTTGTGACGTTCTTCTTTCACATATAAGTTGATTGAATCACCTTAGTTTTCAATAAAAGTTCTTCTTCTTCTCTTTTACTTTTATTATTTATTTCACATTGATACCGTTTCCCTAAGGTGTGATCTTATTCAAACCATCACTTTTGAATTTATTCATACAGCGGTGGATTGATCGTTTCATTATTTATTTTTCTTCTTCAATCCCGCTTCTTTAAGTTGACTTCCTGCATCCATTTATTGAATAGAATAAATGGAGGGATAAAACCTTATGGGTTGGTCCTAGGGAGTTTCATGGGGAATATTGAATGTTATTTTATGATCTTAAATTCTATACTCATATCATTATTTTAAGATTTCCATTTGATGAATTATTTTCTTCTTCGTCTTCACCAACTTTAACAATGACACATTTCGAGTGCTTGTACGATCCAATTCCTTGGAGTGATCATTAAATTGATCCTCTAAGTACATTGGTGATTAGCCTTGAAATATTTTAGGGATTAAATTGGTGAATGATGTTGAGGAATTATATCATTTTATGGATACGTCTTGAATTAGTGAAACGAACGTTATAAGAAAATAAATACATCCAATATAACCCTAGTAAAAACTTAGGATCAACTCATCTCCATTAATTGTTTTAGACTATTCAATTTTATGTTTTAACATATTTTCTTTAAATTAAATTTTTAGCTATTAAAATCAATTAAATCTGAAAGGTTAGCCACTTCATATCCAAATCCTTCCAAGATCAGAGTGTCTTTAGGTTCCTTCTTCGGTCCCAATGGATTCAACCCCTACCTGTACTAAAACGACCGCATACCTGTAGGGTAAATTTGGGCACAAACACATTTAATCGTCATTCCTATTGGGAGGACTTGATGATGACTCATTCCTTATCCCCATAGTTGATTAAGCTAGCCGAGATGACCCATCCCTAGGGGGTTTTTTCTAGGGTGGATAATCAATTTTTAATATTTGAAGAGTACATAATTATTCATATTGGTTCTAAGCTAGAAGTCAACATGTTTAATGCCTTTCTTACAAAGGATTCCCATAGTGAACAATGTGCTTATTGGACTACATATGTGGTGAGAAGTTTATAGAAATTTTATGGGATATTGTCCTTTGAATTGATTTATTATACCTACTAGATGGTTTCCTTACTGTTTAACAATGTGGGTACTTAATTACAATGAAGAATAAAGGGGATGTCTAGGTATCTACTTTTATGATGGAAACTATGATGTATGGGGGGGTTATTAGGATAGTGATCCCAGTGTTAGTAAAGATTTTCTCCCACATATTTGATTCTTATATGTTTGAGGCCCTATATAAGATCTCAGACCCCATCCTTGTATTTTGGGGTTTGGTGGGGAATCATCTGGGTGGTTATGAGTACCTAAACATTCGATATATCCAAGATAATGTCTTTGTACCATACCTACAATTCATTAATGGGGTAACACTCATCATATTAGAGGACCGTGATATCAGGTATTATATAAAACTCAAAAAACACTTCTCCTTTGAGATTTGTTGAAACGTGTTTCAGGGATGTTTATTGAAATTAATAAGTCTAGCCTTAAAGAGCATTCTTATATGATGTCACTTCCCGAGGGAGTTCTTTCTACTTATATTTATGGGGACATTATTTGGGATTCCTAAGCACAATGCCAGTTTAGCCACCAATTTCTATGATGTAAATAATGGATTTATATTTATATTTATGGTAGATATGAGGAACACTGGATTTTCTCTCGCCAATTTTTTCTAATGTTTAGCAAAGAATTAACTCAGGCCAAAATAAGTATTCCCCATTATGATGAGGTAATTAGAATATCCCATGGTTTTATAGATATTTGGTAATGATCATAACCAAATGGATCATTATCCATTTTCGTAGGTGAGGACATCCAACCACCGGTGGATGACTACAATACCAGTCCATGAAATCAGTTTTCTTCTACAAAGTTGGATGCTCTGGTAGCAACTCACAAGGAAAATCAAACATTTACCATTTCTGGCAGAGGGATATTCTACCAGGTCTACAAGAGAAGTTTTCGGCTTAATGATTACTATCACATCTCAGTAATGAAGATCAAGGAAGGTGAATTATTTTTAATTGTAGCTCTTGGTTATATTGGTTCTCTCAGAGGTTCATTTGGAAGGGTTTTCTTATATAATTGTGGCTCACAACATCACATTTTATGAACATCCCAAGGATGTGGGGGCCTTCTCCATGATATTTTTGATGTTTTGGATAGTTTTTGGGGTAGGATATTTTATTCTTCGTGAGTCTATGATATGGGCCTCCCAGGAATGCTTGATAAGTTGTGGACTAACAAGGTTCTCATATCAAAGAGGTTGTGGTGTGTTTGGGTCTATTGGGCCTCTTAAGACACCATGGTGTTTCTGCAACAACAATGATTTATATTACATGTTTTGATGTAGAGGGAGGATACTGAAGATCATAGGAACCTACAATTCCATAAATATGATCCCCATTTTCATGAAATGGGAGTGAGATTTGGTGGTCACCAGGGAACCAATTATGGAGGGTCCTCAAGACGAAAAGATTAGACGAGGAATGCAGTTTCTGCTCATGAGGTGATGGATCCAATTTCAAAACCATCTAGAGTCCCATCATCAGAAAGAAAAAAAGAAAAATAACAGTATGAAATCAGAATCATCATATCCTTCCCCTCTATAATCTCTATGTAAGTGGGGTATTCTATTACCCCCTTTATCTTGGATTACCCTGGAACCCCATTCATGATTTTTTAATCCAAGAAGGTATATGTTGGGATCATTTATAAGAGAACGTGTCTATTTATGAGTGTTGAAGATGAGAATTTGGTGGGACTAGTATATCATCCACTACTATACATAACCCATAATGAAGAAAATATTTCCATACTGGCTGTCCAATTGAGTTCTTTTCCTCAAATAGGTGTTTCGATGGATGTGACATCCAATCCAATGCGGATGGATTCATCTCTAGTGGGTAATGATATAGGTAGTTATTATTCCACTACATTAATGAAAATAGATGTGGGTTCAGAAGAATTTAAATTATTTTTTCATGGCCATAACTTCTTTATTACTTGGGCCATTCCTCATGATATTATCTTTTATTATTATAGTCCCCAGGATTGGAGAGTGAAGTACCTTTGCAAAAAAAATTGCCTGATGTACAACAAAATCCTTCAACACAATAAGGAGTTTCATATTCTCCTAAGGATGGGGTTTATGTGGTTTATGACGATAGTGACATGACTAAAAATGGTATTTTTCTAAACATAGCCACATTTTCATATATTTGGACAAACAAAATGATTCAAATTTTAACTAACGTAATCCTTCACCCCATACTATAGTGTTGTCTCCCCAATGTTCATAAGCATTGGTGCCTACCCCTATTCAAGTTCTGCTAACTGGTTCTACCAACATGGAGGCTAATTACTCCCCTAATCTTTGAAGGCTATAGGTTCCACACTATCTTTTAGTGATCTTATCCTAAAACACATTCTCATCTGGAAGTTAATCCTACACCAAGGTCTTTGGTTTTCATCACAATATCAATCAATATGTTGACTAATGTAGAGGGAGATATAGATTTTAGATTTAGAAACATCATTGTATGAGTTAAAAAATTGATTGGGTCACATTTGAATCATGTTTCCTTCCCTTAGTTAGGATGGTATTGATGTTTCATTCTATCATTCTTTTGTAAAAGATATTATATTTGTGTTAGGTTAAAATAAGGACCTTGAATCATGTGTATTAGGTTCTGAGGATTCCTCTTTATCAAATCTAAAATAGAGAAAAGATGTGAATGAAAATACCCAACATGCAATGTAGGCTACTGCTCATTGGGAAAAAAATAATGCAAAAAATAAAGTGGATCATCTCCAGTCTGAACTCAATCAACATTAGACATATCTGTCCCAGTTTTAGTATGAATTCCAGATTTTAGAAATGAATATGATAGGGAATCAATGAATCATGGACATGAAAGTGAAGGCCATACATGATGTCATTTTTAAAGAGGAGGAAATATAACGTCTTATGAAGGTAGAGACTAAACCTATTGATCAACTGAGCCAATATTTTTCCCAATTGGAGAATGGAATTTTTTTATAACAAAAAATCATCACAATATATATTATAATAGAAGAAGAGATTTTCAATCATGCTTTGGATTGTACATTTATAGAAGATTCTAAGACATGTGGATATCCCTCCTTTATATAGAATCAGTGAGTAGATTTGCTGAATATTGTATGATACTTTCTAGTTTTCATTTAGTCATGATGTGCATGGGATTTTTTTATTTGATATTGTGTGAATTTAAAATGTTACCCTTATTTTACATAAAATCAAGAATGTTTGAATGATTGAATCTAGAGTTTTGTTTCCTGAAATTTTCACAAATTCCAACCAACATGACATTTCGTACATATGAATCCATTCATGTTGTCTGGTAAAATATATTTCATGGATGGACACTTCTCCATTATTTTTCAATGCTAATTGGCATGGAGTGCATTGATTTATTTATCTATGGCCACATAGGGATCCTTACAAGCTCTTCTATATTGGACTTCCACTGTGCTTTAATTTAAGAGGATTTATCTCAGAGCTAATATTTCTGTAGTTTAGAGTATTATAGCATGTACCTTCTATCACTTTAGATTAAGGTATTTTAGATCATACCTAATGTTGTTATTATTTTATGTCCTTCTAGCTCATAAATAATATTTCATTATTTTGTGGTCATTTAGCTCAGACATATTTTTTTCTTTTATTTCATTGTATTTTTTATCAGAACTAATGTGTATTTATTTTAATGTATTTTCTCTTGAACATTTTATTGCATTGATTTATAGTCATTTTTCTTGAACATAATATTAACTAGATAATGTTATTTTAGCTCTTACATATTATTTCATATAATTATAGTACTTTAGTTCTGACCATACGTTGCTTTTGTTGAGATTTTTTAGCTTTGATATGATATTTCAATTATTAAAGGTATTTTTTATTGGACCTAATGTTTACATAGAATATATTATTTTAGCTCAGATCTTATATCACTTTATTTTTGAATTATTTTATCTTAGACTATATATCAATATAGTTTAAGGTATTTTAGACCGGTCTTGGTGTTTCTTTCAGTTTAGATTAGTTCAAATCAAACCTTTTATCACATTAGTTTAATGTATTTTTTCACTAACATGATATTTCTTTTAGTTTAGGGTCTTTTTTCTCAAACATGATTTTGAATTTGTTTAAGGTGCTTTACAGTCAACCTGATATTGATTCAGTTTAAGGTCTTATATCTCATACTTCATGTTTCTTTAGTTTAATATGTTTTAACTCGAACATAATGTTTCTTTAGTTTATAGCCTTTTAACTCAGACCTAATGTTCTTTTATATTAAGGTATTTAGGCTCATACCTGATATATAATCATTGGATATGGTTTAGGAATTTCATGATTGACCTAAAACACACTGAGATGATGGGTTTGTTCGATGGTTTTTTAAGGCTCACAAGGATCAGAATTTCCTTTTTACAGAGTGGAATATTTGGTTGATGACCATTAGTACATATAAAGGCTCCAAAGGTATGCATTAATAATCAAGGAATAGGACCTCGAAGACAGCAATATATTCCAAAGGCTATAGAAGATTTATTGAGTAAATATCATTGATGTGAAAATATAAGTGGACCTAGGTCTACATGGATAGTTTGAATGTAGGTGATGTAAATCATAACCAAATATATTGATTCCATGAAAATGAGTCAGTAAAGATATTATAGTCCTGTCACATGAAATTCTAACATTACATGTTCCACTATGATATTTCTATGTCTCACAAGGATTTAATATCCATTATGGAAAGAAGAATAATCCTTAATTTGGAGGGTCAATGCCCTTATGTGTCGATATAATAATAAGAGAAAGATGTTATTTGCCTCTCTATGAGTTCCATGAAAGGTTTGGAAAGGATCAATCATTAAGATAATTAATTTGGGTATGGACAGAAGGAAATCTGGGAAGGGTTTTGTCACCCTATTAGAATTTTCTCTCAAAAAATAATGGTTCATCCCTATGCCTTATGGTTTCAAATCACGAGTTGTGGGACATCAAAGTCTATGGAATGAAGTGACACTATATATCATTGATAAAGGGTATGAAAAAATGTGACGTAACATCAAGGATATATAATTCACATGGATATATTGGTGAAGGTATTGTAAAATAACCTGGGTGCTCTAGTCAAGACAATGATATGGGGTAGTCATACTGGGAGTTGTTCAGACAAGATGAGGTGTTAAGTGATGATGTGATGATTTCAAGGCTCATTAGTATTGGAATTTTGTTTTCTAGAGTGACAAATTTGGTTAATTATGATAGGTTCATATGCAGGAGCCACATACATTTACACATAGTTCATAAATGGTCCCTTGAAGCTGGATATCCAATCTAAAGGAAATTCAAGGGTATGGTGATCTTAGATTCCTAGAATCATGATGTTTGATATGTGTAAAGTGTAAAATAAAAGGATATTTTGTGTACCCTAAAAGTTTTTCCACTACCCAATGAACATATTCTTCTGGTGACGAGATGTGAAAAACAATTACTATGACTTTTTCCTTCACCAAGTGGTCCAGCGATCATATCTTGGACATTACTAGGTATACAAGGTAGACCCTATGATATTTATTCCTTATTTATTCATACCCATATTTTTTTCCTAAAATCAAAGAATTAAGATTTTATCATGCAGACACTATGAATCTTCACAGTTCACCCTTTGATAGTTTTTTATCTGATTTTTTTTCTACTTTCACTAATAGTTTAAGGTCTTATAATTTCTACTATTACAGGCTAGATATTATGTGGCATATAACTTTGAAAAAATTGATACAATTTATGGTCATGAATAAAGTGGAATAGATATGAAGGATGAAACATAAGATCCATGTTATGATTCATAGGGTAAAAAGTAATTCAACATCATTATGAGAGGTTAAAGGGTAGTAATTCTTGGATCAAGCTTCACAAGTCATGAGTGATGATTTTGGACAGTTACACTAATAGTTTTTCAAATAAAATCAGGTATTTAGTTCTACCACAGTGATGTCAGGGATCAAGATGATTGGAATGTACATTTTTTGGTAACTCATTTGGATGATGGTTCTAGGTGTATATACAGAAGCCATGGGCTGGTATAAATTTTCAATAAAATGTCCTATGAATCTGAATATCCTTTCAAAGGTCCATGGAATGTTATGATGATTCGAGACATTCAGGTAATAAAGTTTTACTTATGTATTTAGTTTCATTAAATGATGATGGAAGCCCCTATATTATAGTAGAACATGGTAATTCTCTTGTGGTCCATTAATATGGAATGAAAAAAATGGGTGGTGGTTTTTTTGTTATTCGTCACATATTGAGGATGTACATGAATCAATGTAGTCATATAATGGTGTGGTAATGATGTATGTAGTTTAACATCATTTGGTAAGGATGTACATCCATGATGTATACTGGAATGTAGTATGTTTGTTATTACATGATGTTTAACATCATTCCTTAATGATGAACTTCCATGTAGATTATTTTCATGTGGTAAGGACACAATTAAATTTATTTTAACATCACATGGTAAGGACATAAATCCATAAAATTCGACATCATGTGGCAAAGATGTACTTCTATGATGTTTAACATATTATTTATGGATGTAATGCCATGCAGTTTAACATCATGGGGTAAGGATGTATATCCATTAAGATTAATGACATGTAGTAATGACACAAGTACTAACATGAATGTGTGGAAATATTGTGGCTAAGACCAATGATTGATACATGGTAATTAGTATGTATCTCATGAGGATGAGAATCCATCTAAAATTAGTTGTAAATTAAATCTCATGGACACATCTGGTTCATAAAAAATGAAGGGGCATTTGTATTTTATATTTTTTAATGGATTTTTTGATATAAATTTGGGGTTCACTACTTATCATTTGTGGGAATGAAACATGTCAAATATAGTTATTGCATTGGAAATACTCTATGCAGGGCTAACCAATACACAGTGGTGGGAATTATTTCCATTAAACATTGTAGGTAGGATTATAATTGAAGATCAATGTATCACTACATATCTAGGGATGGAAGGAATTAGGCCACACATAGTTATAGACAATCCATTCAGTTTAACCTCTGGCGGTGAGGACAACAGTAAATTGATGGGAATAAATGGAAATGTTCTAGTTGGTTCCAAATATGGAAATCTAGGCATCACAGTGTATCTCATGAAGATTACAATCAATCAATATATAGTTAATTAAATCCCATGTAGATTAACATCTTGCAGTAAGGAAAGAGAAAAAAATATGAATTGATAGGAATGTTATCGTTGGGCCCAACGGTGGAATTTTGGGTGTCAGAATGTATCTCATGATAGTGAGAGTAAAACCACATTTAGTTATAATGAAATGTGTAGATTAAAATCTAGTAGAAAGGGAATTAACTGTGTGGTTTAATGTCACATGGTGAGCCCTAATGGTATAATTTTTAAGGTGTTTCATTTATGGGTGTAATATACCTTTTGTATACTGTTATGAATTCCTTGTGATGGTTTGCCCCTGCCCCAATTACTAATCTCTTGTGAGGTATGTTCAGTGTGAGAAGCATGGAATGGAAAGGGTATCCATATAATTGAGATATAGTTGAGGGTACAATAATGGAATTTTTTATCATATACTAGTAGTACCAATATATATTATTGAGGCATCTCTACGTATATCATTAGAAGTAAGAATCAAACCACACATAGTTCTAGGATAACTATATAGTATTACATAATCCATAAAATATTTAGGTGACTTGATGGGAATAAAGATGGAAATCACAGATCAGTGTAGTTTTACATCATGTGGTATAGAATTTGGTCATGCAGTTTAATGTCATGAATTAAGGATAGATTTCATAAAATTTAATTTCACATTGTTAGGAAGAATTATGTATTGTTTAACATCATTTTTTAAGGAAAAGTTTATACTGTTTAATATCATGAAGTTATGAAGGGTATATATAGTTTAACATAATGTAGCTAGGAAGATTTTGTATAATTTAACGTCATGTAGATAGAATGTGTTTTTATAGTTTTTCAACATGTACTAATGATAAGTGGTGTGACATACACTAAGGTTGATTCCCCTGTGATGATAGCTTCATGAATTATTTTCTGAGAAATATTTCATTGGTGGGTGGTGCAACACACTCTCCATTAATTGTGGAAAATGAGAAGGCCACGTTGTGATAGACTTTATGTATGATTTTAGGTCCCTTTAATTTGGGTTCCACGCTTCGAGGATTCATTCTTGGTATCATTGGGGTTATGTGGAAAACAATTGTTCTCAGTGGAGGAATGAGTGGAGGTTATAACAACCCTCCTTTTATTAAAAACATAAACGTGATTTATTACATAAACTCTTCACTTGATACAACATGGAAGATCGAGAGGTCTAGTGTCTTTGGGGATTTGGATAATTTCATAACAACATAGAACATAAAACAAATAGCATATTTATTGAAAACATCCTTTACAGGACCACAACATTCCCTCATACTTATCATTTCATGGGATAACTTGAGGACATACATAAGAAAATGTTGAGGTATAAAGACTAGTAAGGGAATAAACATGGAATAACACAAGGAATACAATACATGTTAGTAAATATGCTTTTAAATGGATCATAAGATAATCATAAACATAAAGGCTTGATAAAGCATGATTTTCATAATAGGGAAATGTGGCAACAACACTTACATTGAATTTTCATGAGCCATGGCTCATTGCACATGGAGCATATAAGGACCCAACCATAAACATTACATAATAATGAAGGAAATGAATAATTCACATTGAGAATCATTTCAGGTTTAGAGTTTTAGATAATTATGCCAAAACATTTAAATTACATCTAAAAAATATAATGTAGACACTTCAACCCAGTTTCCATTTTTTCACAAAATAAAAAATCTCTTTGAATAAAATGTGTCATGTCTAGTTCCACATTTAGAAAGCATGACTTTTCCTTGATCACAACCTTGACCCTATTCATCTTTAAGTCCTGTGAAAAACATTTTAACACATGGGACGAGCATAAAAATCGTAGTAAGTGTTATAAAATAAAGAATTAAATCATTAGTCTATCAATACATACAAAACATAAACTCTTTTTCATTCCTCATAAAAACATAAGATTTATGAATGACACATGGTTATCAAAAAACATAAAGTAAACTTGTGGAATCCATAACATACTTACGTTGTAACTTTCATAGCTATGTAGGGAGTCACATTTAGAATACTAATCATAGTATATTCTCTAAATATATTAAGATAAACATTAAATTTTACCTCTATCATGATACCCAATGCATTGGGGAGTTATCTCGGGCTCACCCTCCATAGGTTTATCAGAAAACCACTCGTATATGTAAACAATTCTCAAGAACCATAACATATTAATAACTTATGAAACAAACATAATGGAAATATAACATTTTCACATTTTAATCACAATATATCATTTAAATAAATTGAAATAATAAATCCACTATCAGAATAATTTTCAATACCAAAATATGTAAAAGAGTATATGGTATTTATTTTCCTTTTAAAAACATTACGTCTTGTTAAGAATGCCAAAGATCTAATAATACTTGCAGTGGTGGAATGGTCATTGTCACCACTTATGTTAAAAAACATTCTTTTTTTCGTTTAGTAAAACTCCATGTAGAAAAATATTATATTTCAATGAAAGGAAAAGTAAAATTTATTTGTACTCCATATAAAAGAATGTCGTGTATAATACAAAATACGCCTCAATTAATGGAGATTGAGACGAAGTCCCTTACCTGGTGTCTGATTTGACTTATTCGTTCTTTAATCACCTGAATAATAATCATATGTAAATTTATACATTCTTGAGATCCCTTTTCAAGTCTATTATTCTTTTTATATCACTTATTACCATGTTATAATTATTATGAAATCATTTAAGTTAATAACGAGCTTTTTTCCGGTATTTGGTACATGAGTCAAAAATGAACATCTAATATTTACAAGTAGTAAATGTGGTAAATAGTACATTATATCTAGACTGATAATCATTATTTAGATATCATATATTTCATATATATCTAGTATATATATGTATTTATAAAAGTACACATCATTTGGAGATATGAAAATAAATGCACCGTTCATGGAGACAGTAAGCCCTACGTCCGCATAAACGATACATTCATTTTTATTTCGTATTTTAATGGAATAAAAACGTAATGATATATAGTTATATTATAATTACAATATAATATCATATATAATATCATTAAATACATCTTTTATAGATCCCACATATGGCATTAACAAATCCTATCACTTTGAGGGGGAGGTAGTCTGCACTTCCTCAAATGAAATTATCACGTTTACCCATAATGGAAACCATAAAGGTATCCAATAAATAAAAAATACCAATGCATAAAAAAAATATAAACATAATATATATAATATATAAATATAGTGTCATCATTATGTCCACCATGAGGGATGGAACGTGATAATTGAACAATCATCGTTTCGTGAGGTGTTAGTTTACCATCCAGAGAAACAGTATGTTTCTTCACCAATTAGGTGAAAGTGTGTAGAAGTTTAGTTCCAATATTTCTCATAACAACATCTTATTATATTTAGGATACTTTTTTTTGTTATAAAATAAAGTAATAAAATGATATTACTGGTTGGGGAAGTAAAATAAATGAAAAGAAGTTAACTAAAACAATTACCTTTAATTTGGATAACCACCTTTGCATTGATCCAAAAGGAATTCTTGAAGTGGGTTCTGCCTATGTAAAGGCTTCAATGGGTAATAGAGGGATCATGATAGATTATTTGGGTAGGGTTTGGACCAGCCAAGGTGCTTTAGAGGTGTGAGGAATGAGTTAGAAGTGGTGGTTTTTTATAAGGGGGAGGATGGACTCTTTATGAAAGTGTGAAAATATTATTTTATTATATAAGGATATTCAGTTTATAAAGGCCAAAAACTAATTAATGTCATAGATAATATGACAAATGGTTGAAAGAAAATCATCCAATAATAATTGGACTGGGTTTTTTTATTCTTTTAATAATTATAATCTTATTTATTTAAATCATTAATTAATGAGGTAAATACTATATCATCACTGTGCCATACATAATTTAATTTATTTGATGTCTAAAAACTCAAAAAATATACTGTGATGTAGGAAATCCTTATAACTTTACAATTAATATTTATAGTTGAAATTAGGACTTATATATCCCCCTGTAAAAATTAATTTACAAAAGTTATTTGTTTATGTCATTTTGCCTTTACATTTAGTTAATTAAAATAAAGTGTCATTAACACTCCCAAGTCCCCCCATGGGGTCCAAAAATCGTCCCAAGGATGCTCATTTTCTGATGTGTATCAACCATTAGGATTAGGACACATATTAGGACAATTTTATGTTATTATAGTAATATTTGTTTACACTTATTTAATAGATTTACCCGTTTACCGTGGTAAATAAAATATATACTGAAGTAAATATTCATAATGCATAAAAATTAAAGTTGCCTATTTACAAAATTTGGACCTCCTGTTTTGAAATATTTAATCCATTTTACCAAACTCAGATCAAATAATATTTATAAATTAATTTAAAATGAATTCCTACCATCAAAATAAAAGGCGTGTTTTGAAGAAATAATAATTATCAAAAGATTGACACTTGTTTACGTCCAATTTCAAAGTGAAATTAATTCCAACAACCAAAATTAGATTAAATGGTAAAAATACAATATAATTACACTTTAAAACCATTTAAAAAGTTAATCTACCCATATAAATATATTATATTAAAATGTAGTTTTGAATTAAAATATATCATTTTTCAATTTTCAATAAAAATTAAATTTTATCAGAAAAACACTAAAAATTTACCAAATGTAAATTTTGATTTCTTGGTTGTAAAGAAAAATTTTATTTGGACAAATAGAACGTATAAAAGTGACCAAAAATAGATTTAAAGATGGTTCTCCATTAAAAGGTGGTATATCAACCTTTTAAAGTAAATTATGCTTAAAATTAGATTCATTAACATTTTATGGCTATAAATATTATTTGATAAATATAAAAACAATTAACAAATATGTATAATCATATTGTTGTTAGTTCAGTTCATTTCTGCCAATACAATGACTAGATGTTAACTACCATTTAAAATAATAATATTTTCTTATTATTGTGCAACGTAAGAATTCAATGAAACCAGTTGTTGCGTATCAGGTACACCATCGAGCATATCAACCCCTTTAATGTAAAATTATTATTTAATTAGCACATATGAACAATTATGAAAATGTATTATTTTTTTTATTTACCTGGGATGTTACAGAGCATGAGTAAACCCTCAAACCACATGAATCATGATTAAACCCTCATAGCACTTGTATTAGCATTAGTAAACACACATTTCACATGATGTATCATGTTAATGTACAGTACCCAATGCATTGGATCACTATCAGGGTGTACCCTCTTTAGAAATTTCATTTCATGCATAAGTGTGCCACATGGATCATAAAACATGGATCCATTAAAAATAAACATTTAATCAATGATAAATGAATGTTTAATTCATACATGAAACTCTATAATCAAAAAATAAATGTTCATAAAGGTGAATACATTTGATAGAGAAATGAGCATGGTATTCACTACCAAATGACATTGGCTTGAAAAATGTGTTGTAATTTCAGCAGAATAATGGCGTGACATTATTTTTTATAATGGTTGATGAGAAAGAATTGGGTGTCTCATCATATGTACATGAAATGGACTGTAATTTGGTCATATAGATACACATTATGACCAACATAATGGAATTTATATTCCTAATATAGAATAATTACTTGGATGTAAAAGTGAAGTGATAAATCTCTCACAAATTTTTTGGCATGGTAATAGGTGTACATGGGAGGCATTAATGAGAGAAAAAGGGGTCTCCCTTTATCCAAACATAAATAGGGGAGTATGGGGAAGTTTCAAAATCATACCGCAACATTTTTAATTGAAATTAAAAGAGTACATCAACCTAATGAAATTCAAACAAAAATGTGAAAAGAAGAAATACCTTACTTGGAAGTGTGATCCCAAAAGCTTGGGAGAGTCTTGAGAGATGCTTCTTGGGAGCTTGGGGAACCTTGGGAGGATTATAGAGAGAGGAGGGAAGGGGTTGGTTTAACTCCAAAGGCTTCGAGTTAAGAGGAAGTGGGTGTTTGGGTGGGATTATATAGGAATGGACAGTGAATTATTTATTATTTATGTTTGGGACACCTCACATTAAACTAATCAAAAACAAAAACCAGCCCATGGTTTTTTCCTAAGGTTTTTTCCTAATGGGAGTGGAAAAAATAATTTTATAGGGCCAATTTCCTAACATCTTTAAATAATATGGTTTCTTATGTGGACGTGAGTCACGCTCTCATGAAAAAACTATTTTAAAAGACAAAATGTAATTTAAGCCTTGAAGGGTCCACTAAAGCTTTGGAAAATAAATCAAAAAAAACCAAAAATCAAATTATTTTAATGGTAAAATATATATTGGTAGAATATAATGTTTATATTATTTTATTACATCAGTATTTGGTCATTATGATGTAATACAACACATTGTATATTTAATCAGTATTTAATTTTTACCCAAAAATTTGACTATCTCAGAAAATAATGCAAAATTCAACGTTGGATAATTTCGACATCCTGATTCCAACAAAATATCCATTTTATACAAATAATTTTTTAAATATTTTAATTTTTTACTTTTAAAATAAAAAACCGACATTTATTGAAAATTCATGGGTTTTGAAAAAAAAATCATTCAAACATTAATTAAAATTACAATTGCATTCATAAAATTATAGGATAGTTAATATATAATAAAAAGTAATTTAACAATAATAATAATATTTTATGAAAATATTACTTAATTCAAAAATCCATTAATTCATGAAAATATATTTTATAGTAAAATATACACTAAAAATACTATTTTGGTTTTAAAAACTATTTAAAAAGTAACAACAATAATAATATTTCACAATATTTATAAGATAATAATGTAAATTTTCGTAGTGATTGGTTATTATTACATAACCACTTATGACACCCACATAAGATGGATGGGTAAGGTGTGAGATTGTGACTGACTCATGGGGTGGCTTAGATAACATCACTCGGGTGGTAATGTCTATTAACTTCCACTTCTCCCGTAGTTGGTTCTACTCAAGATTAATGTGTTCAAGATCATCTTGGGATTAGTCAAGAGAGAATCCTAATGACACAACCTCCTTTGCTAGTTTTGTAAAATGGTAATTGTATGGGTCAAGTCTACTGGATGAGGCCATCGCTTCCTTTGTCTGACTAAATTGTTTTTATTAAAACCCTATATCTATACAAATCATGTGACCACTATTCTATGACTATATTAGCAATGGTCAAAATATATAATGATATTATTAAATCTAGAAACATAAAACCAATGAATTTCACTTTTTATATAACTATAATAAGAAATATAATTAGATGAAGATGAATTTCCATTAACGAATATTTTGGTCATTACAATCTTCCCCCCTTAATAAAATTTTCCCTCTAAATTTCTTTTTCCCACTATGAAACAATTTAGGGTAACTCGACTTCATCACTTCCTCTGATTCCATTTTCGATTCTTCAAAATTTTGGTTTTTACACAACACCTTGACGAGGGGCATTGTGTTATCTCTTTGATGATTTTCTCTATAATCTAAGATAAAAACTAGTTGATACTTGTAAGAAAAATAATTCTATAGATGTACTACCTATGAAGAGAGTACATTTGAAGGGTGTGGTATGTACTTTCCTAAGAGGGATACATAAAAGACATCATGTACTTTGGCCATGGTAGGTTGAAGTGCTAGTCGATAGGCCACAACCCCAACACGATCAAAAATCTCGAAGGGGAAGATGTACCTATGACTTAAATTCCCTTTCTTTACAATCCCAATGAAATTCTTCCATAATGATATGTATAGAAATACCATGTCTCCAACTTTAAACTCAAGGTCTTTTCAACGATTATCTGTAAAACGTTTTTGTCGACTCTTGGCTGCCTTGAAATGCAGTTTTCACCTTCTCCACCATTTCATCAACCATTTCCGGTCCTACTAGCTTATGCTCAGCAAATTCATCCCAATATGCCCGTGTCGTGAACCTCTTCCCATACATGTCTTTATATGGTGTCATTCATATGAATTATTATCAACTGTTATTATATGAGAATTCAACCAGAGGAAGATTCTGATCCCAACCTCATTTAATTTTACTTCGAACATGATCTCAACATATCTTCAAGTGTATGAATAGTACGCTCAGATTGGCCATCAGTTTGAGGATGATAGGTAGTATTGATGATAAATTTAGTATCCAGGGCATGTTGAAGACTCTTCCGAAACATAGTGGTGAATCTTGGATCTAAATCTAATATAATAGATAGTGGTATTTGGTGCGTCCTTACCTCCTCCCTAATATATATATGTGCCAGTTGATCTAATTAGATATCCTCCTTAATTATAATAAAGTGTGACGACTTTGTAAGATGACCCAAAAAACCATGATTGAATTGTTTTCTTTGGATATCTTCACCATCCTGTGAAAAAGTCCATGGTGATGTTCTTGAATTTCCATGCTGGTATGGGCTACGGTGGAATCATCCCCTTAGACTTATTCCTCTCTTACTTCACTTGTTGACACACTAGGAACATTGATATATTCTCAATGATCTCCTTCTTCATATATCCAAAAAATAATGCTATCCGGGATCCCGATACATCATTGTGTTTCTTGGGTGAATAGAGACATTTGAACTATGTGCATCATCCAAAAGTTCCTTCATCATCTCTAAGATTGATGGAACACATAGTCTTTTTAAAAATATAACAATTCCTTCTTCATTAATATTAAACTCCGAGAAATTTTCTTTTCTGATAGAATACTCTTTCTTCTGAATTCTCACATAGTACTTTTGGGCCTCCTTTAACCTTTATAAAATAGACTGTTCAACAATTGTTTGTGAAAGGATTGATGATGTTTCCTTCTTTATGATTCCCATGTCCATCTTCATCAAATCTATGAATATTCGATCCTTTTCGATTATCATCAATGATAGAATCACTATGTCCTTTATACTTAGAGCATCCTTAACCTTGTTCACTTTTCTAGGGTGGCAATGGATTGAGCAGTCATAGTCTTTGATCATCTCTAACCATATTCATTGGCACATGTTCAACACTTTCTATGTGAATATATACTTGAAGATTTTGTGGTCCGTATATATTTCACAGTTCTCCCAAAACGAGATAATGTCTCCATATTTTTTAAGTAATGATCACCGCATCCAATGCTAGATCAAGTGTTGGATAATTCTTCTCATGAACATCCAATTTCACTGAAGAAAAGGCAATGACTTTGTCATTTTTCATCAACACACAGCACATGCCCTTCATTGATGCATCAATAAATACCACAAAAATTTCTTCACTTATGGGTAATGTGATCATGGGCGTAGTGATAAGCCTCATTTTCTACTCCTTGAAGCATTATTCACATTCATCACTCCAAGAAAACATTACTCCATTCACAGTAATCTTGGTAAGAATCTTGAAAAATCATGAGAAATTTTTCAAAAATCGTCGATAATATTTAGCTAACCCCAAGAAGCTATAGATACCCTTACTGATGCTATCATCATCCATCCCTAAATTGCATTAGTTTTGTAGAGATCCATAGATAATCCATTTCATGTGATGATATGTCCCATTAATGAGACATCCTTCAACCAGAAATCACACTTGCTGTACTTTTCCTATAGCTTCTCCTTCCGCAAGGTCTCTACTAAAGTTCTTACATGCTCCTCTTGATCCTCCATGGTTTTGGAGTATATAAAAATATCAACAATATTGACAATCATGTATTTGTTTGGGTAATCCCTAAAGACTCTATTCATCAAGTTTATGAATATTATAAGGGCATTAGTGAGTCCAAAAGTCCTTACTATGAATTCATAGTGCCTGTATATTGTACAAAAATTAGTCTTGGAAATGTCTTCCTTCTTCACCATTACTTGATAATATCCCAACTAAAAATCCACATTGGAATATATTGTGCTCCATGAAACTGACCGATCAAGTCATCAATTCATGGGAGAGGATACGTGTTATTTATCATGATTTTGTTAATCTCACAATAATTGATGTAAAGGAGCATTGACCCATCTTTCTTCATGATGAAGAGTACTATTTCACCCCATGGTGAAGCACATGGGCATATAAACCCTTTACCCAGATTCTCTTGTAGCTGTTTCTTCTGCCCTGAAAGCTCCACAACAACCATTCTATATAGATTCAGGGATATTGGAAATTCCCTAGGTGTAAGATCAATTGAAAATTTAATATATATTCCAGTAGGAAGACCATGCAATTCGTCAGGAAAAACTTTAATGAATTCCCTCACAATAGGCATGTCATAAAGGATGGTTTCCAACTTACTCTCAGTCAAATGATCCATGTACGCATGATTATAGGACAATAATATCTGTTGTTTATATGATGAAGCTAAAGAAGATTAATCTTCCTCTTTACACTTGTATAGAAATAGGGTTTGATTATCCACATAGAGATTGATTTACCTCTCACGAAAATATATTTCGCCTCTATATATGGAGAGTCAATACATGCAATGAATCACATAAAATTTTACCAGAGGGAGTATAGAAAGAATCTATGAGAAATTCCATCCATAGATAATGATAGAGGATGAGTTATATTCCTAGGATGTAATGATTTCCCCATCTTCGATACTCAATGACATCTTTACATTAATGATTTTTTGTGGTGTTGGGATTGTACTACTAAAATTTTGGGTTATAAAAAAATGCGTAGAACCTAAATCAAAAACTAAGTTCGCTATTATTGAATGAATATCTAGAATACCTTTCACCACATCATTTTCAGGGTTCACTTTAGCAGTAGTGATGGAAACCCCTCTCCCTAGATGCCTTGGAGGTTGTTGGTTTCCTCTGAAAACCATTGGCATAGAGCAATGATTTGCAGGATGCCCTGGTTCATTGCAGTTCTAGTAATGAATAGTGTATTGAGGTTAGAATATAGTGTTCCTATCTTCTGTTGTAGCAGAGGGTATTTAATGTCAGTAGTTAACATCTAGGTTCCCTTCTCATCCACAACTAAATCATTTTCTTGAACCCTTCAGGCAATTTTCGGGGTTCTTCTTTCCTCACTATTGGAAAGTGTGGTGCTAGATCTTCTTAGCACCGTTATATTTATCCTTTGGACTACCAGCATTGGTGTCTAACTTATGCTTCATATCTTCATGATACCCCTGAGATTCTCCGATCTCTATTTCTACCTTGATAGAACATCAAGAAATTTCCTCATAGTTGTCGAAGTCACGTATCACTAGCGCTTTCCATAGGCTAGGTTTCATCGCAAAAAAGAAGTGGTCAACCATTCATTTGGGGGTAATAGAAAAGCATGAGGCATATCATGCAAGCCTTCTGATGTTTTCTTCATATGCTCTAACCGATTCATCGCCTTTTTTCTTAAGGTAAATGAAGTCCCTTTTCATCTTATTTCGGAGGGTGTGGCGAAAATATTTATTGAAAATCACCTTATGGAAATCCTTTCATTACAATGCCTCGATCTCCTCCTCATGCTTCATATTTTTTATCAACTTCCACCATTTATCAGCTTCACCCTCTATACAATAAGCAACCAGAGGAACCTTCTTTTTTTTAGAACATTGAACGATGGAGACGATATATTCTATGGAGTTGATCCATTGTTCGGATATTGAGTTATCTGATGATCCATTAAAATTTGGAGGACCTTGTCTCATTAATCTCTCAATAGATACATGTTTTTTCTTGGGGGAGGGGGTTGAACATTCATCTTGATCTAGGTTTCTATTCAATACCTGAGTTAACTGAGAGTGTATCATGAAAAAGTTCGTGATTCCCACTTTCATAGGATTGGACATCTCATTAGAACCATTATCACATTGGTATTCACATTGGTTGTTAACCCGAGTCCTCCTATTAATGACCATTGGATGGAATAAAAGGAAATTTAGGTGTAAAAAATAATGGGTAATCCAAAAATAGATGACATATAAATAGATTTTATTTTCATAACTTATGAATCTATAGGATTCAATATATGTTATCCATGATCTAATTTATAACATATATTTATAGTGGAATTTTTTTTATTCCCTTTATAATGGTTCATAATAATCATGTGAATTTAGAAATGTATATCCTTAGAGAGTGTCATAACTAAGAATGCATTAAGGCCTGTTGTTGTGTACCAGGATACCCTGGGTCAAGCCCATAACTCCTTGTTGGGGTTTTTACCCCATGGTACATCTAAGCCAGAACCGCCTCTACCTGCTTGTATCTAGACCAGGATGTATTTGATTAATAAAACACTTACTCAATACCCAAAAATAATTATTGATTTTTTTATTATACATAGTATTGTCTCTGAGGATTTACTACGGTTTTATCATCCTAATCCAAAAAATAACTAAACCCATCCTCTGGTAGCAACTATAACAACCCAATTCTTTATTACACACTAAAACATGATTTATTAAATAAACTCATCACTTAATTCAACATGGAAGATCGAGAGTAATAGTGTATTTGGGGCTTTGGATCATTAAATAACAATATAAAACATAAAACACACAACATCCTTTCTGAAAACATCCATTACACGACCACCAAATTCCCTCAAAATTAGCATTGCAATGGATAACCTGAGGACATGCATAAGAAACGACTGAGCTATAAAGTCCAGTAAGGGAATTAACATGGAAAAACATGAGGAATACAACACATGTTTGTCAATAGGAATATCAATGGATCTTAATAGAAACATAAACATAATGTCGAGATAAATCATGACAGTCATAACATGGAAATGTGGCAACAACACTTAACATTAAATTAGCTTGAGTTAAGGCTCATTGCACATGAAGTTCGAGTAAACCCTCATTTCACAAGAAGAACAAGTAAACCCTCATTGAACCTGAATTAGCATGAGTAAACACTAATTTCACATGACATATAATGATACTGTACTTTACCCAATGCATTACAACACTATTAGGGAACACCCTCTTTAAACATTTCATTTCATGCGTAAGTGTGCCACATGGATCATAAAACATGGATTCATTAAAAATAATAATTTTTTCCAAGATAAAGGAATGTGGAATTCATATATGAAACTCTGTAATCAATAATTAAATTTTCATAAAGTTGAATACCCTTGATAGAGAAATGGGCATTATATTCACAACACAGTGACTTTGGCATGAAAAAATGCGGTACAATTTTGGCAGCATAACGACGTGACATAAGGATTCATGAGAATTGTTGATGAGATATAAATGGGTGTCTCATAAAATGTTCAAGAAATGGAATGTAAGGGGGTAATTTAGATACATGTATAAACAATCATAATGGAATTTATATGCATAATTCAAAATAATTAATTGAACGTAATAGAGGAGAGATAAATCCCTCACAGAATTTTTTCATGGTAACAGTGTACATGGGAGGAATTATTGAGAATGAAAGGTGTCTCTAATTATCCAAACATAAACAGGGAAGTATGGGGAAGGTTTTAAATCATTTCCCAACATTTTTAATCGAATTCAAAAGGTTATAACAACATAATGAAATTGTGGCAAAAATGAGAAAAGTGTAAATCTCTTTCCTAGATGTGCGATACCAAAAGATTGGGAGGGGCTTGAGAGAGGATTTTTGGGAGTTTGGGGCACCTTGTGAGTATTCCAGAGAGAGGAGGGAAGGGTTTTGAAGAACTTGAAAGACTTTTAGTGTAGAGAAAGTGGGATCTTACGTGGGTTTATATAGGAAAGGTGTGGGAATTCTTTATTATTTAGGTTTGGGACACCTCACATCAAAATAATAAAAACCAAAACGAAGACCATGGTTTATGCCATTGGGTTTTTCCAAAGGGGAGTAGAAAAAGATATTTTATAAGTTTAATGTCCTAACATCTTAATATAATAGGTTTTCTTATGTGGAGGTGTGTCACACTCTCAAGGAAAACAACATAAAAAGACAAAATGTTTTATAAGGCATTAAGTGTCCACTAATGATTTTCATCATAAATCACACAAACCCAAAATCACATTATTAAATTGTAAAACATATATTAGAAGAAAATTTAGTTTATATTATTTTATTACATCACTATTGGGTCATTATGTTCTCATAAAACACAATATATATTTAAACGATATTTAATTTTTACACAAAAAATCGACAATCTCGAAAAATTATGAAAAATTTACCATTGGATAATTTTGATGTCCTGATTAAAAAAATAATATTTATTTTATCTAAATAAATTTATAAATATTTTAATTATTACATTTAAAATAAAAAACCTACATTTATCAAAAATTCGTGGGGTTTGACAAAAACAGCTTTCAAACTTTAAAAAAACTACAATTTCATTCATTAAATTATACGATAATTTATATTTAATAAAAAGTATTTTAATAATGATAAAATTATTTTATTAAAATATTATTTAATTAAACAAAACATCAATTCATCAAAATAGATTTCTTAGTTGAATATTAACTAAAAATACTACTTTGGTATTAAAAACTATTTACAAAGTAACAAAACTAAAATCAAGGAACATTCTTATTACAAAAATATTGTACATAGTCATAGTGATAGGGTATTTTTATATAACCCTTTATGAATCATGTATAAGAGCGAAGGGTTAGGTGTGCAATGGTGACTTTCTCTTTGGGTGGATTGGATAATATCGCTCGGGTGGTAATCTCAATTAACATCCACATCTCCGGTTCTCAGTTCCACTAAAACATAACGTGTCAAAGCGTGGGTTGGGCTTGGTCAAGTGAAAAACCTAATAACCCCACCTCCGTTCCAAGCTCTAACAAATGGTATTTGTATGGGGAAAGTCTACTGGATGAGGCCATCACTTCCTTTTTATGAGTAAATTGGATTTGTTAAAGCCCTATATTTAACATAATCATGTGATCACTATCCAACGACTTTATTAGAAACAGTCACAATTCATAATTGTATTTTATAATCCATAAACATAAAACCAATGATGTCCACATTTTATATAACCATAATATGACATTTACTTAGATCAAGATGAATTTATATTAATGAATGTTTGGGTCATTATAGAGGTGATCCCTTTTATTGAATGCACATGCAATCTGATCCTGGTGTATGCCAAGGTTGTACAGTGTGTGAAAGTTGTTCTCATCAATCCATTCATATTCATCTGGATTATTTTGTGAATGGAAACCATCTTATAGATTCTTGAGCATGGATACATGGATAATGTATTTCTATACATCCATAGGAAACACTAACTCGATCCCATTAACTTATTATTACTGTGTTAATTGTGTAGCTATATGCGTAGTAGTACAGTAAGTCCTTAAATCATTGAGAAGTTTTTCAAGTCTATACTTATTATACTAATTCTCTATCATCTAGATTATATTTTATATTTTCATTTTAAAGGACTCTAACTAACCATTTTATGACGCATGATATTGATATGAGGGACTGAGATCGATATTTTTCTCATGGTACAAATTATTCAATTCCACAGAACAAAAGTAGGTGATGTTGTCCATCAATATTGTGTGGGGGACCCCAAACCTAGTAATTAAATGAAATTTTATGATGTTGATGATATTATCTTTCCCAACATCTATGAGTTCTATCACCTCATACCATTTTTAAAATAGGTATGTAGTAGTAAGGATATACTCAAACTTCTTTGGTGTGGCTGGGGGATATGGCCCAATGACATCTATCCCCCAAATAGAAATGAAGAATAATATTTTTCTATACATAAATATTTTGGGGGTCAGTGTATGCAGTTCACATGGATTTGGAATGAATTAAATTTATTGGTTAATTTAATATAGTCGTGTATCATGGTTTTGCAGAAATATCCTAACCTCCTCATTTGGTTTGAGAGCTTGGTCCTAGATTAATGGGTCTTGCAACAGACTTCATGGGCTTCTTCAATGATGGTAGAAATATCTCCTTCTACTATGAATATTTAGAGGATCCTGTCAAATCCCCAATTGTAGATGGATTTATTCTCCTTCAGGCCATCCTACAGGGTAATCATGACTGCATGTCATGAAATATATTCCCCTCCAACTCTATCTGTTGGGATATTTCAGTTTTCTATATAGCTGATTATGGGATTATTCCATTTTGGGGTGGTTCTTAGGGAATCAAACATTGGGGTGGTGTTAACCAGATTCATCTATTCCATATCACTATTGATGATTCTTGAGACCATTCTGTATTGTGTAATAGTAAAAATTACTTCTTCATGATTAGGCTCAACAATGTTGTTGGATGCATTGTCCCATGCATCGTCACATGCTTTCTGTGATGATCTAAAATGATGCAATGTGGGTTTGAAAGGGAAATATGCCATTATTCCCATGATATTTCCCATGAGAGGGATCCTTTATTCCTTTTTGATGGTGTATTCTACCTTGATAGACATTATCACTAACTCTGAATCCTATGTCTTGATCATGTAGGTTATTTTCACTATCGAGTTAATTATATTCCATTAATGATGTTTTGGTATTATTACAAATTATTTCTAATGCCTTCAGAATATGAGAAATAGTAGGGAAGATCCACTTTTATAGGAAAGACAAAAAAAATCCCTAGACCGACCCAATTTATCCTCGGTTTTTCCATTCTTTTTCTTATAGTAATTCACGAGTCACCCACAAAATACATGTCCTATGTCTAGGGAGTTTCTGGGTCATAGGATAATTATTCATCTGTAATCTTGGTGTCTTTTTGTATATTAACCGGGGTAGTATGTTCTACAAGGAAATCAAAATGGGATTGTCCCTTTGCTGGTATCTGTGAAACAAACCAGATGTTATTTTTCTGAATATTAATAGGCCATCGGGCCATGTTCCCATTCATCATCGTATAACAAAGGATATACATGAGAGGATTGATACAATGACCCATTGGACTTTGTGGTGATATAAGTAATGTGTAGTCATTTTCACTACAAATAATAGTCTGATTTAGTTTTTTCAACATCATAGTATTGGTTCATTTTTACTAGAATATAATGAATGAGGTAATAGAGAATATTATCACTTCCTGCATCATTATTTTGTTGGAAGAGAGATCCCAATGAGTGTTCCATAGAAAACACATATAAGATGAGTGTCCTCTATTAAATTTAATGTATCAGGACAAGTGTTTGTAGTAGGTAATTCTTGATAATTTCAAAGGATATTTTGAAATCATCATCCAATTGGTAGGAAGATCCCCTTTTAATTACCCTACTAAAGGAAAGATATTTTTCAGCCATGTTAGAAATGATCTATCGAAGGTATGAATGGTTCAATAGAAGCCCCAACAATTTTACGGTTTGTCATTGATATAATACATCTAGTTTCCACCTAATTATCCTCAATTCTTCCTTGGAATACCAAAAATATAGGGAATATATATGATGTTACCCTGAATGTGAATTTCCTCAAATTCATCCTTAGACTATGCTATCACAACAACTGAAAAACTGTTTTCAGGTCTATCAAGTGATCACACCACTCCCGGGATTTAACCACCATGTCGTCGTCATAATATTCAACCATCCTTCCTATGAAAGGATTAATGACATGGTGAATGGTACATTGACATGTGGTTCCAAAATTAATCAAACCAAATGGAATGTCATTATAGAAAAATATCACATAATGTTCTTCGAAGAAAGTGGTTACTAATCATTGAGGGGAAATCATTATCTGATTTACCTCATGTTCTAATCCATGAAATAAAGGTCATGGAGAACCGTAGTTGCTTTGATCAATATTTTTTTATCAGTAGTGGGAAATAATGCTTTGGGAAATGAATATTATGGTCCCTATAATCAATGAAGACCCAAATCTTCCCATTCTACTTCCTTATAGGGATGATGTTGGAAAACCATAATGGATATTTCAATTTCTAGATGATGATAGCATCAATCATCTTGTTGGCCACTTCATCTATATTTGTGGGATGAGAGTTTTGCATCCTCTTGGATACCTTCTTGGTGAATTGATGCTCATATGGTCCCTGAGATAGTTCATAGACACATCTAGGCCTAGTCCAGGTATTTCATTGTAGTTCCATGTGAACAAATATTGATGTTGACTCAGAAATTTGATTTAAATCCCTTTCTCTTTAAGGGATGTGGATGCACTAATCAGTGTATGCCACAAGTCATCCTCTATTTATAGAGATATATTCCTAAATTTATTAATGATGGTAGAGACACATTCCTTGAATGTTGGAGGGGCGTTCTAGAGGAAAAGCTCTACACTTTCTATATACAAATACATCGACACATTTTAAAATGCAGACAAAAATATGGGGGCCCAACTATCATTATCATAGTGAGATAGGATATTAGAATATTTATATTTATCTAATATTGATTGAATCATTATAGAAAGATGTCAGGGCTAATAATATTCAGTACTGTTACTAGGGATATGAAGGTCTTGGACCTCTGGATTATAGATATGATCGTTACTAAGTTTATTGGTTGTAAATAATCATCACGGAGCATACTACAGGGATTCAAAAGGGTGTCCACCATCCCACTAGCAGAGGAAACCTATATATCTACATCAAAAAATGGTCATTTTCCTCCATTTTTATAAAAACCTGGTTTTGCATATATGAACCCCTAGTCCTTAAGGGGGCATTTTTGACATGTAGTATTCCTAAATTTCAATTATTGGGACACTTTGGATGATTATGTAATATTGAAGGTAAGACATGTGGCTATGGATCCAGGGCTGTCTGAGTAGGATTGTATGTATAGTGTTTTTTTGTATTTCCAAAAAACCGCATCTGATGTAGGACCCCCAAATTGGGCTTCGATCGTGATCATCATGATAAGAATTTTATCATTATTATAGTACCCTATTATAATTATCATAGTGGGAGACAAATAACCTTATCCATATGCCAGAATTCATAGGGCTCAGACTAGGATAATATTCAACCCAAAACTGTTATCAATTATATGCCTTTTCATGTTCATATTATTGAGTCTACATGAGACATATAGAGGTCTGATATTCAATTGAAGGGCATCTTCCTGACCTTGATCAATAAATATAATGGAGACTTGAGATTTTGATTTCATGGTATCCACTTGGTAGACCTTGAGTTCAATTACTTCTATCATGAACTCATGTAGGATCCCGAAGGGTTCAACAAGTGCCTCCCTGAGTTCTTCTGAATGATAGTGCACATCAGGGACTAATAGTTTGGATTGGACTACCATTGGATATTTCAGAACACCGTACATTTGTGTCAGTGGTCATCACTCCATGATATGGGGTTGATTCTAAATTTTTGAATGTGATGCTACATAAATTAGGATTGATAAATCAGATGAATATGAAGGGTTTGTGAGAGCATGTTCTACATGATTCATGGGTCTTCCTAGACTTCCCCTTCATTTAGGATAATCGAGATGGACCTCTTCTAGGTATTCATCCATGAAAGTCTGGTGGGGAAATCTTCAAGTGGGTTATAATCCACCTAACATAGCTTTCTAGGATTGATGGATGGAATTACAAAGACTGTCAATAGAATATTTATATTCCAAAGGGATATGACCCGAATAATGATTCTGACCTCACCCTATCTATCATTTATATAATTTGATCTTGTTTATGAATCCTGATGTTCCATGGGTATCTGTAGGTGTCTAATTCTCTAGGGAAAACTCATCATTGAAAAAGTTTTGTGACAAATGTGTCATGCTTTATGAACCAAATATGATTTCTTTGTCAGATGAGGGTTTCGTTTGGTGGGAAGGTGCCTATAATACATTTGAGACAAGGAAGAATTCGGCATGAGTTAATGCTTACTTTGGAGAATAATATAAATCTTTTTATTTTATTTCATCCTACTTCTGTAGGTCATATCCACTTTTTGAGCGTATATTAAATGTTCCCACCATCTTTGGTGGTGATGCAATTGCAGGTTTTCCCAACTGAACATTCATTGTGGCGTGGCCTCTATCAACCATCTTTTGAGTCATCCAATTATCGAATTTTTGTGAAAAAATGGTCGAGAAGTTCTTTCAAACACCCTCTTCTTCCAGTTAGATAATAGTTATCCAATCCACCTAATTATGAGGGTAATCTAGAACCACTTATCTTGAATCTATCATTCTATTAAGGATGTATTTCATTAATAATTGATTATGGATATTGTGACCTAGTATTCTCTTGAATGGGAGATAATTGGGATGGATGGTAAGGTTGACCTCATCAAGCTTCTCATTTTGTTGAATTGGAGAAATTTATTATCTATTTCATCCAATAAATAAAATGGTACTTGTTCATTAGGGAATGAGTCCAACTTATACATCCATTCATAAAATCTTAGACAACCCTATTTTCATTATTCTCTTGGACGAGAGATAATTTTTGGATATCACCGCTTTATAGGATGTTCATGATGATGTGGGGAAAAACATGGAATTTGAATGGGTGCCTCAAACAAATTGGGATTAACTATCAAAACATAAGCTCTGGTTCTCATTTATCCTTGTGCAATTAAAATTAGTTCAGTTTTGGATTAGGTGAGTTGGATGGATTATTCTATATGTTTGTATGTTTCAGAAAACCCATAGAATCCACGTGGATATGTCATAATAATTAGAGTCATCTTTAACTCATCCCTTTGATTTTCAGTAAAGTGTTCCAATAGTTTATCATAGAAGATTTGGATGATGGGTGAGTAGGTTGGACCCTTCCACTCTGCAATAAAGTCACACACCCTATCAGTTTCGTTTTTTATATAGTTCCTTAGGACTAATATGGTTTAATTACACAATTTACAAATGATTTGATAATGTAATTGGTAAATAATGTCCTCCCATCCTCGCATGAAACCTCTTAGTAGACTAATATAACAATAAATGGTTGTCCTTGTTATATTCTTCCCAAAACAGTTCACCTTTGTTACCTATAGTCGATCTCTTGGGACCATCATCATCCCACATCAATACACGAAGTGCATGAAATCTTGTTTGGGGTCGCTGGCACCAGCAAATGTAGAGAGGGTAGAATTTATAAAATGGGGGTGAGTTTTATCCACCCAATCTGGTTATGGCTTCCTCTCAGACTACATAGTTGTACGTCACCCTTCCATGGCATCCATTTGAGTATCCAAGGACTCAATAACATTAAGGAGACTTTGGTTACTATTACATCACATGTATCCAATCCATAGGGACATAGTGGGGGTTGATGAGGAGGATCCACTTTTATCTCAGGACGATCTTCAATTCAACCCAATATTGACACTTTTCCCCATAAATGAGGGGTTATTACTGCAATGGAGTGAATTCAGGATCTTTTTTGACTTCCTCATTTATGTTTATTAGATTCCCATATCGAACAAAAATTTTATTCTTGGATACTGCTATTGCTGTCAGATATTCCATGGGAGGGAAAACATTCTTATCACCCCAAAGATAGTACCCAATAAGAAAATTTCATCTATGTAGCTCCTCATTATATTGTCAAAGATTTTATATAATCATCTCATATTGGGGAAATGATTCTTCCACGAAAGGAAACACATTTCTTCTGGGAGTTGATCGATATGTCATTGTACCATTCCCCGTGGAAGTATTCTATCATGGAGATGGGAACATGATATTTTGATGTTCAATTTTTTTAATCCCAATTTGGTTCCTAGTTCGTGCTACAGAATTTGGTGAATCTAAATAACTATCCTCCTACGGTATATTTTTCAATGTCAAACACCTCTGCATTTGTGCCATGATCAATATCTTCCATGTTGGTAGTAACAATTTTTATAGAGTAATATCAAGAAATGGTGGTTGTGCCATTACTATCGATGTAATAGTATAATCATTAACACTCTTTTTTAGGAACATTATTTAAACCCTTGGCCATGTTGGGACTTTTTTTTTCTTCTGGCCTAGGTGGTGTCTGATTATCTTCACCGTATGTTCCTTTTGTTTGGGTCTATGCCTAGTGACTCTGAAAGATATTATGTTCCTGGTTTCTAAAAAATCTCTATCTATTAGGTTATTGTCTTGTTATGTAAGGATTTTGTGAAATACTAATCTTAGATTTATCCCTCACAAGTATGAGAAAAATGATTCCATTATTAGTTGAATTAATTTTTAAAATGACCCCATCCCTATAAGGTGGGGTAATTTGGGTCCATGATTTTCATGGATTGGTCTTGTGGTTAAGGATCCAATGACTCTAGTCAGGGATTTGATGATTTTCGGGATGGGAAAAAAGATATAGATTCCCACATCCCAACGGTGTGGGTGAGATATAAAATCATTTCCAATGTCTCAAAGGTTCTCTTAGGGATTTATGAAAATTGATATGGTTATTGAGATATAAACTCACCCATCCAAGTGGGATGGGGATCACCTATTGTAGTTGATGGTGTTTCTTAAATCCTCTAATGAAGTGATGATTTCAGGGGTGGAGGTGGTGGTAGATATTCTCATGGGCTAGGGGGTTGTGTCTTCTCCTTGATAACTACCATGAAAAATTCTACTATGGTTCACATGATATGGAATAGTTGTGTTCACATTGGATCTAGGTGTGATGGAATAACATTATGAGAACCATTCCTTAGGTAATTTTTTCTAGTTGATCACAAAATATGACATTGTGTTTGAAATGTAGTCCTATTATCTAGAGGGGAGACGTTTCAAATTTTGATGTCTATCCTCTCTCCCCATCTGTGGTTTCTAGGTACCATTGAAGATGAGGGATTATTTTGTAGTAACCATCTGGCCCATGAATTACCCATTACCCTAATTTCACTAACGGTATAACATTATATGATGCCACATCAGAGGGGATATAATAATCCATGAGAGGGGGAATGTGTAATTATTAAAATAGTCCACATCCTAAATTACATATTCATGTTGTTTGATTGGAGATAAGATGCTGAAGAGTGGTAATGAAACAGAAACAAGTGTGTTTCTAATTTTCACTATTCCTCTCCAGTTATTGATCCTCATCCATGAAGATAGAAATATTTTCTACCTAACACTATATTATATTGATTCTCAGAAGGTGATACTCATATCATGGATAAGGGATAAGTCAAATCATTAGTAAATAATTAGTATCCAACATATTTTAGAGTTGGTATGTCATTCAATCCATTGAAATCACATCGGGGATCTCAGAGCTAGATGTATTGTGGGTCTAACACATTATGGGGAGGTTGTTTCTAGGTAACACTCTCTATATTTCAGTGTCGGCCTCCTCGTCATCATTCTTATATGCCTCCTTCCATTCAGGCCATAGAATATGCCAATGATGGTTTCCTACTAACAGGGGTGGGTTGATTCTATAATTTTATGGGGATCCATATATAGATTACCCTAATGATTCGATCACCTATCTATATGAAGGTGTCAGAGTTATGAACAAATATCTATATAGAGGTGTCTGGAAAAAAGTATGATTTCCTTTATCATGGGAGATATCATTATTGGGAGGTTAAACATGGTAGATTTCATGTGTATGTTCCTACAATCCAGCTTTTCAATATTACAATAAAAAATATCGTATTATTGATCTTCATCTACTTCCAATTCGATTTAATAGTTAACAAACACTTGTGTTATTTCGAACGTGTCTCAATAAACCTCAAGGACACTAGCATTGATCGGATAATGAGTATGGGACACGTTTTGTCTCAAGGTAATAATATGTTGAAAAACCTTTCATAATTGTGTAGGTGTAACGCCCTAACCCCAGTTACCCAGAATCAGTGCATTATTTCGTAACATTGGCATGATCACAAAAGAACAAGTCTCGAAAGACCGATTAGTTCAGTATCCTTGGAAACACTAGATACATTCATAAATGTTACATTACATAATAAAGTGAAAAAATACAAAAACATAGTCTCCATTGTCCACACTCATATCCCCTTCAGACTATCCCTGCAGGTCAGTCATAAAATATTTCTTCACATCCAGGGAAAAATAAAACATTGGAAGGGGTGAGCTCAGATGCTTAGTAAGGATAACAATATAGCAGAAACTTTTATAAATAAACATAAACATTTAAGGAAATGTATATCTAAAACAAACACCTTTTAAACTTGATCTTCAGCATAATATGGAAAAAATAAAATGAAGTAATTCCATTTACTTATTCACATGGATATTCTACTAGTAGAATAATCACATGAAATATCAATAACCACATTCATAATGATGGAATGCATAATGCCATAATATCATAACCACATAGTCACGACCTTGTGCCAAGACTACAAATAAGATTTTGTCAAGGCCTTATGCCCGGACAATAGTTTGTCTCATGAGACCTACCGATGCATCGAGGATCTACAATAGGCTCCACGCGTCACATACTATGTCTAATGCATTCCTTATATGAAAAGGTTTAAACATATCATAAACCATAACATAATTGTATACTATAAAACATACATAAAGGAAACATAACATTTCAACATTTCAATCACATGATATCAATACAACACATTGAATTGATAAAACCATTTTCAATACCAAAATAAATGAAAAGTAAAACTTGGTATTTATTTTTCATTTTTTTTAAAAAGTTATGGCTTTTTGAGAAAGTCAAAACTCAAATAATGGCCATGGCAGCGGAGAAGTCGTTGTCACCGCATACGTACGACCAAATAACATTCCCTTTTGTCATTTAGTAAAATGATTTTTATAAAAATATTCCTTTTGAAAAAAATGTAAAAGTAAAAGGGTTTTATACACCATATAAAAGAATGTTGTGTATAAAACAAAATATTCCTCAATTAAAGGAGATTGAGACGAAGTCCGTTACCTCGTGTCCGACATGACATGATTGTTATTTAATCTCATGAATAATAAACTAGTCTTAATCTATACTTTCATAAGAACCATTTTCATGTTCATTATTCCTTTTAAATCACTTATTACCATGTTGTGATCATTATGTAATTATTTAAGTTAATAACGGTCATTTTGTCAGTCTTTGGTACTTGAGTCAAAAATAAACTTCTTATAATTACAAGTTGTTCATGTGGAAAAATATCCATTATATCCAGAATTATATTCATGATGTAGATATAATATATAAAATATTTATCCAGTATATAAATTCATTTATAATATTACATAACATTTAGAGGTATAAAATGAAATGCACCGTTCATGGAGATGGTAAGCCGTACATACGCATGAACGTTACTTTCATTTCTATTTCGTATTTAATAGAATAAATCATAATGATATAAAGTTATATAATAATTCCAGTATAATATTATATATAATATCATTTAATATATCTTTTATATGTCCCACATATGACATTAACGATTCAAATCACTTTGAGTGGGTGATAGTCCACACATCATAAAATAAAATTATTGTGTTTACCCGTAATGGAAATCATAATGGTATGGAATAAATAAAAAAATAAAGAAGAATAAGAAAAAAATAAACATAATATATATCATAGATAAATATAGTGAAATATTCATGGCCACCATTAGAGGTGTTAAAAAAATATTGAACAATCATCGTTTCGTGAGGCAGTAATTCGCCACCCACAGAAACAATATGTTCTTTAACTATTAGACGAATGTGTGTGTAAGTGTAAATGAAATAATTCTCATAAAAAAATCCTATTATATTGATGATACTGGTGTTGTTACAAATGAAAGGAATAAAAAGATTTAAAGGGGATGGAGAAGCAAAATAAAACAATAGAACATAAGAAAAATACATTACCTTAAAATCGGGTAACTCTTTTTGATTTGAGCCAAAGGCTTCCTTGGATAGACTTATACCCAAAGGGAGTCTTCTAGGAGTAATATAGGAATGTTGAGAGAGTATTTTGGTAGAGTTTGGCTGAGCCTAATGGTTTGAGGGTGTGAATAAGGTGGTAGAGGTGGGGGCCTTTTATAAGAGGAGAGGAGGGGCACTCTTCGAAAGTCATGAAATGTTACATTATTGTGAAATGATTTTCGGATTTTAAAGGACCCATAATGATATATTTCGAGTATAAGGTGATAAGGGTTTGAAATCCATCCATCCAATATGCTTTATACAAGTGTACGTCTTATATTTTACCTTATCTTTTCATATTATGTATATCGTTCATTAATGAGGTAATCACTGCATCATCATGGTGTGATAAATAAATTTACATATATAATGCCTAAAAATTATAAAAAATTACCACAATGTAGGAAATATTTTTAGCTTTCCAATGGATATTTATAGTCGAAAATATAACTTGTATAACCCCTTGTAAATTTTTTTTAGTAAAACAATACATGTTTGTGACATTTTTAAATTTAATTTAAATAAAAGGTATTAATGTCATTATCTTACCCAAGTGGCTCCATGTGGTCCCAAATATTGACCCATGAATTTTCTAGGTCGGCCATGAGTCTTCCAATAAGAGTAGGACATGTGTCAAGGTAATTTCATATTATTATAAAATTATTTTTACCTTAAATTACTCTAATTACCTCTAATTGCGGTTAATAAAACTCAAAAGTTACAATTAACCAAAAATTATTTTTATCCCATTGAACCACACTTTACTTCCAAATTACAACCATGAATGTCGGTTTTTTGAAATTAAATTCACAGACGTGGTAAAATTTCATTTGAAGGAAAATTCAGTTTTTATCTACCACTTAGTGGTTTCACTATTCATAAAAAATTGATGTTTTTCAAAAAAATACCAAAAATTCATCCTAAGATATATTTATTATTCCAAATTAAAATATGATGTATATTTTACCAAATTCAAAACATATAAGTTTCATTAATTAATTTTATAATTAATTCCCGTTGTCAAAACAAATAGCGTGTTTTTAAGAAAGAATATCAATCAAATGATTGACAATGGTTTATGTCCAATTTCAATGTGAAATTAATTATAATGACCAACATTGGATAAAATGGTAAAATTTTATTATAATTATACTTTTAAACCACTAAATAAAATAATTTATCTCTATAAATTATTTTGATTTAAAAAGTTGTTTTTAAGTATTTTTCACTATTCATCGAAAAAATGATGATCTCGGAAAAATACCAAAAATTAATCATAGGTTAATTTTGATATTCTGAATCCAAAAATGAAGTCCATTTTGAAATATAAAATTTATATAATTTCAAAATTTTGGTATTACTATTCATAACGGCTAATTTGATTGGTCGGAGTGTGTTAGAATCTCGAACTTGCGTACAGTGCAAGCTATTGCATTATTGAAAAAGAAGTGTATCGTGGAAGATTGGGGTGCCACATTATCCCCTCCTTTAATAAAATGCATCCTCGCAATTTGAAATTGTTCTTAAAAAAATAAAAGGATGAAAATAGAAAATACCTTTGTGGAAAACCCACATCGGAAATAAGGTTAATAAAATTTAGCCTTAATAAGAGGGAAAGGGAATGAAAAAGTCACCACAAAATTATGATCTCGATTAGGAGAACATTGGTGGTTATTAAAGACATATAATTGGAGGAAGAACTTAAATATTTTTAGGTTGTGATTGAGGTCATCAATTACAAAAAAGTGTAAAATTGAGGGCCTCAAAGCCTTCAATCTATGTAGATTTAAAATATCATCAGTTCAACAAAACATATGGTATTAGGATAACACGTTTTTTGTTTTAATATCCCTTTCCCAAAGATTAAGAATTAATTTATCCATAGAATAAGATATAGGTATATATATATATATATATTCTGGACAAGTAGTGTTTCAACCTTCAACTAATTTCTACCACAAACCCATCTTTCACTCAAAAAGATAATAGAACTCAAAAATATTATATTTATCCTAACCATACAAGATTCAAAATATTAACACATGCCATTTGGATTAGGAAAACTATTTTCTAATAACCAGGGAATTTTGTAGGCTAGTGGTAGTTAATAAAGGCATGTCACACTATGGTTGTGGGTTCGATTCCTACGGTTTTGTCCTACACGATGGGATATCCCTCAACCTGTAGGTTGTCCTTTTCCAAAAACTATATTATTATAATATTCCAAAAATAATCTTCAGAAATGTTTTAACCTTAAACAATACTATGAAAAGTTAAAAAAAATCCATTCCAACCTTTATAGTAATCCAAAATACCTTTCTTCAAACTTTCTCTAAAAGGTATCTAAATTCCAAAATCAATTCATCAGATTCCCCAATCAAATTAAAGTTCTCTTATTGTCACATACTAAAAATATGGTTACCTTCATCATATTAAAACATTAATGAAAACAAAAAGTACTACAGTACAATACTTATATATATCACATTATTCTTATAACCATAATATTGTTCTTGAGTCCAAAAACACAAATACAATAATTATTCCACTTCAACTGTAGTAACAACATAAGACTGGCCTTGCTCTCATGGACTTTTCTGATGTATGTTTCCCTGGTGCTTAGGGAATTCATTTGCATAACGCCCCATTTCTCTACAATTGTAGCATTCAACATTGACAGTCTCTTTATTTCCCTTGAAATCACAAGTCTGGTGACCTTTTTCTCTACATTTGTAACAAACTCCCATTCCTTTTAGGCAAGTACCGGGGTGTTTCTTACCAAAATTATCACATAATGGAAAATGCTTCTTTCCCATTTTACCTTTATCTGTCTCTTGATCCACCATTATTTTCTTCTGTTTCTTTACTTTGTTGTCATATGACTTTGAGAATTCCTTTTCTGTCTTGATAACACATGAGACAATATCTTCGTATGATGAGAAGGATTGTGATACTAAAGCTCGATGGAGAAATGGTTTTATCCCATCAATGAAATGATCAATCTTACTTTTTGGGTTATATATATAATTTTCAGCATGCCTCGCTATCCTTGTAAAGTTATACTCATACATTGCGACATTCTTATCCTCCTTTTGCCTCAGACTCAGAAATTGCCTTTCCATATCTGCTCAATGGTCACGAGAAAATTATTATTTGAAGAAAATCTCTTTCAAGTATCTCTACTCCATACTTGATACTTCTTTATCTTCCATTGTATTTTGAATCAATGACCACCATTGATCAGCATCTCCAGTGAGGCGGTAAACTGCCATGATATCCTTTTCCCTTTCACTACTCCCCAAGGCATGGAATAATTTCTCAAAAGAATTTATCCATTTCTCAGCTACTAAGGTATTTGTACTCCCATTGAATGTTGGAGGTTATTTCCTCATGAAGCGGTCTAATATTGATCCTCCACATTATGGATCAGGGTGCTCCATACGAGTAAGTTAATTATTCATAACCTGAGTGAGTTTTCCTAGTATGGTGATAAGCTAATCAACACCAGTTGTATCACCAGCTCCATTATAATTATCTTGAGCAGGAGTGAAATCCCTACATGTAGTGTGTGCATTGATATGGTTTCCATTCCTTCCACTAGGCGCCATATCTAAACAATGGCAGAAACTAGATCAGTTCATGAATCAAAATACATAATTCCATACTCGTAAAACACTTAACATAAATTGAAATATTTATGGATATAATCCATAATCATAAAAAAATGTTTTCTTTTTGGAATTGTATACTCATAAACCCTTTATAATTGTTTGTGAAGAAAATTAGAATTATCCTAAGCATATCCCCTGGGAGTGTCGTAACCAAGAGTGCAGCAAGGCCTGTTGTTGTGCACCAGTTCCCGTTCGAGACTAGCTCAAAGCGTTGTTTTCGGGTTTTACCTCTAGATACATCAGTTCTAGAGCCGCCTCTACCTGCTTGTATCTAGACAGGGATGTATTGCTTGGAAAACTCACAAAATCTCTTTAATACCAGTATTCTAGGAAGTTCCTATATAATAATCCTCAAACTCTATCTTAGGGCTATGTGCTATAATCAGAGATTATCTAAATCTAGCTTCCAAGGTTAGTACTAAAATCCCTCTGATACCAACTTTACGCCCTATCCCCAGTTACCCAGAGTCGCTGCATTATTACGTAACATTGGCATGATCACAAAAGATCTAGTCTCGAATGACCGATTAGTTTAGTATCCTTGGAAAAACTAGATACATTCATAAATGTTAAATTACATCATAAAGTGAGAAAAAAAACAATATAACATATTCTCCATAGTCCACACTCATATCCCCTTCAGACTATCCCTGCAGGTCAGTCGTAAAATATTTCTTCACATCCTAGGAAAAATAAAACATTGAAAGAGGTGAGCTCAGATGCTCAGTAAGGATAACAATATAGCGGAAACTTTCATAAATAAACATAAGCATTTAAGTAAATGTATAACTAAAATAAAAGCCTTTTAAACCTGAAATTCAGCATAATATGGAAAAAATAAAATTAAATAATTCTATTTACTTATTCACATGGATATTCTACTAGTCGAATAATCACATGCAATATCAATAACCACTTTCATAATGATGGAATGCATAATGCAAGACTATCATATCCACATAGTTAAGGCTTTGTGCCAAGTATACAAATAATATTTTGTCAAGTCCTTGTGCCAAGACACTAGTTTGTCTCATGAGACCTTTCGATGAATCGAGGAGCTATAGTGGGATCCACCCATCACATACTAATCCAATGCATTCTTTATATAAAAAGGTTTAAACATATCATAAACTATAACATAATCGTATCACATAAAACATGCATAAAGGAAACAAAACATTTCCACATTTCAATCAAAAGATATCAATACAACAAATTGATATAGTAAAACCATTTTCAAAACAAAAATAAAAGAAAAGTAAAACGTGGTATTTATTTTTCATTTTTTTTAAAAATATTATGGATTGTAGAGGTAGCCGAAACTCAAATAATTGTCACGGCGGAGGAGAAGTCGTTGTCGCCACATACGTACGACAAAGAAACCTTCCATTTTTTAATTTATTAAATGCTCCATATAAAAAAGATTAATTTTGAATAAACGTAAAATTCAAATGGGTTTATACACCATATAAAAGATAGTTGTGTATAAAACAATATATGTCTCAATGAAAGGAGATTGAGACGAAGTCCCTTACCTCGTGTCCGACATGACTCAATCATTCGTTAATATCTTTAATAATAAACTAGAGTTAATCTATACTTTCTTAAGAACCATTTTAAAGTTCATTATTACTTTTATATCACTTATTACCATGTTATGAACATTTTGTAATTATTTAAGTTAATAATCATCGTTTTGTCGATCTTTGGTACTTAAGTCAAAAATAAACTACTTATAATTACAAGATGTTCATGTGGTAAAATATCAATTATATCCATAATTATATTCATGATGTAGATATCATATATATCATATATATCCATTATATAAATTAATTTATAATATTACATAACATTTAGAGGTAAGAAATGAAATGCACCGTTCATAGAGACGGTAAGCAGTACGTACGCATGAATGCTACTTTAATTTCAATTTAGAATTTAATGGAATGAAATCATAATTATATAAAGGTATATTATAATTCTAGTATAATATCATATATAATATCATTCACTCCATCCTTTATACGTCACACGTATGGCATTAACGATTCAAATCACTTTGAGGGGGCGGTAGTCCACACTTCCTAAAATGAAATTATCATGTTTTCCCATAATGGAAATCATAAAGGTATGTAATAAATGAAAAAGTACAGAAGAATAAGGAAAACATAAACATAATATATATCATATAAAAATATAGTGACATCTTAATGGCCACTATGAGAGGTGTTAAAAGAATATTGAACAATCATCGTTTCGTGAGGCAGTAATTTGCCACCCACAGAAACATTATGTTCTTTAACCATTAGACGAAGGTGTGTGTAAGTATAAATAAAATCCTTCTAATAAAAATATCCTAGTATATTTAAGATACTGTTTTTGTTATAAAATGATGGAATAAAAAGATTTTAAGGGGTTAGAGAAGAAAAATAAAACAAAAGAAAATAAGTGAAGACATTACCTTAAAATCAGGTAACTCTTTTTGATTTGAGCCAAAGGATTCCTTGGGAAGACTTCTGCCCAAAGTGAGGATTCTAGGAGTAAGATAGGGAAGTTGAGAGAGTATTTCGGTAGAGGTTTTCTGAGAAAAATGTATCTGATGGTGTGAATAAGGTGGTAGATTTGGGGGCCTTTTATAAGAGGATATGATGGGCACTCTTGGAAAGTCATGAAATGATACATTATTAGGAAATGATTTTCGGATTTTAAATGTCCCAAAATGATATATTTCGAGGATAAGGTGATAAGGGTTCGAAATAAACCCATCCAATAGGCTTTAGACAACTGTAAGTATTAGATTTTACATTATCTTCTCATTTTTTAAAATTGTTCATTAATGAGGTAATCGATGCGTCATCATGGTGTGATAAATAAATGTTTTTATTTAATGCCTAAAAATTATAAAAAAATTACAATAATGTAGGAAATATTTTTATATTTCCAATATATATTTATTTTCGAAATGATGAATTGTATAACCCCTTGTAAAAATCATTTTATTAAAATAATACATGTTTGCGACATTTTTATTTTTACTTTAAATAAAAGGTATTAATGTAATTATCATACCCATGTGGCTCCACGAGGTCCCAAAATTTGACCCATGGATTGTAGTGGTAAGTAATGAGTCATCCAATATGAGTAGGACTTGTGTTAAGGTAATTTCATATTATTATAACATTATATATACCTTAAATTACTCTAATTACCTCTAATCGCGGTTAATAAAACTCAAAAGTTACTATTCAACAAATATTATTTTCACCCCATTGAACAACATTTTACTTTATAATTACAACCATATATGTTGTATTTTTGAAATTAAATTCACAGAAGCGGTAAAATTTCATTTAAACAGAAAATCTATTTTTAACTACCACTTAGTGGTTTCACTATTCATAAAAAATTGACGTTTTTCAGAAAAATACTAAAAATTCAACCTAAGATATATTTAATATTCCTATTTCAAATATGATTTCTATTTTACTAAATTTAAAACATATAAGTTTCATTAATTAATTTTTTAATTAATTCTTGTTGTCAAAAGAAATAGCGTGTTTTTAAGTTAGAATATCAATCAAAATATTGACAATTGTTTATGTCCAATTTCAAAGTGAAATTAATTATAATGAACCCAATTGGATAAAATGGTAAATTTATATTCTAATTATACATTAAACCAATCAATAGTATAATTTATAATTATAAATTATTTTTATTAAAAAAGTTGTTTTTAAGTATTTTCACTAGTCATCAAAAATTGGAAGTTCTTAGAAAAATACCAAAAATTCAAAATAGGATAATTTAGATATTCTGAATCCTAAAATAATTTCCATTATGAAATATTAAATTTATATAATTTCAAAACGTGGGTGTTACTATTGATGACTGCTACTTTGATTGGTCGCAGTGTGTTAGAATCTTGAACTTGCGTACAATGCAAGCTATTGCATTATTGAAAGAGAAGTGTATCATGGAAGCTTGGGGTGTCACAGTATGGATATGAGCCTACTATCGGGAAGCTTCTAGAACTTGTATATAAAGGTCTTCTGCTTTAATATTATGAGCCTAATGCTGAGAAGTTGATAGAATATGTTAATGAGCTACATCATTTTTGAATGGAATGTGAGCTTGTCCCAAGGCATGTTCAATTATCAATTAGGGAGCCTTAATCAGGATGGTAATTTTATCCTCATCCACAGCCTTTACAAATATGCTACTGGACTTTCTTGGCATGAATATGAGCATTCCCTAGGGAATGTTACACACTCACTTGGTGAGACCCTGTTGGATAAAAATTGTGATCTTGTTACAAATATTAAATCCATGTTAGGACATCCATATGATCCCCAAAAATGGTAGAAGGAAATATGAACCTCCCCCATGTTTCCATGGAATAATTATGGCACATTCATTCACTAAAGGAACAATAAATTTCTGACTCAGTTTCAAGATCTTCTAGAATATGCCAGATAGAATCACTATTACTTGTATAGGAATATCCGGAGGCTTTTACCATTGATACATGGTATACTGTAAAAATAATGGGTATATATGCCCAATATTTGGACTTTTGAGTATTCCATTAGACTTATTCAATTTGAATACGAGCATGTCTCGGGGATTTTTCACCTCTCACGTGGTAATCCTCATCGAGAATAGGGATATTACCCCGATGTCGTGCCTTTGGAATACACCACCTGCATTCCTTCTATAGGCATGTTCCCCTATCCCAAGGCATGTACGACATTCACTAGTGAGACTAAGTGGGAACAAGGATATGATCCCAATATGAAGCCTCTCCTTTTATCAAAATATGACAATAATCCCCTCAGGTAGGAGAAAGAGTGTGTTCTTTCTCTGATATAACAACAAATTCATGATGATCAGATTGTTTAGATAACTTTTCTGTAGGGATATGCATATTCATATGTCCCTAAACCGGCAATAGTGATAGAATATGTCGCTAGTATGCCTCGGCTTTTTCTAAAATATATTTTTATATTATAATTTTTTTGTCTGTATATGAGCTTATTTTTAACTGAATCCATGAAAAATTGGAAGATAAATTCAATTAACATTGATATATGTACCCACTTATTTCCTCCTTGTTCCACTAGTATATGATTATGGGAATCATTAATGCGGGCAAATGTATAAACCACCAATATTTCTACAATGTGGATATAGTCAGAGACTTGTTCCAAATGTTCTAGGATATGATCATGCTTACTGGTTTCTACCTAATTATACTGGAATTAAACATAGGTAAGAGAATGAGAATGATCCCTCTTCGAGATATCCAACATCTTCCCCCCTCTTACAAGTTTTCCTTATTACCAATGAAAGGGTATCAGAGTCAGTTGTGTGTCACATAGTACCCTCAGAAGGATGTTGATGTGTACTTGTGGGGTGGTGTAGGTTAAGGCAATTGATAGGTGTCCACCTTGGAGGAACATAATCTAAAATGGATCTGTATATGGCCTCCTAGTCTACCTTTATCAAATATGGAAGGTGGTCGTTTTCACACACCATGGCTATGTTCTTAAATCTCTTGATCTAAGTAACATGCATCGTTGTCTTAACAACATCCTTTCTCTGGTGATGATGATTCCCAAGTCATCGTTCTTGGATAACATCAAAAGAAACATCCATGTCCCAGATTGTATCATGTCATGGGTACTCCATGATAATTGTATTTTAAATCATTCATTTCATTTTTGTATCAGGTGAAATTGTCTTGAGACGCACAATGGTTGTAGTTACATAAGATTTTTCAAAGAGAATGCTAGATTAGCAAGAAATTATCTTGAATCAGGTTGTTATCAATATTTTTAGCCATGTTGAAAATAAAAAATGGTTACTAATTAGTAAAATATTGTATATATAACATGCTCAATTATATATTGATGATAACACAATTTTCATGATAATCCTAGATTCAGTAATTCTGCTCATTTTGACTTGTCAAATAGGTGGTGGAATTATTTCATGAGATCCCATTATACAAGGGATCATTTGTGAGATTGTGTAAATCTTATTGATTTTTTTAGGATGCTCAAAATAAAGTTGATTGTCATATTATAACATAGTCTATATTTTATTACATAGATTCACATTAGTTTTATCATTTTAATTCTAGGTAAAGGAAAATTAATTGGACTAATGGATAATAACCGTTCAATTTTTCATTGAAAGGATTAACATTAGGTACACCAATTTTTATTTAGGTTTTGTGGTGTTGAATGGGTTTCGCTCCTCATGATAAATTTTTTACTTTTACTACAAACCCTCAATGGTTCCCCCATCTATAGCTAGGCACAGATTTTTTTTAAAGGACTATGGTCATCTATGACATCAGACCCACCAACTCATGGTACTAGAATAGGCCTAGAGGATGGGTATTCAGGCTCATTTAACCCTTTAGGGGGTAATTCGTTCCTACTCTAAGACTCTATTATATAATTATGATATCTTTCAGTATGTATTTATAATATTTATATTGGACTGGTTAACCCAAAAAATGGATAATTAGTTAATTATCTTAATAAGGATCAGGTGTCTAATTAATAAACTGATAGGAGTGAAATACCATTAGTGAATCCATCTATATGTATCTGAGGAACTTTAATCATCTCTTATACAATGAATAACCTCTTTATGTTCAGAAGTAGTGTGACCAAATGCATTGGAATGTGTTTCCATGAGAGGATGAGGTTACTATTCTGAGGACGGGATTGATCCATCCTGAGGTTTCATACATATCCTTATTGTTAAAGGAATTAACTAATAGGTAGTTTATTACCCCATAATTAATTACTTCATATAGAAATGACATATGTATAGGTATTTTGACCACACATATTTGATCTCGTGTCTTGGGGAGACATCCTACATATCTGTATTATTAAAGGAATTGGAGTCATTGTAGTTCAATTAAATACTTATGAATATCCTCAATGCATATAACCATATATTATCTGTGTTCATACCATAACTCTTTTTTAAGATTATATACTAAGTCTTTCCTAGTTAATGGAGACTCATAATTCCCAATGAGGTGTTCATTACATATCTCTAAGGCTAAATGAGATATGATCGATATGAGAAACAAGGGGGAATAGATTATTGGTCTAATGGAATATATATGGGACTTGTATATTGGGATAGTTCTTGGTGTGTTTCACATAGATCTTGGGCCTTAATAAGGTGTCCTTCTTATCCTGAGTATAGAAGGAATTAGAGTTCTCATAGTTCACTTATCCCTTAACCTTCTGATAGGATAAGGAGTATGACAATAGTTGGAGACATTATGACCATCTTTTATGGTTTAGGAACTCTATGGGATTATACCATAATGTATGAATCATTGATTGGTGAAATACTATATGATGTCGATAGTTGGTGATAAAAAATTGAGGTTTCCCTTGTAACCTGGGGGTGCATAATGAAGATCACATGTTCAATGAAACTATCAAATCACAGAATACCTATGCTCATTCTAGGAAAAAGGGTTAGAATGTGATCAATTTCATTGATGTAGAATATGTTCATGGATATTTGGCCCTCCCTAGACGACTAACATGGACCTTGAACTATGAAAATGTGACCTATGTATCCTAAATACAAAGGGAAATAGAGCCATCACAGTTCCCTTAATATTGTGGATTACTCACTGAGGCATGCCCATTGATCGTGTACATAAAATATGATGTTGGTGATTGGGGATTTCATAATTAGATTTCATGTATGATTTATGTTCATACTCCAAGCCTTCTCTATTGACTGAGAGTTACATAATAATGTTTCCCTATTGATCAAATAATACACACTGAGGTTTCCCATATGATCAGGGCTTAAAAATTGGGGTTTCCCTACTGATTATGAATTACATAATGAGGAATCCCTATTGACCATAACTTACACTCTTAGGTTGCCCTTATATTTGGGGATTACACACTGAAGATGGATAAATCTATCAATATTCCCTTACAAAATGGAATGTGTGTCTAGAGGTCACCTCCTGGTTTAGATGACTAGTCTTGGGGACACTGCATGACCAATATGACTTGTCCAGGAAGCAATGACATGACCTATCTGGAATCATATGGGGGTGTTCCAAGAGTCAATGATACATGGTTTGATGGATTTCCCATGTATTGAATAATATCCAAGTAGGTCCTCATGAGACCTGACTCCCATGTCTCAAGGGTGTCGTGAGTCTCAGTTGGATTGCCCAAAGGGTGCCACGAGATTTTGGTTGACAAGCCAAGAATGAAAAATAATACTTGAATGATATAAGGGAATTTCCTAATATGTGTTTGGGAGTTTATCTAAAGGACGTTGCAAATCTCAAATGACTGACCCTAAAGGTTTCGCGAGACTAGAGTGGTGTTCCCCAGGTGGACCTCTTGACTTTCTTTGACAGGTCTGGTGGACTTCGTGTTTCCCAAAAAGTAGGCTGAAGGAATGTCACGAGATATAGAATATAGGTCCTGGAACAATCTTCTGTCCTAATATGACTCAAACAGAGTTCATTATGGTCAGTGAGCATGTAATTCATCTAGGTCTACAACTTTTGATCCTGATTTCTAGACCTTTCATTTTGAGTGGTTTAGTTTTGGTAAGTATCAATTTATTATTAGTCTTTAATGATCGTGAAGACATGGAGTATATTCTTCGCATGCCATTCTAGTAGCCATATGCGTGATCTATGAACGTTCATATGATGCACCTTATTCATGGTTCATTATTTCTCTCTCGGTGATTATTTATATTACCTGATGTAAGGATGTCTGATCAATCGATTGGTTTCATTGGGATGTCTACATCGATGCTTGGGACTTATGTGCAAAACAATTTCCATCACATCGTATCCAGAGCATTTTTTCATACTGGGGTGGAGAATTTATAGGCTTCCCCACCCTGGATGCACACTTGTTTGTGTGGAACATCTTGAATGGATTCATGACATAGTCCAAGACGCGGGATGGAATGATGCGATTTCAGAAGTCCCTATCGTGGGTCATTCCAAGTGCATCGCATGATTTTCAGTAGTCACAAGCCTCCTCTTTCAATTCATCCTTTATTAAATTATTTCTAATTAAAATTGTATTGTTTGATCATGTGAATGTGACCAAGAACTTCTTTATTGTCATTATGACTTGTCCAAGGGATATTGAAAGATCCCAAAACCATTTGAAAGGTCTCCATGATATACTTGATGACTTCTCTGTAGCATTTGGTGAGATGAGTATTGTGTGTCCAGGGGTCTCGTGGGACCACTATACAGACATCATGAGTGCATCGTTTGTCTTTCAGTGAAAATGATAGCTCCCAGATACTCCCCTATTATCCACATTTCATTATCGTATACTGGTCACATATTATGATAATTTTTATGAGTAATGTCTCAAATATTTTCTCTATTTTTATGATACCTCGTTACAACAATATGGGTCATATGGGGGTGCACAATCATGTTGTGTAAAAATAAATACATTTTTTATTAGAGAGCTGAAGGGGAAGCATGGAGATTCCCTAAAATAACTAAGGAAATCCCTGTGGAGAGGATGATAAGTCAAATAAACATTGTGATATGATTAGGACAAGTCACTAGGTACTAACGGTGCCTTGAGGATTTCCTATGATTTTTCACATTCCCTTCAGTGTTTGCGATCACCTCTCTCTTCCTTCCCTTAATATATTATATTTTATTTTACAATGGTTCAATTTTCATGAGATATTCCTTGAATATATTCAACAAATTCTTTTCATTTTAATGATGACATGGTGAATGATATTTTGGACGCATGGGGGTTTCTCCCATTGGATATTATTCCTTTTTATTTATGGAGGAATTTCTGTTGGTTTTTCATGAACGTTTAAATGAAACCCCATGTGACCTAGGGGTGTTCATTTGGTTGTTACCATATGGCCATTGGATATTTGAAGAGCCATCATGAGAGTAGGAAGGACAGCTAAATGGGGATCTATGGGATTCATTGTAGGTTATGTGGTGCATGTTAAGTATTCCCATGACATTGAATTATTCACACAATCATGTGCCCTCAGAGGCTCGTGCGATCTAAAATCCCAGACTCTATTGATTTCGTGGATAAGGTTATACCCATAATCATGTTTTTATTACTTTTTTTTTGAATTCTTATTTGATAGGAATAAACAATTATATTATATATCTTTACCACTTCAACCCATATATATTTTTAAATGTTCATAAAATATTATATCAAAATAATGGAGGAAATAAATAATGTTAGACTGAAAAAGATATTGTTTGTATTTCTTAAACAATGATGGATGTTCTATTAATTAAATTAGAGGAAACAATGTGATATGGTGTATTAATTACTCATTTATTGATAATTACTTGTTCATGTAATTAGATCAATCCATTTAAAGTGTACCAATATAAAATGGGATTGAATTGTTCCTATATGATACACAATACATAGAGGATACTATGGATTAATTATTAGGAATATTGTTTTATTATTATTTATGAAGGATTGGATGAGTAACATTTCATTCATGAAACTATGTTAGGTCACATAAATTTTTTTCTTCAACATCTGCTATATTTGGTTTGTATCTATTAGTGACCCAAATGTTTAAAAGTTAAATTCATACCGATGTGGAATCTGTAAAGGATTAGAATATTCATATTACGATATTTCACTGACCCAACCTTATCCTATACAAATATCAAATCATACATTATTAATTTTCACTACATTTCAAAAACACATTCCTTAAGTGCATAATGGTTTAATTCCATTGGAAAATGGTACAAAATCCTATCATATTGTAAAATATTACCAATATCTCCATTTAATATATCCCATTTTATGTTACTCATAAACATACCATATATAAAACAACTCTTCACATCCAATCAATGTAATCATTAGAAATGGTGAGAATTAATTCTCATTAAAGGTAATAATTTCAAAATACATAATTAATAATGTTATCATAAGGGAATCAGAATGAGAGAGTAATATATATAAATAATACCATGAACATATAATATCAAATTCTTATGTCATGTAATAAATATTCGGTATTGATAAGACATGTATGATAATGGAATAAAAGAACATGTTCAATGATATCATAACATCGATAAAAGATATATATTTGTGGCTTTGGAAAAGTATTATAACATTTAGAAAATGTATAAATAGAAATAGGTTCTCTCAATAAGTTAATTATATGAGATTATCCACCCACATAAAATTTCTTACCTGAAACAAGTTACATGAACAACTTTAAAAAGATGAAATCAAGATCAATCAATAAAATAATGAATATGTAATCCTGTTCATATATACAATTGAGAACATTTCATTATGTTCACACATATAAATATGAAAATTTAATTAGGTTCAATAATAAACTATTTGATCATGACTTTTCTATCATTTCCCAATCCATTTGAGGGAGTTATATGTCCCACCAATCAAAGAATCCCTATATTTGGGATCAACAAGATCATAAAATATTTATAATTTTATAACTCACGGAAAGGGGACTATTTTTATATGAAATTCGTTATTATAAAACCAATGGAAGGAACATAGTTTCCTAAAAATCATTTCATCATAATCAAGGACCATCTCGAGTAATAAAAATAATGGTATGACAGGATATTATCCCTAGTAAATATTACGTAAATCCAATGGATTTCATAATAGATAGATATTGATAGTTAATGAAAGATAAAAAAATTCTTGAGGAAAACAATAAATCATTAAAAATAACTTTTTTGAAATATGAAATTTATAAATCATTTTGAATATCCTTTTATTTTTAAATATCAATAAAAAATTATAAAGGATTCTATAAAATAATTTAAAAATAATTCTTTGTGTTTATATGAATTCCAAAATTGAAGACAATTTTGTGAAATAGAAAACATTTTAAAAATCATTTTATATAAAAATAACATTTGAAACATATAAATGATTATTTAAAACCTCAAGTAGTCGGGATAATGGAAAATTTCATACCTGTTGAAACAAATATACATATCACATTATTAGTAAAATTCATATATGCTTTATTTGAATGAAACATGAATATTCCATTTAAAATAGCACTTATGAAGGTAAAAAGGGGGGAAACATGTTTAAAAAATCCCAGACAAACATTAGTATATTTTAAAAAAAATTATATAAAAGAGACGAGGATGAAAAAATGTTTTTCAACTGAAAAGATAAATTCCGTCAATTTTTACTAAAAATTTATTTTAGAATCACAATGATATAAAAATAGTGAAATGCATGGAAAACATGTATTCTCTAAGAATAAAAACTAATGAATTAATTTTATGAGTATCTTGGGATATTAATTATAATATTTCATAATTCAATTTATAATTAATATTTTTATTCAATTCATAATGACTAGTAAAACCATAAAAAATTCCACAGTCGAAATTTTTGTTATGACTTATTATTAGGAATCATTATATTTCAACATCCGTAACATGATTAAATAACCACATTATGATAAAACAAAATATACATTAAATCATTTTTAATTAAGATATAATTATAGAGAGGAAATTTATTTTTTATGATATATTCAAATAAAAATATGATTTAAATACATGCAATTATTTTGATAAGTCTATTTTGGAATCTGAGATTAATCTAGAAATTATTTTTAGTTTTAGTGAATCAAAAGTGAGGGTAGATAATTGTTTTATGAATAACTCAGATATTCTTAATAGTATTCTATTTTTCATTTTTAAAATTCTATTTTGTTAAACACTATTCATAATAAAACATAATAATTTCCCAAAAATTGAATTCAAACAATTACAATCATATATAAAATATTTATTTTATAATAAAATGAATAATATATGTTAATAGTATGAAAGTATTTATATTACATGGAAGAGTATCTATGTCATGAAATTTTAAAAATAATTTCATAGAAATTGGTTTTACATTAGTAGAAATTCTAGGTTTTGGACTGACACTCTTGTAAATATATTTTTTTAAAAACAAATCTATACATGTGAGATCAACCTAAATAACGATTAACCTAACTATTTTGGAAGTAATAAAAAACATAATTTGAAATATTGTAACATGATTGAAGTGTTTAGACCATAATTAAATACCGACAAGCATATCCTAATAAATTAATCCTAATAAAAAATTGATACACAATTTTGAAGAATAAAAACAATAAACTTGTTCAAAAATAATCAATAATATCAAACTATAAGTGATTGAACTACATGACCCTCAATGAGCATTTCTCCAAAACTGTTGTTGAAAACATGTTTGAAGGACTAGATGGGAAGGGTCACTATTGTGTCACTTACATATTTTCATTGAATTTTTTGTTCTAATCAACATTTAATAGTATGAAATGAAATCCTCAACATTTCTCACTGACATGTTCACCAATTGATGGATTCCTTTTCATCATTACAATTCCCATGGTACATTTTACTATGGAATGGTATGTATTTTCTCAGAACTGATCGATACATTATTTAATTATTTCCATTATGAATCCACTATCCATAGAAAATATTTTAATTTTTATGGGGAGTATGTATAATTCTTTAAAAAATAGGTTCTGATAAAAAAATATATATAAATAAAATAAATTATATTTTAGAGTTGAAAAAAAATGTTTTATAGAATTTAATTTACTAAAATTTAATTTATATGAAAAATAAAATAAAAAATGATGTTATTTATATAATTCCATACCACACACTATGTAAAAAATTATATCATTTTTATGTAATGCTTGATTTTATAGAATAGATAATTTGGACTTTGAAAATATTAATTTACCCTAGATTAATATTAAAAATAAGTAACAATTATTTAATGATTCATGTCAAGACAACATTAATTATAAAAAACATAGAATCACCAATGACCTATAAATATTCTCAATAATAAAAGAACTCCACCTATACATAATATGTTGTGCAAAAAATTGGGTTGTATGATCTGCACATTCCTATAATATTTATGTACACCCAAATTTTTTATCATATGCATCAAAACACTGTAGGTCAACATAGATAAACTATGAAAAAACTAAGAATGAATTTTTTCTAATTTTTTCTTTTTAATAATTTTGACATTATTTTTTAGTATGTGAGGAAACTATTATCTATTATGATATTTCACTCTTTTGTTATATCATGATGGTTGATGTAAAACCCTAACCTATGAGATGTATAGTACTATTAATATAAATCAATTGACTGATTATCCATAAGAAGGTACGAGAGAATATTGTTACATACCATTAGAGTATATATCCCTAAACTACTAAGGAACAACAACCTTCAAAATAATATGTTAAAATTTACAAGATGTTTTTTGGGGTCCATAACAGCCTCCATATGAAATTATGTAAAAAATTTATGAATAGAAATAACATTTTATTATGGATACAATACAATTTCAGAATAGTTTCTTATGGATTTCATTATGTACTAAAAAAACATCTTAAAAAAATTTAAAGGTAGTTGATTTTTGTATCATTATTTAAATAATTACATTTATTTTATAAAAATTACCATATTAGTAGTTTTATAAAAAATTTATAGAAGAAATTAAATACAATAAATTCTTTTCTTTTAGATATTTTTTGTTTAGGGATTATATGAAATGTTACAATTTATTTTGTAAATTATTTTTCATAAATTATTATAATAGTATAAAATGATTCTATATGGATTAATGAATAATTCAGATGAACTAATGATTGAAAATAATTTATTAAATATCAACCAAATCAATATATTTTAGTAATGGATTTCATAAAGGAATAATAAGAAAAAAAATGTACCCACATTACATGGAATACCCATTGAATAAATAAGGATTAAACCAAAAAAGTCACATATTATAACATAACCAAATGAATGGGATGGAGGAGTTTTTAAATTTAGAGAGTAAACTTATTCTTGATATGATAGTGTAACCCATATTAAAGGACATAAATAAAATCCTGGGTGAAGAACTATTATAAACTATGACTTACTACAAAACAAAACTAGGTATGTATCTAAAAAAATAGTTTTTGTAAAATTGTATATCTATAGCATGTATAATTTTCTATACTTGACTATAACATAATTTATAAGATAAAAAAATTATTGCAATTTGAATCCATAATACAATAGATTAGTTTCATAGAACAATTAGGTGCATATATCAATTGTGCATTATAAAACACAATCATATATTTTAAATCCTCTTATTTATAATTCACAACGGTCACATGCTCCTCAGTAATTGTAATCACCAGAGAATATACATCAAAAAGGTATCAGGTAAAAGCCAACTATGTGGGAGATTAAGGGACATGATTCAATAAAATATGGGATAATAATAATAATATTAATAATATCATAAGTATGACAACATCAATATAATTATAATTGAAACATTTGATAATGGAATTAAATTTGGTGTATTAATATATTTTATACATTAGGTCATAATGGTAAAAAGGGACATATAATATTGACCAAAAGTAGAATCCAGTTATCCTAAAACTTATGTTCGAAAAAAATGAACAATTGATGTAATAAAATTCCGAATAATTTTCATTAAATGTGTATCTAATCTAATGAGAATAATCGAATTGGAAAATCCATTGGAAGGTTATATAATTTTAGTCCAACCTATCAGATTGTGAAATTCTCTGAATCATAAATTCCACATGACAGGATAACATTATTATAAAAGAAATTTGTCAGGGAAAGGAATGGATTTTATAAACTATTTCACATATCATACTTGTAGAAGTTACAAATAATATTATCAAATTAAAAAGAGAAACCATACATAGGAAAAATATATAATTTTATTTTTTGGTAGGTGAAACAACTCAAGAGGATTCAAGAGGTGTTAGGGATATGAAAGGAATTTTGAAAAAAATAATTCCAAATGGATTAGTAAACATTTTTTACATGTAGAAACGTGTATATACTCAAATTATAAGGGAATTATTTTTAAAAGGATATTTTTTTTATATTATTGGATCATCGATAACATTTTCAATCTAAAATAAGATATTATCGATTATAAGAGTTCGTGTTTGATAATCCTCTTAAATAAGATCCCCCATTTGTTAATAATTTTTATGAATCTAATATAATAAAAGTAAGTTTATAAAAAAATTCAACTAGAAGTGAATTATATAATAATTAGATTTAATTTTTTAATTTTAGTTGATGTTGATGGGTTTCGATATCATGTATCTAACTAATGTTCTACATCATTTTCAAATTTTTTTCAAGGAAGTTTATAAATATTTTTCATATATTATAGAAGCATGTTGTAAATTTTTTTATACATTAATATAACCTAAATAATTTATAATAAAAAACCATAAGGTCTGTGCTAATGAATTAATTGGGAAGGTCATCATTAGAGACAAACCAATCGTGATATGGACATTGACTGAAGGGGATGAAGAGTTATATGAATAATAAAAGCATAATATTTATAATTTTCACAGTATGTCAACATCAAGAAATATAACATTATAAGACTATATTACTGGTATCTTAGTATATTTTTAATATATATAGATCATGTTGATTGGAATATAAAAAGACAAAAAATTGTCGATGTAAACAGACACCTTTCTCGGAGTTACTTTGGTTTTAAGACAGTATAATATTTTAATGATGGGAGTTGGATTGCTATAGAATGTCCCCATTTATTTTGAGTCACATAAGATAATATATTATGGTATATATTAGTCTTTTTAATGATCATGTAATATTTTTATCCAAGGAGAAGGAAATGGAAAATTTATAAAAGAGAATATGGATATTTTCATAATAAAATATTTTATGAAATATTATGTCAAAGATAAACCATGTCATAGTGATATTAATGACATTATGTTTATAATTTTAGTAAAAAATAATGTTTTTAAGATTTTAGTACTTTTTATTTTTTAAATTCAATTTTCCCAAAATTTGAATGTTGGAAAAATGAAAAATTATTTTTAAGGAATATTTTTGAATTTAGAAGTTGGAAAGTACTACGTTGTTTTGGAAAACTAGGTTTTTGAAAATTAATGAATTATTTATAAATTAAATAATATTTTTCATGATTATACTTCCATAAATTATTAATTCATTATTAAATCCATAATTATGTAATTTATTATGCACTAGTTAAGAGAAACAATATTTTTATTATTCCCCAAAAAATTGATGTATTTCAAAAAACAACCAAAAATAAATTTTCACCAATTTTGACACTATAAATTACGAATATATATTTATTTAAGAAATTAAATTATCTAAAATAATTAATATTAAATTAATGACAAAAATTTTGTTTTTTATGAAAAATCTTAAAGTATAGTTTATTAATAATTTGTTTATATTTTTTTTAGTTTTAATCCATGATATTTATTTTATATTATTTTAATATTTATATTTAAATTATATAAATATGATAAAATTTATTTATATTACATTTTCTTATTTTTAGCTCACCTTATTATTCCAATAGTCAGGTTAATATTTTCACTGTCCTGGTTACTGTTAGAATGATCAAATTACTATTCCATCTGTTACATTAAATCCTATAAATAAAAAATCATTATCTCATTTATTTCTCTCTAAAATTTTAATTGTAGTTATATATATTAATTTTCTAAAATTATTATTGGTTTAATAATATTATTTTCGTAGAAATTTCATAGTATGGATGATTATAACTGACTAGGGTGATATAAATTTTCACATTGTATTTTTATAATTTTTTATTTATTATACCACTGATGTGTTTGGAATTAATATAATATTTGACATTGAAAAATGTAAAAAAAATCATTAATTAATTATATCATTTTTTGTTTCTCTATTTTACCTATATTTTTATTTTTTATATAATATACTTTTAAATAAAATTATTTAGGGATTAATTTTAATTTAAAATGTTTGGGTCCTTACTTTCCTCTATCATTTTGACATTTTATCCTTGAAATTGAAACTAATAATATTTTTTGTAGTGAAAAGAGTGTTCTTTTGACTCATGGATTCATTTGGATCCTATTTTTCACTACATATTTTTAGTTTTACCTCAATACATTGAGAGGGTTAGTTTTGTTGTCGTGTATAAATTTTTCTCTACTTTCCATTATCATTATCTTTTAATCCACATATGAGAGTTCATTCTAAATTTTCACCACTTTTGGATTCAGTAAAACTAAGGAATCTTTTGTGTATTTCCTATGTAGAGATACATAGAACACATAATGAATGTATTCCATATTTTTAGTAATTTTAAAACTTATATCCCACTAATCCTATGTGATCAATTTTCTCAATGGGGAAATGTACCTATAAATAATCAGTATTTTATTTCCATACCACATTACTATCATCTATGGTGATATTCATTGGAAAACATTTACTCAAACATCAATATCCAACTACCATTTTTTCCCTCATATCTCTTTTCTATCTTTCAGTAGATTTTATATTTTGTTTTATAGATTGAACATTCTATATCATCTCTTTCAAAATATAAGTTCCAAGTAGATTTTATTCAACATAGTTTTTCTAACATGTAGGAATCAAACATTACTTCCCATAAACATATTTATATTGATCAATTTGACTACCTGATTGGATGAGGATTTTGATAGATCAAATTATTTAATCAGATGACATTTCATGGAGAAATAAAAATATTTGAGTGGTGGATATGTCAATGAAAAATCGTGACATGAAATGTAAATCCAAGTATTTGATCACATAAAGGTGATGGTTTGGATATATTTTATGAAATGAGTGGCGTATTAGGTTTTTAGATTAATTTCAGGAGTGTGATACATCAAAAAAATACCTTAGAGAGGTAGCCTTTGGAATCAAGTTTGCAAAATGTTTGTGAAAACTACAATGTTTAATCATGTGGCCTATTTTTAATAGGGAAATCATTGAGAGAGGATGAACACATTTGTGTGGAGTGGGCTATTGAAACTACTAAGGGGTGCACATGGGTAGCGCATAGTTTGAAGAATCATATACTTATTATTCACCCTTAGGGAAATGTATGATGTGTAACAACATGATTAGTGCATGGTACATCAAACCGTTTATCCAAACAATGTGGCTCACTAATTTGTTGAAAAATATGGTTTTCCCTTTTTAGCCTATTTTATTATCTACCACTAACTCCTCACATATGAATGTAGTATCCCTCCTATGGGTTCCCTCTCCCTCCCATATTTGAATGGTGATATATTCATCGTGTAGTGTCTAATCAAGCACCATTAGGTTCATTGGAATCATATCGATAAGATTGCAACACCTATTTATTCATTTTATACTACCTTTTCTTATAAAATATTAAATTTCTACGAGATAATTCACATTACTTTATGGGAATTTTTCTTTTTCATTGATATAACTTAAACATTATTGTATAAATTCATGATATTGGGTGGGAGAAGAACCATTAGAATGAGTTATTCATTATATTTATTTTCTAATAATTTATATATTTTTTGTAAATTACTCCATCTTATCCAATGTATAAATTATATTAACTTTCAATTATAATGTATTTTTAATAATATAGAAGATAATATATTTTTTAAAATAAAAAGTTATTTATAATTGATTCTTTGGTGGTTATTTACTTGAACTAAACCACCACCCCTAGTAGTGTTACATTTTGATCATGACCTATGATTTGTCGTTGAGATTAAAACAACTATTTGGTTGATTCGTTGAATTCATATAATTATAATTCATTTCACACTTGTAATTTCCAATTGAGGTTTTATGATTAATCGGTCATGTCCGGGATGATTAAATTAAATTAAGATATTTGGGACTGAAAAAATAGAAGATTTTAATATTAATCCATCCATGAGGTGACCACACTTCTTAAATAAAAAAATTAATTTTAATGGGAATAATTGAATAATGACTAATATGGATCATCACATAACATTTTTATTTTTCTTATAATTGAATCAACCCAATGAATATGATGAAATGGAGTTATATAATGTATATAAAAATTAATATTTTAGTTTAAAGAATTGAATTGATTCAGGGATTATTTTCAAAAAACATCCGTCTTAGATATTAGAAAATTTAAAAGTATAAAAACAATATTCATGGTGAATCGGTTCATTATTTATACATTAATATACTATTATATATATTTTATCTTATGGTTCCAAATGATTATAAATGTTTCACCTTTTTCTTTTTATATTATTTCTTGACACTATAACGACCCAAAAATTTATTAATGGAAATCCCTCTTGATCTGATTGAATGACTCTTCATGTAAAATGTTTATATAAAACATAAAGTTCATTGGTTTTATGTTAAGAATTGTGACCATTGCTAATATATTCATTGAATAGTGATCACCTGATTAGTATAAATATAGGGCTTTAACAAATCCAATTTACTCAGACAAAGGAAGCGATGGCCTCATCCAGTAGACGTGCCCCATACGAAGCCCATTTGACAGAGCCCAAGAAGGAGGTGGTGTCATTGGTCTTCTCTCTTAACCAAGACCAATCCAAGAATGAATATGTTATGCCCGAGTGGGACCACCTATGAGAGATATGAATGTTGATAGAGATTACCACCCGGGAAATGTTATTCAAGCCACCCCAAGAGTCTTTCACCATCACTCCCCTTACTCTTCGGTCTTATGCGGGTGTTATAAGGGGTTATGTAACACGACCCTAGTACAATGGTTATGTACATTATTTTTGGATATAATAATGAATATACTTTAATTTTATTACTCTAACCTTGTAAATATTTTTTAAAGCAAAAATAGTATTTTTAGTTAATGTTCAACTAAGAAATATATTTTGATTAATTAATAGATTTTTTAATAAATAATAATTTAATAAAATATTATTATTATTATTAAATTAATATTTATTAAATATAAATGATCGTATAATTTTATGAATGCAATTGTAATTTTTATTGTGGTTTGAAATCCATTTTTGTCAAAACCCATGAATTTTCGATAAATGTTAGTTTTTATTATAAAAGTGAAAATTAAAATATTTAAAAAATTATTTAGATAAAATGAAAATTATTTCTGGAATCAGGATGTCAAAATTATCCAATGGTGAACTTTTCATAATTTCATGTGACTGTCAAATTTTTGGGTAAAAATTAAATACCGTTTAAATATATAATGTGTTTTATGACATTATAATGACTCAATAGTGGTATAACAAAATACAATAATCCTTATTTTCTGACAATATATGATTTATCATATAAATAATGTGATTTTGGGTTTTTTTTACTTATATTACCAATCATTAATGGACCCTTCAAGACTTTTTAATCATCTTGTCTTTTTAAATTATTTTCCATGGGTGTGTGAATCACCTCCACATAAGAAACCCCATTATTTTAAGAATTTAGGACTTTGGAATTATAAAATATTTTCCACATCCCTTTTCCAAAAACCATGGGAAAAAATGATGGGATGGTTTGTGCTTTGGATTAGTTTAATGTGAGGTGTCCCAAACCTTAATAATAAAGAATTCACTCACCTTTCCTATATAAACCCACCCAAGCTCCCACTTCTTTCTCACTAAAAGCCATTGGAGTTCGTCCAACATCTTCCCTCCTCTCTCTAGAATCCTCTCAATGTTCCCAAAGCTCCCAAGAAGATTCTCCCAAGCCTCTCTCAAGCCTTTGGAAGTATAATTCCATGTAAGTGTTTTTCTTCCATTCTAATTTATTCCAATATTTATTAAATTATTATTCCATTTTAATTTCAATTATAAATGTTGGGGTATGGTTTTTCACCTTCCCTATTCTACGCTATTTATTTTTTAAATATGGGAGATCCCTTTTCTATCATTAAATTCCACCCATGTATACTCGTTAATATACCGAAATTCCGAAAGGAATTTCTCTCTCATCCTTTACATTCAAGCATTTCTTTTGTATCATTACACTAAATTACATTAAAATTGTTGGTAAATATATATATAAGACCCCCATAATTTCTATTTCATGTACATATGATGATATACTATTTTCTCTCTCATCAATCAATTTTATGAATTCTTACGTCACACCGTTATGCTGCTGAAATTGCACCATTTTTCCAAGCCAAAGTCATTGTGTAGTGAATAACATGCCCATTTCTATATCAAGGGTATTCTACTTTATTCACATTTACTTAATCTTTAAAGAGTTTCATTTATGTATGCCACATTCCTTTATCATGGAATAAATGATGATTTTTTCTGAATCCATGTTATATGATCCACATGGCACACTTATGCATGAAATGAAATGTTTAAGTAGGGTGAAACCTTATAGTTCTCCAATTAATTGGGTAAGGTATAGTATCATAATACATCAAGGAGAATGGGTTTTTACTCATGCTAATTCATGTTCAATGATATTTTACCCATGATTCATGTGCAATGTGGATTTACTCATGCTCCTGGTGCAATGAGCCTTGGCTCTTACTAATTCAATGTTAAGTGTTGTTGTCACATTTCCATGTTATGATTATCTGTCTTTATCATGACTTTATGTTTATAATTCTCATGTGCTCTATTTATATTCTTATTTTCTATCATGTGTTGTATTTTTCATGTTATTCCTTTATTTTTCCCTTACTGGGCTTTATAGCTCACCCTTTTCTTATGCATTTCCTCAGGTTATCCCATGCAATGCTAAGTATGAGGGAATGTAGTGGACATGTAAAGGATGTTTTCAACAATGATGTTGTATTTCATGTTTTAAGTTGTTATATAATGATCATAATCCCCAGAGACAGTATACCTCTTGATCTTCTATGTTGTATCAAGTGATGTTTTTGTAATAAATGTTGTTTAATTGTGTAATAAAAGATCCGGGTTGTCATAGATGGTATTAGAGGATTGGTATAGTTATTATTGGGATTAAGATTAGAAAACCCTAGTAAAAACTTAGAGACAAGAATAAGTATAATAAAACCAACCCTATGTTTAGGCTAGTATTGAGTAAGTGGTTTATTATGAAAATACATCCCTTTCTGGATACAAACATGTAGAGGTGGCTCTGGCACAGATTTATCCTAGGGGTAAAACACGAATAGAAAGCTTTAAGCTAGACTCGAATTGGAATTGGTGCATGAAAACGGTCCATCCTACACTCTTGGAAACGACACTCCCAAGAGATATGCTTTGGTAAATTCGCAAGATTTGTATAAACCAATATTAAGGGACAAACAAATCCAATAAGAATATATGTTAGAAAGTTTATCATGGATAACATACACTTTATCCAATATATTAATATGTTAAGGAAATAAATGTTATTTATAAGTCATCAGTTTTTTTGTTGTATTACCCTTTATTTGTTACCCCTAACTTTCCTTTTATTCCATCCAATGGCCGATAATAGGAGGACTCTGGCTAACAACCGATGTGAAAATTAATGTGAGGATTGTACTAAAGAGATGATCCATCTGATGGGAGTGAGAATCATGAACTTTTTCACGCTTCTCTCTCAGCTAACCCATGCTTGGAATAGAAACATGGTCCAAGATAAATGTTTAACCCCCCTATAAAATAACAAGTCACTATTAAGAGCTTCATGAGACAAAGGCCTCCAACATTCAATAAATCATTTGATCCCTCAATCGATGAACAATGGATAAACTCTATTGAGAAGATCTTCTCCATCCATCAAAATTCTGATGAAGAGATAGATCTCCTGGTTTCTTATCATATGGAGTGTGAAGCGGATCATTGGTTGGTGTTGATAAAAAATACAAAGCCTAAGGGGGAGATCAAGTCGTTGGAATGGAAGGATTTATGGATGATTTTTTCGACAAATATTTTCCGCACACCCTCCAGCATATGATGGAAAGGTACTTCCTTTCCCTCAAGAAAAAATATGGATAATCTATTAGAGAGTACGAGGTAATATTCAAAATTCTTACATGATCCGCTTCTGGCTTTGTCGTTACCCCCAAATGCATGGTTGGACACTTATTTTGTGGGCTGAAACCTAGCCTATGGAAAGCACTGGCAATCCATGACTTCGAAATCTATGATGAAATTCTCTTATGTGCCTCATGGTCAGAATGGATATCGGAGAATCTCATGTGTATCATGTAGATAAGAAGCATAAGGTGGAATTAAATGATGGCGGTCAAATGGATAAATCCAATGGTGATAAAAAGATCCATCACCCAACATGCCAAAGGTGTGGAAAGAAGCACCCTAGAAACTTCATGAAGGGGATGGGAAATTTCTTTATATGTGAATGAGAAGGGCAGGTAGCTGTTAGTTGCTGACAAGAAAAACCCGCGACAACAATAGAAAAAAATAACACTTCGTTTGAACCTCAAGGCATTGTTCATTGCTACAACTAAAATAACCAGGACATCTTGCAAATTAGTACCCTAAGACTACGGTTTGAAGAGGCAACCAACATCCTCCAATGTTGTAAGGGAGAGCTTTTTCCATCACTACTGCGAATGTGAACCCCGAAAAAGATGTGGTGACTGGTATGCTAGTTATTCATTAAACAATAGAAAACATACTTTTTGATTCAGTTTCAAAGAATTCTTTTATATCTCGAATATTTAGTTGAACAGTCCCAACACCACCAAAAATCATGGAATTAAAGATGTCAGTGAGTACAAAAAATGGGGCAATCTTTGCATCCCTTGAATATAGTTCCTCCCCTGCCATAATCTGTTGATTTAACCTCCTAGTGAACATTGTCATACTCCCTCTCGTGGAATTCGATGCAATTGATGGCATGGATTGGCTTTCCTTATATATGTCCAACATAAATTGATGTGAGAGGGAAATCACTCTCCATGTGGAGAATAGACCAATTATTCATTAAAATTAAAATGAATAATATGAATATTCTTTTGCCCCATCATATCAATCGTGGATATTACTACACTATGAGCATGCATATCTGGCTTAGATGAATGAGTCTAAGGAGGCAACCATCCTTAAGGACATGACTATTATGTGATAATTCACTAAAGTGTTTCCGGAGGAATTTCCTGGACTTCCTCCTATAAGAGATGTTGAATAATCAATTAATCTTATACCTGGGGCGTTTCTAATATCTAAGACATCGTATAGAGTGGCTATTGTTTAGATAAAGGAGTTGAATAAACAACTACAAGATAATCTGGATAAAGGGTTTATACACCCAAGTTCTTCACCATGGGGTGCACCAGTCCTCTTCCTCAATAAGAAGTATGGGTCAATGCGCCTTTGCATCTATTATTGGGAGCTCAACAAAATCGCGATAAAGACAAAGTATCCTCTCCCACGAAATGATGACCGGTTCGATTAGCTGCATGGAGCACAATTCTTCTCTATGGTAGATTTGTGGTTGGGATATTATCAAGTAAGGGTGAAGAAGGATGATATCCCCAAGACATCTTTTCTTACAATATACAGCCACTATGAATTCATATTAATTCTTTTTGGACTCACTAATGCTCCAGAAATCCTCATGGACTTGATGAATATAGTCTTTAAAGATTACCTCGTCTAATATGAGGTAGTTTTATTGATGATATTCTAATATACATAAAAACAAAGGAGGATCATGAGGAGCATTTGATAAATGTACTAGATACCTTGTGGAAGGAGAAGCCCTATGCAAAGTACATCATGTGTGAGTTCTGGTTGAAGGAGGTCTCATTCATAGGCCATATCATCACAAGAAATGGGATATCTGTGGATCCCTCCAAAACAGATGCAATTGAGGTGTTTCCTAGGAAAGCATCGGTAACAGATATCCATATCTTCTTGGGGTTAGTTGGATATTATTGATGATTTTTGAGAAATTTCTCATGATTTTACAACCCTCTTACCATGCTAACTCGGAAGGGAGTAATGTTTTCTTGAAGTAATGAATGTGAAAAATGCTTCAAGGAGTTAAAAAGAAGTATTATCACTGCACTCGTTCTCACTTTACCCTCAAGTGGAGAACATTTTGTAGCATTTAGTTATGATTTAAAGAAGGGTCTGGGATGCGTGTTGATGCCAAATGACAAAGTCATTACCTATTGTTCAAGGTAATTGAATGTTCATGAACATAACTATCCAACACATGACCTCGAGTTGGTTGTAGTGATCTTCAATTTGAGAATTTGGTGGCATTATCTCTCTGGGGAGAAAAGTGAAATATATACGGACCCCAAAAGCATCAAGTATATATTAAAACATAAAGAGTTGAACATGTTCCAACGAATATGGTTAGTGCTGATGAAGGACTATGACTGCTCAATCCATTACCACCCCGAGAAAGTGAACAAGGTGGCGGATGCCCTAATTATAGAGGACCCATATATTCTATCATTGATGATAATTGAAAAGGATCCAATATTCTAATATTTTATGAATATGGACATGGGAATCATAAACATGGGAACATCATCAATCCTTTCCCAAATTATTGATCAACCCTTACTTTTGGAAAGGTTAAAAGATGCTCAAAAGGTTGATACGGGAATTCAGGAAAAAGTGGAATCTATTAGAAAAGGGAAATCTAGGGAGATTAATGTTAATGAATAAGTAATTGCGAGATTTGGGAAAAGACTATGTATTCCATCAATTCCAGAGCTGAATAAGGAACTTTTGGATGATGCACATAGTTCAAATTTTTCTATTCACCCAGGAAACATACTGATGTATCAAGATCTCCAAGATCATTATTGGTGGGATAATATGAAGAAGGAGATCACTGAATATACATAAAAGTTCCTGGTGTGTCAGCAAGTAATGGAAGTGAGGCAGAACTATAAGGGGATATTGAACACATTTCCCCTACCCGAATGGAAATGGGTGAACATCACCATGGACTTTGTCACTGGAATTCCAAAGACATCCAAAGGCTACAATGAAATCTGGGTTGTTGTGGTTCTTCATACAAATGATGCACACTTCATTTCAATTTGGTAGGATTTATCATTAGATAAACTAGCACGAATATATATCAGGGAAGTGGTAAGGGTGCATGGAGTACCACATTCAATTGTGTTTGATCGAGATCCATGATTCAACTCTATGTTTTGGAAGAGTCTTCAAAATGCTCTAAATAAGGAACTGAACTTCGGTAAGACCTATCATCCTCAAACTAATGGCCAATCTGAGCGGACTATTCAAACACATGTAGAAATGTTGAGAGCATGTTCAATGGACATTAAAGGGGGATGGGATCAATATCTTCCTTTGGTTGAGTTCTTTTATAATAACAGTTTCCACTCGAACATCCAAATGGAACCATATGAAGCCCTTTATGGGAAAAGGTGCAGAACACTAGTGTGTTGGGATGAGGTCGGTGAGCATATTAAACTTAGACAAGAAATGATTGAAGAAATGGTGGAGAATGTGAAAACCATTTAGCAGCATATCATGGAATCCCATTGTTGACAGAAGAGTTAAGCAAATAACCGTCTATGAGACCTTGAGTTTGAAGTTGAAGACATAGTATTTCTATGCATAACTCCGTGGAAGAAGGTCATGAGGTTTGGAATGACAGGGAAGTTAATTTCAAGGTACATTGACCCCTTCGATGTTCTTGTTCATGTTGGGGATGTGGCCTATCTACTAGAACATCCACCTACCATGTCCAAAGTACATGATGTCATTCATTTATCCCTCTTAAGGAAGTAATTATCAAACCCTTTACATGTACTCTCTTCATAGGTGGTACAGTTAATGGATGACCTTTATTTTTGAGGAGAAACCAGTGAAGATCATAGATCGTAGAGAAAACATTTTGACAAAATAAGTCAATGTGCCGCGTCATGGTGTTGTGGTGAAACCACATGTTTGAAGAATCAATGTGGGAGTCGGTGGAAATGATGAAATAGTGTTAACAACATCTATTTTATTATGGGAAAAAAATTTGATGGAAAAATTTTTTTAGGGGGGAAGATTGTAATGACCCAAAATTTCATTAATAGAAATCCCTCTTGATCTAATTAAATTCCTCTTTATGTAAACTGTTCAAATAAAATGTCATCTTCATTGGTTTTATGTTATTAATTGTGACTTTATATAATATTGTTGTTGAACAGTGATCACCTGATTAGTATAAATATAGGGCTTTAACAAATAAAATTTACTTAGACAAAGGTAGTGATTGCATCATCCAGTAGACGTTCCCCATACGAAGCCCAGTTGTCATAGCTCATACAGGAGGTGGCATCATCGAGATTTTCTCTTTACCAAGCCCATGATGAGGTTGAATATGTCAATCTCGAGCAGGACAACCTATGAGAGAAATGGAATTTGATAGAGATTACCAGTCGATCAGTGTTATTCGATCCACCCCAAGAGTCTATCACTATCGTACACCTAAATATTTGGTCTTATGCAGGTGATATAAGGGTTTATGTAACAAGACCATAGTAATATGGTTATGAACATTATTTTTGTTCATAGTAATTAATATACTTTTCATTTTATTATTTTTACCTTGTAAAAAGATTGTAATGCACAAATAGTATATTTAGTTAATGGTCTACTAAGAAATCTATTTCGATAAATTAATGGATTTTTGAATTAAATAATATTTTATTAAATTATTATTATTATTAAGTTAATTTTTATTAAATATAAATGATCCTATAATTTTAAGAATGCAATTGTTACTTTTAATAAGGTTTGAAACCCATTTTTGTCAAAACCCATGATTTTTCAAAAAATGTCAGTTTTTTATTTTAAAAGTGAAAATTAACATATATGGAAAAATATTTTGATAAAATTAATATTATTTATAGAATCAGGAAATCGAAATTATCCAATGGTGAACTATAAATAATTTTCTGGGATAGTCAAATTTTGTGTAAAAATTAAATACTGTTTAAATGTATAATGTGTTTTATGACATCATAATGACCCAATTGTGGTGTCATAAAATACTATAAGCCTTATGATATGAAAATATATGTTTTAAAATTAAAATAATGTTATTTTGTGTTTGTTTGACTTAATTTTCAAAGAATTAATGGACCCCTCAGGACTTATTAAACATCTTGTCTTTTAAAATAGTTTTCCTTCAGAGTGTGACTCACCTACACAGAAGCAACCCCAATATTTTATGAATTTAGGAATTTGATATTATAAATTATTTTTTTCCACATCCATTTTCCAAAAACCATGGGATTTTTTGTGGTTTGGATTTGATTAATGTGAGGTGTCCCAAACCTAAATAATAAAGAATTCCCTCATCTTTCCTATATAAACCCTCCCAAGATCCCACTCACTCCTCAATCAAAGCCTTTTGAGTACATCCACCATTTTCCATCCTATCTCTAAAATCCACCAATGTTTCCCCAAGATCCATATAATCCTCTCTCAGGCCTCTCTCCAGCCTTTGGAAGAACACATCCAAGTAAGGGTTTTTCTTCCTTTCTCATTTTTGTCTAATATTCCTTAAATTGTTATACACTTTTAATTTCTATTATAAATATTGGGGTATGATTTATAACCTCCCCCATACTTCCCTCTTTATTTTTGAATTATAGGATACCCCTTTCTCTTTAATTAAATACCTCTCATATACACCTGTTACTATGCCGAAATTCTGAAAGGAAGTCTTCTATCCTCTTTTACATTCAATCAATTCTTTTGTATCATGACTCTAAATTACATTAAAATTGGTGGGACATATATTTATATGACCCCTTACTCTCAATTAAATGTACATATGATGAGACACCCCATTCTCTCTCATCAACCATTTTTTTTAATTCTTATGTCACGTCGTTACGCTGTCGAAATTGCACCTTTTTTCCAAGCGAAAGTCATTGTGTATTGAATAGCATACCCATTTCTCTATGAAGGGTATTAAACTTCTTTAACATTTAATTATTGTGTAAAGTGTTTCATGTATTTATTATACAATCCATTATCATGGAATAAATGATGATGTTTTATTAATCCATGTTATATGATCCATGTGGCACACTTTTGCAGAAAAATGAAATGTTTATGAAGGGTGTGCCCTTATAGAGATCCAATGCATTGGGTAAAGATTAGTATCATGATAAGTCATGTGAAATTGATTTTTACTCATTCTAATTCATGTGTAATGAGGTTTTACTAGTTCCTCATGTGCAATGAGGATTTAATAATGGTCTATGTGCTATGATCCTTGGCCCATGCTAATTTCATGTTATGTGTTGTTTCCACATTTCCATTTTATGATTACCATGATTAATCTTGACATTATATTCATTCTTATCTTGTGGTCCAATGATATGCATATTTTCTAACATGTATTTTATTTCTCATGTTATTCCATGATAAATCCCTTACTGGGTTCTATAGCTCAACCTATTCTTATGCATGTCCTCAGATTATCTCATGCAATTCTAAGTACGAGGGAATGTAGTGGCCATGTAAAGAATGGTTTTAATAAATATGTTGTATTTCATGTTATAAGTTGTTATTTAATGATCCTAATCCCAAAATACACTATACCACTCCATCTTCTATGTTGTATCATGTGATTTTTATGTAATAAATTATGTTTAATTATGTAAAAAAAGATCAGGGTTTTCATAGATACTGAATCGTAGCACCCCATAAATATTATGATCCTCAGGCATGGAATATTATAAATATTCTGATAATCAATATTGGATTCTATCAAATATTGTAATAATCAGGCATGTAATCCCATATATGTTGTGAAAAATCAAGAATCACCCCTTAAATGTTGGGATACATGTTCATATTAGCTCATATATATTGTGGTACTCATCCATGGGGTCCCATATATATTATGTTACAAGATCATGGGATCCAATATATATTGTGATACTAAGACATGTCGACCCTCATGCATATCATCCCTTATATATAAGAAAATGATTTCATAACACCCCTTAAGAATTGTGACATCCTAGGAATGGGCACTCTTATATTTTCATACATTAGTTTGGAACCTAGGAAAAGATTAACTTATCTGATATGTGATCCTATTATTTATATGCATTGGTTTTAAACCTTGGGTCCACGCTAGTTCATCTATATCTATTAAAAAGATTATTTGACATATTCATATATATATATATATATATATAGAAATTATCATAGGTGTGAAGAAATGTTATTGACTAGGCTGAAGAGGGTATAGTCAACCAAGTGTTTTTGAAGAACCTAAGTCATTCCACATAAATTTATTTACATGTTACATTTTTATTGATCTTCATGAACAACTCTATTCTTTTATATTTACATAATTGGTAAAAATTGACATTGTTTTAAGTGTTCAATTGATTATATATCAACCTCTTTATGGTATTCATTTCATTAGGGAAACTGAACAAAAATTATGATTTCATGTTCAGGTTCAAATTCATATTTCTGGCATACATTATATTATCGTTTTGAGTTAGGATGAATTATTATTATAGAGTAATGAGCTAGTTCTAAGGATTATATATTATGTTTGATTTCAGATATTTATTTATTAAATTTTCTATTATTTATATTAATTATAAATTATATGTAATCTATTTTAATTTTGTATCTTCACATAGAAATGAATTTTTTTATAGTTATCACTGGCCATTTTATCTATTATTGTTATTTTCTACAGATCTATCTATTAATTATAATGAATGAATTTTTGATTAATTTTTTCATTATTGTACCACTAATATATTTTGATCATGAGGGAATAGTCTTCCCACTATACAACATTTATACACTTGATGATATTTAGCATCATTTTTCATATGCGGAGATGCGTTTGAGGCATTGTGACTGGCTGGTACATGGAACTGTTTTCGTAGATAACGAGATGCAATGATACAATGTGATATTGTATGTGGTTTATTTTCCTTTGTCTTGTTGTTTAGGCATAGTATAAAAGAGTCTAGGAATGCATCGACACATGGTAAATTTTCAATTATTCATGTGATCAACCTATTCGAGGGGAAAACGAAATGAAGTTGTGGATGTTATTGTTTTTATGTTATTTATTACGATTGATAACTATAATGTTACCACAAGAAATTAGTTTACATTCAACTTATTAATATTTTTATAATATTAAATTCATTTTATATTATACTAATATAGAAATGATGGATTACTATATGAATTATTTTATAAATATAGTGATTCATATGCCATCCATACAACATTCCATGTAGGTTTCATTTCTTGATTTCATTATATGTGTTGAATATTCATTGTTTAATTTTGTAGTATGTTTATTTATATTTATTTCTTTGGTGATTATTCAGAATGAATTTTTATATAATATGATTTAGAGGATTTGATATTTTTAAGCTATGATTTGATATCTTGTGATTTCAAATTTGACTATAATTGTGGGATATAAGTTTGTCATTAATGTTTCAACAACAATATAAATGTTGTGTTCACATGTATCTTGATAGAGGAACATTAATATACTAATCACTACATATTTTTCTTATTGACCACTAGAAACATGGGTTGGAATGTTTATTGTGGTGTTTAACATAGTTCAAATATAAACCAATATGTTGTTAGGGAACATATAAATTGGAAAAGAAACACCATATTATCAAACCATAAGATATAGACATTCTATATTCAAAAATAAAATGAAAACCTCAGTAACAACTACATGTATTCAAACTTTAATTTTTAGGTAATGTATATTTACAAATTTTAAATGTTATTACATCTAAGAAAACGTTATTTATGTAAAAAATGTATATCCCTAGAGAAAACGGTTTTCTATTACATTGGATAGTACCTACATAATTCAGGCATGATTACCCCAACATATAAGTTTATTAATCTCTGACTAGACCCATGAAGGTAAGATATGCAATGTTTCTTATGAGATAAACCCATTATGGGTGTTTTTAAAACATTAATGATGCAATAGAAACCTCTTATGTATCCTTATTTTATTTGATATTATTTTTTTCACAACAACAAGATAGTATGATTATGATTAATGGAATGGGTTTTTAGTGTGTCAGAATCAGCTTATTGGGTTTTACATATAAGAATATGGTAGAGTATTACGTGAACAATATCATTTTATTAACAAGAAACAATTTATATTATTCTAATTATTATTATTATTATTAGTCTTTAGTTGACTAAATTCTTAATTATAATGTATAGGGTTTTGTTATATTTATTAGAAATGATGTTTTTATATCTAGTCCACTTTATGAAATCTTTTGGATTTATATAAAGGATAAATAAAATTTTGAGATAAATTGTGTACAACTGTTATTGGAATTAGATAAATATATAATTATTAAATTGAATTTTGATATATCTTTTTTATGTGTATTGTTGGACTAATTTAATAAAGTACCAAATATAGTTTCCTCTTAAAAACTATAATTGATTTTTTTGAAACAATGGATCCTTAAATTATTAAAAATAAATGTATAACAATGAAAATTTTGTGAATGAATAATTTTAGTGTTGTAATTATCCTAGGACCTCATGTAATGGGTTAATTGAATGTTTTATTAAGAGTCACCTTGAACAAGGGAATGTAAATTATCATAAATATCATTAAACTATCTTTAATGTTTTTCAGTAGATTATTCCATTAATCATACTAACCATTTTTAGAGTAACCCTGCTAAAAGGTGGGAAGTTATTCCCTATTATGTCGATGTACTAGTTTTGGTAATGCCCTAAATTTAAATTACATTTTAATTCTTATGAACAATTATAGATGTGGGGTTCTATTTCTTTTCTATTTTTCATGAGTTGGATTCTTATACCATAAAACAACCATCAGGTATGATGAGTGGTTTTTGGTAAGTTGACACTTGTTAAAGATTAGGATAATAAAATTATTGTCGAATTTATCTCACTAGACATGCCTTAGGAGTGATCTGTCTCTATGTAGGCAGTGTGACAATGATTCTAGTATTTTATGATTCAAGAGATCATTACGTATATTATTAGTGATACTCAAAAATGAAACATTGGGATAAAGATTTATTATGATCCTTAAAATAATATAAATTTATGGTTTATAATCTTATGGACAGTTTCAAGTGATGTGACAGCTTGTAATTTAAATTTTAGGGTAGTATGCATTAAGGGATGTGGTAACCATCTAGTTTATAAATAATTTTAGAGGACCGTATGAGTTTAGTGGGAGTCATTAAATCCTTCATATGACATTAATAGATCACAATTCATCACTTTGTTTATGTGACCATCTATTTAATTGAAATATGACTCCTACATAATGATTTATATGACATTCATAAGAATATTGAGTGTTTCCACATGCCAAAAAATGAGTTTTTTTCTTTAAAAAATGTTATAATGATGTATGTGATTATAGTGAATAGGATAATCACATTTATTTCTAACAAAGATTTTACCTACTATGTTTGTAAGTTCCTAGTTGTTCCCTCAATCAATATTTTTTATTATAAATGTTTGTTGGCCACATAAGAAACTATTGTTAGTGGTCGATAAAGCGTGTGCTTCGAGATGACATTCTATTCTTAGTAATCTGATCATATAGAAATTCAAAAGGTAGAGGGTGTTGTTATGGTTATGTTCAGATGTGTACTTATTCATATAGGGAGCACAACCAGGGGTAAATTCTATAAAAAAATCATTCAATTAAATTATCCTAGGTATGGTGATTTTTTTATTGTGAAGATGCATGTAAGGCATAACAATGATGATATAGTTGGATTTGTTGAGAATAATTGATAAAATTGTGAGTCACGTGAAGCCCCAATGGATATTCTAGATTAATCAGAGGATACCTCGAGTGGTAAGGCATTGTGGCCAGTTAAAAATGATGTGTTGGAGTCTATATTTAGACTCTTCAAAAAATCTCGTCCAGTTTTTATTATAAGACTCTTCATATGCGTATATGTATTTTGGTTATAAAGAACCATGCATGTACACCCTTCATGGATATGTTGATAGAATTTTATGTCTCTTTTGAAATTGATGAAATCCATTTATAGTACTGATGTTTTTGTAAAGAGGACGTTCTATACCCTGAAATCATCCTAGGTACACTAAGAGAGTGTAAATAATATGCGAAGATAAATTTAAAGCACCTCTTGATTCAATAAATATTCTAAATGAGGGTTTTAATTAGTAGACTTATTTATTATTGAGGCGTGGATTCCCTAAGTGATCTTTGAGTTTCTAAGTATGATTTCCATGGACATAATCATGGAATCCATTTGACTCTTGAATATACTATTCATGGTAACAAATAGTGTTTTGATGTGTGCGTGATTTGGCTATGTACCAATATCTCCCTTGAAAAATCTATTGTATGGTCTACCTTTTATGATCTCCTTGGACTCCAGTTGATGATTTTGATGATTCTCCATATTAAATTTTGGCTCGAATAAGTGGTTTTTTGGGTTATTATCATAGCCTTGTTAGAGATATAAGGAAATGAATAAATAAAAAATTCCAATGGTTAAGGAAGAATTTCTCAATGTTATTTAGTCAATTGTGAAACCTATGGTGGGAGAACCATATGTTGGATAATTAAACGTAGAATGTTGTGATCATGTCTCCAATTATATAGGAATATGTATGCATTGTCTTAGTGTTTTTATTTTTGTATGTGAGGATGGGCCCATGATATAGATTCTTATGTACTATATGATTAATGTGATGCATAGAGGTATGTTGGGAGTTTTACACACTATATGATAATTTATAAAAAAACTCTATGTACAATGTAAGTATGATATTGTTCTTGATGTTTAGAAACAGTTCCCGAGGATGATAATTTTGCGAGTGGGGAGACTTCAGTATACAATTCATTAAAGTTGATATAATTTCCAAAGTATATTTAAATTATAGATTTGTGGATAGAAAAAATGATAAAATTAAGGTATAGAATTTAAATCAATTATTTTAAACAATAATAGGTGTTGTTCATTGAAATTTTTATGGCTAGATATGTGACATTAATGTATGGATGAGTTTTGGGTGTGACAGATTCCAAGAAATCATTTCAAGTAGAAATAACATTGGGTTCATTTTTGGTGAATATTTAGTGTGTAGAGTACAACTCAACTGATCTCCCAACATTATATATAGACATGGTTTATTGAAACCGTGTATCTCATAGGTTAAATCATGAATCATGGTCTAGATATTTTTGGAGTCCAACATGGGTTCCCTAACAATTCTAGAGTGGGGAAAAAAATGTGTGGGATGACCTATAGAAAACTATTGAGGGTTGCATACAGTCATCACATGATTTAACAAATTGTTTTCCTATCCAATACCCTTACTTCCATATAGAAAGTGACATAGTATAATCATTTCACTATAAGTAAAATTGCATGGACAAACAATGAGTCTCATTAGTGGAATGAAAATTATTTATCTTCTCATCCAACATATTGGATTTTTTCTTCTCCTCCTTCCCCCTATCCCCATGTAGAATCCCTTCAGTGGGTTCTATGTTCTTCATTTCTGTGAATGGATATATATTCATAATGTAGTGTTCCAATTGAGTTCCTTTAGATAAATTGAATGTTTTTTAGTATGATCTTGAATAAAATTCAATCCTTTTTCAGATTACTTACCCTTATCAAATTACATATTGATGAATTCTATTTCAACATGTTTTCATGGGGAATTTATATTTCTACAATTGAACAAGATTTGGATATAAAAAAACATGATATTATATTGTCTAATAATTCTAGGTATGAGGTAGGTGGTCTACATCTTTTACCTTAATGGATCTCTTCTTTATAAATTATAACATTTTGTCACAAATTAGAAATCTCTTTCTCAACCATAAAATGTGAGATTTATAATGTAGATGATAATTCCATTCACTAAATAACCATACTATTTTTAATTTAACCATTTTAGTTTTATCATCTCAACCCATATCAACCATTATTTTGTTACTTTTAGATAATGACCTATTATTCATCTCGGAGATTAAAATACCCATTTTGGGTTATTCTTGGAATTCTAATTATTAGAATAAATTTAATAATTTTGATAAAAAAATTTATGTGTGATGATTAATCTTTTAGGTAAGTAAAGATTAAATTGAATTATGTTACTTGGGAATAATTACCAATATAGACCAAATTATAATAAAAACACTTATATAGTGTTCTATCAAAAAAATAAAAATGGGAATTTGAAGTTGATTATTTTAATGATAAATGGATTGGAAGTTCACATGGCCATATTTATAATATAAAAAATTAAACGACCAAAAAATTGGGATTTAATTGATTAATGGGATACATATTAAAATATATTGTTCAATTTAATTAATTGAAGTGTTGTAGGTAGTTTTTTCTCACAAAACCCTATTATTTATTAGAATATTGTATTGTCAAATATGAATGATGAATGAGAATTTATTCGACATGGATACATTTATTCCTTAGATATAACATTTCATGTATGATTCCATTTTCTTATGAGTTTTCTACCCATCCCTTGTTTTATGAATTTTGTATACATGGTCACAGAATTCAATATATATTATGATAGTTTGTCATGTTGTACATTTTATATTGTGGTACATGAGATGGAATCCCTAATATATTGTGATACTCAAGATAGGGGTCCCTTATATGTTTCAATTATGAGGCATGTAATACCCCATGTGTTTTGATACTCATGTAAGGAATCAATATGTTGTGATAATCTATCATATAATCACTTAAATATTAGTGTACATAAGCCTTGGGTCCCTTATATATTGTGATTCTTAGAATGTTGACCCTTGGGTATGGAATACCATACAAATTGTGACACTGTAGAATGGATTCCCAAATGAATGAAATATATTATTTAATACAATAACCATGGAATTCCATCCCTTTAATTTTGATACATGGGTGTGTCACCCAAATAATATCCTCTCTTATCATACATGTGGTCCTTTTATGTGGATTCTTTTGTACTAAACCATAACATTGTTTCCACACATGTAGATATGTGAATATGATTATATAAAATATGATTAGATATACATGATAGATGGTGTTTATATATATTAATACATAATATGAAGTTATCATTGTTTTCTAGGTTTCCATGAAGATTCATACCTAGTCCTGTTATATTTATTATCTTGTTAGATTTTATTTATACAGATGAACAATTAGTTATTTTACATTCATGGACTAGATAGATTTGGACACTATTTATAGAGGATTACTGATTATATATCCCACACTATTCATGCCTCCATTGCATTGGGTTACCTGAATATACCATATGATATCAGGTTTTGGTTCATGTATCATGATTTTTTATTGTTATCCGACTATGTTTGGATAGAGTATGTGATTATAGGACTGATCTAGTTCTCATTATTCTATTAGAGATATTTTGGTGTTTTATTTATTTAAAAATCTATTTTTTATGTGTTAAATATTTTATTCATTTTAATTGTATATTATATCTTTTCTTAGAAATGAATAGTTCTATGTGTGGCTCTGACGATTTTAACTGTTATTTTTAGCTTTTACTGATCTATATTATGATTATACTATTTCAACAATTGTTTCTAAAATTTATTATTAAAACATTCTACCACAAAAATATTTAGGATAGAGTTTCCCCACCATATAAATTTTATAACACCACTACTAATTTGTTGCCACTATAGTATAGAATGGCATTCTTGAAGGAATTTTAAGATCTAACTCAGGGAACCATTGTAGTTTCTCTCAAGATGATATGACACTATTATTTTTCAAAAAATCATGTAATAAGAGATGTTGATTTAATAATAATTTATATTCCATTAAACATCCTCTAAACCTTTCATTTATTATCTAAACAATACTTTTAGGTTGGACATCTCTTAGATTTTATGGCTCATTATGAAATTATATATAGTTATCAATTCATGTTGAAGACATCAATTTAATTCAATTTTTATCCATATATAGTGATCAATGATTATCTAAAGTGGTACCCTATGTAGTCTCACAAATTCCATTAAATTTCTCATTTTAGGTTTTATATTGATAAATCATTCAGAAATGGGTGAACTTTGTGTTGATGTTGATTTTATATACAAAAAAATTGTATCATTTTTTCCTTTAGATAACTGTGGGAGGGTTGTCAAAAATTCCATGGTAATTTTTTGTCATTTACACATTATTATGTGTAATAGTTTCATCATCCCCTTGTAAATTTTTAATCTACATTAAATTTATCACAAACCTAGCATTATGATATATATTGAATAACATCCTTATTTATTTTTCCCCCTAAAATTGTTCTCCAATATCACATAACAATAATGGACTTCCATGATGGATAAAGAATGATGAGCCATCTCGATTTTCAAATAGATCCCTTTATATCAGAGTTGACAAAGGAAAAAAATTTCCTTTCTCCAAACCATGGAACACCATCTTCATCTTTCTATAACTCACTATGCTTCCATTAAAATACTTCTTTCATCCTTTTATGATGATTCAGGTCATTCCATTGTGGGTCCACGATCATATAATGGATAGATTATAAAGAAATATTTTATTCATAGTAGGATTTCATCCCCACCATTATGATTTAAAGATCTATAATTTTAATATCCTTGAAGAAACAACAAGACAATTGTCATGGCATGCAACTAAAATAAATAATGATGGGAAATTATGTCATCCGGCCGGCTCCCCTCAATGGAAGAAAATTGATCATGAGTATCCTGAATTTGGAAAAGAGCCGAGATACCTTCATCTTGTATTATCTTCAGATGGAGTGAATCCTTTTTGTTTTCAAACAATCGCTTTTAGTAAATGGAATGTTATGTTGGTAAATAATAACTTTCCACCATGGTTATACATGAAGGATAAATTTATCATGTTATCTATGCTTATATTAGCACTAAAACAACCAGGTAATGGTATTGATGTTTATCTGGCTCCTTTGATTGAGGATTTTAATTTATTGTGGGATTCGACTGTTATGTTATATGATGCTTATAAAAGTGAATACTTCATGTTGAGATCAAAGTTTTATGGGATAATTAATGATTTCCTTGATTATGGAAGTTTTTCAGGATATAGAAATAATTGAATTCATGGGTGTCCTATGTGGAAAAAAAGATATATAATCAATTAGGTTGAGACATTCATCGAAATCTGTGTTTCTAGGACATCGTAGATTTCTACCTAATTGGAATAAGTACTGATCTTGGAAAACATCATTCAATGTAAGTTCATAATAATGTGTAGCACCGTCTACAATAACAGGTGATCAGCTTTTTGAGAATGTAAAAGCTGTGAACACTGTTTTTGGTAAACCATTTTCGAAAAACCTTATGGAAATCGGCTGGAAAAAGAGATCATATTTTTTTGAATTACAATACTAGAAATGTTTCAAAGTCAGACATTTTCTTGATATGATTCATGAGGAAAAGAGATATGTGACATTGTTATCAAAACATTGCTAAATTCCCTTGGCAAAATAAAGGATGGAATTAAGGAAAGGTTGGACATGGTTGACATGGGAATTAGAGAAGAGTGGGCTCCTGTGATGGGTGAAAATCAAATGGTTCTTCCTCCAACTGCTTTTAATTTTTCTAGAAAAGAGAGATATCAGTTTTGCAACATTTTCAATGATGTAAAGGATCAAGAGGGGTATTTATCATATATCAAGAACATTGTTTCAATGAATGATTTGATGTTAAAAGGTTTGAAATCACACGACTACCATGTTTTGATGCAAGATATAATTCTAATAGCTGTACATTGCATTTTTTCCGAGAATGTTCATCATATGTTAACCAAACATGGTTTCTTTTTCAAAGCAATATGTAGCAAGGTTTTATACCCAGTGAAATTTCCACCTACGGAAAAATAAATTGTCATCATATAATGTGAATTAGAAACGTTATTTCTGCCAACATTCATTCAATTAATTATTCATTTGATGATTCACTTGGTGAGAGAATTTCTACTTTGTGGTCCTGTTCACTATATATGGATGTACCCCATTAAATGGTATATGGCGATTTTGAAAGGGTATGTCAAAAATCGAAGACGGCCAGTGGGTTGTATAGTGGAGGGATATATTCTTGAGGAAGACAATGAATTTTTTTACTGAATACCTATTTGACATGGAAAGCATTGGCCTCCGAAAATCTCATCACACTGGATGCATTGAGGGTGAGGGAATTTCTGGAAGAGATGTTGGGATAATCAGTAGTATAGATCGGGAGTAGGCCCATCTTAATGTTTTGGATAACAGTTGGGAGGTTTCTCCATATATTGAAACAGACAAAAAAATTTGGGGAGTTGATTCCAACAAGGGATGAAAAAGAGACATCAAATACACATAATCACATGTTTATTGGATGGTTTTAAGACCATATTTTTAAGGAGTTGGATGAAAATTTGAGGTCAATTTCAGAACGATGTCGATGGCTGCATGCCAGACCAAGTGTGTATGTATTATCTTACAATGATAATGTAATTAATAGGTTTTTATTCTATATAGATGAACATGATGAAGATAGTAATATGCAATATAGTAGAGTTACACTAGTGGCTGAAGCGATTAATGTTTCTGGTAGTAAGGTCAGAAATCCAATTTATGCAAATATGGCATACTTTGTCATTATCAAACAAATATGGGAGGTGAATTATACGACATCCCAATTACCGATTTTTCAATGAAAATTGGATGATTTCAACAGTGGGGTCAAAATAGATGAATGAGGATTTGTGAAAGTTGATTTTAGTAACAAAGGGTAAAAATACGAACCATTTATAATGGACTCCCAAGTGGTACATGTTTTTTATGTTCTAGATCCCGCAAACCGAAAGTGGCCAATTGTTCTGTTATCGTCCATAAATACTGAAGGGTCCGATGAAAATTCAACTGAGGACAATCCTTTCAGTGGTACATCACAATCATTTCTCAGTGGTACCAAGGTAGATTATGTTTCTTATGTTATATGAGACCACAATGAAAGGAATTAGATAATAAAAAGAGGTGTCAAATCACTTCAGCCTTTGAAAAAAAGAAATCGAGTTCAATAAACATGTTATTTTTTTTGTAATATAGATCTTGTTATCTCATGTTATTATCTTATGATTACTAAATTTATGTAATCTAAATAAATTGTTTAACCAAATTGGTTGATAATGACTTCTACAAGTTATGGTGCTCTTAACCTTGAGGCTGAACAAGTCCCTCAAGCGGCAGTAGCAGTAGCAGCTGCTGCTCCAGCTACGGATGCTCACAGTGCATAGCAACAACAAGTTTCTGAACATATTGTTGCTCCTAGTGTTGACTTCCAACAAATATAAGCAAAACCCATTGCTATAATTTTATATTAACATATAGATGATGTTGATACTGATGAAATGGTCGGGGATGAGGTACCGACGTCGCAGAAAACACTGGTGTGTCATAGTTTGACAGTTTTAGGAATAGTTCTTAAGACGAAAAACAAAGGCATCAAATTTGATGTCGGATGGAATTCCTAATGCCAACATGTGAATCCCAATAAGGCTATGTTTATTAGTTACATTGGAGTTGTCACTCAGCAATGCATGCCGATTGAAATAGAATCATGGAACCATGTTGTGTCTAGGCTAAAGGCTGTGATCTCAATAGAAATTACGGTAACATTATGATCTTATTTCTTCAATTTAATAGAAAATAAAATAATGAAACAATGTCTTACTCATATATATCTCTTGTAGAGTATGTTTATAGTAGGCGATTCACACAAGATTTATCTAAAAAGGCTTTTAGGATGGATTCATCGAGGTTTTCACACTATTTTATCAAATTGTCACCTGAAAGATTCCAAAGGTAAAATAAACCATCACCTACCCATTGTATACACTCACATGATATCCCAACAAGCATGGGATGCATTTATTGGCTGCAGTGGGGATGAGAAGTTTTAGGTACATTCTGGGTGATAATACGTTGTTTGAGGATACATGTATTCATCACATTGATTATGAATATTTCATTTATTAAATAGAAACTCTATAATGAAAATAAGGAACCTGCATGAAAACCAATATACCCCTATCATAAAGCAAGGATGGGGTACGCTTCACTAGAAAAGAAAATTGTATATATTTTAAATATACTGTAATATTGTTAGTTGACAATAAAAAACATCATAATTGTCTTTCTATATTTATATGTAGATTGATGTGTGTAAAAACAAAGACACTTTCATCCCACGCCATGTGCTATGGAAGGAGGAACATGTGAATAAAAGAAGGGAAGGTAGTAGATGAGATCACCCAAAAGTGTGGGAAATATGTGTAAATATGACATGATGATAAAAAGATTTTTTTAAATTCCTATTACATAAAAATAATTAGTTATTTTCCTATATCCGACTGTCACATGAATCATCTACTCCTGTAGAGGATGCAGAACTATTATCAATAGCTTTGAAGTAGGCAGAACAATACGGTCATGTCAGAGGTGAGGGGATTGGGGTGACACACTTAGTGTATTTTGAGAAAAAAAATAAATGGATGATAGAGATGAAAAATTGAAACAAATGAGAAAAAGATTTGAAACTCTTGAAGAACGATTGGAAAGGTAGGGAGAGTTGTTAGGTTCTTTTATGGGTGGGAGCAAGGAAAAGACACAACTCAGGAACAACCAGTGCGTGAAGATCCCACCCCACCCCAACCATCTTTGAGACGAGCTATTCCCCTCAAAGAGTTGTCTTATCCATGGTAATCAATATTCAAATAATTGTTCCCATGAAATGTGAATCAGACAAGCACTGATACTTTTACTGTACTGATCTTCTATAGGGTGATAATTTCTGTGATTTATATCTATCAACACCCACCTATCACCTTGTAGTGAGGGCTATAGTGTTCAACATCCTAGATGAAAAGCTGCATAATATACCACTTCCTAAAGATCGTATGAAAGTGATGATTAATTTAGGTCATAAGCCAGATATAGAGCTACCTATTACACTTGATGATTATGATATTCATATGGTCTAAAAGGCTATTGAGACATCCATTGCATGGCTGTCACAACATTTATGAGTACAAGCAGACAAAGAAGTATTTATTTCCTTTTTTTCAAGATAAGCCTTTAACAATTAATGAAAAAGGGGATGAAATAATGAATTTTATTATAGACGGAAAAAGGGAAGGGGGGACAAACGCCGGCTCAAAACAATCTAACGGATCGACCAACCGATCCTAAGGAGCTACTGAAAGCATAATAAAACCACATGTTCTCTATCCACATTTACTAGCATTAAATACTCATGTGGAAACGATGCTAAGAGGTGGTAGTAGTCATATAGTGGTTTTCAAAAAGAATATATACGGAGAGGAAAGTCAAGATTTCATTGCTGATAAAAATGTAAATTAGATTCTTGAAAATGGTTGGCTAGGCATTATAGTTTTAGATTTTTCTAAATGAGGTATGTTTTCATGAATTTATTTTCTTAAAGATGATCTAATGTGAAAATTATGACTAAATGAATTTTATATTGTTGACCGACGTATATATGAAAAACAGTTGAAAGAATTTCCTCATGATCCAAAATTCAGACTCATTAGTCCTTATCCAACATCAACACATATAACGAAATTACAGCTATAAAAAAGGATGAAATAGTTAATGTCTTACTGATAACATTGGAAAGAAAAATTACAGATTACAGAAACTTACTAATACCAACCATGCAGGGGTAAAACACTATAATTATAGAATATAAATTATATTTTCACTTCTTTTATTACTTTTTCATTTTTGTGTTTTTAGGCAACAATGGATACTAATTGCGCTGAACATGAATACTCCAAAGATTTATTTTCTAGATTCAAAGTAAGGAAATCCATCAAACTGACCACACATGACGGAGTTCTTGAATATTTAAGACACTACATCCTACATTTTAGGTCTAAACATCAGGTAATATAATTTATATTATATTTTATTTAATATTATGTTATGATAGGGTGGTGTATAATTATAGTCTAAAAAAAGAAATAAGGATAGGGGCTACGCATAAGGAGGCAAGAAAGTACTACGTCTGGACAAATATCAGGGTATATATAATAAAATTTCACTATCCAAACACATATAAATACATGTTACTTATTCACCTAATAATAAAACTTTTTATAGTGTCCAAAACAAACAAATTATAATTATTGTAGTTATTTTGTTTGTAATTTTATGAAAGAGATCATTTTTAAACATCAAACTAGCATCCATAAAGAGGTATTTTTAAAAAAACTACTATTTCATTTAATTTATTTATTAATTATTTATTTATATATTCAGCAGTACTACTTAGATTTCGAAAAGCCTCACACTCACATGATGATATAGATTTGTTCAGAAATGAGTGGGAATCATACCTGATGGAAGATTGTACACAAATAGCATGTGGATCTGACTTGGGGACGTGAACAATTTGCGGTCATTTTTTAGAGGGGTTAAGGGGATTAAATGATGAAACTAATTGTTTGTAAATTTTCATAGTAATATTGTAATTTTTATTAACTAAATCATCCATTCTCCAATGATTCATTTTCCCATTTTAACAGATGAAATGCACCAGCAAAATGCAAGAATGATAAACCACTCAAAGTGTCTCTCTTTTGTTTAAAATGGACATAATTTTAAGTAAAACAACAACTAATGTACGCAAATCCAACAAAATGCATTCGTATTGTGTTGATCCTTTAGGATAACGATCCATGGGTCATTTGTGACATGTTTGAGTCAAGACAGCCCCAATCTTAGGCATAGTGTGGTAGGTATCACTCAATGTGTCTCTCTTTTGTTTAAAATGGAAATAAATTTTAGTGAAAACAAAAACTAACCTACAGAAATCTGTCCAAAGAAAATCAGATTTTTTTTATCCATTAGTAAAATGATCCATGGGTTCATTGGTGTTGTTTATGAGTCAACCCCTCCTCAATCCTAGGCATGGTGTGGCCGGAATCACTCCAGGGGTCTCTCTTTTGTTTAAAATGGATAGAATTTTATGTGAAAACAACAACTGACTTACGCAAATTCAACCAAACACATTAAGATTGTGTGGATCCATTAGGATAATAATCCTTGGGAGCGATGGTGATGTGAACGAGTCATCCTCGCCTCAATCCTAGTAACAGTGTTTCTGGAATCACTCAAAGGTTCTTTGTTTTATTTAAAATGGACTGAATTTTATGTGAAAACAACAAATGACGTACGCAAATCTGACAAAAAACATTTGAATTGTGTTAATCCTTTAAGATAATGATCCATGAGTGTGTTGGTGATGTGTGAGAGTCAATATTTCCTCAATCTGAGGCATGGTGTGGCCGAAATCACTCAAAGGGTCTCCCTTTTATTTAAAATGGGACGAATTTTACGTTAAAACAACAACTGACATACACAAATCTGACAAAACAAATTCAGATTTTGTTTCAAAATTTGGGGATAGATCAAAGGGTCAGTTGAGACATGTAAGAGACTACCCGGCCTCAATACGAGGCACGATATAGCCGGTATCACTCAATGGGTCTGTCTTTTGTTTAAAATGGACAGTATTTTAAGTGAAGACAACAACTAACCTAAAAAATCCAACCAAATGCATTTTGATGGTGTTGATCATTTAGAATAACGATCCATGGGTGTTTTGGTGATGTGTTCAAGTCATCCTCACCTCAATAAAAGGCACGGTGTTTCCGGTATCACTCAAAGAGTCTCTCTTTTGTTCAAAATGGACAAAATTTTAAGTGAAAAAAACAAATGACGTACTCAAATATGACGTAACGCATTTAGATTGTGCTGATCCTTTATGAGAACTATCCATGGGTGCTTTGGTGATGTGTATGAGTCAAACCTGCCTCAATATGGGGCACGGTGTGGCCATTATCACTCAAAGGATATCTATTTTGTATAAAATGGACTGAATTTTAAGAGAAAACAACAAATGGCCTATGGAAATCCGACAAAACACATTATTATTATGTTGATAATTTATAATAACAACTCATGTGTGCATATGTGATGTGTATGAGTAAAACCCTCATCAATCCGAGGCACGGTGTGGCCAGTATCACTCAAAGGGTCTCTCTTTCGTTTAAAATATACAAAATTTTAATTGAAAACAACAACAGACGTACACAAATATAACCAAATGCATTCATATTGAGTTGATCAATTAGTAGAATGATTAATGGGTAATTTTTGACATGTATGAGTCTACACTACCTCAATCTGAGGCACGGTGTGGCCGGTATCACTCAAAGGGTCTCTATTTTGTTTAAAATGGACAGAATTTTTATTGAAAACAACAACTGAACTATGTAAATCAATCCATGTTCATTTGTATTGTGTTGATACTTTATAATAATGATCCATGTGTTCGTTTTTGACATGTACAATCCAACCCCGCCTCAATTTGAGGAATGGTGTGGCTGGTATCACTCAAAGAATCTCTCTTTTGTTTAAAATGGACAAAATTTTATGTGAAAACAACAAATGACATACAGAAATCCATCCAAATGAATTATTATTGTGTTTATACTTTATTATAACAATAAATGGGTCATTTATGATGTGTATAAGTCAACCCCCCCTCAATCAGAGGCACGGTGTGGCTGGTGTCACTCCAAAGATCTCTCTTTTGTTTAAAATGGACAAAATTTTATGTGAAAATGACAACTGACATACGGAAATCCTACCAAATGCATTCGGATTGTGGTTATCCTTAAGGAGAACGATCCATGGGTCCATTGGTGACATGTACAAGTCAACCCCACCTCAATCTGAGGCACGGTGTGGCTGGTATCACTCAAAGGTTCTCTCTTTTGTTTAAAATGGAAAAAATTTTATGTGAAAACAACAACTAACTTATGAAAATCTGACCAAAATCATTCATATTATGTTGTTACATTAGTAGAACAATAAATGGGTCATTTTTAATGTGTATGAGTAAACCCTTATTCAATCCGAAGCACGGTGTGGCTGGTATCACTCAACGTGTCTCTCTTTTGTTTCAAATGGACATGATTTTAAGTTAAAACAACAACTAACGTACAAAAATACGAACAAACAACATTAAAAATGAGTAGATATTTTATTATAACAATCCATGGGTGTGTTTCTGACATGAAATAGTCAACCCTACCTCAATATGAGGCACATTGTGGCCGGTATCACTCAAAGAGTCTCACTTTTGTTTATAATGGACTCAATTTTAAGTGAAAACAAAAACTGACAGACGGAATTCTGTCCAAACGCATTCAGATTATGTTGATCCTTTAGAAAAACGATCTATGGTATATTTGTGGCATTTAAGAGTAAACCCTGCCTCAATTTGAGGAATTTTGTGGCCGGTATCACTCAATGGGTCTCTCTTTTCTTTAAAGTGGACAGAATTTTAAGTGAAAACAACATCTGACCTACGGAAATCCAACCAAACACATTCAGATTGTGTTGATCCTTTTGTAGACTGATCCATGGGTGTGTTGGGGATGTGTATGAGTCAAACCTTCCTCAATATGGGGCACGGTGTGGCCGGTATCACTCAATGTGTCTCTCCTTTGATTAAAATGGACAGAATTTTAAGTGAAAACAACAACTAACCTACGGAAATCCAACCAAATGCATTCAGATTTTGTTTATACTTTAGTTGAACAATCCGTGGGTCATTTTTCACATGTATGAGTCTACCCCACCTTAGTCCATGGCACAATGTGGCTGGTATCACTCAATGTTTCTGTCTTTTGATTAAAATAGACAGAAATTTAAGTGAAAACAACAACTAACCTATGAAAATATGACCAAGAACATTCGAATTGTGTTGATCATTTAGCAGAATGATCAATTAGTGAATTTATGACATTTACGAGTCAACCCCTCCACAATCCAGGGCACGGTGTGGCCAATATCACTCAAAGAGTCTCTCTATTGTTTAAAATGGAAAAAATTTTAAGTGAAAACAACAACTGACGTACACATATCTTATAAAACACATTCAGATTGTGTTCATCCATTTTCATAATGATCTATGGGTGCGTTGGTGATTTGTATGAGTCATCCCAACTTCAATACAAGGAATGGTGTGGCCGATATCACTCAATGTGTCCGTATTTTGATTAAAATTGACACAATTTTAAGTGATAACAACAACTGACGTACGCAAATCTGACCAAATGAATTCAGATTGAGTTGATCCTTTATGAGAAATAACCATGGGTTCGTTTTTGATGTGTACAAGTCAACACCACCTCAATATGAGGCATGGTTTGGCAGGTATCACTCAAAGGGACTCTTTTTTTTAAAATGGATAGAATTTTATGTGAAAACAACAACTGACCTACGCAAATCTAACCACAAGTATTCAGATTATGCTGATACATTATGTGAAAAATCCATTGGTCTTTTGTGACACGTAAGAGTCAAACCCACCTCTATCTGAGGCATATTGTGGCCGATATCACTCAAAGTGTCTCTCTTTTGCTTAAACTGGACATAGTTTTAAGTGAAAACCGCAACTGACATACGCAAATCCAACCAAAGGCATCTGGTTTGTGTTGATTAATTAGGATAAAGATTCATGTGTGCATTCGTGATGTTTACGAGTCAACCCTGCCTCAATCCAAGGCACGGTGTGGCCGGTATCACTCAAAGTGTCTGTGTTTTGTTTAAAATGAAAACAATTTTAAGTGAAAACAACAACTGACATATGCAAATCCTACCAAACACATTCAGATTGTGTTGATCCTTTAGGATAATGATCCATGGGTGCATTTTTGACGTGTTTGAGTCATCCCCGCCTAAATCAGTGGCACAAGGTGGCCGGTATCACTCAAAGGGTCTCACTTTTGTTTAAAATGGACAGAATTTTAAGTGAAAAAACAACTGACCTACAGAAATCAGACCAAACGCATTCGGATTGTGTTGATCTTTAGGATAACGATCCATGGGTCATTTTTGACGTGTACAAGTCAAACCTGCCTTAATCTGAGGAACGGTGTTGCTTGTATCACTCAAAGTGTCTCTCTTTTGTTTAAAATGATAGAATTTTAAGTGAAAAAAACAACTGACACACGCAAATCCGACCAAATGCATTCAGATTGTGTTGATACATTAGGATAAAAACCCTTGGATAGAACCCCAACCCCCTAGAAGACTCTCCAACCCCTAGATGCCCCCTCCCCCACCCCCTAGACATCATCCCACCACATGGACACCTCCCCCACCCTCAGGACACCCCCACCCCCTTGGACAGCCACCACCACCACCTTGGACACCACCCGACTCCCCTTGGACAACCCCACCCACCCACTGGACAACCACCACCCCCCTGGACACCACCCCACCTCATGGCCAGCCCCACCCACCCTAGACACGCTTATGGACATCCCCCCCCCCCACGTTGGACTGCCCCCCAACCCCCCTACCACCTAGACACTCACCAACCCCCCAGATGCCACCCCAACACTTCTAGACACCACCCCACCACCTAGAAACCCCACCCCCTGTACACCCCCATCCCATGGACGACCACCCCCACCCTCCTGAACACCACCCCACCCCCTTGGACAGCCCCACCGACCCCCTGGACCACCCGCAACCCTCGGACACCCCCACCCCTGGAAAGCCCCCCGGACACCCTTGAAACTATCCCACCCCCTGGACACCCCCATAGATACCCCCCACGCCTAGACACCCCCTCCTAGACACCACCCCAGCCCCTTTGGACAACCCCATCCTCATGGATTTCCCCCCCACCACCCCCCTGGACACCCCCACCCCCTGGACACCCCTATCCCCATGGACACCCCATCCCACCCTCCTGGACACCTCCCCACCCCCTTGAACATCCCCACCAACCCCTGGACTACCTCCACCCCTAAGAAACCACACCCCTTGGGTCACCCCCACCCCTCAGACATCCCTACACCCTAGAAAGCCCCCGATACACTAGACACCACACCACCCCCCAGACACCCCCATGGATAGACCATCCCCCCACCTAGACACCCACCCTCCTAGACACCACCCACCACCTAGACACCCCCTCCCCATGGACACCCCATCCTCATGGATAGCCCCCACCACCCCCTAGACACCACACACCCCCTTGGACAACCCCCCAACCTTCTGGACTACCCCCACCCCTGGACACCCTTATACCCCCAGACACCCCCATCACCCAGGACACCCCATATACCCCCTTGGAAAGCCACCCCTAACCTCTGTATAGCCCCCAACCCCCTGAATTCAGAATTTAATTCTTTATGTATTTAATTATCTTATGAATTGTGTGTTAATGGTGTAACTGTATACTTGTTGTATGGGTATACTAGTTGTAATTACTTTATGATTATAGTTTTAATTTTGTATGGGTATAGTTGTTGAGATGCTGAATTTTTTTCAGCTATTGTTTGGGTGTGCTATTGCAGAATTTTTGGTTGCAGCAGGCATGGAATTTGTCATTTTTTTAGTGATGATAAAATAAGCCTTTATCAGTGCTAAAAAAGTGTTGTTAAATGACACATTTAGTAGTTCTAAAAAATCACTTATAAAGTATCTATTTATTAGCACCCTTTTAGCACTTATAATGTCTCCCTTTATCAGCGCATTTCAGCACTGATAAAGTACCACATTATCCGCACTTATTGGGTGTTGATAATGGGGACCCCCCATTAATCAGTGCAGAGCATTACAACGCTTCTTTAGTGATGATGAAGCCTGTTTAGAGCGTTGATGAAGCCTATTTTTTGTAGTAGTGGGAGACTAATTAGGGGGTTCCTTCCTTTACTCCATCATGGTGGTTGGATTATTCATTTCCCTTCCACATTCATGATATTGGATGACTTTTCTCCCACGCTTGAAGCATTTCCCCATCCCTCTTAGGAAATTACTAGGATTATTCTTCCATATTATTGAAAATTTAGTGATTGGATCCACTATCCTTTTATTTAATTTGGCCCCTATCTTGAAAGTCTTTTATTATATTTTCATCTCCATATCAATGGGAATAATTAATAATCTCCATAAATATATTTAGAGTAAAGTGATCTAATGTGTTGAAACACCCAATAACATGGACACCTAGTTCCTTTCGATAGTTTGGGTTTAAACTACTAATGAATACACATACTGTTATATCATTTTTGATTTGAAATAGTAAGGTGTTTCTTTCAATCAGTTTTAGTTTTTCCTCAATATACATTAATGATTCACATTCCTTTTTCGTCATCCATAAAACATTGTCCTTATTTTTTATGAATTTTGATATAAAAAAATGTTATGGGATATTATTTTAATGCCTTAACACTATATAACATTCATTTCATCCATTGTCTTGATATTCTTTATCCACATTAACCATTGATTAGTTTTTTCATCTTATCATTATACGGAAAAAGTCACCTTATCCAACTCAAAATAATGTATCATAGAAAATATACTTTTCATTGATTGAACACATTATTCATTGACAAGTGGATCGAAAGACACACTAAACATTGCAGTTCATTATCACATAAGTGAATATAAACAGCGTTATAACATAATGGGTGACGTATGATGTTCCACATGGTTTGGGTTATCTGTTATATCATGAGATAGTTGAGTAAATTTTTTTAAATAGTTATGAAATACAAATCTAATGGAATTAGTCATGTCAAGTGGAAATTTTTCGCAATGTCCGTCACATGGAGTATTGGACTATTATATCCGTATTAGTATGATTTTATAAAAAATAAAATATTCTTAAATAAATAATATAAAAAAATAATGAATTAATAATTTATTCTTACGTGAAAAATTAACTCTAATGGAATGTCTTATAGGATCCCTAGGTGTAGTGTTTTTCTTAAAAGATAATTCTAGGTTGTTTACCTATACATCGACATATACTTATGGTTTCAATAAAATTTTATAATCCAAATTAAAAAAATTTCTAATTATGTACTAAAACCATATACAGAAATGTTACCTTTCAATAAGTGACAACTACGTACTTTTTAAGATAAAACATAAAATATTGATGCAAATGTAGTAAATAAATGTTTAGTTTTTTTGGGAAAATTTGGATCATACATAAAGTGTACATAATTAATACTAAAATTTAATTTAAATCCTTAAAAAATAATGTGTTCTGAAAATTCCCTAGAATCACATGAGGATATACATCAATATACTCGGTAAGAAAAAATCAATGTAAGAGGATGAATAAGGAACATGAATTAATAGAGCATCAGTTTGAATAATAATAATAATTTCATTATTATAAAATAATAATTTTAATGATAGGGGAAACATTTGATAAAATAATGGAATATATCATAGGAATAAAAATATAACAAGGCATACACATTTCAAATACCACTGTAGTTTTGAACAAATCTATCATATTTTTTACATGTAAAATAAGTGTATAATTAAAAACATCATCATTGAGAAGAAATAATGACTTATTATCACTTATAGTGAACATAACATCATGATGTACATCACATTAACCAAGGACATATAGGAGTATATAATTCATCACTCACCCTTCACATTAAATAATTTCTTTTATCAAGCAATCTGTATGGAATGATAATAATCATAGACATGAAATAACACATATAAATGAATAAGGTTATTAAAATACTTTACATATAATAATTCATCAAATTATGTTTAGTATTTATAAATTATTAATTAAAATAAAAAATTTGAATTAAATATTATTTTATTTGTTCGAAGGAGGAACGAATCCAGATGGTTCAATATATGTTTTGACGATTCGAATATTGTTTACAAAAAACAATTATAAATTTCCTATTGTACATTTTAGAATAGTGAAAACATATATATACCATAAAAATGGGAAATAAGATTTAGAGGACATATTTTGGATATTATGTGAACATTTATAGTAATATTATTGTTAAATTAAAGATAACCTAATGGAAAAATATTGGGTTTGAGAATCCCTTAACATTAAATCCTTCTTTATTTCATTAGTTTTCCATATACATACTAATAAACATAGGTTGTTTTAACATTTAATCATTGGTTAATTAAATAAATTATAATCATGGTATTATATTTTTTAACTTATATTGTGGGAAATGAAGCTTTTTAATGTCATGATTTTCTTAAAATTTTCCCCTTTTTCTTTTATTTCACTATTTCGTTATATGTAATTTATAGATATGTAAAATAAATTACAGAATAATATAATACCAATATATACACATTTATATATCATAAATAATTTATTATAACCATCCATAATTTTTTTTATTTGGGATTTATTGGAAATTTCCTTGTTATTAGAAGAGCAGTAGTTAATGGGACATTATCTGTAGGGGATGAAACATATGTTCAAAATATAAATACTTTAAAATAATAATTTTCTTAATACGTATAATCTATTAATATAATTTTTTTCATTTCTTCTAACTTATTTTATAATATTTTGGTTGAAATGGAAATAGAAAAAGAGGAAGATAAGAGGAAAATCAGAAGAGTTGTTGATGAAATCATTCCCTCATCTTGAAGTTTCTTTTCTTGCATGACACTAAATATCCTTAGTGATTGGGGTTAGTTTACACCAAAACATCCAAATGTATTATAATAGACCTAATAGAGTTTATTTAGATATATATAAAGAATGTTCATATGTATGTGAAGTTGTTTTTTGATGGGGAGGGAGAGAGTATAATTATATTTGAGGAGAGGGGTATTTTTAGAATAAAATATTGAATAAAATACTATATCCTATGTTAACCAAGTAAATTTTATATTAATGAAATTTAAGAAAAAATATAAATAAAATGTAATGTATTTGGTATTTTACACATCTTAAAAATATATAATAAATATCTTATTAACAAATATATAGGAAAAAAACAATTGTTTATAAAATTATTTGGACATTAGTTGTTGGAATGTGATTTTTTTTGTTTTGAAAATAATTTTATTTTATTTTATTTAATATATTATAATATTACATATTATTTGGTCTTGAATAATATTTTTTAAATGAATAGATCAAAATTATATTATGAATGATGTAATTTAAGATACACCCTTTACGAAAAAGCTGAATAATTACAATTCACCTAATAATATATGTATTTAAAATAAATACCAAAAAATAATCCATATAAAAAAATTGTTATAGTTAATATGATCAAATTAATTTTATAAAATTAATTTTGAAATATATTTTGAATCAATTTTCATATAAAAATATGAAATGTTACAAAATAATTTAAAGTATTGTTTATAAAAATCTGATAATATTTTGGTTAATTTTTTTATCATTATATTTATTTCATGGAATAATAATATATATATTTAAATATATTACTCCATGATAAATTTTATTTTGAATATTTTGAGGTTATATTAATATTCCAATAATCTGGTGAATACTATCAATAGTCAACTTACTATTCCCATTTGGCATGATACTATTTCAAGAATCAAATTTCTATTTGATATATCCATTTAAATCCTACAAATTTTAATTGATTCATTAATTAAGTATTAAAAAAAATTTCAAGGTTAAATATTTCAAATTTCTTAAATTTTTATTGATTTATTAATATTTTATTACAATACAATAGCATTGTTTGGGGGGTGGGGTTTTCTAGCTGATTGGGGTGATCCAATATTTTCATATTATTGTTTTTATATTTTCTATTTTTTTATTTGTGTAATATTTTATATTTTAATGGGTTTATACATTTAATAAAATTACATTTATAAACATTAAATTAAGGCATTTATTAATTATTTATATTATATATGAATATAATAAATATATAATGTAATAGAACTCTTATTTATTTATGAAAAAAATATCATTTAAAAAATATGGCTAATTACAGTCACCTACCTATTGTGTTGTATCATAAATCGTACAAGTATATTTAGAGAGTGAAAATTTACTTTTTGAAAAGATATGGTGAAGTTTAAACTGAAGATGATGGTTCTTGATGGGATTAAAGGATAACTATATGAGAATTACATATTATATTAGAAGTGTTACATATTTTTCCAACACACATTCTTCTAGATTTGGGAATTTAAAATTATAGAGAATATATTATTTCATTCCTCAAGTATGAAACTCGTTCTATATAAACAACATTAAATATATAATGTAATATACATACAAAAAAAAAGATTCACATTTGGTGGTATTGAGATCAATGGAAAAGAATCATAAAACACATTAAAATTAAATTTTTATAATTTTAGGAATTACCGTGATGTTTTTTTGAAATATACAATTGATTAGTGTAACAACCTCCCTGATATCATTTAATAATAAACCACTTTTTTTCCCTTTCATTCAAACTTGTCTATATTATTTTGTTTTAAAATGTTTGTATTCTATTAAAATAAAAGTGGTGATGGTCATTCTAGTTGGTAAAAACTAAGTGTGGTAGAGAGAATACATTCTGCATAGGGTTTAAAGATCATTTAATAATACATAATAACTAAATACTAAATACGTATAAGAATATATATATATATATATACAAACTGATCATCTAATCCATGATATACATTGATCTTTTTTAAAGATTCTATTTTAATTTTCTAAAATTAAAATTGGAATAAATCTTAAAATTCCAAGATTAATGTTAATTATAGGGTTAATAATTTACTTGGTTCTAACATAGTAATAATTATATGAATATTGATTGAATTTGTTAGTACATTGATTTATGTCCTTTAATCCAAGATTATAATTGGAAATTGGGACCCCGCGTTTAATCTTTAAGACATTGGGAATCAAGTTGGTGAGTAAGACCATTAGACTTTTAAAATATTTCTTTTTTCAGATTTCTATGCAATAAATATGGCTATTAAAAAGTAAAAATAAAGTAAATAATTTCCTAAAAGTAAAGAAACATCATTCAAGGGAGGCGCATAATCTTCCCAAATTGACAAGGGGATCATTACCTAAGAAAATTCATTTGATTTATATTAATTAAGGGTAAAATTGAAATATAATATAAGAAACATATGAGGGGGAATGAAAGAAAGTGTTTCCTATTAAAACATTCTTTTCATATTAATCTTGTTCAATCTACTATTGATTAAGTAACATTTATTGGATTGATTAAAGGGGTAAATTGAAATCATAGAGAATTCATAATAATTATAACAATATAAGACAACATGAATTTATTATTCACTATATTGTATACTTAGATATATATAGGATGAGTCTTGTTTTTATTTTTAATAAATTTAATTCAATTATAAAATTTCCTGAATGTAAAATAGTTAATGTTTTGGAGATTGATGTGTGATCAGAATGTGATACTCTTTATCATTTATCATAGAAATTTACCCCCAGTAATTCTTAAAATACATTGTTAATTAGTGTTTTTTGACATTTGAAAAAATATAGAACAAAATATGTATTAGGAATTAATCATTTTTTTAATGTATTATTGATCTATGAAATAATTTTGAGTCATTTTATTGAATCATGGAATTAAATTATTTAATGGATTTAAATTTATTATTTCTAATATTTAAATCGATTTAGTACTAAATGTAACAATGAAACTATTTTATTTATTAAATTTAAAATAATTATAATTTAGTTGAGTATTTTTTAATGTTCGTATCGATGATAATTTGTATATTTTTGAATTAAATTCTTTAAAAAATATGTTTTTGAAAAACTAGTTTAAAATTGAATGTTTCAAAAATGTACAATGCATAAAAACAATAGCCAGAGGAAATAGTCCATAATCACTATTGACCACATCGATCCATAGTATGTATCCTCATGGTAGTATAAGCTATATAAGATAAAAACATTGTTAAATTTGAATGTTCGTATTGTGAGAATAGTGAGTGGATGTTGATCCCCATATTTTGATATTAATACCCATGTTGATGTTCCCCACATTTATGGGGTTGTTTTTTATGAACACAATGTCTATATTTGGATTCCAAAATTTTAGTTATGAACTCCTTAGTATATATGTTTTAAATTTCTAAAACTATGGTAAAAAATGAACATGATGAATGATTAAGTGCTCAAGTGGGATAGATTTTTTCCTTTGTATTCTCTTAATCTTGATTTCCTAACATTATAGGAAATCGATGGTGACAAATTTATTAGAATTAAAAAATAATCAAATAAAATCTAAAAATATATAAAGACCGAACATTTTTTCTAATGTGTGGATGATGATTATTGATGCTCACTATTGAATGTGAAGCCAAAATATTGAGTCAATGATCGATCATAATTAGATCTAAGTTAATTATCCGGATCCGAGCCATGATTTTCATATAGTTAATACCTGAAGTATTATGGCCTTTTCTGATTGAAAAATAACTGATAGAGAAATAGAAAAATGAATCTCATTAAGGGAAATTCACTACTATATAAGGTTACATGTAGAGTATCAAGTTAATATATCGATGTCGTTACTGTAACCCAATAGTTACATAGTTTTATATTCCAGTTGTTTGGCCAAATCAAGAAATTTCATCAAAAAATACACATGTTAAAAGTCCATATTATAGTGTTTAGATCTCAATCATGGGTGAATAACTATTTATTGAAAATGATATAGAAATTGCTTTGAAGAAATATGGAGCATTGAGCGGTTTACGTGGTGACGATCTGATGGAATAATTCTAAGCTAGAAATTTGACGAATAATTCTTAATTTAAGGTTTTTATTGATTTATCTATTGCGATTCATAGGGATTATAATGTATGATGGGATAAAATTGATCATCAATATATAAATGAAGATCTCTATAGAATATTATGGGGGATGGTGTTTGTAACCATCTAACATTACTTTTATTATATCCCCATTTGACACTAAATTTAATTAAATTTATTTTGTTGAAATTATCATGTTATAGAACACTAATCCACTGGATTCTATGAACATTGTATTTATCATACCCCATTAAATGAATCCAATAATTTAATAAATTATCACTTCTATTGACATATAAGTTTTTAGATGAATTTTCTTATGATTAATGATATTTAATTCGAATTAAGAAATTAAAATTTATCTTCCTTCAATCAGTGGATTCTAATAATAGACCACTCAGAGTCACACTACAACACATGATAGTGAGCAATGGTTAAATAGGAGGTTAATCAGAGATATCCATTCACCATCCTAGGTGATAGTATGGTTTATATTGACAATTTGTTTCTTATTATCAAGATGATATTTCTAAGAGAATTTACTCAAAGTGTTGTCTCACATGGATAGAGATTGGATATGAGAGAATATAAATTAAATTAAAATTAGTTAAAAAAATTATCTCTACATTGAAATATTTTTCTAATAACATAAAAATATAATTTTAAATTGGATGAATCAGTCTTAATATATTGTTTTATAAAGTCAAAAAACAAAAAACATGAATGAAACACACTCATAGTACTGGACAGTCTTGATATAGTCCAATGATTTGTACTACTAAAATATATTGGGTTTTCAAAATTTCTTAATGATCGCTATATAAAAGGCATGTCATCTGAGTGAAAATTAAATGACTATTGAATATGGTAAATTTTGGTGAACATTAATTGTATTTTTTATATTAAATCTAAATAAATTATACTAGGGGAAACATTATTGTCGGTTTTATAAACCATTTAAAAATAAGAACCCTATGTATTATTTTCTAATAGAAATTTAAATATTTTTTTTAAAAAATATTTAATATAAAAACTATATGTCATTGTTTTGAGCCATTAAAATTCATTTATCACTGATTTATTACAATAGTATACTTAATAATAATAACTCCTAAGGTCATATGTTATGATATTAATAGTGTAGGGATTCATAATTTTTTTCATAATATATATATCCCATAGGTCCTAGGGATTACTTGCTGAGTTGGAAGCTCCCTCAGAACATAGTGAATATTTCCTCTATCAAGTTGAAAAATTCTCCTTTAATTGATACCTTTATCATTAATAAGATTTGGGTTTGCAACACATCTAGGAAATTGATTCAAGATTTTGAAAAATTAAAAAAATTAAGTGAATTATGCATTTAAAATGGTGTTTTCACATAGGAAACATTTATTTTTATGTGTCTATAATTTCATCCTTCATTAAAAAAAGTGATTAACATATATTCATATTATGTGAGATTAGATCATGGAATTCATTATAGGAGGAATGGTTTGTGAACAGGTGTGTTTTAAGATTCTAAAATATCATTTTGTTTATAATAAGTTAATATATTTATATCATTGTTTTTAATGGGTTGTATTTTAGAATTTTTTTAGTGTAATACAGATTATATTTACACTTACCACTACATGGAAACATGTTCCATTTATGTTTTTGTTGGTTAGATGGAATTCCCTTTGTTGAGTACAACAATAGTACAAGGGTTGATAGAGGTGGTTTATATATATAATAAACGATTCCAATAAGAGCGTGTAATATATTAATTTTCACTACCAAGGAGAACCATAACCATATTCTAATTTTTTATACATGATCCACACTATGATTATTTCATATTTTTTATTGGGGTCTTATTGGCAGTTATGACGAAGGATTATTGGTGTCTTAATAATGTATGGATTTATATTATAAGATTAAAAAATTTATTTACCACTTCGATAATTTGAATTTTTAATTAATTGTGTATTGAATGACACAGATATATATTTCATCTCATAGTTATCCAAATTACTCATATTATTATATTCCTTGTATACATTAGTCCTCAAACCTTCTATATTATAGGTGGCATTGCAGTGTCATGCGAAACATTTCAAATACTGTGGTGGGGTTCTAGTGTCTTGGACTGTGTTAGAATACTATATAAATTTTACGTAGTCATATAGTTGGAGATCAAAAATATAATTCGACCTAAGGAAATGGTTTCTAATATTATATAGTTAGGGTTAGTATTATACATGTTTGATTATCAATCAATGGTTCAGGAATTAGATCTTGGTTATTTGTTATCTAACAAATTATGGCCCTAATAACATATTAATAGACCAAAAACACAATAATAGTTTTTTAGTACTATCAAGTTTTAACATGCATCTTTTAGTAAACAATTATGCTTTTTACCATTTATTTTAGTATCTCACTTAATATATGGAGTGATAACTGGTTAATTATAATTGTATCACGTTAATTATTCATATATAATTATATAGAAAATCTAGAAAAGTCCATTAATGGTCAGTTGTAATATTTTTGTCGAATACCAATGTCCCTTTGAGTGATGAGGCTATATTGAAGGGGTATAATTGGAATTTATTACTATATATGTAAAAAAGGTTCTTATGTAGTGTAACACCATCTCTTCCCTATATAGAAGTAGGTAATTTCACATTATATGGTAATATTTGTTGAGTTATAGTTCTAAATACAGTATATGTTATTCATGAAATTCTAGTTAATGGAGATTAGTTTTAGTTATTTATTTGACTGAGATAGTAGGGGGGTAGATTCGCCTTTATTACATAGTGTTTATACCATCAAACTTATCCTGGGGCAAAGCAATAATTTGAAGGTATCTAATGAAATATGTGCATTACAATTCTATGTTGACATGGAATGTTTTTTGGAATCCAATCAATTATAAGTAGATTACAATTAATCTAAAAATGGTCTTAGTTCCAATGATAGTTTATATCCTTAAATATAGTAAACCACTATATAATTACACTTATATGTTAAAAATTCCATGAGTTACTATCGTTATATGAGATAAGATTTATTTATATTAGGGGGATAAATTGAGTGAAGAGTTATGGGAGATGTTCAATATAGGGTTTTTCTCATAAAAATACCCACAATTACTTGTGTTTTGGAAACAGTGTTAGGGATCAAGTGACTATTATAAGAGAAGAATCCTTACATTTTGATATGTATGGGGTTTAATTGAGTATTGTTTTAAAGAATAACCATTTAATAGAAGATGTCTGGGTATCTCTAATAGTGGTGTTGTAATGCTTTCACATGAATTGAAAATTTTTTATTTAGTGCCTTTATAAATATTTCATAATAGATAATATCATCATAATATCAAGGATAAATGACCTAAATAAAAGGAACAATATTTTAATAAAAATTAATAAATTCTTGAAGAAATAGTATTTGGAAATAATTGAAATAAAACGATAAGATTTAAAATTATAATAATGATAAATGTTAAAAATATAAAATGATGCTATAAATATGTTGTTTTATCAACATTTGGTTATCTATAATAGGTATATTGATTGATTTATTCCAAAAAAATTAGTACACGTTGAATTTTTGATACATCAACTCAAAAAAAGTCCCACTATAAATGGTGAACACTCCTGTTAGGTTGTTTCACATTACATGAGGTATACACCAAATTATAAAACTATAATAAATGGGATCAACATGGTTTCCCCCCATAATACATATATATAATTATAACAAGATCATGTCACTCATGATCATATGTTCCCCAATTTAATCGTATATGATGTCAATTCTATCTAGTTACATTTAGTCTAGGAATATTGTTTTCTTGAAGATAAGTGTGAGATACATATTTTACCTTTAGAGTTAGGAATAATATCGAATATCCCATATGTACTTGAATTTCATGGAGATATATAAATTTTCCACAACATCTTCATGGTATATCTAACCTTTTCAGTAATATTTTCCATATTCATGGTCCATGCACCATTGTTGTTTAGTTTATAATTATTTTTACAACTTATACATCTTATCCAATTGTCATGAAATTATTTCTTCCTTGAATTACTAAATCACTCACATCCTTCTTGAATAAAATCACCATGTCGATGGTATTTCACATAATGTGAGGACCGAAGATGTGTGATATTACTCTGACACTCTCCATAGTGATGTAATTATATTTTTTACTATAAAAATGTAAAATACCCTCATTCTAACTCTTTTAAACGTTCTCTACACTAATTTATGATCCTCATTTCAAACTTTTATAAAAAAACACTATCTAATGAAAATTTTTATCACCCCAATTCCTCTATATTTTCATAGTCCAACCCATAGGACCCCATTAAGGTTTGGAAACCTCATCAATTATTGATTAGTAGCCATTTGAGGTAATTTTTCTTCTATTACACCTCTATTATTCATTCATTGTTAATTATTCAGTTTAAACTTCCTCTTAGAACCACAAGTCAATGTATATGTATATAATAGTTTTAGGATGTTTCTATCCGTATTTATTTATCACTTATGGATTGTATATAATGCCATCATAAATATTTGATTTCATTTAATTTTACTAAAAAAAATCAAATTTTGTTTCTACTATAGAAATTATATGCTTCAGTATAATTATTTATTTTTGGAATTCATAGTTTTAAAGTGCATCAAAATATTTTTATATTCAATGATTCTATATATGAGGTATATATGTGTTATTTTAAAACAATTTTTATGTATTTTTTTGAATTGACTAAAGGGTTTATTGTTTTTCCCCATGAATTCATGTTTAAATGGAATTTCTTTATGATCTAATAATATATGAAACATCAATAAAGCTTCACTAAATGGGATTAATGGAGAGTGATTGGTTCTTATCCGTTTCTAGTTTTTATGTATAATGTATAAGATTGAAAGAGGAAAATATTTTAATGTGATGCAATGAAATTAAACTTACCTACATAGGGTTTCCTTGATTAATAACAAGAGTTTATAGAAATGGGTGTTTGGGTAGCCGCTTGTTAAAATTTAATGATGGAACATATATTATTTTATTAATATAAATGGATGCCCATTGGCATTGTTTAGTATTTCAATTATGAAGATCCATGTATAAATAGTATATTTGAAATTTTTTTATCTGATGAGTGATTATACACGATCATAAATGATGCTTAATAATATTATTTCTAGAATATGTTATGGTCTGGTAATTTATAACCATGATTTCTGTTAAATAATTGTATTGAACTATCATTTTAAATGGATGGTTATGATGGAAACCTTATTATTTCCCCATTGATAGTTTTATCCGTTGTGAGGGTTTTTTATTTCGATGTGATGCTTTTTTTACACATAAGTGGGAATATTATTTTCATTACTATGGGATCTAGTGATGTTTGTGAAAATTATTTATTTTGGTGTTTGGGTTGATGGATACTCATTTTATATTCTGTTTCATTTGTTCATGTCCTTAATGATTTTTCATGTAATTTCAATTTTCATGGTAACTCAGGTAGTAATTAATATATACATATATATATATCAATATGTATATATGATCCATTTTTTAGGTGGTGCTAGTTTCCCTCGAGTTGTTATAGGCACTAGTTCATGGAGGGGGTGTCATAAAAATAACACTTTTATGGTCTTGTTGGATGACCTATTATTTCTATCTTAGTATATGATGATAGTTGGTCCGATAGTTGTAACTATTATTAAATTTTATGCGTCATTCATTAAGTATATAATTGTAGAGCCAATGAAACATTCCATTGTTTTCTGAGTTGTTTATATAAGGGATTGGGATCGAAGAATATATTGTATCATTTCATCAATGTTATATTAATGTGGCCCCCATATAATTATTAAATTTTAAATATCTAATATTTTATTTTGCTTCCAACATATTATTTCATGAATTAGCGAATGGTTGATTCCATTGGAAAAAGAATTTTTAAATTTTTTATAACCATATATAGAATATGTGGACTCCTGTTTGAGTTTTTAAAGTGGATTTCAATAAAATTGGTTTAAAATTAAATTATTCATTTAATTGATTAAAATATTATAATTCTATTTTAATTTAAACAATTGAGTATTTTTTTTTAAATATTAACAATAGTGGTTGGGAAACTTCTATGACATGTTAGGTTTTTTTTAAATGGTACATTATCAATTTAAAAAAATGGAATGTTTTAAGATGGGATTATATATTTCACTTGTTTCTTCATATAATATATTTTAAAATACTATATTGATTTTTTTCAAAAGAATATTTATTAATGTACTTATGAAATGGTTTTTGTAATATGTGTGGTTTTTGATCTAATGGGATTTTTATTTCATTCTTTTGCAATATAGCTTCTAGAATTCTCACTAAATTCATGATTTGGTTTTTAGGGAATCATTAGTTGACATGGGTGGTGGTGATAAACTAGAGGTTTCTATGAGATAGATTTATGAGTCAATTAAATTATTATTTTTATTTATGGATAGTTTTATATCGACCATTATGGCCACCCAATTATCACTTTTAAGGTATTTATATTGTATAGTTATATTCTATGTTGTCTCACTCAATTTATAGATGATGTTAATATATAATAAATTTGTTTGTAATAGGGTTATTCATTATGACATACTTGGAATGTTTATTTATATTTAATTAATATATAAATGTTATTTCATTGTAATCTAATTTATAGAAAATCATTAACAAGATTTTAGTTGATTTGATCATTTATTTGAATATTGATTTGTGAAAAAATAATTCCCATTAAGATTATTATTATTATCATATAGTAGTTTCTCGCATGAAACGATAAATTGTTTCTATTGGACCTTGTGAAAATCCATTTCATTGTCCAGGTGGATAGAGGCATTGACTGCCCACTATTAAATGGTATCAAATATTTAGGTTCTTTTGTTATATACTAATATTATTGAGGATACAACTGTTATTTGGGTATTTTTTTAAGAATGATATTGTGATTTAAAAGCCATAAGAGGTAATGATATGGAGATTTTGACTAGAACAATGTCATTTTTTTGCTTCATGCTATGACGGATTTTTGGGGTTTGAATTTAAAATTTGATTTTAATATTATTTTTTATTATGGATGGTGATGTGAATTTCTTTTTCCAAGCCATTTAAAAGATTATGGGATTTTATGGATTGTTTCCCTGATTTGGGTTAATATTGAATAAGAATGAGTTCCATGGTCAGATCACATTTCCAATGATACCATGTGATGGTCATGATGCTCAGTCCTTCACCTTCAAAGTGTGTGTTGCGTAGTTAGATAATTGTCGCATAACCTAGGAGGCCAAATTCATGGAAACCATTATTATTTAAAAATTCATTTTTTATGCGGATATGTTTCAAATTTACCATGAGTGAATTTCACTTGTGGTAGTTCGATTGAGGTTTGTAATGTTACATTTTGGTTTTTTGTTCTTGTGAAAAAATTTTAATGTGTTGGAGGAGCATTGGATGGAATTATTAATAATGATATTTTTCGTATTATAATGGGATTTATGAATATATAAATTTTATAAAATTGGTTATTATTTATTTGAAGGAATAAATTCTATTTTTTTCTTAAAATGATTTAATAAATATTTTTTTCGTAATAATTTACCAAAAATCATGAATGGAGAATATTTGATGTTTTTCATTGTCATCCTATATATTTCTAATAAAAAATTTTCAGAATTTTATTTTGAGAGTGTATGGGGATGAAAAAGGGGGACATTAATTTGGAATATATTTTGAAAGTTGTGAATCTGATATATTTTTCTTAGTTTAATTAATTCAATGTGTTGTTATTTATTAAATGCCTCATATAATGGCTGAATGAGTCACTTTAGTTCTCTTATATTCCTAGAATCGGAGTGGAGTGGTGGATATAGAACCATATTTTCCCTTGGACCCCATCTCAGACATTCTGAATCAATTTCAATAATATTTATGTGATGGTTAATGGTTAGTTGGAGAGTTAAGGATTTTAGAAGAGTTTATGGTGTTCCTAGTAATAGTTGGTAAATATGAATCATTGAGTGTGAGAGTTGTTTTGTGTTATTATTTTTGTTATGCCATATTTAGGTTAGAGATTACGGTACCATCACAGTTTCATGAAGTCTTATCTTGGGTGTCGTTTACCTTAAACTTGGTCCCGTGGTTCATTCATGCGGCCACTAATATAGAAAGATTAATTGATATTGTGATCCTTCAATAGAGTAATCAATCAATGTGGTGGTACAATACAGTCTATTTACAGTTGTTATCCTTATCTATATGATTGGTCATCAATAATTATGAGAATGATCATTTCTCAAGAGGATTGCCCATAGTTATTTTCATGATTTAATTTCACTTGTTATAACATCATATCATATGGTTATTAAAGATCCCATTTGAAATTTATTTATCAATCATGGAAACTAGTGTTGTTTGTTTCCCTTATTTAATCTTAATAAACAAGGACAACTGACGAGGTTGGGGAGATGTTGTGTGTTTGGGAGGTTAGAGAATATGGACCTCTTTTGGAGAATAAAATATTTATTTAGTGATTCGAGTGTGGAAATTTATGTTATTCTAGGAAATCCACTCTTTATTTTACAAGTTTTTTCCAACATTATGGTTGTATGGGTCATCTATTTGAGATTTGTAAGATTGTTTTTTAAGAGGTATTGTAATTAATCATAATGATGATGTTTGGTTTTAGGACCATTCATTTGATTGTTTTATTTTACGATGAGCTCCGAGATATTTTGTTACAATTGTTTGAAATATTTTTGTTGGTTATTTTGTTTTATTTTTTTGTTCATGGAACTAAATGCCATTTTTTTGGAATCCTAGGTTGGTGGTGAGTAGAAATGTCTTCTTAATCATTGATTTTGAAACCTGTTCATGAGATTAGTGGGTTGAATAAATTCTTGTGCTAACCATTTGAGGTATTTATTTCATGGACAAAAAGGATGGATTTCTTGAATAATTTGATTACAGTAGTCAGTGTCCCACATGTTTAGTTTTATAATCACCGGTGCATGTCTTGTTTAAATTAATATCCACCATGTGAGGGTGATTGAATTTTTATCCTATGGTTTTATATTTGTGTTGAGACATTAGGTGAGATGTCTAATTAATATTTTGAGGATAAATTTTGGTTATTATTACTTTTTTGTGGTTTTTTAATTGGGTTAAAATGGTTTTTCTCTAATGGTCGTTCTACTACATAGTGGTTGGGTCCCTGAGAAATTTTATTTTGTGCAACAATGTTTGTGAGATTATAATGGTTAGGATACTATGTTAGCTCTCTATGGATAAAAAGACAACATATTCGAGGTCATGTTTTTATTGCACATATAGAAATTTTTAAAATACACTGGATGAATAGTTTAATATTTTGTAGGATATTTTTGTTTATGTTCAAGGAAATATTTTGTTTAGTGGATATTTTGTTAAGCCTTATTGATATTTCATTATCACCTTCTTTTTTAATTTTTGTTACTATAATGTTGTATATATTCGATAATTTTGATAACCACATGTCATTGTTATTATGAAATTTATCTATTTTATCATATATTATATCAATATGAGGCTTAGTGGGTTTTTAATAAAATTACCCATTTGGATTTTTTTGGTTGTCACATGGTTTAACAACTCTCTTAGAAGTAATCATGTGGTTTTTTAAAGTTAGAATATCTAGTGATCGATTAATTTTTTCATTAGAATAAAAATTTTCTATTATAAAGAAGAGAAACTTTTAAAACATTGATAGTACTCTTGTCCTATGTAGTGTACAATCCATAGGTGGTGCATGGATTGAATGCTATTTCTTCTAAAATATGCACTATTCCAATGTGTTAATGTTTTAGGGTATTCCCATAATTCCCCTTTCAAATTTAAAATATTTGACCCATCCTCCCCCCCATTTACATATTCCAACCATTAGTGTCCCATGGATGATTTATAATAACCAATATTAATTCATGGGTGTTATTCGGATGTCTAAATTTCATTCATTTGTAATACCTCTACTATTTATCCTCTATTCTTCTTTTGTTCATATTTATTAGGTTTATAATTCCTCTTGGAACATTATATCACTGTTCTAGAAAAGGATTTTGTATAATATATTTTTAACATATGGGTTAGTTATTTTTGGCTTATATTGGGGATATTATTTCTTAATTAGGTGGTCACCATTTATAATGACATTTTTCATCATGGTTTCCACATGTTTAAAATTTGTGGTTTTATGTATTTGATTCATTTTCGAATTAAATATGAACATCTTCATTATAATATAATTTTTGTTGAAATTATGGATTTTTGTGCTATTATTGTGATGATTTTAAGCTATTTGAATGTATCTTATCCTTGAAAAAAAAAATTTTCTTTTAAATTACATGATTTCATGCAGGAAAGTGATTTTTCTATGTGGTAAAAATATATCAAATTCCTGTGATAATTTTTGAAAAACATTTAATGGATTGTGATGGAATTTGATTTATTGTAATTGTTATGTGAGTACAATAAATTATTTTTAGAGGAAATTTATTTAATGTAAGGCGTTAACCAAAAATTATTTATTAAGGTTTTCATTGTTGTATTTAAATATTGAGTTGATTTGGGTGTATTATCCCTTCTAAAAACAATATATTGTTTCTTTTAAAAATAATTTCATAGAAATTTATAAACATTAACCTTTTCTAAAAAATTATAGACCCATGTCTAAATGGTTTCATTGAAATGTTTTAATGTTGTGTGTGGTTCCATTAAACTCTTATTGATGTTAGATGAGGTGTTTTATGAATTATTTTATTGTCATTTAATTTGGAGCATTAGTTTAGTTTAATGTATAATATTATACATTGGTTTTTATTTTATGGTATTGAAAGAAATCTAATTATATCCTCTTTTATTTTTTTTACCATTTTTTGGTTTTTGTCACATTGTTTTGTGTGTTTCTCGATTTTTCTAAGAACATTCTGGTTAATTCCATGGTTGAAGGGGATAATGGGGATATTTATTTTGAGGGTGTTTGGAGAAAGGGATTGTCATTTATTTTTTAATTTATATAAATCATTACATGCATTTTATCTTATATAAATTTTTAATCTTCATTGGTAATAATGCACTAGTTGGGGATATATACTTATATAACTTTATTTTGTTCACAAACTATATTTTTCCATATTTCAATTCTAGGAACTATGTCTATGAGGTGCATTCAACATAATAATTGTTGTTTATGCTTGTAGGATGGATTGTGGTTTGGTTTGTTGTATATTTAAGTAGTTCTTACTTGAGTGGTTACTAGTATATATTTTAGGAAACATTAATTATGGATCTAAAAATTAAATCATGGCACATTCTACTGCTTGATTTTCTGTTTATATATATATTTTATTTTTATGTAGTTAGTGGTTGTATAATTTTCCTATGTCTTTATTCATGTACTTCCCATATCTTGAAAATATTTGTTATATTCCTTCTAACATTGTGGTTATTTGTTTTTTATTACCCACCCATGTGTGTTCGGTCATTTCCGTTTTTAGTGAAGGATCTAATTAGTATGATTTTCCCTCAAATTTATTATAATGAAATTAATTTGGAAAATAATGAGGCCCACCCAAAGATGAAACATGATTCTGAGACCTAATGTTCTTGGAATAATTTTTTTGATAAAATATATGTTTTCAATTAAAAAAGACTCAACGACCAACATTGAACATTGATACCATATAAATGGATTTTCAGATTGGGAATCCGAGATTACAGTTGTGTTCAGATTAGGAACATTACCATTGGTAGGGCCTAACATTTTCCAGCATAGGCGAGACAAAACAGATAGATTCTGGGCGTATCCCTAATTAATTATTTTAAATAAAATATTTTAATAACGGATCATATTTTTATTTCTTTTTTTAACCCAGAGGCTATAATACAAGGTTAGAATTCCAAACACTGAAAATTTCCTGATAGCTCTTGAGATATGAAATGCTTAGAAGATATTTTGATAAATGATGATAGATCCACGCCATATCAAGTTAACGATCAAGGATCGAGAGCATTCTTCCTCAAATCTTCTTCATTGAAAATTTCATTCTCAATGAATTAAGGATACAATACTAGGTAGGTAATTGTTTTATTTTTTATTCCTTCCACATTCTTGAATGTGATGATGAACATAGGCCACCCCATGAATAGTTTGATCCACGGTTCAATCATCCATGCGATATTAGTAACCTGCAGTGATTTAATGGGAGTTGATTAGTGTGATTTATTTTGTTCCACGTTAAATATTATAATATGGAAAAATACATTATGACATGAAAAACAACTATGTTCCGTCATTTGTGTCTTCGTTTTGTGTTCTTATCCCATGATATTTCTTTGCGCCTACATGGATTAGGATTCAGAGATCATTTCACCATCAATCCATGGTGTAACGACCTGGGACCAATGATCTGACCTCATGACGATGCTGGGATGGTTCGATAATGAAGGAAGAAGACATCAGTGGTGATCTGTGGTCTAGGTGGCACTGTGCGAGTTGAATGGCCCATGGGCAGTAGTAGGAAAATATGTCTACTCGATGGTCTATGGCGAGAAGACCTGCATGTGGTGGCAGTTCTAGGAGGCCGCTGGTTCAGCTACTAATGGAGGAGGGGCCCATGATTGTGGTGGGAAACTATGGCTGTAAGTTGCGACATCGTGGCTACGTGGCTCACTAGTGTTGCATTGTAGTTACCTCAAGATACATTGTCCCAGATAGAGTAGTGGAATCCATCATGGGACTGGAGTTATAATCTATCACACATAATGGAATTCGTTTAGTATTGATGTGACCTCCCAATGAAGGGTGTTAATCGTCCATAAAGTGGGATATATCAAAAGATATAGTGTTATTATTCGGAGCCCCCTACATTACGACCCAAATCGGAAGGGTACATTGTATTCTATGAGAATAAATTTCACTCTAGGGTAATACATATTGGTTTTGTGGTATTATCTAATAGAATACCCTCTCGGTATAACATTATCATGACTAGTTTTGACATCATGTCTCTTGGATTGAGTCCTCCCAGAATGAGAATGACTCAAGAAAAGTCATATAGAGATTGTTTGTCTATGACTTTATAACTTTATATTTCTATTTGAATATTTCTGAGTATCCTTTTCATATTTATGGTTGTATAACCATGTAGAGATGAATGCGAATTATGTTATGGTTTTTGGTTGTCCTAATGAGTACAGTTTTACTCACCCCTACACATGATTTTCCTGCACATGTCGTGTCTTGTGTAGATGACTTATGTTTCATTGGAGTCCAATGTGGAGTTGGACCAGGACAAGGACCGAACATTGGCGTATGAGATTAGATAAGCCAATGAGTTTCCTCCAGATTTTTACTATAGCTTCAGTAACATTGTTTGTAGGTCAATAATTGTAGTTCCCTTTATTTTGTTTTTCATGTATTCTAGACCGGTTTAGCTTCCAGTACAATGAATTATTTTTGTACAATGTGTTTGTTACTCAGTGTATGCATGCATGTTGTTGGTGTTATATCTTTTTTTCATTATGGATTGGAGGTGTGTTCATGTGTATAGGTACATTGGTAAAGGAATCCTTTTTCTAAGATATGGAAACTTGGTGCAAGTTTCCAGCCCCTGTTCTATCAGAGGTGGGCATGGGGTAGTTACCACATGGGACCTAGTGGGATAGATTGTGACATAGTGGTACCAAATTGAGTAGGTTACACATTGGGACTAGGAGTTAGTGATATTTGTTTAGGGAAGAAATGTTATGTGTTTTGACTTTGGATTTCAGGGTATGGAATCTAGTGTTGGTACAGAGACTGACCTATCCATACACCCAGACTCGGGTACCCTCTTTCTGACACAGTACATGTAAAAACAAGTTACTGGGAAATTAGTGGAACCTGCATCATATAGGAATGGTTTATTTCTTCCATTCAATTCTTGATCCATCTCCATAGAAATAGTCAACTGACCACAGTTCATATTGATCTATTTTGGGATTCCCCCAAGAAAACAGCTAGCTCGTGTCCCGATGCACAATCATGAGGATGTTCTGGTTAACGATTAGGTGATAGTATAGGGGTCAATGCCAAACATGCCACCCCCAGGCGTGTTTCCAACTATTGTATCACCCATCGAGCAGTAGTTTTTCCCAGCACTGCTAGTAGAAGATGCATGTAACATCTTCACATTGTATAAGTTCTAGAGGAAGATATCTCAAATGTTCATGGGTGAGACTGACTCACAGGTAGTTGAGGATTGGTTGGATGTAGTTACTCACATCTTCCCCCAAATAAGGACATCACCTGATCAAATGAAAATCTTATCCTCAAGCCTTATGAATGGATTAATGGGAAGGTGTTGAATCTTATTTATCCAAAAGCATGATATGATGACTGTCTCTTGGCGGAATATTTAGATCCTACTTAGGGAGGAGTAATTTCTAATGATCATGTAGTCAGTACACATCTAATGGCTCCTACATCTGTATTAGAGATTCCAGACAGTAGCAGAGTACTCAGGGAGGTTTATATAACATTATATCTACTCCATAAATATGGTATGAGATCCATTATTTAGGGCTCTGGATTTTGAGAAAGGACTTTTTCGGGAGATCAGCGAATCCATAGTCTATCTTAGCATCCCTACATAGGCTATGGTACAAGAGATGTCTATACTGGTGGAGAGATTCATGGTGAAACATGACCCAACAGCTCTAGCTACCAGTATACATTAGGTATAAGAGTCCTCAGTAGTGTGTAGAAGGTATAAGAAAAAGGGAACCAAGTAGGAAATGTTATTAAAGAGACAAACCTAGGATATGGGATCAGTGGTGTGAGGCTCCATGGGAAGTGAATGTATTATTAAGTACTGATTGTTTATTTCATGTGGCAGTTGGGGTTACATATCACATGATTTCCCGACACATCGTGCAGATGATCAAAAGATGGTTGACGGACTACTATGGAAGATGCATAGGATTGAGTAGGGTGGTCCGCATGGTGCATATGTTGAAGGGTAGTAGGAAGAGAAACTAGTGGTGGATAGAGGTTCGAAGTACTACCACCACCACCCCAGGCATTCCTCCATGAGCTTAGGGAGCTAGTAGACCAGTGGTGAGGATAGTTTCATGTGATGGAGGATTAAAATACCAACACACCAGATATGATTAAAGGTACAATCTATATCTTATACACCATAGATATGGTTCTTATAGACAATTAATCGAGTCACACTTTGTTTGCTACTGACCTTGTTTGGACCTCGGATATTTTAGTAGAGTTTTTGGATCGATCCTTACATTAAAAGACTCCAATGGGATGGGATTTTAGGATCCAACCCTGGTACTGGTTGTGTGATCATACATTTTTAGGTGATAGATTCGGATGGGATATTCTAGTAGCAGCATTAAAATCATATGATGTCAATCTATGTATGGACTGTTTATCCATAGTATATTCTCGGATTGATTTTTTAGGCATGAAGTGTGGTGTATCCCTAAAAATAGGACTAGGTTTTCCTTTATTAGTGAAAATAAAATTCATATAATGTAGTATGGACTTTATTAGAGGTGGGTGCTTCCGATTACTCACCATTTGGCTAGCATCACTATCTGTTCAATAGTGGAGCGTAGTCACTACTTTCTTATAGTGGTGGATGAAGTCAAAGGCATCTTCCTCGAGGATGTTCCTAGATTAAACCTTTTCCAAGAGGTTGAATTATTCATTGATCTACACCCTGGTACAACATTTATATCCACACTTGTATATCGGATGGATCTTACGATGCTCTAGGAGATTAGGGTTCAGTTAGAGGATTTGTAGAGGAATGGCTTCGTTAAGCCCATTGTCTAACCATAGGAGGCCCTAGTGTTGTTCTCCAAGAACGAATATGTGTGTTTGAAGAAATGTGTGGACATCATGCACAAGAATTAGATGACTATAAAGAAAAAGTATTTGTTGTTGATAATGGAAGACCTCTTTGACCAGCTGAAGGGAGTGATGTAGTTCTCGAAGGAAGACCTATGATATGACAATAATCACCTTTGTTTTTGGTATGAGGATGTACTATATGAATACTTAAAATGTTATTATAGCCACTACAAGTTCATCAATATGCCATTAGTTGTAACCAATTCATTATTAGTGTTCATTAGACTCATGAACATGACATTCTAGCCATACCTTGAATGGTTTGTCGTGGTCTTCATTGATGTCGTTTTTTTGTACTCGACATCTGAGGATGAGCACACGATACACCTACGGATGGTCTTAGACACATTACAAGGGCACTAAAATTATGGGATGTTCTCAAAATGTAAGTTATACTTTTTGAGGTCTATATTCTAGGACATGTCATTTCAGAGTCTAGAGTTGCGGTGGATCTAGTGAAGATTGAGGTGGTTCATTCTTGGGAGCCACCCAGGTGTATGAAAAATGTTAGGAGTTTATGAGATTTTTCTAGGTACTATATGAGGTTTGTAATTGAATTTTATAAGGTAGAAACACCCTTGATGGATTCGGCACTAATGGGATAGACCTTCATGCAGATAGAAAAGTGCCGCTAGTGTTTCCTGGAGCTGAGAAAGAGGACGACAAGTGCTCCCATCTTGGGACTACAAGTGGAGATATTTGGGGATATAGTGTTCTATGACGCATTACGGACTGTGGACGAATGTATCCTAATGCAGGGGAATGTTGTGATTTCCTATGGAACTCTCCAGTTGAGTCAGTATGAGTAGAAGTATTCGACCCATGATCTTGAATTGTAAGCTGGAATGTTTTTATTGAAGATGTGTCATCATTTCTTAATGGGGGCCACATTGTCCTCTTTAGTGGGTTCACCATTTTTTTAGTTACATTAAGAGTGGAGGTTATGAGTGGGTTCCACACGTCCACCTCAGTGGAACATCTTGGTGTGGTGAAGATATACTGGGACCTCCGATTCCATATCTGCTGGCTAGGGAAGAAGAAGACAGGTTTAGAGTACGTTTATCGGTTCCTCGCTTGTATTTAAGTGATGGAAGAGCACCTGGTTCAAGCAAGATTGACTCTTCCACTCATGGAGCATTAGAGGAGGTGGTATGGGTTATCAATAGAACTTCTTATGCGTTTATAATGTAATTCTAGGGGACACGATACCATCTATGTGATCATTAACTGACTCACCAGGTCGGCCCACTTCTTACCCATCTAAGTGTAGGGTTCCATAGAGATCTTGGGATGCGTTTACATTTAAGAGACAATTTTACATCACATGGTGCATTAGATGATCATTTTATATATTGATAATTAGTCCACGTCCTTTTTGTGGAAGGGATTTCTTGAGGCTTTTGGGAATCAGTTATGATTGAGCACATCAATTCATCCCCAGACTGATGGTCAAATGGAGATGACCATACAAGATCTATAGGATATTCTTCAATACTTCATATTTGACATTGGTTGAATTTGAGAGGACCACTTACCTATAGTGGAAGTTTTCTATAAAACCTGTTACCACTCCACTATTATAATGGCCCTACTCCAGGACATGTATGGTCGACCTAGAAAATCACCGTTATGCAAGATTAACCTCGGGGAGTGAGCACTTGTGGGCCTAGAGTTGGTGCGAGCTACCACCAAGAAGGTGTTGATCATACATGATCATATGAGGAATGAATAGAGATACTATATTTCGTATGTTGACCGAAAGATGTAGGCCCTTAGATTTCAAGGAAGGATATCATGTGTTCCTCTAGGTCTCACATTGACGGTTTTTTAAGGAGATTTGGTCAGGGTGGAAAGTTGTATTTGGGGATCATCGTACCCTTTCAAATTATTAATATATTTTTGGAGTGAGAATACTGCAAAGCTCTACACCCATAGTTACATCAAGTGCATGATTTGATTCATGTATCGTAGCTGAGGAGGTACATGAATGACATAACGCTTTTTTTACTAAGGATGTCTAGAAATTTATGATGGGATGATGTTTATGGAGTTCTGGGTGGAGATCCTTGACCTATAAGAGAGAACCATTCATGTGAGGTCAATCCCTCTAATGCACGTTCATTGGTAGAACAAGAACCTCTTGATGATGACCAATTAGAGGGAATCTTAGATGCTTGCTCAATACCCTCGTCTTTTTGTTTAGTATCCCATGTTTTGGATTTAAAGGACGTATAACCTTAAGGTTGGGAGATTGTAATGAATTTGTTTTTTCCTCATATTTATTTTAATTAATTAATTTGGAAAATATTGAGACTGTGAGCTGAGATGGAATGATATTCTGAGAATAAAATTTCCTATAATATATTTCAAATAAAGATTATTTTAATTAAAAAACTCTTTACCTCTGACTTTGAAGTTCAATAACATAAAAAAAAGTCCCGAAATTGAGAATATGAGGGAACCATTTTCTCAAGAATATAGAAATTACCATAGTTTTTGGTTAACATCATCTGGGGTAGGAAAAATTAATTGTTTTTTATTTTTTTGTGTACCATCATTAAATATTTTTTAAAAAATATTTTAACGACACATCATATTTTTGTATCCGTTTTAAACTGAGAAACTAGGGTCTAGGGTTAGATTTAATAAACATGTAAATTCCATGAGAGCTCTTGAGAGAAGGATATTTTGAAGGAGTCGTTTAATATGATGATAGATCGAAACAATCTCAAATCAAGGATTGAGGATCGAGAGCGTTCTTCGGTCGACTGTCAATGATGATGAATTGTCCCTCCATTAAAAAAATTCTAATCCCTATTAGGGAATTTTTTTCATTGGGATTCTTTCCTCATTCATGAATATGATATCAAACATTGACAATCCCATGAACAAGTTGATCTGCGGTTTCTTCATACATGTGGGGTGGGTAAAACTTATAGATATTTAATGGGAGTTGATCCATGTGATATGTTGTTCCTCGTTAATCGTTCTATGAAAGGTGAATCAAATAGACATGAACATCAGCTATCATTCGTACTTTGTAAATTTAATGAGTTTTATTCTCCACCACTATTTCTTCATGTCTTCAGGGATTATGAATGAGCGATCATTTTTCCTCAGATCCATGTTTCAATGTCCCGAGACCAATGATATAACCCTGTGATAACACCGGGGAGGTGCAATGATGAAGGAACGAAATAGTGGTAGTGACCAGCAGTCCAAGAGGGATAGCGGTGAAAAATAGGCATATGTTTGTAATCTATGGAAGACAACATGAAGATCCATTGGGTCAACGGGAGACATCGAGATAACATATATTAGGAGGTCATGGGTGGTTGCGGCGCGAGGCAGCCACCTACTCGGTAGCTGGCAATGGAGGAGCCCATGATGGTGATGTCGTGGCCAGTCTGGATAAAATGGTAGAAGACAACCACAACATGAGGACATGGTATTGGAGATACATGGCACATCAGAGTTGCATCGGTCAGAGAACAGACCCATTTTAGAGACGTGGAAGCCACCGGCCGCGCCATGCTATCTTACTGTGTGGACGAGAGGCAATGTACATGGTTGAGCCACGTAGGGGAGGGACTTGGGACGTGGCTCTAAGATCAAGCCATCCCCCCAAATGTGAGCTTGACCAGAGTAGTTGGACCGCCCAGCTGGTCTGTTCTAGGAGGCCCAACAAACCAGACCTACGGCCCCGTGAGCCCAGAGGTTCATGTCGGTCCGACTATGTCAGGCTGGGCCCTGACCCAACTAACATCTTTTTAAAAAAAATTAATACAACATTTAAACCCTATTTTCTTTAACGGTCCCTATATTGTGTTGAGACCCTTGGAATGAGGCATTCATTTTGAGATGGCTCCGAGAGACATTAGTGAGGGCTTGTGTAAGTACAGAGCTTTTCCCCTAAGCATTTTCCTCAAGGGTTTGGTACAACATTTCATAAAAATCCCCTTGAGGACAGTGTCGTAGATAGAGTTTTTGAATCATCTGTGGGACTAGAGTGATACTATATCACCCTTGATGGCGTTCATTGGGTATTGATGAGACCTTAGTGTGAAGGTGTTAATACTTCTTCAAGTGGGTTGTATCTACAGGGTTCGAAATATTCCTTGACAACCCCTACATTATGAGAGACATTGGTAGGGTTCACAATATTCTTTTACAAGACCCTATATTTTAGGGTAATACAGATTGGGCTCATGATATTATCTGAGGGAATACACTATCAATATAACATAATCATGTTTTGAGATGACCTCAATAATCAAGGGGTGAGTCTTCATGTAATGAGCATGCCACGAGTGAAATACAGTGGCAGAAGTTTGGTTGTGACTTAAATATTTATCATTGAGATTGGAATTTGAGTATATCTAGGTATCCATGGTATATGTATGGGAATATTACTTTTTAGATATTATTTTTCAATATTTTTTGTTTTCCCTTGGTGGTTTCAGGGTATCCTACAAAGTACAGTTTTACATACCCCTATAAGGGATTTTCCTGTATGAGTCGTGTCTTGGGCATACGACAAAAGTGTTAACGGATTCTTAGGCATATCGGGACTTGGACCAAGACTAGATGATTCGTTGAAAGATTATATAGACCAATGTGTTTTTTGAATCTTTCTATTACAATTTCAGTACACTTGGTTGTAAGTTGGACATTGTAGTTTTCATAAATTTTTGGGAATATAGTATCTACATGTTTAACTTCATGTACATTACATTCTTGTTAAACTCTATGATTTTTTCTTAGTGTATGCATGCATGGTGGTTGGTGCTTTTTCATTTTTTCCATTTTGTCTTAGAGAAAATTTATTGTGTATAGGTACATATGCAAAGACATATATTTTGTGAGATATGTTTACTCGGGACTAGTCACCAGCCACTGGCCAATTAAAGGTGGGCCTGGGGTAGTGGTATAATGGACCCTACATGGACGGGTTATGAAAAATAAGGGAAAACATGTTTCAAATTTAAAGTCCCTTTTGTGCGGTTTTATTTTTGATAACCAATTGGGTAATTTTGAAAAATGAAGGCTTCAAGTAGATAATAATTTATAGAAGGATAATTATAATTTAGGTAAATAAAATTAGTTTTCATCCAAAATGAAAATTGGAGTGGTTTTAAATCATTTTTTGAAATTGGATATTTTATCAATGAATCTATATACTTTTATATAAACATAATATTTTTTTTGGAAATGTTATATGGTTTTTACTATGTTTATCATTACATATTTTTGAAAATCCTTTTTTCCATTTTATTTTCAATGTTGTATTTAAGAATTTCGATATAAAATGATTTTTTTGTCTCTTAGGGTGGGAATATTATATTATTTTATCTTAGGCCTCTATATTTGATTCAATGTTTAAAATTATATTCATGTTTTGTTCTTGAGGGTGATATGGGCTGAGTTGGTAGGAGGTGAGAAACTGGACGTTGCATGGAGTTGGTTTCAGTCATGGATCGGGTATGTTTATTTTTTATTTCTTATGCCGACCTATAAGTCCACCATTGATTCAATTTTCAATTAAATTTATTATAGTGGCCTTTACCATGTGTGGTCATTATCTATTTAGATGATGATTTATATTTATGAATAATATTGATTGGATTATTGTAATTGGTTTTGACATTTAATAAATTTTTATTTATAGTTTCTTCTTATAGTCATACTCTTTCATAGATATTTCATTTAATGATGACAGATTGTTTTCTCTATTTTGATGTTCCACCCACATTTAAAATTTATTTAGTGTAAAGTCAATCCCAATGGGTTTGTTGTGATGCCTCAAAACTATTTTATTAACATTGGGGATTAGGAATTCAAATTTGTCCATGTTACAAGCCATTTAGGATTTCATGTGGTTGAAAACATGGTATAGATAACTATAAAATGTTATTAAAGCCTTTTATTCATTTTTTAGTGATTAAGCATCATGGGTAGCCCTCTGTTAATTTTGGATGTCTTAGTAGGAAGTATATTAAAGGTTCTATAGGTTGGGAAGTAATTGTTTTAAGATTATAACTGGTTTTTTCTTTTCTAGAGCCTCACACTTATAGAGGATGTTGGGTGTTAATTTTTTATTTTTATTTTAGTCATTGTTTTTTATGATTAGTTCATACACGTATTGATTTATTTTGTGTCCAGTTTGAAAATATTTTTGATTATTTTGGTTATTAATTTCTTTCATGGTAATCATATATGAGGAAATGTGCCACAATGTTAGATCACACATGTCGAGAAACGATGTGGTTTAGTTATCCTCCTTTATAGATAACATTGTACATTCGAAAAATAATATCCTCAAAAATTAATCCAAATAACACATATACCAATTTCTTCACCAATTCCATTATTTTTACTAATATGAAATCCAGATTGCATACATAGTTCCCTTTTTTACATATTGGTTTTAGACTGAGTATTTTTTTATTTTTTTGTATAATAATATTGTAAGCCTTATTTGATGTTTTTGTGGAGTATTATTTTCACCTGGTATGATGGTAATTTTTTTAATATAGTTTTTCATTGTGAAATGATAAATGTCAAAACATTTGTTTATAAATTATTTTAAAGAGGGTAGTACCATATATTTATTTAATTGATTTATTTAATTGATTAATTCCATGAGATTTTTGGACAATGTTATATGGGAAAAATGGATGTTTTAAAAGTACATCCATGATATTATAATAAGTAATGTATTTCCAAAAACATTTGAAACTGTGTTGTGTTAAATATGGGTAATTTTATTTTTGAATTTTTTATTTAAAATTTTCTTTAAAATGGAATGTTGTCGTTTATGAACGCCCAATGAATTATATGGGATACAATATAAAATGGAATTTTTAATAGAATTTTTTTAAAAGACTAGTTTTAATGTTATGGGTTCCAAAACGGTTTCATTTTATTAAGTGAGTGGGTTTTTCATGGTTTTCTTATATATTTCATGGTGGATTGTGGTATTTATAATTCATTATACATTTTTTTTAAATTTTAGATGAAATGTATATTTTTGAGTGAATGTGACATGTTTTTATTTTTAGTGTGTTATATAAGGATATTGAAATATTATTTATGCCTCTCATAATGGATGTTTGATTTTCTTTAGTTCCATTTTATTACAATAATCTAAGTGGAGTGGTGGATGTAGTCCCTTTTATGATCTAGTACTAATGTTTGTCCTTTTTTAATATATTTCCATCATCTTTTATTATTAATCAAGGTTTAGTGGAATAATTATTATAGTGTAAAGGGAATAATATAATCCTTAACTCTATTAGGAAACCTAAAATATCATTGGATGGAGTGGTTTAATGAATATATGTTTTTAGGTCGATTTAAGTGGTGGTTAATGGGACATTCTCAGCTTAATGAATTTATGTCATTGGAATTTTTGCAAATATTATCTATGAATTTTTTTTATTTAGTTATTACATGAAAAAGGGGAGATCCCTATTTCTAGGAACCTTTATCATCAGGATATATTGCTAAGAGAGTATGGAAAACATTTTTTATAGCTGGTCACATAAACACAATGAATATAAATAAATTTTTGATAGAAAATTCATTTCTCTATAAGTTATCATCAAAAATATTTTGGTCTAGATAATCTTTCCTTTATTATGAAATAATTTTTGGATGGTTTGAACATGAAAATATGAGTGGAATCTAAACAGCATAGGAAACTAGTTTTGGGTATTTCTTTCAAATTTAAGGAGAATATGGATAACCTGGAAAATAAGGTGTATAAGATGGTTTATTGATAGTATGAAAAATAATCATTCTTTTGGGAATAAACATTCTCCAATGCTCCTCTTGTATGGGGAACCATTAAATTCATATAGCTCATTTGTGAATGATTGAATATTTACCCCTCCCGTTGGTGTTTTTCTAATCATTAGATATTTTAAGAGATGATTTTTCGAAATAATTCTTCCATTTAATCCTCTTCAGAATGTGTGTGTTTGTAAACATTAATCAATTTGTATAATTTCATATTAATCATTTGGATCTTTATATGTTGTTTTTTTAATAACATGGGATGTCACATAATGGGATATTTATTGTGAAAGGATTTTTATATTATACTTTCTCAAGCATTGTTACTGGGTATTTACATTGTGTTGTGAATCAATGTTTGTGAAAACCATTTATTAGTGTGGTGGATTGGGTTTTTTGTGAATTTTGTTTTGATAATGTTTTAGATATTAGAAATGAACTAGGATCATGGTTAGATCTATTGGGTTATATTTATTAGATTTATGTTATAAAATTTATGTCTAATTTATTATTCCTTCTGGGACCAACTATTTGTGGTAGATATCATTTTCAACCCCAGGTTATCAATATGTGTTGTTACTCATGGTGACTTAATGTTTCATTATATTGAAGATTATTTAGATTTATCCTATTTTTCTCATCATATTGGATTTGACATTTGCTTAATAATATATTAAATCATGGTTTTTATATATTTTAAATGTTTCTTATAAGATTAAATTTATATAATTCTAAAATAATAAATTAAATTACTATTAACATGGAGACCATTTAAAACCTCTATAGATTCAGAATATTTATTATTTTTTATTACATTTTAATTAGTCATAGAGATTCCTGAGTATTGATTAAAATTATATGCATTATGAATGATTTAGTAATTAGTAGTTTTTTTGGGGGATAGACTGTTTTTAGTTATTATTTTAGTTTGGAAAATTCAGATCTTTCATTACTAGTCATAATTGATTTCATCCATGGATGTTCATGGTTCATAAAATGGAATAGTGGAGAAATTTGTTAAAAATTCATGTCACTAAAGAGAATTTTTTACTCTATATTATATTATTTCATAATATTCCATGGATCAATGTTTTTATGTTATAAAATTTGGATTTTTGAGGTTTTCTAGGCCTAGAATGGTTTAGCCATATGTTTATAAGTAATCGTGTTGTGACCATGTGGAGGGGGTTTTCATTCTGATATAAGATAATTTCCACATCTTCTTCATGGGATTTTAACAATTATAGATATCCCTTTAAAAATGTGTACCTGATCTAGAAGAGGCAGTGGGAAACTCCCATGTTGGAAGTTTTGCCACCAAAATGTGTATCACTATAATGATTTAAAATTTTATAGTTTTTCCAAATGTACATTATTTTTATAATGGTTTTTACCCATATTCTTCATCTGTTTCATTGAGAAACACTTAATATCTAACATAGGATCTCAAAACACCTACATAGTTTATTCTTGGACTTCATTTAGTGATTTTAAGAGTTTCTATCTCTACACATGAAAAATTCCTCCTATGTTATTACTGCTAATGTTTCCTTTTACATCTAGAACCCTAATTCAGAATATAATCTATTTTTTCCATTGGTATGGTTCTAATGATATACAATTTTTAGTTATATTTTTTAAACATGTTTTTCTTACTTTCTAGGGTGGTACCTATTAAAGGTGACATGTTATTGTTGGTCCTTAGTGCAGAGGAAGATCCTTTCTTCAGATTACAAACTCATCTTTTTATAATAATTTTCATATAATTGTTACATCACATGATTAAAATGTCATGTATAGTGAAAAATAGATTAAATGGCTAGATAACCACACCCTTTCTAGAAGCAGTGTATATTCACATGTAATTTAAAATTAGTTTAGAAAAATATATATTTACCTCAACAAGAAATTTTCACCTTTTTCATGATCAGATTGAACTAAAATTCTTATAGCATGATTTCACAAAATGATCCACGTGAATAGTTACTCTAGTAGTGCTACAATTGTTCACTATAATATTTTAATTTTGATATAAAATAATTTGGTGCTAGAATAGATTATTATATTATCTTTCAATATTTTGGTGGATCTTAGTAGAATTCCTCTTGAAGGAGGAATAAATGTTTATGTTATCTTGATGTCATAAGAGATAAGGAATAGAGAGCATGTTCAAAATCTATAGATCTTTGTATAAGACAAGGAAAAGTTCATCTATATCTATTTCTTACAAAAAATATTGATTATATAAGTTGTTATAATTATGTATTTATTTGGTAAATTTTATAGTTTGAAAATTTCACACTGTCCCATTTAGAACATAACAATTCTTACCTAACACCATGTCCCATAATAGTAATAATTATCTAATTAATCACTTTACTTTCACAACATTTAATGATTATAATTAAACATCATTTATACAATTTTAAATTGGACCATTAATCTTGGTCTTGTTTCCCCCATGAACATATATCTATTATTGAATAATGACTATCTTTTCAATATATAAATATCACAACATTGTTCATCGATGAATATAATAAATATAATATTTATGAAAATATGAAAATTCTATTTTTATTATTTAACTAAATTATTCATTCAAATAATATGTGATGAAATCAGGTCATTCGACCAAACATAAATATATATTATTTATTATTTATTGTAAATTATATACTTGAATTTAACCATGTTTACAGATATGTTTATTGTTTGAACCTCTAGTTCCTTTTCATAGAGGAATTATACAAAATAAAATAAATTACCTTATTATAATATTTATGCCCGCCAAGGAAAACGTTTTGAAATAAGTCATTGTTAAAATGAAATCCACCCACAAACAAAAGCTAAATGTGTAATATAAACCATTTATGGAGATACCTAAAAATAATTAAGTTGTATACAAGTGTTATCAACATATATGAGTGATGTATATTTCATTTAAATTTCTATATTAAACTATAAAGTTGACCACTATAACAATGGATTCATAATAGTAGTTCGAATCCCATTAATGGTTCCAAGATATGACCATCCATAAAGGGATAAAAGAGAAAACCACTTTATCAAATTATCCATTAACTCAATAACACTCCAGATACGCCGATCATATCCCACATCATTGGAATTGTATTTCATTTCCATGTTTATAAACACATAAATGTACACAAGTCATAATATAATTTTATGATATTATTATTGTATAAGGATTAGTACACAAATCTGAGAAGAGAAACATCAAATGAAAAATAGAAATTAGGATTTCCTATTTAACATATAAATTCTTATAAACTTTTATTTTAGAGATTACATGTATAGAACAGCATGATAATGTGTATCAATGTCTTCTGAGCCTCTAATACAAAATAAAATATATTGAATATTTCCCATCATATAATATCATATTTTAATATATCTATATTAGGAGTTAATATTGTGGAACCATTTGGTACTGATCATATCGGGGAACAACAATAACCTTTCATTGCGATATATATGATATAATTACATTGTCATATATAAATTTCATTTAGAGTTACAATAATTATGTTTATAGAACATCATTGTTAGTGAATACATTTTATCAGTTGTTAATGAGGTCGGTTCAAGGAAACTATTTCCAGAAAACTCCCTCATGCACTAGATCATATTAGATGAAACTCAAAGTCCAATACATTTCAGATGATACTCAAGCCTCTATTGAAATATATCTTTCATAATGGTGTATTCCATGAATTTTTATTTGTATACTTTTCGTAGTCAAACATAATGTAGTTGTGAAAAATCACTCAGCAGAAAAAATTTATGATGTATGTTAGTTATTCATTATTGAGAACATATCACTTTATATATATTTTTTTTTTGTTATCATAGAATACTATGATAGGGTGTTGAATTATAGGTTCCACAAAATTTTCCTAAAAAATGTTGTGAATCTAAAATACTTCATTTCCTATATTAAAAGTTACAATATGCTAGGAATCCACTCTGGAATCATCCGAAATTGGTTTCTTTGATCTTATCATGTTCATATCACCAACATTGTGAGAAAAGATATTTTATAAATTGTGGCATCAAATGATTAAGATCATTGTGATCTCTTGAAACTATATACCCCCTAATTTCTTGGAATTCATCTTTATCTCACATAGGGATTATAACCTTAGTTCACATATTATAATAAAAGAAAACCATAACATCATTCCAATGATGTTCACATATAAAATCATAAAATATTCAAACTATTCATAAAAATTAGGTTACATAATTCCTTAATCATAATATATAATTGATAATAAATTTTATCACATAATCTTATAGGATCTTTCTCATTCTCTATATTTCTTATTTTCTATGGAATATTTTTTTTAATAATTTAAACAATGTGAGACTATAATATATCTCATATTTTATTGTTCTATAATGAACATATTTAGTATATAGTCAATGTAGGTACTCTGAAATAGTATTATTGGAATATTTTTTATATAATTCTTTATTTTAAACCCTATAATATAGGTTGATTCACCTAATTCCTTCTTTGAAAAGTAATTTATCGACCACATATTAACCGTTGAAAGCATTTTTATATCATTTCCAATTAGTAATATAACATTATCATATAATATTATGAAATTAAATCATACAATAATAAACTATCTATAAATATATGGATAAAATTCATTCTTAATGAAACTAAATTCTACAAAGGAATCATCAATTTTTTTTTAAATTTATTATAATGTAAATCCATAAATATATATCTCTCTAAAAAGTTCATTTTTTTAATTCCATGTAGTCTCAAACCATTATATTTATGTCATATACTCAAACCCATTTGGGTTCCCATTATGAAATGTAGATTTAACATCTATTATTGAAAACCCATAGGCCTAGAAAAAAGTAATGAAAATAAAAATTATGTTGGATTTAAAAATTTAAATTATGGAAAATGTGTCATCATAGTCAATGCCTCGATGTTTTATAAATCATTTAAAGATAGTGAAATCATTAATGGTAATTATTTTACCTTCCAAATAATGTTTCTCCTTGAATACGAATTTAAACCAATTACATTTAACATTATTTTTCCAATCAATCTAAACATAAACATGGTTTTTATGTGTGAAATACATCTCAAAATTTATCAAAGGGTTCTATTTTGTATCTTAGGAGGTCTCTATTACATCTTAGTAGTAGAAATGATAATTATTTTAATCCAATAATGATTTAATTTAATATGTGACTATGTAAACATATATATTATATAATCTTACGTATCTAGTGCTCCTAAAAATACAAGTGTATTTTGGACACATTCAATTACATTGAATATCATGATTATTATTATACTATCTCTCATATATCATATGTAAAAACATCATCAATGTTAATATTTAACTCACTATCCTCTAGGAGGATGTTCTACCACTAATGAATGATTTACAATCATGTAATATTTATAGTCGTTCCCACTGGGTTGTATAGATATTATACCATTATTCCCTTAGTATTCCTTATATACATACACTTTATTCATTACTATGTTTGTTTTCTACATGATCTAACGATAACAAAATCCTCAAAACCCCATTCATGAACATGGGAAAAAATTTATTTCATTCCACACTACAATGAGAAGATAAAATCTTATACCGAATTGCTTTGATCGTTGATTAGTATGTATGATTTATTGTGTAATGAATATCCCACAAATGAAAATGTATGGCCTGTGTGACTCTTCTTCCACCTTACTATGTACAGTAGTGTAAGGATACTCCATTCCATAACTCTATTTCTCTATATTGTATGTGGTTGAATGAATTTAGATAAGAGTCCATACTTCCATTGAATTTTGATAAAATCCTAGTTATGATATTGAAAAACCTGATCTGATCGATGTATCTTTTTCTTCTTACTAATCATATCTCAAATTCATTATTGATATCATTGAACGATTTAAAAAATTAATTTTATTCTTAAAAAATTATATATATCTGTACCTATTCAGGTATTTAATGAAAGTAATGGAGTTTTATAATGTATATCTTTTATTCATGTATAATATCCCATAAACATCGTGGTGTACATATCATAGACATACTATGGAACTTCCACCTTAATCATTCAAGATTATTTTGGTATTTATTGTATATAGACAAGACTAACATTCTTATAGTGAATTAATATCAAAATATTATAAAAAATTTACTGAAAAATATTATTTAAATTATTATCCTTTTTGTGACCAAGTTTGAAGTACCACAACTACATGTTATTTTGAATTTTTTAAATATATTATGGTCGAGGATGTATTTTATTTTGGAATGAAATCCATATTTTGATCTAGTATGAGAAGAAAACATTTTCTGTGTAATGTTTATTTATTTTATTATCAATTATTATATTTTTATTTCATAATTTTACAAACTAATATAATTAACAAACTATTCCATACTATAGAATATGAAATCATTATAAATGTAGAAACTCTTATTACCAAAAAAATCAATCCATCATTCTCTAAGATGGAAATATAACTTATGTTATTAATAATAAATGAAAAATAATATCAGATCATTAAAAAAATCAATCACATTCGAAATGTGAGATGGTAGTCTCCAATTTTTTAATAGGGAACCTTTATCCATTTTTATCTAGTAGACCCATAGTGCCTATTGAAACAACTAGAAATCTAATTATTTATTGTATTTGGATTCAAATATGAAAACTACAGGTAGTAACTGATACCCATGTTAGATATATATATATATATATATATATTGATTAAACTCAATAATTAATGATCTTAATTCTTCCCCTTACATATATTTCTATAATTATTTCCTCGTCTTGTGGACCTAAATTTTATATACAAAACATAACTTATCTTGTTCTTTTCATTCCCTTTGAATCTTCTACTTCTTAGAAGGATGGTTCTTAGTATAATTCGAAATTGAATGTGCCTTCATATACTTTTCCTTATTTCAAATTTATTTATTAACCCCGAGGAAAATTTATTTATCATTACCCAAGACTTTAGATTCTTAGCAATATGAAAAATAAGTAATAATAGTGTCTTATCTCAATTTCTCTTATTTTAATTCAAAATAATTGTAAAGATTATTATAGTTTTGATGAACTAATGAGATATGTGAAAAAATAGTCCAAAATCATAAGCATTAATATTTCTTGGAAATAAATGTATGAAATCATCATTTCTACATATTTTCTAGCTGGCCCATTATTTCTATTCTTTCATGTGAAAAATACATTGGAGATCTCATATCAATATTCCACTTCCATCTCATAATAGTAGACCAAAAAGTGATTAATAATGTTATATGCTTCCATGTAATAAAATGGAATTTGAATTTCATGGAAAATACATGATATGATGAAATAAAATAAATAAATTTCATTATATACATAACATAAATTGAGATATATTTATTCCTTATAAGCCTCTATCGCATGTTACTCATAATGATGTGGTTCCAACATGTAGAAATTCTACTCATTGATCAATTTACCATGTTAATGCCTATACCAATCCTTGAAATTCATGTCTGTGATAAGGTCATCCTTATCTACTATAAATATTATTTATATTTATAAATTCATTTGAATTTCCATTTTTAAAAATTAAATAAAAAATCAGTTGTACATTTAAAAAAAACATATATATTAATAAATAAATATTTAAATTAAATTCTCATACTCTCTCATAATTTATTTCAATCCTAATTAGCCTAATAATATATTTCATAATATATTATCATTTATATATTCTGTTATACATGATCCATAATATCATTACAATATTAAACAATTGGTCTTCATACGTAATTTAAATGGTTTAATGTATGTGCCACAAGCTAATTGCATTAACTCATAGCTCATCGATAGGTTGACTGAACTCACCAATCCAGAAATCCTGAGAAGGATTTAATCATCTATCATCTCGTAGTTACAAAATTTCATTCTTAGGGTGTCATACATTGATAAAAACTATATTATGTCAACCCAAAACAACAAACTAAATGATCCAAGATAATTGAATTCACCCTATCATTGGATGGTCATGCTCATAAAACTTTAAGGATAATTATATCATATGTAGTGAAAGGATAAACCAACATAATATTTTAATTTTAAATCCTATGTATTTTAAACTAAATAAAATTTTAGAACATGTATTTTTAATTTTTTTTATTTTAATTAAATAACTAACAATGTTATCTAAATCATTCACTCATAAATGGGTTGTATTTTATAACATCTCGTATGATCAATCATTAATTTATTAGGTGATCAATAAAAAAAGTAACAACCTTTTAATTAAAATAAATAATATATATATATATAACATGATCATGAGATTCTATAATGGTTAGTTTTTCTAGAATATGATAAACTGACCTTCGAACCTGTATGAACACACCTTTAATTGTAGATTCATTTGTTTTACAACATTCCACATTGGAACCTACGTATAATGTTAATTGGTTTCACCTCAACTCCTAGACATGGACCTCCTCCCCACGTATATAATATCAATTCTCAAATAATTATTTACTCACATGCTGGTGAGGGTATATAATGTAATTTTTAAATAGGGGTTTTTATAAATGAATACAAAATAACTCATGAAATTATATTATAAATAATATTTTCATACACATATAACATAAGATTTTTCTTAAACATAATACATTATAATTATCTATCCTTATACACATGGATTTTTTAATCTCTTGATCACCCACATAATTGAAATAATCTTTTGTGTGAAATTAAAATATTAATTATATTAATTCAATCATTAATATTAATAATGTTCAATGAATTAATTTTATTAATTAAATTTTTCTTACTTAAACCCTTGAATCCTTAAAAACCCACTAGTGACTATATTAATTATAAATAAAATCATTTAAAAATAATAAATAATAATATTGTAGATGGATGTAGCTAAGTGTGTTCATCCGCAATCCTAACTTCAAAATAGATTCAATATATAATTATTAATTATCTGATGTGGCTGTTATTGTCAAACAAATGAAAAAAATGAAAATATATAAATAATTTTAATAATATATTTAATCCATATATATGTGAAAAATTAAGAAAACAATTTTAATAATATTAAATGAAATGTATTATTTTACACAGTATTTAATTCCTTATTCTCATGTCCATATCACACTCCCATAGAGTGTTTATATTTGTTACTTATGATATATATTGTAGAGCTTTTGTAGTCCAAATTACAAAGAACATGACCAAATATATTCATTTAATGATAGTCCCTAAATCATTTATATGATACACATAATGATAAGAAACACCATGTTCTAAAATTTTAGTATCCAGGAATAACATTTCATGTATCGTTGTCACACAACATTGTGTCCATCTTGTCAAATTTACACCATTATTGATCTACATGAAGATCAATATTTGGGAGATTTTAGATAATATCACACAAAATATTTTTGAATTTTTCTAGATATATGGATGAATGATAGTAATTATATTTATAAGTTTGGAATTACGATTAACATAAAATGTTTTTTTCATTGAATAACCAGCAACACAACCATATGGTTCTTTTTGATGTTTCATCATTTTAGTCTGAACACATTATCAATTGTATTAGAGTGAATGATGAAGGAAATATATGGTTGTGTAAGATATTAAAACAATTTGAAAAAATTAATATTAATATTAAAATGAATAAGACAATCTATTAAAAAATTTAATTATAATTGAATCAAGTGTCCCCTCTGATACCAGTTATAGTTTTTGGGAATTGTAGAATCACCTTTGTTATAATGAACAACTTGAAATTTAGTCTCAATTTTTTGATAATAGTTTCCTATTAATATTAAAACATATAATGATTTTTTTGATTACATTACATTAAATAAATATTGAAACTAGAAGAGGATATAAGGTCTAATCCTTAAAAATTACATAATCCTGAGTTTTATGTCATGAATTTATTTTTTTATATTTTAGTATCATTTCATGATTAATTTTTCCATGAAATTATTTCTCAATAATCTCATTATAAAACCATATATATAAGAAGTTAAAACTTCCAATAGTTATCAATTTCTCCTAAAATATAAATCATTGAATAATTTTTGTACTTTTTCAAGAAACGTCTTTATAATTTTCTACGTAACTTTTTCCTTTTCATTTCTCTTCCTTAGACAATATAATTTTTTTAACGGATGGATGAGATGAAAAATATCAGTGTTGGACATAAAAATTAGTTTTAGTAATACATTGAATGATATGAAAAAACATTAAATTTATAACATTTAAATAAATTTCATTGGAAAAATGAAATATATTGTTTTCACCTGAAATCAGCCAATATTTTTACTAAAATAAATAATTAATAACCATAGAATTAACATAAAAACCATTTTTGGAAACGTAGTGAAACATATTCACAACTCATTTTAATCCTATGTTAAATTTAATTGAACAACAATTAAATATATTAGTGAAACCCTCTGTTAACTTCCTCCATTTATTGTTTTTTAAATGGAACATAACCAAATGCATTTGTGCACTATCTAAAAGAACCCATTGTGTAATTTACAGCAGGCTCACATAGTGCTATCTAGGAACTTCCATATAATATGATATATCTTTATAGACCATTTCCTATATCAGAATTAATCATACATAAAATGAAAAAATAAATAATTCTTCCATATTGTAATGTTTTTTTAAAAACTCTTTTAAACCCAGTTGATATTTTCTTGTAGATTTGAAAATACACTATTCATCAAAAAAATCAATAACAAATACCTAGAATATGAGAAATTTGGGTTATATTTTATGAAATAAGGAATTCTTGTAATGGAATTAAAGCATAAAATAATGGTTATGGTGTTGTTAAATGTTTTTGTCTCACTATAAATTAAAATAGAACCTTATTTTTATCATTTGTAGTGAATATTGAAAACTCTATACAAATACTCACTTTCATGAAAAAAATAAAAAAATTACAAATTATCTCTCATAAAACTCTCATGTCCATATAATTACATTTTTACACCTTTATTAAAATATATTAATTGAAGGTAATGAGAGTTTTATGGAAAACATTAGTATAGGATTTTATTTCTTAAAATAAAACATTGGGAAAAAATTAAGAAACTAAAAACATGAAAGAAAAACATAAAAAAAATTAAATTTCTTCTTTATGGGGTAATTCATTAAATAATATGTAAAATTGGGTATATATAAACCACATTAAGATATATTGGTGCATAACATACAAATATTTATCAAAAAAAGTTAATTGAGATGAAGTCCCTTACATTGGGTCTAACATTTCTTATTCATATTTATCTTCCAAAATAATTAACATAAATTAATTATTTACATTTTTTAGAATATTTTTAATGATTAATATAAAATTTATTTCACTTATAATGATTTCATAAACAATTAATAAAATGATTAAAATTATATTGCCTGTTATAATGGTACTTGACTTATATGTATAAAATTACTTTTGTCAGTAGAATATTGTATATGAGGTCACTATTTCAATATATTATTAATAATATTCATGTAATAATTATAATTTTGATAAATTTATAATTCATTAAAAGAAAAACATTAATGATGAATATTCAAAATTAATTTACATTATGTTGATTTAGATGGTAATCCATACATATACATAACTACCATTAACATTTTTCAATGAATAATATGGAAAAAGTAATGTAATGTTTTATCTATTAATATTGAAAATAATATATTAAATTCCAAATATATTTTAAATAAACTAATAAATATCCTATAAAAAAATTTAGTGACTAAAAATGAGTCACATAGTAACATGGAGTTGGTAGTCGACACATATACACTAACGATGTTTTCATTTTTCAATGTCATAATAAATATGATATATTATCTATTTAAATAAAATATTTATGTCAGTGATATCAATATTTTTTCATGTATATAAAATATTTTTATTAAAATATTTATTATTACTTTTAATATAATGAATTAGTGAAAAACTAGTCACATCACTTCGCAAGGTGGTTATCTCTTATACACACAAGAAATATTATCATTTCCTCACAAGAATGGAAATTCCAATAGTATTTTTGATATCATAAATCAATATTTATTTTACTATTAAAAATATTTTAAATATATACATAAAATCCTTAATTATTAAAAGGAATTAAATATGTTGATGGAAAATGAATGAAATTGGTTCTCTATGTGGTATTCCACTGAACACATGAATGGTGATTTGGAATGTTATTTAATAGAAGATGAGATGACATAATGTTATTATATTAAATTAATAAAATAATTGTAAAAGTAATATAATTTTTTAATATATAATAATAATTTTTGTATATTTTACGTATATTGATGAAGCAATAAAATAATGATGTTTTTTAATCATGCTTCCACTTCTTTGGGTAACCTACTATGGTAATAACCAAAATAATTCACAGGACAGATTTATGATCAAAATAAGGGACCCAGGTCATGGGGAGGGACAAAATAAAGTTATTTTTTTGAATATTTAGTCCATTAAAATAGGAAATTATGGTGTGATTTCTTGAAGATATGGGTGGCCTTTTATAACATAAGGGAGTGGAAAACCTCTATTTTTTTAAAAAAAATTGTGACTTGATGTTTGTAACATGCTAAAAGCCTAAAAAAAGACCATTATTAATCATTATACATAGTAAGTTCAATATCATGACATAAAATAGTTTTAAATGTTTTTATCTTATTTTACCCATTCTCATTTTAGTTTAGAACACCATTAGATATTTGTTTTACCTTAACCATTGTAAAATATATTTATTTTTTTCAACATTCATTATGGTGAAAAATTATAATAATCATTTTATATGATATGAATTATGATGATTCCAAATTTTTTATCTATTTTATAACATTAAATTCATATATATGAAAAAATATAATTCAGAGTTAAACCTACAGATGTGATGAAAATAAGAATTTTCATAGAGTGTATTTAAAAAAAGATGATTTTATATTAACACCTGAACTGGAAATAAAAACTATATGTAGTTTAAAATAAAATATATGATATATAATATATTCATTATAGATAAATAATTACACATTTGGGGTTATTTATGTTAATTGAATTCAGTAATCATTATTCGTTTTAAAATAGTTTTTATAAAAGTCCTTTTTGCACCAAAAAAATATTTTCCTACCTTATAAATTAATGATGGTTCAAAATTCATTAATTAAAATAATAATAATAATTTATAAAAAACCTAAAATCATATTAGAAAAATAATTATACATTTTAATTATTAATTTTACTGAAAAAATTTACATACTCAGAGAAATGCGTTTTATTTACTATTCTCAAAAAAATCAATATTTTCTAAAAGCTCCCAAACTTTTACCGGTATTTATTTTTGATAAGGTGATTTCAAAAATTATATATATTTTTTAAAATTAATATTTTAAAATTTATATGTAAAACTTTTATTTGAATAATTATAAATAATATATTTTAATTAAAAACATTTTCTTATTGACATGAAAATATTAATTAATATTCATATAATGAATGAAACTTTATATTGGACATTAAAATTTTTGAAAACGATTTATTATCTCATTTATATGGTCATTACATTCTTAACCCTTATTTAAATTACTACTACACAATTTAATAAACATATTAATAATTTTGTGTTATGTTTCCCTCATATAAGTTTATGATTCACATGTTTCCCTCATCATCCATATAGGTTTTCCATAAATCCTTATTCTTTTGAGTAACTTTATTTGAAAAAAATGATCAATGTGATAAAGAATATGAATAGGTTATTACTCTTTTTAAATGTTATCTTCTAACTGAACAACACCAGGTATCAAAAAATGATATAAATATGACATATTTTTTCATATCATCAATATATGATTAAAGTTATGTTTCTGAAAAAACAATCATGGGAAAATCAACTTGGTTGGAAGTATATCCATCATTCCCTATTATTTCATTTGGCTGAATGAACTATGTTTTTAGATTACCCTATTTAACAATTTTCAAAATCACTTTTCCAGGGAGATACTGTAACATCCCAAGTAAGTAATGAATAATATATATTTTTATCTATGTCTATTAATTATTAAGATAGTGTTATAGAGGCTTAAAATGAAAATAAATACAATCTTATGCATGGAATACACTAATATTCTTAAAAGATTGTTTTAGGGCCTTTTGATGGAAAACCATTTTTGAATCTATATTTTGACAATTTTATAAACTATGTTTGTCAAAATAAACTTATTCTTTATGATTGGGACATCAAAATTTACCTTGTGTGAATATTTGGTATTTTTCTGACAATGTTCATTTTTTTAATGAATAGTGAAAAATACTGCATTTTACATCAAAACTGCTTTTTAACCTAATTTATTTATATGATTAGATTATGTTTTGAATTGGTTTTGAAGTGAAATTAGAATATATTTTTACCATTTTATCCAATGGTGGTCATTGAATCAATTTCACTTTTAAATTAGACTTAAACTGGTGTCAATCTTTTGATACTTATTGTTTTGTAAAAACACGCTTTTTGCTCTGGCAGTGGGAATTAATTATTAAATTAATTAATGTGACTTATATGATTTTAATTTTGTAAAATAGACTTCATTTTTGAATTCGGAATATCAGATATAGCTTAGGGTGAATTTTTGGTAATTTTCCGAAAAACTTCAATTTTTGATGAATAGTGAGACCACTAAGTGGTAATCAAGCAAACTGATTTTTCAGTTAAATGAAAGTTTACCACTAATGTGTATTGAATTTTGAAAATCCGACATACATGGTTGTCATTAAGAAGAAAAATGTGGTTCAATGAGATTAAAATAATTTTTTGGTGAATAGTAACTTATTAAGTTTTTAATCGTGATTAGTGGTAATTAGGGTAGTTTAAGGTATAAATAATGCTTTAATAATATGAAATGACCTAGAAACATGTCCCAACCTTATGGGTTGTGTCATGGCCGACCCAGACAATCCATGGGTCAACTTGGGGACCCCATGGGGACATTTGGGTTGGGAAATGACATAAATTACTTTTTATTTAATGTTAAAGTGAAAATGACACAAACATAATATGTTTTACAAAAACAATTTTTAAGTGGGGTTATACAGGTCAAAATTTTGATTATAAATAGTCATTGGAAATATAAAAAGATTTCCTATATCATAGTATTTTTTTTATAATTTTTAGACATTAAATAAATTTAATTATTTATGACATAATAATGATGCAGCGATGACATCATTATTTGACGATTTAAATAAAATAGAAAGATAATGTAAAATCTATAAACTACACATGTCCAAAACCAATTGTATGGGTGGATTTCGAACCCTTATCACCTTAGCCACGACATATATCAATGTGGGACCTTTTAAAACCGAAACACATTTTCAAATAATGTAATATTTCTTTACTTTCCAAAAGTGCCCCTCCTCTCCTCTTATAAAAGGCCCCCACCTCTACCTCATTTCACACACTACTCAAGCCTTTGGCTCGGCCAACCCCTGCCCATTTACTCTCTCCACATCCCTCTCCTCATCCTAGTGGATTCCCTTTGGGCAGAATCCTTTCAAAGGAAGCCTTTAGGCTCAAATCAAAAGGAGTTACACTTTTAAAGGTAATTCATTCTCTCATGTTCATTTGTTTTATTTTGTTTCTCCAACCCCCTAAACTCTTTTTATTTACTTATTTTGTAACAACACCAGTATCTTCAATATACTAAGATGTTGTTATAATATTTATTTGAGCTACACTCTCACACAACTACATCAAATGGTTAGAGAACATACGGTTTCCGTGGATGGCGAAATTCTGCCTCCCGAAACGATGATTGTTCAATACTCATTTAACACCTTCAAAGGTGGCCATTATGATGTCACTATTTTTATATATGATATATAATATGTTTATGTTTTCCTTATGTTTCTGTTTTTTTTTCATTTTGGGCATACCTTTATGGTTTCCATTATGGGTAAACACGATATCTTCATTTTAGGAAGTGCGGACTACCGCCCCCTCAAAGTGATTTGATTAGTTAAATACCATATGTGGGACATATAAAGGATGGAACTATGATATTATATATGATAATATACTGGAATTATAATATACCTTTATATTATTATAATTCCATTCTATAAAATACGAAATAGAAATGAAAGTAGCGTTCATGCGTACGTACGGCTTACCATCTCCATGAACGGTGCATTTCATTTCTTACCTCTAAATGATTATGTAATATTATAAATGCATGTATGTACTGGATATATATGACATATATGATATCTACATCATGAATACAATTCTGGATATAATTAACCTTGGACCAAATTAACAACATGTAAGTGTAAGAAGTCTATTTTTGACTTAAGAACCAAATACCCACAAAATGAACAATATTAACTTAAATGATTACATGATAACATGGTATAAAAGGAAAAATGAACTTGAAAATGATTCATAAGCAAGTAGAGATTAACTCAAGTTTATTATTCAGGAGATTAAAGAATGGTCGGGTCAAGTCGGATACGAGGTATGGGACTTCGTCTCAATCTCCTTTCATTGAGGCATATTTTATTTTATACACAACTTTCTTTTATACGGTGTATAAACCCCTTTGACATTTACGTTTATTCAAAAAGAATATTTTTGATAAGAAGTGTTTACTAAACGACAAAAGGGAATGTTTTTGTCATACGTATGCGGCGACAACGAATTCTCCACCGTCGTGACCGTTATTTGAGTTTCGGCTTCCTCTACAAGCCATACCTTCTTTTTAAAAGAAAAATAAATACCATGTTTTACTTTTCTTTTACTTTGGTATTGAAAATGGTTTTCATAATGTTTTTATTATATCAATGTGTTGTATTGATATCTCGTGATTGAAATGTGGAAATGTTATGTTTCCTTTATGCATGTTTTATGTGATATGATTATGTTATGGTTCTTGGGCATTATTATGAAGACGGGTGGTTCCATGATAAACTAAGTGCGGGTGAGCCCGTTATAGCTCTCCAATGCATTGGGTAACGCAAAGGAGTGAAACGTTAAGGTTTCTCCCAAGAGATTTTAGGGAATATACTGTGATGGGTATTCCAAACGTAACCAAGAGGGTTACTCCCTACGTAAGAATGTTATGAATGCCTCAAGTTACCTTAATGTCTTATGATTTCTATGATTTATTCATGATTTTATGAGGTATGTTAAAGTGCATATGTTTTATGGGTAAATTATGATTTCATTCTTATGTATATATGTACTCATGTTTCCTTTCCATGTTTTTTTTATAACCCATACTGAGTTTTTATGCTCATCCCAAGTTTTTGAAATGTTTTTCACATGTCAAGGGAAAGGTACATGATAAGATGATAGAGTCAAGGATGTGTCAAGAAATAATCCATGTTTTATTTTAAATGTGTTTCCATTGATGGGAATGAAGAATACTATCTTTATGTAACCACTTTGTTTATATGTGGAATGTAATGAAAGTTTTATGATATAATTCTCTAAAACTCTAAACCTGAAAAGATCCTCAATGTGTAATCTTGTAATAACTCAAGATTAAGTAAGGTTTAAGGCTGGGGCCTTATAGTTGGTATCAAAGGTCGGTTTAGATAACTTTAGGAGTTAGAATTCTATTAAATGATTATCCAAAAATATTATTTTTTTGAAATGATATAGAATTTAAAGATTACCATGTTGCTTCATCTAAGACATGTTTGTTCAGAATGGTTTTCCGCAGAGGAAACAGGGAAGTAGTGCTAGGAAGGCATACAGAAGGAAATAACCTTCCGAATCAGCATCCAGAAATGGTCGGAATTGGAACTGAACAGTTTGTGGCAGTAATGGCGCAGTTGACTCAAGCGATAAATGGCGGTGGTATCCATGCACGAGATCAGCAAGAACAACCGCAGAGGAACATGTCAGTGGTGGAACATTTCATGAGGCAACATCCAACATCATTCAGAGGATCATCTGACCCTGTGCTAGCTGAAGGGTGGATTAATGCACTGGAGAAGATTTTTGATGTCATGGGGTGTTCAGACAATCAAAAGGTTAGTCTTGCTATTTACCGTTTGGAGGGTGAAGCAGATCAGTGGTGGTCTATGGTTAAAAATATCAGGGATGCCGATGATATTGATGCTCTTGACTGGGATGAATTCAAAGGTATGTTTCTTGAGAAGTATATTCCTAAGGTTGTTCGTCTTAGGATGGAAAATCAATTCTTTGAATTGAGGCAAGAGGAAGACTCAGTGGCTGCCTATGAATAAAGGTTCACTCGATTGTCAAGGTATGCTCCAAATTTTATCTGGGACCTTGATAGTAAAATCAATCATTTTTACTCAGGATTAAAGCCAAAATATCGAAGGGAATTAGCCTCTCGTGAGTTTAAAAGTTATGAAAAGATTTTTTGATGTGCTGAGAAGGTGGAAATGGAGTTTTCCGATGACCAAGTTTTCTATAACAACCAGCAGAAGAAGAGACCGAGGTGGAAGGAGAAAGGTAATAATTCTTCAAAGAAGTCTGATGGTAAGAGAACTATGTTTCCAGTTTGTGATAAATGTGGCAAAAGGCATGCTAGGGAATGTCTTCTGAATTCTGGGAAGTGCTACAGATGTGGTAAGATGGGACATAAGGCTCGTGATTGCACTGAAAAGGATCAAGGTGAAGGTAAGAACAAATTTGATTTACAGTTAGTGAAATGTTATAAGTGCAATGAGATGGGTCACTATGCAAACGAGTGTCCGACAAAGAGGTTGAGTGATGGGAAGCAGTTAGACTACAAGCAGAAAGGGGTGGTGAAATCCTTTGCAACTACTTCAGCAGATGTCAGGCCATCAAATGAAGTTGTATCAGGTACTTTGTTTGTTTATTCAGATTATGTCAGTGTGTTGTTTGATTCGGGGTCTACACATTCTTTCATCTCTGAAACCTTTTCTAGTAAAATGGGAATACCATCTCAAGAAATGACTCCCGAACATTTGGTAAAAACACCTGGGGGAAATGTCGTGGCAAAAAGAATTTATAAGAATCTTCCTATCCTTATCTGTGGAAAGAACCTACTTGCAAACCTTATTGTTCTACCTCTAGTAGAGTTTGATGTTATCCTGGGTATGGATTGGCTCTCTATTTACCATGCTAAGATTGAGTGTAGAGCTAAAGAAGTTTCTTTTCAGAAAGACTTTCAGTTTGTTTACAAGAATGAACCCTTACTTTTGATAACATATCAAGAGGCCGAGAAACTTGTAAAAGATGGAAATGAATGTTACCTTGCACACGTCGTTGAAAATAAAGGAACTGTTCAGATTAATGATGTGCCAGTGGTAAATGAGTTTCCTGATGTTTTTCCTGATGAGTTGCCTGGAATAATACCAGATCGGGAAGTTGAGTTTACTATTAACTTAGTTCCTGATGCTAATCCAATTTCAAAACCCCCTTATCGAATGGCACAAATTGAACTTTTAGAGTTGAAGGAGCAATTGCAAGATTTATTAGAGAAAGGTTTCATTAGACCTAGCACATCACCATGGGGTACTCCTGTTTTATTTGTTAAAAAGAAAGATGGTTCTATGAGACTTTGCATTGATTATAGAGCCTTGAATAATATCACTGTTAAGAACAAATATCCTTTTCCTCATATCGATGATTTGATTGATCAGCTCCAGGGAGCTCAGTTTTTTTCAAAGATTGACTTGAGATCGGGGTACCATCTGCTGAAGGTAAAGGAGGCAGATATTCCGAAGACCGCGTTCCGTATAAGATATGGCCATTATGAATTTGTAGTAATGCCTTTTGGGCTAACCAATTCACCTTCTGTATTCATAGATTTAATGAATAGAATTTTCCATGAGTTATTGGATAAGTTTGTGGTGGTTTTCTTTGATGATATTTTGGTGTTTTCTAAAATTAAAGAGGAGCATGAAAGACATTTAAGGGTTATCTTGCAAACCTTAAAAGAAAAGAAACTGTATGGGAAAATCAGCAAGTGTGAGTTTTGGTTGCAACAAATTTCTTTCCTTGGTCACATTGTTTCTAAAGATGGAATAACTGTTGATCCTGCAAAAACAAAAGTTGTGGAAGAATGGCCAAGACCCACAAATGTAACTGAGATTCGTAGCTTCCTTGGTTTGGCGGGATATTACCGAAGGTTTGTTATAAATTTTTCACGGTTATTTAGTCCAATGACTAAGCTAACTCGGAAGGGTGTTAAGTTTATCTGGACAAAATAATGTGATGATTGTTTTCAGGAATTGAAAAGAAGATTGGTGAATGCTCCAGTTTTGGCACTACCTTCTAGGAATGGTGAGTTTGTTATATACAGTGATGCTTCATTGAAAGGAATTGTTTGTGTCCTAATGCAGAATGATCAGATAATTGCTTATGCTTCACGACAGTTGAAAACTAATGAGGTAAATTACCGTACACATGATTTGGAATTAGCTGCTGTTGTTTTTGCTTTAAAAATTTGGAGGCATCATTTGTATGGAGTAAAGTGTGAAATATATACCGATCACAAAAGTTTAAAGTATATATTCACTCAGAAAGAGTTAAACATGAGACAAAGGAGATGGCTGGAATTAATCAAGGATTATGATTGTACAATTCATTACCATCCGGGAAAATCAAATAAAGTGGCTGATGCTTTGAGTCAAAAAAGTAATGCTTCATTAACAATGTTACGTTTGGAACGTGATCCTTTGGTTAAGGATTTGATGAACATTGGCATAGAAGTTGTTGGTGCAGGAAGTCCTTCTGTTTTGTTTCAGGTATCAGTGAGATCATCTCTATCAGATAGAATCAAGCAAGCACAGAAGCAAGACAGTGAGTTGCAGAAAAAGGTAGAGCTGGTTCAGAAAGGTAAGTTTCCTGAATTCAACATTGATAATGATTGCGTTTTGAGATTTGGGAAGAGATTGTGTGTGCCTTGTGATTCACAGTTGAAGAGAGAGTTGTTATTTGAAGCTCATAGTTCTCTGTTTTCAGTTCATCCAGGCAGTACTAAGATGTATAGAGATCTGTGGGAGTATTACTGGTGGGATGGAATGAAAAGGGATATTGCTGATTTTACTGTGACGTGTTTGACTTGTCAGCAGTTTAAAGCAGAGTGGTAGTTACCAAAAGGGATGCTTCAGCCTTTACCAGTGCCAGAGTGGAAATGGGAAAATATATCCATGGACATTGTTGTTGGATTACCGAAGACATCTCGATGTAATAATGCAATCTGGGTTATTGTTGATCGCTTGACCAAATCTGCTCATTTCCTTGCTATACGAGATACATTCTCTCTTGATCAACTTTCCCGTTTGTATCTTAAAGAAATAGTCAGGTTACATGGAGTTCCTCTCTCCATTGTATCAGATCGTGATCCCAGGTTAACTTCTAACTTTTGGAAAGGCCTTCAGAAGTCGCTGGGTATTGAATTAAATTTTAGTACAGCTTTTCATCCTCAATCAGATGGGCAGTCAGAACGAACAATTCAGACATTGGAGGATATGCTACGAGCTTGTTCTATGGATTATCAGGGAAGTTGGGACCAACATCTTTCTTTGGTTGAGTTTTCATATAATAACAGTTTTCATTCCAGTATACAGATGGCACCATTTCAGGCATTATATGGGAAGTGGTGTCGAACTCCAGCTTTCTGGGATGAAGTGGGTGAAAGGAAGTTGATGAGACCAGAATTGGTAGAAGAGATGGCAGAAAAAGTTCATCTGATTCAGAAACACATGAGAACACCTCAGAGCAGGCAGAAGAGTTATGCGGATAACCGGAGGAAGGATCTATCTTTTGAGGTAGGTGATCTTGTTTTTCTTAAGGTTTCTCCTTGGAAAAGTCTGATGAGATTTGGTAAGAAAGGAAAGTTGAGTCCGAGGTTCATTGGGCCATACGAAATTCTGGAGAGAGTTGGATCAGTTGCATACCGAGTGGCTTTACCTCCGAGTTTATCTCAGGTACACAATGTTTTTCACGTTTCGATGTTGAGAAAGTATATGCCAGATCCATCTCATGTTTTGATTCCAGAGGTAGTTCAGCTGGAAGAAAACCTATCTTATGAGGAACAACCGGTCCAGATTCTTGACCACAGGGAGCAAGTGTTACAGAATAAGGTGATTCTTCAGATAAAGGTTTTGTGGAAAAACCACATGATTGAAGAGGCAACATGGGAATCTGAAAATTCAATGAGGGATAAGTACCCCCATTTATTCGATAAGTAAATAAATTGCGGGGACGCAATTTTCTAAAGGGGGGAAGGATGTAACATCCCAAGTAAGTAATGAATAATATATATTTTTATCTATGTCTATTAATGATTAAGATAGTGTTATAGAGGCTTAAAATGAAAATAAATACAATCTTATGCATGGAATACACTAATATTCTTAAAAGACTGTTTTAGTGCCTTTTGATGGAAACCCATTTTTGAATCTATATTTTGACAATTTTATAAACTATGTTTGTCAAAATAAACTTATTCTTTATGATTGGGACATCAAAATTTACCTTGTGTGAATTTTTGGTATTTTTCTGACAATGTTCATTTTTTAATGAATAGTGAAAAATACTGCATTTTACATCAAAACTGCTTTTTAACCTAATTTATTTATATGATTAGATTATGTTTCGAATTGGTTTTGAAGTGAAATTAGAATATATTTTTACCATTTTATCCAATGGTGGTCATTGGAATCAATTTCACTTTGAAATTAGACTTAAACTGGTGTCAATCTTTTGATACTTATTGTTTTGTAAAAACACGCTTTTTGCTCTAGCAGCGGGAATTAATTATTAAATTAATTAATGTGACTTATATGATTTGAATTTTGTAAAATAGAATTCATTTTTGAATTTGGAATATCAAATATAGCTTAGGGTGATTTTTTGGTAATTTTCTGAAAAACTTCAATTTTTGATGAATAGTGAAACCACTAAGTGGTAATCAAGCAAACTGGTTTTTCAGTTAAATGAAAGTTTACCACTAATGTGTATTGAATTTTGAAAATCCGACATACATTGTTTTCATTAAGAAGTAAAATGTGGTTCAATGAGATTAAAATAATTTTTTGGTGAATAGTAACTTATTAAGTTTTTAATCGCGATTAGTGGTAATTAGGGTAGTTTATGGTATAAATAATGCTTTAATAATATGAAATGACCTAGACACATGTCCCAACCGTATTGGTTGTGTCATGGCCGACCAAGACAAGCCATGGGTCAACTTGGGGACCCCATGGGGACATTTTGGTTGGGAAATGACATAAATTACTTTTTATTTAATGTTAAAGTGAAAATGACACAAACATAATATGTTTTACGAAAACAATTTTTAAGTGGGGTTATACAAGTCCAAATTTTGATTATAAATAGTCATTGGAAAGCTAAAACGATTTCCTATATCATAGTATTTTGTTTATAATTTTTAGAGATTAAATAAATTTAATTATGTATGACATAATAATGATACAGCGATGACATCATTATTTGACGATTTAAATAAAATAGAAAGATAATGTAAAATCTATAAACTAAACATGTCCAAAACCAATTGTATGGGTGGATTTCGAACCCTTATCACCTTATCCACGGCATATATCAATGTGGGACCTTTTAAAACTGAAACACATTTTAAAATAATGTAATATTTCTTTACTTTCCAAAAGTGCCCCTCCTCTCCTCTTATAAAAGGCCCCCGCCTCTACCTCATTTCACACACTACTCAAGCCTTTTTCTCGGTCAACCCCTGCCCATTTACTCTCTCCACATCCCTCTACTCATCCTAGTGGATTACCTTTGGGAATAATCCTTTCAAATGAAGCCTTTAGGCTCAAATCAAAAGGAGTTACACTTTTAAAGGTAATTCATTCTCTCATGTTCATTTGTTTTATTTTGTTTCTCCAACCCCCTAAACTCTTTTTATTTACTTATTTTGTAACAACACCAGTATCTTCAATATACTAGGATGTTGTTATAATATTTATTTGAGCTACACTCTCACACAACTACATCAAATGGTTAAAGAACATACAGTTTCCGTGGATGGCGAAATTCTGCCTCCCGAAACGATGATTGTTCAATAGTCATTTAACACCTTCAAAGGTGGCCATTATGATGTCACTATTTTTATATATGATATATAATATGTTTATGTTTTCCTTAAGCTTCTGTTTTTTTCATTTTGGGAATACCTTTATGGTTTCCATTATGGATAAACACGATATCTTCATTTTAGGAAGTGCGGACTACCGCCCCCTCAAAGTGATTTGATTCGTTAAATACCATATGTGGGACATATAAAGGATAGAACTATGATATTATATATTATAATATACTGGAATTATAATATACCTTTATATTATTATGATTCCATTCTAAAAAATACGAAATATAAATGAAAGTAGCGTTCATGCGTACGTACGGCTTACCGTCTCCATGAACGGTGCATTTCATTTCTTACCTCTAAATGATTATGTAATATTATAAATGCATGTATGTACTGGATATATATGACATATATGATATCTACATCATGAATACCATTCTGGATATAATGAACCTTTGACCAAATTAACAACATGTAAGTGTAAGAAGTCTATTTTTGACTTAAGAACCAAATACCGACAAAATGAACAATATTAACTTAAATGATTACATGATAACATGGTATAAAAGGAATAATGAACTTGAAAAAGATTCATAAGAAAGTAGAGATTAACTCAAGTTTATTATTCAGGAGATTAAAGAACGGTCGGGTCAAGTCGGATACGTGGTATGGGACTTCGTCTCAATCTCCTTTCATTGAGGCATATTTTATTTTATACACAACTTTCTTTTATACGGTGTATAAACCCCTTTGACATTTACGTTTATTCAAAAGGAATATTTTTTATTCGAAGCATTTACTAAACGACAAAAGGGAATGTTTTTGTCATACGTATGCAGCGACAATGACTTCTCCGCCGTCGTGACCGTTATTTGAGTTTCGGCTTCCTCTACAAGCCATACCTTCTTTTTAAAAGAAAAATAAATACCATGTTTTACTTTTCTTTTACTTTGGTATTGAAAATGGTTTTCATAATGTTTTTATTATATCAATGTGTTGTATTGATATCTCATGATTGAAATGTGGAAATGTTATGTTTCCTTTATGCATGTTTTATGTGATATGATTATGTTATGGTTCTTGGGCATTATTATGAAGACGGGTGGTTCCATGATAAACTAAGGGCGGGTGAGCCCGTTATAGCTCTCCAATGCATTGGGTAACGCGAAGGAGTGAAATGTTAAGGTTTCTCCGAAGTGATTTTAGGGAATATACTGTGATGTGTATTCCAAACGTAACCAAGAGGGTTACTCCCTACGTAAGAATGTTATGAATGCCTCAAGTTACCTTAATGTCTTATGATTTCTATGATTTATTCATGATTTTTTGAGGTATGTTAAAGTGCCTATGTTTTATGGGTAAATTATGATTTCATTCTTATGTATATATGAACTCATGTTTCCATTCCATGTTTTTTTTATAACCCATACTGAGTTTTTATGCTCATCCCAAGTTTTTGAAATGTTTTTCACAAGTCAAGGGAAAGGTATATTATAAGATGATAGAATCAAGGATGTGTCAAGAAATAATCCATGTTTTTTTTAAATGTGTTTCCATTGATGGGAATGAAGAATACTATCATTATTTAACCACTTTGTTTATATGTGGAATGTAATTCAAGTTTTATGATCTAATTCTCTAAAACTCTAAACCCGAAAAGATCCTCAATGTGTAATCTTGTAATAACTCAAGATTAAGTAAGGTTTAAGGCTGGGGCCTTATAGATACTTGTAGAAAATCATTATCTCTTACCATAAAAAAATATTTTCCACTAGTTATTCACTTATTTTTATCCTTATTTGAGATATCCTAAAATGCTACTGAACCAACTACACCATATTAGCATTTTCATATAAGAAAACAATTCCCATCCACATAACTTCTCTTAAATCATCACATAATGGATGACTCCCACACATATATCTATGTAATTCCAAAAATAGAGCAATATCTATATTGGAATGAAACTTCAATTGAATGAAAACACAACCACAGAGAAATGATGTTCCAATAATCCATTATAATTCATTTATCAGGAACAAAAACTACACTAAAAGGAATATATTTTTTTCATTAATTATATCTATCTGATTTAGGATGAAAAAGAAGAAATACAATTTAATTGAACACACAAAAACATTGGAACAACTATTAAAACATTATATTTGAATTTAGAATCAGGAAATGTTAAAATGGAAAGAGAAATACTATATACCGAATAATATAATTTAGAATTAGAAGATAACATTTATCTATTTACATAACATCCTAAATTGGAAGGAAATTTTAGATTGAGTAAATCGATCAACAATAACCCATTTTATATTAATAACTCATGAAGTATTTAGAAATACCAAGATAAAATCTGTTGATATATTTTCCCATTTACCCTCTAGAAATATATTTTTTTTTATGAATTCTCATTGGAATATTAAATTATTCATTAACCTAATCACAAGTATAATACTTTATTGTAAATTTAGTAATGTCCACATTCATTGCAGCACACTAGTAATGGATTTGAAGGACGTTGTACATCATAATACTTCAAAGATTAACAGAAAATTATTAACCTTGAGAATCCATCAACATATCTCTATTCATATTGGAATCATATTCCGCAATAATCATTTTCAAAATATCATAACACCTTCATCATGATCATTAATATACTGAAATTTATCCTTTTTAATGGATTTAACCATTTATTTTAAACCATTAACTCATTTTTTGAATTTTTTAATTCATTATAATCGATTTAATTACATTGAAACATGAAACAAATAGATGATTTCCCTGTATCCAAATATTCTAGGCCCAAATTTATAAAATTATTAACCAAACCATCATGTTCAATATTTAATAGGGTTATGGTAATTTTTTGATTCAATGTATCAGAAACTTCTCTTTTCCTAGATGATAGTGGATCATGTAATCATAATCCTTGATCAATTGTAGACATCTTTCCTATTATATGATTGATTCATACTTGGTGAATATATACATAATATTTTTAAAATCAATATATTTCCCATGGGTACCACTATATAAATAACTCTAGCTAATTTGGAAATAAATTTAAACAATATCTAATTCTAGATCATGTGTATAAAAAATTAAATCACAAGGTTTTTGTATATGTGAAGCATATGAAATTTCAAAATCAATTTTAATCATGTAAAAACCAAATCCATTAAATGAATCATACCTATATATATTAAATTCATCAATTCACGGTGGTGGGTCCAAAACTAGAGTACACACCAATGTTACTTTTACATCATGAAAAGAATCTTGAAATTTTATTTTCTAGTTTAAGTTAGTTCTTTTTTGTGTAAGCATTTTTATAGTGAAAGAAAACTGAGTAATGTTTCAAAAAAACCACAATTAGAAACATAATAATAAAAGGAAGCTATGAATGTCAATAATATTTGTTGGTATTAGTCATTCGAAAACAAGTTTTATATAAGATCAACTATTATTCCATTATTACAAACAATAAAAAAAAGAAAATTTAATTATCAAATATTAACACTTACAATACTTCCCATAATGTTTTGTTTCATTTAATGTTTTCAATAAAATGCATCATTGTTTTCTAAAAACCTTTTTAATTTTAGAAAATAATAATATTTAATCAATAAAATCAACAAATATATTCTCTACGACTTTGTAAAAATGATTCAAAAGGTCTGTCAATATAGGATCTATATTATACTACCCAAAGGAAAAAAACTATAAAATCAGATATCCTATATAATATCCAAGATGATTTATTCAGAATGATATCCTTCTTTATATTCAACTAAGGGTACTTGGAACTTAGATCAACCTCTATAAAGTACTGATCTTCCAAGATATGAATAAAAAAATCATTGATATGAGGTAAATAATACATGTATTTAAAAGTTATTTTATTCAAATATATATATAGTAAATGAGAAGTATCATTGAAACACCATTCAATTGAAAAAAATAGTTTCACCCCATTGTGAATTGATATGTTCAATGAATCCTTTATCTAACAGCTCATGTAGTTTTTTTTCAATCATCAAAGTTATACATTAATCATTAAATAAGGGGATTTCTAAATAGTATTAGACTTAGGAACAATGTTCGTAAAAAATTCAACATCCCAAACAAGAAAAAAACGAATAAAAAAATTCCCTGTATTCATTTACTATTAGAACATCATTTATTTTAGCAATTATTATCATTTCAATAATATGAGTTTATCAATATCACTGGTACCTATGCTCAATTTCTCATTTTTTGGAATGTTATAAAAGGCATGAAATTGTTTAAAATAATATTTTTACCTCATAATTGTATCATATCATGATACAATAAAAGTCAATCCATTTCAATAATTATTTCAAACTCTAAAATGTTTAATTTAATGACATTTTTAGGATATACCATTCCACAATTAATAGTATGTAACTTCCAATAAATGTTTATTTCTTTTGATATTTCCTCTAATTTTTTTCACCAACACTTATTTTATCTTCTAATTTTATTATATTAGAAATTTAACTTAAATTTAATTAAAATGTCAAGAATGTGATGATCCATAGACAAATATGGGAATGTTATAATTTTAATGAGCAAGTATTGTATGTATAACATCATTATTCGATGATTTAACATAAAAAATAGGAGTATGAAATGATAAATCTACACCTCAATATTTTTTATCATGCTGATGTAAATCCTATGAAACTATATTTACAAAAATGACATCTTAATAACCAAACCAATTACAGCTAAAATACCTCATTATTGGATGGATTTCAGTAACTCCATTATTTGGTTTCATAGTACTCTATATTTTTTATTCACGTGCTCCATGACAAGAGTGGAGACACTGATTACTCATTCAGGATCCATTAAACATTCCTTGAAAATGAATTACCACCTAAGGAAAATTTGGGGTGCTCAACTCAAGACTTGTTTGTTTTTTATTTTATGTTTACTTCCCCAAAGGCCTTTTCATACACTTTTCATATCAAGGAAAATATGTATTAGGGAAATCTAAACCATCATTTTAAGTATAAAAAACCACATTTTAATATCAACAAAATTGTGATGTGGCCAATGATGTTCATAAATTTTTTTTCAACCCTGAGTAAAATTAATTAATTATAAAATTAATATTAAGAACAAAATTCAAAACTAACAATATTATCGAGTCTTCTTCATGTGTAGATACAAAATATTTCTTTTCCCAAAATTGAAAGAAATATTTTTCAATCATGAGACAACAATAAATAGGGAAATATTTTTCAATGAAATTATTATATTTTATTTTGAAATTCTATGTAACAATTATCACTTTTCTATCCGGAATTATTAACCAAAGACCATGAATTAACAAATTCAATTTCAAAATGATAATTAAAAATGGATACTTATTAATGTTCAAAATATACCATCAGATCAAATATCATATCCCATGAATTAATATATCCACCTGATATCATATGTATAGATGATCTACAGAATGATAGTGGATTTTTTCTAAAAAAATACTTCACTATTGACATGTTCTATCATGGTAAATGAGTATAGTATCTATAATTGATACCACCACTATTTATATCATATGTCAACTGATCAATAACTATATGAAACTGTTCTGTTCCAATTCCAACCATCTCAATATGATAATTTGAATGGATATTTTTCATCAAATATGTTCCCACAACATCTTCTATGTATCCACTATGGAAAAATACCCATAAAAGAAATATTTTAGATGAATTATCTTGGAAATAAAAAAAATATTATATCATTTAAAAAATATCATAATGTAAAATGATTCAAGGTAATGTTATTAACAATATCACAATGAATTATGATAACTAAACTCAAATTCTAATAAAAACTATAGTTAACCAACCTTATAAATTACATAATTTTTTTTAAGTAATGAATTCAATCTCTTATATTTTATAATAATTTTAGGATTGGACTACTATATTATTAGGTCATAACTATTACATTACAAAACCAGATATATAAAATGTGGAAACATTCAATTAGTATCTGTTTTTCCATAATATCAAGCATATAAAATAAGATGTCTTCTTTTCATGAAATATGATCAAAAAAATTCAACATTTAAATTAATGTAACTTCCTCATCTTTAAATCATTTGAAAACCAAAATTTAAAAAATATGAAGTGTACAAAAATCCTAAAAATTTACATAAAAGAAATATTTTTTCATCATGTTAAAAAATATTCCCTGAAATCTAAACCATTTAACATATTGTTCATTTTGAAATATATAATAAAAAAATTTCACATAAAACCACAAACAATTTTTGTTCAATGAAATAATTTAAAAACCATTTTTAATGTGGAAATAATTTAAAAAAATGAATATTATTTTTTCAATAAATAAAAATTTTAATCTTGTAATGGAATATAGCATCCTAATAGTTTTTACTCTGAAAAATACATTTTCACCTTATACATTAAAATTCAACAAACTATTTTCTTTTTCTAAGGAACGTAAAAAATTCAGTACCAAAATATTTTTTTTAAAAAATTGAATGATTGAAAAAAAAATTACACTATAAAACACTCAAGAACGTATGAATAAATTTATAAAATCATTTTAGAAACATGGTGAAGGATGATAAATTATGTTTCATAGAAAACATTAATTTATGATTGTTTTATTAATATAGAATATTGAAATCATTTGACTCATAAGACCCATGAAAAATATAACATTAAATATAAGGACACTTGTAAAATTCTTGATATATCATGTATAAGGGGATTCATATACAACTCATAAATTCAATTATGTGCATAATATCAAAATATGCCTCATTTGAAAGAATTTGAGATGAATCCCCTTAACTTCAGTATAACTATCATGTGTTTCATTGTATTATTGAAAAATAAACATATGTTAATTATTAACATTGATGATTACCATTTCAGTTTTAATATTACTTTTATTACTATTATTACCATTGCATTTACATTAATGTAATTAATTATGTTTACTTTATTAGTTTTTATTATATTCGACAAATATGTAATAAATGACTTTGGTCGATTCATTATGGTCAAATAGACCATTAGTAATAACAATATAGAAAAATAATACTAAAAACATTTCCATTTTGAATTGTACATAATAATTTTAAAAAATAATCAATAATGGCTATGAAAGATGAATTACATTACGATAATGGAGAATGTAATTCATACATATACATGTGTAATTTTCCCAATTTTAAATTATCATTATGGAAAAAGGTATGTAGTATTTTACACATCTAGATTGATAATAGAATTATAAATATCATATTAAATAATTACATATACCTCTATATATCATCTAACTAAATTATTGACCCAAATGTCACATTATTTCCTGGAGGCAGTATCCCACTTATATGCACAAATGACATTATTATTTTTTAGTGTATAAAATAAAATGATATATTATGTTTTAAAATTAATAAATATATCTAAAATTAATAATTATTTAATTTAAACCTATTATATTAAATAATTTATACATTGTACCATCCCATTAATACGATAGTAGAAAAAAATCAAATCTCTCATTCATGATGTAGACCACAATATACACGAGTGACATTATCTTTTTCCTCACATAATTATATAAATATGATATATATGATATCAAAACCCATTAGAGTAAATATTTTCAAATTACATATATATATATGTATATATATTGATACTTTAATACCGTCATTATAAAAATCTATGATTGGTGATAAAGGGAAAATTGATATTTTAATATGCGATACTAGTCCACCATACACAATAATGAATATTTAAAAATTACATTTGATGTAGGGGGAGTTGGGATGTGGTTATGAAACTATGATAATGAAATATATGTATATGGGATATACTAATATAATTATATAATCATAATTATATAGTATTTTATTTATGTGGAATAATTAATACAAAAAGGTTGCTTGGTCAAGCACGATTCCACTTCTTTAGACAACCTCCTTAGGTAAGAAAAAAAATCATTCATATAATGGCTATATAATTAAAATATGGGATATAAATAATGGGTAGGGACTTAATAAATATATTTGGGTAGGTAATGGAAGATACAATGGTCTTTTAGGGTGGTAATTTGGGAGGATAGGGGATGTCCTATTACAATTGTAGTGAGTGGCACAATTTAGATTTTGCAAATGAAAATAGTGTAACCACATTTTTCACATGGATAAAGCACCCAAATGAAACAAAATAAATAAATAGACATGATAATATAGATATATATCTAAAAATGTATTTTTCATATATTTTAAATTAATTTTAACCATTATATATTTAGTTTAACACCTCATAAATTTGTTTTACCTTTGCCATGGTAATATGTTTTAACAATATTTAAATTCAATATGTTAAAAAATGTGGATAAATTTATAAGATAATAAAATTTAGTATTATTTAAAATAATTAATAATTTGACCAAATTCAATACTTATAATTATAATATTATATTTTTATATTAAAACAACTAATGCAAAGAAAAAAATTATTTTCATGGAGTGCATTTTCAGTAAAATGATGATTCTATGTTAAGAATATGAAAAATAAAAATTATCTCATCAATGTAAATTATTAAATATTTACATATAATAATTAAATATTAGTTATAAAATTCTACATTATAGTATTTTATAATTAATAAAAAATGATAAACATTAATCGATATAAAATAGTCTTCAGGAATATATTATTTTTATACCCCAAAAATTTATTCAAAAATACAATATAATATTGATTAAAAATAATATATGTGTATAAAATATTACAAAATAATATTTAAATTTCGATAATTAATATTTCAAAATTAATGGTTCATTTAAATTACCTAATATATTTAAAATAAATCATCATTTTAATGAAATCTGTATATATCAATATTAACTAAAAAAATCATCATTTTCCATTTATCTATTAAAATTTATCCTAATTATATTTTCATATGAAGATTTTAAAAACATTATTAATTATTTTCAATTAAAATTGATATGAATTATATATTAATACTTTAAACAATACATTATAACTAATGATTTAAATTATAAATGTTTCTCTTTTGATTTAAAAATATTACCAAATATTTTGTAACGAATATAAATATATAATTAAAATTAATAATAATTAATAATATTTATTCTATCATTACTTATATTGTTATATTAGTTGATATTAACATTTAATGTATTTATAATTTACAAATGGATATATAATTACAACATCATTTAATTCTCTCTTTGCTAGTGCTCTAATTTTCTAGGTCTCAACATACAAACATTTTTCTATATTCTCAAATTGAATAATTCCTATAGTGGTGATCCAAACATACTCCAAAATATTTTATTATCATTTTAGAAATTATTGGGGATCAAACCACTGATATTAATTCATTGGGTTGTCCATTTATTATCATAGTAGAATTATTTTTAAAGGAGGAGTAAATCATGTTATTATCTAATTTTCTTTAGCATAGAAGAAGAGAGGTATAGTTCAATATCTCTATATATCAATCCAGGGATACAATGAGTATAAACCTATCCATTCTATAGAAATAGTTATTATTTAATGTGATGTAATTATAAATTTATTATGGTAGGTTTACATTTTTCAAATTAAATAAAATCCATTTCACTAATTTGAATTTATCATTTTTCTCCATGCGAAGTAATTGAAATAATAATAACAACATTATTATTATTATCATCATCATCACCAATATTATTTACTTATTGACATTCTGGACAATTTATAAGTAGAAAAAAAATAATTGACACGATTTACAATCGAACAATTGTTTTTAGAACAAAATACCGACATTGACATTTATTGATATATGAATAATGACCATTTATTCATTTAATTAATATCAATATATTACAAATTAATAAAATTAATTTATAATATGTTCGTTAATTATTAAAAAGTATTTATTATTATTTAACTCAATTATTCTATTGAATAAAATTTTATTATGTAATCATGATCAACAAAATAAGAATAGATATTATTCATTATCACCTATTATATTCAATACTTAAATTTAACTGAGATTAAGGATACCCATAATGTGTGACCCTTTAGGCCTCTTTATTAGTAGAATTTTTAATAATCATTTAATGTCTAGTGTTAAAATCTATTAACATATCATGTTACATAGAGAGGAAGAGGTCATTGCCTCAATTAATACCATCATCAATAGATCACATACACTGAAATAAAATATTTTTTTCAATATATATCAAATTTAATAGGTTCCCTACCACTGTCATCAACCAATATTATTGCAGTCTATGTCATTTAATTTTAGGGAATAAACATGACCACTAAATAGCATGTCCAATGATTTATTCATGTTGTACCTTTATCATCAATGGTCTTGTGATATTTACATACATTGAGGGAAATAGGGGATGAATTAATTATCAAATTATCCATTAATGTAATATCAATCGTGATAAACTAAATTTAACATAATTAATTCTGAACATAGGTTATCATGGATATTGTCAATTTAGTATATAATACGTGTCCAGATTTCAATTGACATTAATATTATAGTCTAAGGATAACTCCACATGTCCATTTATAGAAATATATAATGAAAGATCGAAATATGGATTTCCATTTTAATAGGTTTTTTATCCACACCATATATAATAGATTTTACTATGGGAAAACACATGAGAAGGTGGATCAATGATATCTGAACATGCATCCCCTTCTATAATTTATAACATGTGTCGCATTATACAATACCGTTATGCCATTGATCTATATCACATAATATTTAGAGAGATCATCTATTTTATAATCATTGTATTGAACAACTATTCATATTTAGCATGATATATAAACTCATTGAAAAGTATGACATAAAGATTTATATATATGAACAATAAATATGTGATAAAAAAATTTGTTAATACAAAAAATAGGCAATCATGTTATATGGAATTCAATTAAAGGGAACCACCTCCAATATTTTTTTCTTCGTATAATCATTTTCCGTGATAGAGTTTCTATGATATTTTTCAATACTGGAATTAAATATGTTCTTGTGATTTAAAAATTTCATTAACTGAATGAAGTATTATATGTGATATCCATGTGTTGGATTTAAATATTTTTAAATTATTTTGAGAAAATAATAATGCATTTCTATTTTAAATTCTATTTTATCATTCATGAAATTGAATTTTTTATATGCTATGATAATATTCAATGCATATATGTCTTTATGAAATAGTTTTAATGGTCTGAGTAATATTTTTATCTAGTTGTATTTTTCAAATTAATAGCTATTGTTTTAATGTGAAAATTGTTCTAATGTTTCCTTTTACCGTTAAAATTGATTATAATGTGGTTCTATGGTGGATTTTTAGAATTTATTGAAATGCGTTAGTAGTTTCACCTTGGTAAAAAATACATAATGGTTCTTATTAATATATTTGAAATAAATATTAATCCTTTTTCATTGTTCTCTATTTCAATGATTTTCCATGTTCATATGGTATAATTGAAATGTGTTAATGGCATTAGTGATTTAATAAGATAATTAAATATGTCTAAATTTTTGTTTTAAAGAATTTTTTTGGGTGATAAAATTTGGTGAATTGATTTAATATAATGTCCTAGTTGGAAATTTGTTATTAAATTGATATTAAGGAGAGGGACCTATCATTTTAATATATTTCATTTTATTTCCTTTGGTGTTTTTTTATTTCAATTTTATTTTTAGAGATACATATGTGTTGGAATATTCACATTTATTTAATGGGTGTATATGATATATGTGACTATTAATTATGAGGGTGTTGGTGGTGAGGGATATAGTTTATTGTTCCTAGTATGTAAAACACTTCACTCATGTTATCCCCCCACAATTAATAATTATTCTTGGGAATCAAGGTAATATGATATATATCAATATTTTTTATGTTAGTTTTTAACAAGATGCTGATGGCCCTATAGTTATTCTAGTAACATTGTATGTGTGGGGTTGTTGCCTCAATGAATTTTTTTTCGGCTTGGTGGTTTATTATGTTTTTCATTTTAGTGATTTTTAACAGTTTTTTCATGTGTGGTAACACTTAAATTAGTAGACATGTATCACATTATAGATGCAAGGCTACATCCAAAGAAATATTCAATTTGTCAATAAATTATATATATATTAATTTTATTTAGTTATTTATTATATCATTTTTCATTGATAATATTAAAATTGAAACCATATATTTCATATATCATCATTATAAAACATGTGACCTTGTGGTTCCCTCTTTTCTAATCATGACATGTGTTTTTTGGTTTGTTTAATTTTCAAAATGATTTTTAAATGTTTTGTAGTGAACTATTATGCAACATAAAGTCATGTATATAGTTTTAAATAGGAATAAGATGTGGGTTTTCTATTTTCACAAAGGATTTACATGAGAATATTATTATCAGGTGATCATTTTCAATTATCTCAAATTTATTATTTGTTTTATAAATGTTATGGGTGTTGGGTTGGAAATATCTTAATCTTGTTGAAATGTATTTAAAGTGTGTGTTTTTAGTTATTGAAAAAATTATGTACTATTTGGAAGGGTTATTAATAATTTAATTTTGTAATTACGATGTTATATTTTAAAATACTATAGAATAATTGTTTTCCATTCAAACATGAATTACCTTCCTTTAAAAAATGAGTCATATTATCTATGAGTGGTGACCTAGTGGTATTTATTTCCCAAACAAATATATTTCATCATCTATGATTCCAAATGTATTGCGGTTATTTAATGAGGATATCATGGGGTGAGTTTACTGGTGATGAGTTACTGGTGTATTAATTGAGATGGTTTTTAGAATGGATCAATATTCGAGTTTCATTTCTAGTTACTGGTGTCTCTTCCAAGAAGGCCAAAAATGAATATGTTTTTATTTATATATATATATATATATATTTATTTCATGTCGTATCATTATATTTATGAATTATAGAGACCCATACTTTATATAAATAGATATCATATCTTATGAGATGAATATTCATTAAATAACAATTAAATAAAACCCAAAATCATATATGTTTAGTATAATTGTAAAATTGTATACCTAAACTGCTATTTCATAAAACATCTGTACCATCTCCAACTATGGTATTCAAAAAATGAATACTTACTATTCATATTATTCAAAAACCGATTCTTTATATATTGTGAATGTGAATCATAATAATGCATAACCATAAATTAAACATTGGTGTAAACAGGTGATATATCAATGATCCAATAATCATTACATGATAATATGAGTATGATAAAATTATATTAAAATTTTAAAACCATACTCAACATATTGTATGTCCTTAACATGAATCTTGGAATATGTATTAGTAGTTAATAAGACATTAATCATAAACTATGTAAATATCATGATATATGGGAAAATACCATTATTATAAGACATTTATTTGTGGAATACACATATAAATAAGAAATAATTTTTTATTATTAATGAATAAATATCAAGACTATCAATATAGATTGGGTATTTTCCCTATTCAAGAATACTATTCATGGTTCACTCAGAAGATTATCAAAGTGGATATAATGACTTTTTAATCTTGGTTCACCCACCATCTTTATTTTGATTATTTAATTATATATACATATTTTCAAAAAAAATTAGAGAAATTTAAAATTATCTTCCAACAACTCACATTATGAAAATCATAAATATGTGCTCCAAGAAATCAATTAATCATATCAAAACCTGAAAAAATACCAACAGGGTTTCGTAAAGAGTTCATCATTTCATCATAGAATAAACCATGAAAAACTAATTCTGATAAAAAACATTTATTCAATATAATAATCCATATAGGGAAATAAATTTTGGAATCATTAGATCATATACCTGGTAAAACATAAGTAACATCAATAGATTTTATCTTATTTGAAATATTTATCTAAAAAATCACGTGAACATTTCATGAAGATAATTTCAATTTTACTTTGAAATCAAGAATTAAAATTCCAACAATTTAACAACTATTATGATAAAAAATTTCAATGAAATGAAATTTGAAATATTATTATTTAATAAAAAAATCAGTGTTCTTTCATGATTATGGTAAATTCCTTTCTTGTCATGTATGATAAAATAGAGATTCCTTTCAAATGTATAGAAAAAATTACAATGTAACTAATTCTAGAAATCCAAAAGAAATTTATTTTTATCCATCACTAAGAATTCACAAATGGATGAATATTACATTAAATAATATTTTAAGAAAGTAAAATCTTTTTTTCAAACATTTTTAGAAACCATTGAAGTGGAAGAAAAATATTCTTTGTTGAATAATATAACTGAGACAGTTTCCCTTGAAAGTATTCTATCAGTTTATTATGTAAAATGTTAGTGTAAAAGGAAAGAAAACGTTGTAATATATTGAAATAAATAGTGTATTATAAAATGTTTGATATTAGTTATATGATTTGTAGGAAATTTCATCATTATAAATTCAATTATAATCATTCTTATAAAACAATGAGACTATAATATATATATTTTACCTCAAATTTTTATGTTTTAAAAACCATAATAAATAAATTAAGTAAATTTATAAATATTATAATCCTGTAGAAAATATTTTATGTACTTATAATATAATATATTATCCAAATATAACATTTTAACACCCATTTATTAATTATTACATATTAAATCATCATATCCATCTGTAAAATGCTTCCTTTATCAAGATAAATTATATTCAGAAGATAAAATATTTGAACGTTGATCAATATTACATTAGTACATTATTATAAAAAATTATATGAATATAATATATCAATTCAATATATTTTTATTTAGTTTCCTCAATAAAGTATATATTTAGAAAAATGAATAATATAGTTTGTGGAGATGGTAGGTTGTAAGAAAGCACGAAAATTGTTTCCGCTTTCTGAAAGATGGAATGATTAATAGGTAAATAATAATTTCTATTCATAGGATCTTTATTATGTCAAATATATATTATATTCATTAAACAAATCTATATTATCATCCCTGTAAATCAAAAAGTGAAAAATAATCACATCGCTTTCTAGAAGTGATAGTCCACATGTCGAAAAATGAAAAGACCACTTTTTCCAATAGATTTTATAATGGTTAGTAATGTTTTTATATTTATAATAATATTATTTATGAATATATTTTATATTTTTGTCATTATTTTATATTTATTACCATATATTTTTTGAAGGTATAATAATAAATAAAATTGAAAAATCTCAGTTAAATGTTGAACCACTTCATTGAGAAACCTTCATTAGATCAAACATTAAACCACAAATTATTTTATTTTTGGAAGAAAGATAATATAATATTTTTTAAATGAGCCTATGTAGGTTTTATTTATATATTTTTGTAGATATAAGGATCAAAATATTGGGTAAATAGAGGAGAATATGCGCCCTTTTAAAAGTGATGGATAGACAATAATGGAATAAAGTAATATATTAAATTAATTTAAAATAATTCCCATATAAAAATGTATACAAATTGATATAAATCCAATATAAGATTTTTGGGGTCTAGAGAATATGATAATATAAAATTTGGACAATATTTTTTTATGTTTTAAACATTATAATTTTCTTTAGAACCCATATTAACCCTTCTGACAGATAACATAATATTTATAATTTTTTAATATTTAACGATAATGAATTTTGTCCTAAAAGGAATGTGACACAGAAATGGATAATATTTTATAATTAAAATTACATCCGTTTCACAATACTTAATATATTATTTTTGTTAATTTTATATCAAATAATTATTTTTTTAATAAATATCATTATTATAATTTTTGAAATTATTCAATTAAATTGACATTGAATACCACATGAATTATATTGAATTAAACTAAATCATTCTAGACATCAACAATATGTATTAGTTTTCTAAAAAATTTGTATTTCATAAAATTTTATCAATATTATTTTACTTCTAACATTTTTAATATCATTTATTTATTTATTTATTATTTGAATAAATATTGTGATAGTGATGTGTGGTATTTAAAGGTAAATATTCATTAAATAATATTTTTTAAAAATTATGATTATAATAATATTAAAATAATATCTCAAACGATCATTTAGAATAAAACTTATCTAACATAAATCATTGTTAAAATAATTTATAGATATTTAATAAAGAGTGTGATATTTTCATTTCCTTCATTTATCAAAATAATGTAATGGAAATCATTGATATCAAATTGAACCAAGGGTCCCTTTATTTTGAAAATTGATTAATATAGATGAATTTCATTAATATTTTAGTCTAAATTTTAGTTTTTTATAAATTTTAAATAATTTTTCCATACATTTTCCACACTTTTACTTGTTTTACACATAGTAGGGTGAAAAATATTTACTAAGGATACCATTCATAAATGAAAAAAAATAAATGTGATAGATTTTACAAATTTTATTTTCCATATTAAAAATATGGGATGATTTATTTATGAATCTATAGATTTTTTTTTGGAGGAAATACATTTTAAAAGATCTGTGAAAATGCGATGAAAAATTAATTTTGAACATATAGGTTTTTAATGATAGAATTATATCTGTTCTTAATCCGTTAGTAGAATTTTTTTTGATAAAAATTAAATTTTTATTAACTATAAAATAAATATATCTCATTAAATTCAATAAAAAATATTTATTAATTTAATATTTTAAGATAAAAATACAATTGTAGATAAAAAAATATTAATTTAAACCGCCACTTTTACTTAAAAATTATTTAAATATTCATTTCAAATAATTTGATTACTAGTGATTAAATTTTTTACACCTATAGAACATAAATTATATATATTGTTCATTCATATTTCCAACATCCAATCCAATTGTTAGTTGATAATTATGATGCGACAAAACAACATTTTATCCCGGTTCATTTAACATTTTTGTTCCATGTAACAGAAGCTATTAATGAATTTTAATTTATATGAAATGATATTTATAATAAAATCTAAAGATCATAAAATATAAAATAATAAATAAAATTCATAAAAATTCATTTCTTTTATATAGAAAAATTAAAATTCTTCTATTTGATCACATCATCGGGTTCCTTCGTAGCTTCATAGAATTTCAGATTCCTCTATGGAGGATTAACCCTATGAGTAGTCTTATTCCATATAACATTATCTCTATAATCCATGAGTTGAACTATTTTTTATTCATTCTAAAAATCATTCGTCCATTATACAACCACTAGTATTAGTATATGAGAATAATCTAGGATGTACATTTTCAGGTGAGATATATGGATCTCATCATGAACCCAAGAGAGATTTGATGAAAAAATCAATAAATTTTCATCCATTTAAACTCAATAAAATTGATCTAAGGTTCTAATATCATTACAGTCTTCCATTCAATTCATTAAAAATTTCAAAGCCTTATCCCGTAGAGAAAGTCATTGGAATACCTATTCAAAAACATTGAATTCCATATTTCACTAACAATTTTCATCATTCATTTATAGGACACAAATATAATCATACATATTAGTGAATGTATTTATGTTTCCCTATAATTTCTATATCTAGCATAGGTAAGGGTACACTTCTTTCTCCATCTTCATTACATCATGGAAGATTTATACACTTATTTCTCTAGATGTCATAAAAAAATTAAATATGTGTACTCAAGTGAATGATAATATTGTGAGGAAATATTCCTACAGGAAGGAGTTGATCTGATCGACTATTGAAATAAATAGTGAAAGATCCAAGAATTTCCTATTTATCTTGATTGGTTTACTCAAAATGATCACTTTTATAAGGATCATTATATTTAGTGAAAAACAACTCTATATCCAACTAATGTTGAAGACTTCTCTATAATAATGATGTAAATGTATGATCCCAATAATATATAATATAATGTTATAATTCGTTACACCTAACCACTTCATTAACATATATTATTGTGAAATAGACTAGAAGAGAACTATTCCATTATAGATATGAATTTTTCTTACATTATAGGGAGATAAAGTACAACCCAAATTGCATTATGGAATTCAGATATATTAGAGTGTCTACTAATAAATTATATTGTGATGTTTTCCCTTTTACATTCAAGTATGGGAAATGGTTGCGTCATCCCTTTCGAATTCATTCATTCGAACATAACTTTATAATATTACAAGCACCAAGATACATAATCTACAATGTCAGTCATTATATTTTCCCACCATAGCTACCCATGTAGATATCAATTCATATTCATACATTATAGATGAAGAGAGAATGATGAAATATAAGAGTTATTTATAGATTGTTCTTAAAATAGGGTATGGATAGAACACAAAAATAGTTACATATCCTTATCATTCAATCACAGTCAAGGTTGAACATGAGAAATTTTTCTGTACTTCTTCTATAGTTCCACATATTCATTCTAAACCTATTTACTCCTCACATTAGTAAGTTATTAAAAAATAATTTTATAAATATATTATTTCACCCATTCCATTAAGATATCGTGATACATCCATTGGAAATATATAAATATTAGGGTTTTTTCATCATTTTAGATAAGGTATCATAATCATCTCAACTCAGATCATCTTCTACAATGTTCTCTTTTACATGATTTTAATTTATTTTGTATCCATAATATTTAATAAAATCAAAATATATTATATAGTATAGATTCATATATTTATGTGTAAATATATAATTCAAAATTTTATTATTATTTTATATATCAAGACTATAAAAACAATGAAAATATATCAATATCATTAATATAACAATTATAACGACTAACACCAAATCACAGGTTGGGAAATTTTTCCCATGAACCATAAATTTTATTGAGGAATAACACAAAACCATATAATTCATCATGATGAATTAGCATAGTTCCTTATTTAATGATTCATTATAAATTAGGAATCATTATCTATTGTAAGTTAGTAAGGGAATAAGATTTCTAAATGGACCTATATTAAGATCCTTGAAATTTTTTTCCCATTCATCTTTCCAAAATAACAAGGCCGTATTTTCTGATAACATTGAAAATAGATTATATACTAATAATAAATTATCGATAATAAATTCAAAATAATAATCAAACCATAGAATCTATGGATCATTGTCACTAAGGATTATTTAATCTGTTTTTCATTAACCATAAAATTTGAAGGATACACTTATATACACTCTCTATTGATTATATAACACTAAAAATAAACTATTTTACCAATAATTAATGCATGTCAAATTTTTCATATAGATGAAATTTCCTTAGGGTATTCAACAGAATCTGTTGGTGACCTTCATGAACAAACTCTCTATATTAATATATTGAAATATCCTCTATAATTACAATTAGAAATAATTAATCTAATCATTATTTATTCAATTAATCTAATCAATAAATATTGTTGTTGAATACATTATTGAAAATGGAACCAGACGAAACTAATATTGTTCATACCACATTTGGGATGATGTCTTGGGTATATCATATTTCTTAAAAATCAATTACTGATATATAAAAAAATTCCATTCATGTTATTTATTGAGCACCATGAAGCTGATAATATATGTAATCAATAATGGTTAGAGGATAAATATTCTTTATTGTGATCTTCTTAAATTCCAAAAAATTAATGCATAGTCTCATTGATAAATTATTAGTTTTAACAAACAGAATTATTACACCCCATGGTGATTGAAAATGATGAATGAGAATATTATAAAGAATTTTTTGTAGTTTTTACACTAGTTACTATACTATAAATATATATTTCTTAATATATTACTTTATATAGGTTTAAGACTAGGTATAAGTTCTATTGAAAACTCAATATTTTTGTTTTCAGAAACACTATACAATTCATCGAGAAATAAATCAAAAAACTCTTGGAAAGTTGTAATATCATTGTTTTTCTATTTCTATCAAAAAAATATGATAAAAATATCACATTAGATTAGGAATCAAGAACCCTAAAATGGATATAATTTCCATTAAATTCTTATATATATAATCGCAATGACAGGGGATCATATATTGGTTTAGAATATAATATGTGACTTCCCTACATTATAACATGATGTTATATTTATTTAATGAAATCCAATACATGGATATGATAATGGAAAATAGAACTAGAGAGATTATAATATGATTTAATGAAATTTAATTCCAAATAAAAAATCTGAAGAGTCATATACTTGATATGAGAACATCATTCCATTATTGGGTTTTAATACTAGTTCAAAATCTAATTATTGAGGTGTTATTGTGACACCCTTATCAAAATATTTAGAGGTAAGTGAGTGGGTAGGTCCATAATCAAATAAGAAATAAGTATTCCAAAAATTTATTGTACCTTTATTTTTCTCCGATTCATTATCATACCCTACATAAGCAACAGTGATCACATGATATTTCCCTTGGTCTCTGGGATTAAGAGGATTCTGAAATGAAACATCACCAATTACCTTTCTATTTTTTCACATGTAATCATTATAACCACGATCCACATATATGAAACACTAGAGTGTATGTGGTGAGTTATATTATTTTTTACAATTCACCGGCTAAAATATTCTTCATATCACTTCGATATTTGATTCCTTGATGAACATCAATTACTTGAATAAAATTTTTACTATCATCCATTAAGAAAGTTTCCTCTATTTTCCTTCCACACATTTTGCATAATGGAATGAACATATTATTATCTCAGTGATTTTAATAATGTAAATTTAATACAATCAAACATATGTCATCAATATCATGATAATTTTGGGTAACCCCAAAATTGTTATCAACAATGAAAGAACATAAATTATTTCTTCATAACTACTGAAGAAAATTTTAGATAACATACTTTATATATGTTTTTAAGATATTTAATAATAAATCATCGTTAATTTCATGATAAATGTTAATAACATAATCACGTGCCACATATATCATAAAATTTCTCTCATAGTAACATGGCGATTAATAATCTTTATCTTATATCTCAAGGAATCTTCATCAATATTTAAATTTATAATTTTTGGAATTTATATATTTAAAAATATTCTATTCATCTCATCCCACTCCATGGATTTAATTTAATCACATTGATTCATATTTTTTTAATATCCCACTATTTATATGCTTCATCTTTTAAATTGGAATCATATAAAATAAAATCCCTATTTCCTAAAAATTGATGAATTGAATGAATTAATTCTAGATATAGAAATATATTACCAATATAATAGTGTATTAAAAAACCAATACATTGTGGTTGAATATGCCTTATTATGGAATCAATATTACTGTATTCCATAAATTTGTTTATCAAAATATTAATATGATATTTATATTTGTAATGTTTAGCAAACATATACACAAGATCTTTCTTTCAATATGTATGAAAATATAATTCTTCAAGAAGGAAATAATTTGGTTTTCATCCAATTTAATAATTAACATGATTCATTGAGCATCCATCCATTGAATTTAACAATAATGAAAATAATCTTCCAAGTAATATTTTTCAATATTTTATGGATTTATTTCATCACTACGAATTGAGACAGTAAGAAATAATGAGGCCTAGTGTGTCAAATCAAAGGTTTGAAAAATATTAAAATATTTAATTTCATGTATGTGTGGGGTTCCTAAAAAAGTGGAATAATTCCCAAAATGATGACCATATCAGAGATTTTTGGGTACCAATGAATTAATAACAACATCTTTATCCTAGGTGGGAGATAACATTGATTAGTATAGGAAATCCGTAGAAAAAGTCCCCTAATAGATAACCATAAAAAATCATTATAAAAAATTATTATTTTTTAAATCCTAATGAATAATGAATAGGTATTGATGTTGGAAATATGATACCGTCGTTGAGTTCATAATTTGGTGTTTTCTCTAGTTATGATATAATAGTGGTCGGCATGGGCTGTTTGTGAGAAGTTGTTACAGGCTCATAAATGAGTAAAATTATTTTATTTCATTTCACTAAAAATAATTTTATCATTCTATTAATGGGTTGTTAGGTTGGGAATCTAGGTTTATCATTATAACCTTGTGGATGATGAAGGATCTTAAGAGGGAACCTTGGAGAACCCTATCAAGGGATCGAAAATTGGATTATGGTACAATTAATTGATGTAACCTTAAATATGACTAATTAATGATCAAATAATGGAAACGACACAGCTTTAGTCATCATCCACAATTGAACCAAATCATGGTAGGTAATGTGTTTAATCTTTTTTAATTACATCCTTCTAAATTTCTAAAATGATCATGAATCAATAAATGAATTTATTTATTGATGGATCATTTTTATTTCCAGAAGCAATTTATTATGTAGGGATTCGGTGGGAGAATTTTATTTGGTTAATCTGATGATGGTTTCAAATTATCATTTTAACATATAAAAACCAAAATCGAAATACACATCGAGCACAGTTTGTTCTTACTGATTGATGGGGTTTTTCTCCCCCTAATTATGAATTTTACAAGGATCATTCTTTGTAGGCTTGAGGTTAGACACATCTCGACCAATCAATCGCTGCTAACCTATTTCTGGGTTCATCAGTCCAATATTGTACATATGTTATTGGAATGACTTGATGAAGTTGTCACGATAGACACAAAGTGATTCAAATGGAGAATGATTCCTGAATTTGATTTCATTGACATTTTTTGAAGAATAACGAAGAAAAAAGATTTGATCTATTCTTATTAGAAGATCTAGTGAAGGGATGTGTTAATCAATGACGAAAACGATGGGATGTGCTCAAATAAGTGATTTTTTACTTTTGCCAGAATCATTGCATGTATGGTGTTCTATTGAAAGGGACACAGTCAATGTGGAAGCAGTTCAAGATAGCTTGTGAGATCTGCATCATTAGTAAGCCCTATATGTAGTAGTGGGTTTGGAGGATGTGGTGGGAATCCACGTGGGGTGAGAAAGATGTAGTGGAGCTCGTGGTTCTAGTGGACGTGGGACGATGAGGAGGGTCAGGATGCCATGGTTAACACGGCCTGACCAGCTAGGCCATGTGCGAGCTGGTATGGTTGAAGTGGGCTTGTATGGAAAGGTGGGCCAAAAAAGGTCGGCGGATCTGGCAAAATAAGACGAAGTGGATTCTGGTTGAATTCTCAAAAAATGGGGAAGGGACCTGTAGCAATCAACTAAGATGAGTGAATGAAATAGTCGATTGGGCCTCCATGTTTTCTAAAGATGATGTGGGGTGTGATGACCGTGATAATTGACCGTAGTAAATGATGAAGAATAGCTTGTCGACTGACCATAATGGTCTGTCCACCGAGTGTCAATCCACACATTACGTGGTCTAACTGTAGTGGACAACCATGGTAGTAGACTCTGGATGTTGGTCCACAGGCCGTCGATAGGATTCAGGCACTTTCCTTCAAAGACTCACAATATCAAAATTAATCATCGAATCAATGGGCCACCTATGGTGTTGTGAGCCTAAGATTGAAACTGTCTTTTATATCTCAAAATCTTGATACCTTGTGTCTCTAAATACTATGTATACCCATATACATCCATTTATCTGGAAAATAGATATTTTTTTAGGATCTTACGCATAATTAAACATGGGATAGATGGACACGCCGTGTACCCCCAATGACACGCCATGTACTCCCATAAAGAGTACTGGTGGCTCTTCATTTTCCAAGATGGACCAGTATAGGTTTAGTGTGTTTCCTTGGTCATTTAAATGGGGATTCAGAATGACATTACATCCACATCACTAGATTAAAATCATCAATAGATGCTGAGTCTCAAATAGTGTGTTTTTCCCTCCTAGAGACTATATTATAATCTTATATAACCCATAATGGATTATGTGGAATTAGGAAACTTCATTGACTAGTTCACTAATACTCTATCTATTGGGCTACATTATTCGGGTCCCTGGAATCCCTTGGTAGGTTTTTGGTGTGATCCCTTACGTAGAAGCTTGACCGCGATTGGGTATGTTGTATCCCCTAGTGAGTTTATACATGATCCCAAGTGTCCACCAATCAGTTCCAGGCAGGACCCTATCTCAGTGTATCATAGTCATCCATAGCCAATATTATCTCACTTAGGAATGATCAAAATTAAGTAGAACTCATCATCAGTATCATTAATGATATCATGGATGAATGAATGAGTTCTCCCAGAACGAGCGTTATTCAAGTAGATTCATATGGATTGCAGTTGGTTTTGACCACCCAATGGAATGGTGTTTCTCATGAGTATATCTAAATATTCTTTTTATATGTGATATAGTCATATAATGATGTTGAGATGAATATATTTTTCTTTGTGGTATTCCATTGTGTTATTCAGTTGTGGTATTTCATTGTGCTTTCACTTTGTGGAATTACATTTTGGTTTAGTGGTTTCCTACTACGTATAGTTGTACTCACCCCTACATAGGATTCTCTAACACGTAATTTGTTTTTTTGTAGAATATAAAATATTTTTATGAATTCATTGTTGATAGAGGAGTATATGGTGCTTTGTGAGACCAGACAGAACAATGTGAGTTCCTATGAATTAATACAACAGTCTCGGTACATTTACTTCCAACATAGAATTGTGTTCTAGATTCATAGTGGTGGGATTTTATTTTCACACATTTACTTTTGAGTATTATTACTCATGTACTCTATTTTGAGATATTGGTTTTATGCATTCATTGTTTACATACAAGTTTTAATATTTCATCATTTTGTGGATTGAAGATGTGTGTGTGTGTTTACATGTACATAGGCTAGTACCTACCATTTGTGGCATATTCACACTCGGTGTTGATCCCCAACCCCTAACCTATTGGAGGTAGGCTTGGGGTATCCACTACATGGGCCCCTCCAAGATAGGTCGTGATATAGTGGAATCAGAGTTGGTTATTAATACTTATGGAATTGGTCTCTATGAGGTTGGTTTACAAAAAGAGGGTCCAATATTTCAGGTTCATCTTTTGGGCCAGGGACACCAGTGTTGGTGCAGTGTCCAATGTATCCATTCATGAAGACTCTATTTACCTTATTGTAGACTAGGTATATGAAATATATGTTGCTGGAAAAAACAGTGGTACATGCATCATATGAAAATTTTGGTGTTTCCAATGTTTTTGTTGAGTCATCTCTCAAGATATATTTTCTTGAATGTGGTGCATATTTTTTTTCTAGGATTCCTCTACAAATACAGCCATCTAGGATTCAATTTTTTATCATAAGGATGATCCGCCTAGTGACAATGCATCAGTATAGAGGCATGTAACAAAGATTGCACATCCTAGTGGATTTCCATCTATACCACCTCCTGTCGCAAAACATCTTCTACCATCACTAGAATTTGGGGATGCATGTAGGATGAGTGTGTTGTATGAGTTTCATCGGAAACAACCACCCAAGATTTAGGGTGAGCCAAACACTCGGATGGCCATGGATAGGCTATCGTCAGTCACCCTTATTGTCAACCATGTGAGGATTACTCCAAACAAGATAACATCCCTCTCCACATGTAATCTTAAGGGATCTATTGGGAGATGTTTGATCATATTGTCCCCTACACATGGAAGTACAACCTTATCCTGAACAGATATTTGGTGTATCTTCATATAAGAGTACAATCTTTCCACGATTTATTTGGTAGGCATACACGATCTTATACATCTGCAGACGAGGTGTATGACAAAGGCAGAATATTCTGGGAAGTTTACAGATCATTCACACTACACCGTGGACATGGTATGAGATCAATTCATAAGTTTTCAAACCATCTAGAAGGTCTTAATTTGAGAAATTATATAAATAGGGGTATCTATTATAATTTCTACACATGCTGGGGTAATTGATCGAGCCCTAATAGTGGGGAGTGTTCTAGGGGAATATACTTTGATAGTGAAAGTTAGTAGTTGGAACGTGGTTTCTGAGACTTCGTTAGTGGGAGGTTGATGACAGTCATAAGGATCCACGCAGATCATGCACATTAGTGTAAAATCACAGGATGTAGGATCAGTAGTGTAAAGAGCCTAGGGTTTCTCAAGTTATCATAGTTACAAAACGTTTTATTTATGTAGTGGTTTTGGACATCTGACATGAGAAATTGTGACATATTTATATATATTCAATTATTTATTTTATAATATAAAATTAAATTCATAATCAATGAAAAATTGTGACATATTTATATATGTTCATGATATAGATGGATATATACAAAATAAAGACAAAAAAAAATCTAAATGATGGTTTTAGATAAATTTAAAGGCATTATGCTAATGTTTTGAATTATTTTATCTATTTTACCCTTACTAAGGTGACCCAAATTTACCAACACTGCAATTCATAATGAGAAAAAATAAAATGGAAAATCTAAAAGAAATAAATCTCTTGTTTCAAAATATTTTATTATATTTTTAATATTAAATTTCTTTTTATAGTATAAATGAGTTTTAAAATAAATTCACAAAAGGTTATAAATCCAATTATTTTGATAAATACATTTTGAAGCATAAAAGTGGTCCTTTTGTTGTCTAATGTCTAGAAAAAAATAATCTAATTATAAAGTATTTGATTGAATATACAACATATAAATATCTATAAAAACATTCAATAGTACTAGTTAATTTAATTTCATAAAATAAACCAATTTCATTTATATAAACCATTTTAAAGAAAAATATCCCTTTTAATTTCATCTGATTTTTATTTTCACTTCAAATAAATTTATAACCAATAAGTTGATTATAAACATCTCTATGCCACAAATGTTTCATAACTTAGTGAGTATTTTCAATAACATCCAGTCCAATTAGTAGGTTGAAAAAATCACATTAAATAATTAGATTTTAATGGTATATCCTTGTTTGTTTAATCATGGTGATGTGTGAGTCACAAGGTACGCATGAAATTTTACTTATCTGAAAATGAAATATATTATAAAATCTCAGTGTGTGATGTGGATGATATTCTATAATTATAAAAATGTGATGGGTCATTTTTATTGTTTATGACTTATTTTCTTGATAAAATATTTACATATTATATGGATGATATTTCATAGAATGACACCTTATAGATGGTCCATCATAGATTAATTGTTTTTGATTCACTATCTTTTATCACTTTTATTGGTAAAAAAATTCCAATAGGATTCCAGTAATCCCAATATTCATTTTTCATTATTGTGGGGATCATGAGTACCCATTAAGACTTATGGGATTCCATTTTCGGTAACATATGGATTTTAGCATTGGTTAGTTCACAACAGAATAATAAATTCATACATAATCACACATCACACACTGAAAATTGTGAATGAATTAAAAATAAGGAATGATAATTAGTGTTTTACTGTTGAGAATATTTTTCATGAGTGAATGATCAATCTGAAATATCCATAATAAAATAACAACTAACTAATAGGGTAGAATACGATGAAGATCCTTATAGTGATAATATTAGAGATTTAATAATGATTCACTCCCCTGAAATGATTAACATGTTATAACGAAATTATAAGAAGTTAAAGTTAACTATGAAGATATAGAAACCCCAAACATCACCTACATAATATTATTATAGATCAAAAACAAAAAAAACTAGAATTCCTCTTTCAATGAGGAAAATATCTAAAATATTGAAAGTACAATCCTATTTAATAATGAAAACCAAGTCACATAAAAATATAACATTTATAAAGAGGGGTCCACATGAAAATAGTTCTACATGTTCTTCAACATACTGTGATTCATATTATAGGGAATTTATATTGATCATCAAATTGAAAAGGCTCATCTCGCATGTTTCTCCCATCACCTACAACTACCAACACCTAGATGAGATTCTGACTGGATGAATTCTCTTGATCCATTTGAACTATAATAATTATAATCCCAACAAATGAGGTTCAATGATCCTATATCCACTTTTGATAGATTTAATTTTTTAATTTTTCAATTTCATCACGATATTAATCCATTAACATATATAAATTATTATTTTTTATAAATTTTAATATGAAACATCCTACAAACTAATATATAAGTACTATAAATAGGAATCATTAAAATTTCTAAGGAGTTTGAAAAATTATAAAATACGTAACAATAAATATTTCTTCGAAAATAATCATGATCCATCGATTAAATAAGAATTTGGGGAATTCAAAAATAATACATTTTTTAAACTCTAATTGGAAAAATATTACATATGGTCATTATTAAATTTATAAAAATGATGGGATATTATATTTATCAATGTAATATTTGAGATCCATTATTTATCATCATTACTTATATATTGAAAACAAATCATTCATACATATCACATTCAAATATTTTATTTTAATATTCATTATGTAACGTAATGATCCATTGTAGAATCATATATGTCGGGTATCTTTGGAATCCTGGATATAGAGAAATTTTTTTATAGGTGATGTACATATTCAAACAATAGGTTTTTATTAACTAGAAAAAAACTATGCAATATTATCTATTATAAAATTACTGATAAGCTTATGATTTTAATCATAGGAATTGGTGAGATCTAATTATCAGTATGGTTAAATAAGAGAGTTATCAATATACCATTGGTATAAGTGTATACTAATGTGATAATTTAATTTTAAAACAATACCATACACAATATAGTTCAAAATATGGATTCATAACATAAATGATGTTGGTATTTAAGACATAAAAAATAAATAAATAAAATGAAATAAACCATGAGAGTATAACATTACAATAATACATGGAATTTTTTGATTCACATAATCATAAAAACCCTTATATCAAGGGTACCCACCAAGACAATAATAGCATATTAGGATTAGTAAAATCATCATGGTACATTTTTTATGCTTTTTATAACGTCTGGTGTACCCTCTTTTGGGCATGGTATAGCCTTCTCTATAGCTTTTATTGTTTTTTTCATGGGATAATACCTTCGGTAAACACTTTTAATTGGGCCAATAATTACCTCCCTTTATCCAGTAATCTACAATAATATTATTCAATACACAATGAATTATATGGATTCATAAATCTAGACCACTTATCACTTAATTAAAATCAATCATAAGTGTTCCCATGAAATTATATTATGTTTCATAATATAATCTATGATAATGAAATAGGTTTGATAATCAGTTTATAATAGCATAACCTGCTAAAAAATGTGGATTATATATATTTTAACATCTCAATATAAACTAAATCATTAAATGAAGATGGTTTTACATAAAACTTCATAATATATTAATAAATGATATACTGGTGGAATATGGGTTGTACTATTGGATCATAACCTCCAATGAGAATATGATGATCATGGTTTGTTATAACTGATTAATTGAAATACTATTAAAATATCATCCATACATTATTGTGGAAAATAACTTCCTCACATTGGAATAAATATTTTTAATAGGAAAACATATGAAATATTATTGAATGAAATTGTATTGAAATGAATATTGGATCATTATAAAGGAAGTATCAGATCATTATGTTGTAATGAATGTGGTAAATACAATTCATCGCATATATATTAAAATAATGCATTCATTTATATGTCCAGTATAAGTTTAATTATACTTTATATGAAAAAATAATAATATTCCTTTGAAAAAATTATGGTTAAATGTAAATATGGCTAAAATTACATTTACCCATCACGTGATAATAGTAGAAACATTCATGAATATTTTTTCATAAAAAAAGGAAATGTTTGAGAAATTATTATTTACCCATGAAAGAAATAAAATTAATTTTCTTTATAGGAATTGTATCACTCCCCGATGTTTTAGATCATAACATTTCATCATCATAAACATAATCCTAAAAAATTCTGTAAAAAAAGTGAAATTGTATCATAAAAAAGATACACATTGGTAACTACTGAATTTTAATCTCATTGAAAGAAATAAATATATTTTTATATTTATAACCCATAAAACTAAATAGAGGAATTAAAAATTATATTCATTGAAATAATAAAAACCACACAAAAAAACATGTTGTGGAGATGGAATACGTCTAACAGATATAAAAGTGAGATGAAAATACCTTACCGCAACTCCAATATATTCATACACAGTTAAGCCTAATATAAAATAAAAATATATTCATTGTAAATATATTAAATAGAAATATTAATACATATAATACCATATATCATTTAATTAAGACCATTTAAAACATCTTTATTATCAATTAATTCTAAAAATTACTATTTCAGGTGATAAAGTATTGGTTTTCATGTTTGTTTGTGTTCCCTTGTATTTTTACATAAAATTTAAATATGGTTATATTATATACATAATATTAATCATGTAATAGAAATTATAAATATTAGTTATTTAAAAATTTGGTTTTATCCTTAAATGTTTAGACAGAAAAACAAATTACAATATTCATAAAGACGATTAGCTATTTATACTCATGAAATCTATATATATTATTAGATTTCTGGAATAATATAAAGGTAAACAATAAATCCCATTTAAAAAACATTTTTATCATATATATGAATTATATTCAATAAATTTATTTTGTTTACCATCTATGTTATTATAATATGAAAAAAATGGTTCACATCAGTTCATGTTTATGGTAGTCCACTCGTGCACGTGAGTAACAGTATCGTTTTACAATGGATACGAAATTAAAATGGAGGAAATGAAATTATAATTACAATTATAAAATTATGTTATAAATAAAATATATATATATATATATATTAATTAAATTATTTTATATATCTATTTGAGGGAGTGATAGAATATAAATTACATTGGTTTTGTAGGTGATACTCTTCTATACAAAAGATCAACATTTGGGTTTCCCAATTGATGGGATAAGATATGTATGTAAATTATTCTATTAACAATGTAACATCTAAATATATTGTTTATACTCATGTTATAATATCATAATGGTTCAATACTATTTCAAGTAGGTCCAATAAGAGATAAAATAAAAACACTTGATTAAGAATGATAACTCTTCTTCTGAAAACCTCTTTCTGATTGGAGGAAAATCCTACTTATGATGTTTTCATAACAACATAAGGCCACTAAGTCATGCATTGGGAATTAAATGAAAGGAATGGTAATTTAATGGATACTACAAAAGGATCATGTGGTATGTATATTAGGGGAGAGGATATGTCCTTTTTAAGTGGGAGAGGGAAACTAGTTCTTAATGTTGTAAGAGAATATAAATTGATAATGGAACTCCAAAATAAAATTCATCAATATATCCATATATTTACATTTATAGTGTGATAAGGTTTAGTTTCTTCTATATAATAGTATTTTGAATCGATTAATTTATTATCATTCCCTAAACTTTTATTTTAACCCCAACTCCAAGTAGACATGTTAAAACATTAATAGTGGTAATTAAATTTAAAATATTTAATTTAATTATGAAAAAAATATAAAGGTCTTTTTATATATTTTTAATTATTCTCATTATTAATTTTTAATCAATTTTCCAAATATAATCCCTACATATATAGTATAATTTAATTAAAATTAATCTCATAGATGTGATGAAAAAATCGTATCCCCATGAAAATGTTTTCATAAGTATAAAAACTACTCATATCTAAATTAATTAGAAAATAAATTCAAATAGAACAAATTTTTCTATTGAAAAAATTATTGAAAAAATTAAACTATCAAATAATCTAAAAACATAATTATTGTTTGTATATTCTTTAAATTAAAAGAATTTTTTTTATGAAATTAGTGTTTTAAATATTCATCAAAATTTTAATAATTTTAAAAAATTAACAAAAATTAACTCTGATGTAATTTTCTCATACTGAATTAAATAAATAGATCCTATTTTAAAATAAAATTTTGACAAGTGGGAAAAAATTAATTCTAAAATAGGGACACAGAACAAGATGAAAACTATTTTTAAAACAATATAGTTTTTAAACCTAAAACATCATATCTTACTATCATTGTTCTAGAAAATATATTACATTAATGATAACAGATATTATTTAAAATTTAATATTTCAATTTTATTTTATTTATTTTCCAATAGATACAAATTTTAAATAATAATATCAAAATCCAATAAATGCATAAAAACAATTTTTTGTAACATATTTCTTTTGCTCTCAAATTATTTTTATATTAAATTCAAGTTAATAGAAAACTAAATTACTTATATTATACATTTTAACAACCTATGTGTTTTATAATTTCTTTGATCATTTTAATACATGAGTTATTAATGGATAGGTTATAATTGTATAATTTTATATAGATCATTAAAACTCGGGGTTGTATGTAATTAAATCTAAAGATAAAAGAAAAATAAATTTAAAAATAATAATAATATATTGTGTAATTAAATATAACCACTATAAAATGGCATTATATTAAAAAAATTCATTACATTTATATAAAGAAATTACAGATACTACTACCTCATCTGATCCTTAGGTTCCCATGTAGCTTTATCATATTGGCAGTTTCAGAAAAAACATTGACTCAGTGAGTGGTCTTATTTGATAGTAATTTTAATTTATGATAATGAAAACATACCTCATGTTCATCATAAGAGAGATATTTATATTGTGGAATTAAAACTGTGTTCATTAAATGTGAAAACACAGTATTTACTTTCTCATGAGTGATATATAGAACACATATTGAACTTGAGAAGGGTTTAGAAGATGAACTAGGGGATAAGAAACTATCCCAACCTAGTCTGGAATCTCGAAAGGGAAAATATATATAGGGAACATATTTATATTATTTTTGAATATCATAACATTATTCAATGTATATATTCGTATAAAAAATTCTCACTAAACTAAAAATATATATTACAGAGATGATTGTCAATATATCTTTTCTATCAAATGTAAGATTCATTGATGTGATCTATAATGCATCAGATATTCTCTTCAATTTCTTCATATAGATATGTTTAAAATATTTTTATTTCTTCAATTTCATTCCATCATTTTATATTCTTAATTTTTTATATAGATGTATTTATAAGAAGTCTTCTGAATCCTATAGTGAATGTCATTATTGTGAGTAAAACTATATTTATGATTGTGTTGATCCCCAAAACATTTGAAATCAATATACCGAGATCTCATCATTTAATTAATGGTTTTAATGGTTATATCGAATAGAACATCAGTATATGGATGATATGTTGTATCAAAAATTAACACTTTATCAAGGTATGGGTAAAGTCATCTCCAAAACATCAATGAGAAACATAGATCCCAATTAGATAAAATATAATATGTTACATCATGAAAATGTATCACTTCCATAATTAATATCCAATAAATTCCATCATAGGATAATTCTTCTATGATGGTAATTAATTGTTCTAACATAATAATGTGAGTAACTAAAACCGAAATAGATTTATTTTAATTATATTTTTTTGGATTCTGATGATAAAATTGATGGTGGTGTTTTCTCATTTCACTTATGGTATGGGTAATTATTGTATCAACCCTATATATGTTTTTAACTCAACCATTACTTAATGATATAACCATAACCTAGATGCATAATTGTTAATTTCATTATTCATGGTTTACCTATAGTAATATTGTTTTTGATCTATATATATATACATACATCCAATATGAATTGAGAATGATGAACTATAAACCTAGAACAATATATACTCCATTAAATATTTTTTAGACTGATCAAATACATTGTTCTAAAAATTAATCATTCAATAATATTCATATTTAAACACAAGTGAAATTATCACATTCATTAATAGCTCCATACATTATTTTTTCACCTCTTTAATATTTACATAAATATATTGTTTAACACATTTATGATAAAATAATAATTATACTATTCCATCAATGTTTCACGATCAAACTTTTGAAAATATTTAAATATTTTTTATTTTGTTATTTCCATCATTAGTAATATTATCTGATTCATTCAACTCAAATAATCATCCATGTTGGTCACATTACCATGGTGATAGTGTATCGAGTGGCCATACTTTTAAATCAAATCCAACAATAATCTATAGAATATATTCAAATATTTGTTTGTGAAAATATAAATTAAAATTTTAATGTCTACTATATATTTCAAACAACTACCCTTATTAATCATGATAATATATATTTAATAAAAAAATCACATAACAAACTCCAAATTATGAGTTGGGTGTTTTTCCTATGAACCTTCAATAAGCATGCAGCATAAGATATAATAATACCATTCATATTATTAACATATCCAAATACCTTATTTGATTCTTCAATATAGACTAAAAACCCTTAATAATTTATGGATAATGCATGAAGAGGTGTAGTATAAAAAATTTTAATTATATCACGAGAATATTTTTCAAATTCATTTTTCCACAATAACATGTGTCCCTTTCATCTTTACTTAGTTAGTGTATTATATAGTTGTGAAACAATATCCAAAAATAATAGATAATATAAAGTAATAAAAATAAGACTCTAAATACTTGTCCAAGTGTTTGGTTGATATGAATATTATATTAATTAATTCAACGATCGATCAACATATATACAATCTATTGAGATTATATGTACCTAAAATATAACCATTTATAGAAAAAAAAATAAAAAATGTTGAATCAAAATATTCTTCCATAAGGTCTTTTATGATATTCATACTCTTTTCAACTACTTTAAAATATAAGAATTTTATCTAAAAAGGATACCTAAAAATTATATTGGTAATAACTAAAAACTCTATTCATTTAATATATTAATATAAATGGTTCGTTAGGAAGATGAAATTGATTAGCAATATATTTATTGTCTGCATACCATTTTTGAAGTTTTTATTGTATATCCACCTTATTAACCCTCAATTGATGATATCAAAAGTGTGGATTAGTGATTGATTAGTATTTAGTTACACATATACCATAAAAATAAATCAATATAGGGTAGAGGATAATTGTTCATGGTTGTGATATTGTTCAAGTTCTGATAATCAATGTAGGGTAAAATGGATATATAATTTTCATAAAAAATAATAGGTTCACCATAAGGAGACACACATGGGGCAATTAATATATTATTCGAATCATCCTGGAGTTTATTCTAAAATTCATAAAATCATTATTAGGTCAATTCTATATTAAATCGTTGAAATAGACTTATCACCGTTTCTGATTTTTGTTGAAAACCCCATTTGAATATTTAAAGGATGACTATGAAATTTTTTCATAAAATCATTAAAATACATCAAGTGAACAAGGTTATAATTAATGTTTTTTTATCCCCATCCATCTTGGATAAATAAGATTTTTGGAAATGAATAAAGACCCCATGAATGGATATTATTACCATTTCATGTAATTATTTATTATTCCCATTATATAAGATCATAAGACGGTTTAGAATTCTATTGTGGATTCTATTCCATTAAAAATAATTTACAATTCATATTGAGAAATTAAATATATTCTTTTAAGGTCATAAAATTAATCAAAAATGAGAATAACCTTTTTTTCAGAGAGAAAACTACCTCAATAATCAGAGAGAAAAGATTCCCAAAATTTATATGTGATCATCATACAATAATTGGGGTTCAAAATTAATTAATCATCTAATTATTGGTATATTAATAAATATCCCTTGAAAATTACTCTAATAAGGAGTAATTAAATTAACAAAAATTATAATTATAATTAAATATTTTTATAATGTCAGTTACCACAACAAAATCACAATTCGATCATCAATCCCATAGTAAAACCCTGCGACCTCGGTTGAGAAACCTTAATCCGAGTGTGAAAACACATAGTTATGAAATGCCAGCTATATGATGTTTAAATCAGGAAAACCACTTTTAAATCATTAAAAAATATTTCATAACCACATAAATTTATGGTTATATTCTAATCAAAACCGTCATTATAGTTCATAAATATTTTTTTATTTCAGAATCATTTCCCTAAGAGGTGTCAATATATTTATGTAGAAACATCCATTATCATCAACCTAGTGACAATCGATTCAAATACCAATACACAATTTTTTGAGTTTTTATTCATATGTACAACTATTCCAAATCCACATCTAATTCTATTAAATAGATAGTAAAATTATTTATTATAATACACTTTCTCTATGGTTCACCAGAATTACAGGACATTTTCATATATATTGACTAATCCATGGGTTTCTCTTTATAGTTTTCCCATTAGATTTTCCATATTTCAACTAAATTTTGATCATATTATAACTATATTTTCTATAATATCTCATATAATGATATGAAATATTAATAAATGAATATTAATTACTTTACATAACAAACCATGAAAAAATATAATAGGTCTAATGTCATTGGAATCATACACTCTTGGACAACATGAACATATTGGAACTATATCATATATAACCAGGATATTCATAACTAGAACCATTCATAGACATATTATTCCTAATACATTACTTTATAACATTGGAAAATTAAAAAAATAGGAATGGGTGATCTTAGAATCCCAAGTAGTGTAATTAAGTCAGATATCAACATTACATGAGGATAATGTTATGGGAACATGAGAATATAAATTTAAATCCATACATATATTATTATAGATCATAATTACATTTCATGGACCAAATATTGGAAGTTTATAAGACAATAATCTTAAAGGAATCATAGAACATAATCAATAAGAGTATGAAAATGGAAAAAGACTTAGATTTGTGGAATACACATAAGCATAGACTATCTAATATCTAGGTTACACACAAATAAATTCATAACATTTTAGGATTGTTCTATCTACCCATTTACCAGCTTTATGATTGAGATATCCTCCGATTTACCCTCTTATAGTCTTGGAATAACCAATCAAGCACCCTCTATTTTTTGGTGAATTGGATAACATCCAATGAACCCACATCTTTTTCAAGCTTCATATAACCTCCCATATACCCTTTTACTACATTAATAATTGATAATTATAGAATTCCTTAGATGGATATATATTTTTGGTTCAAAAAATTACATTAAAAAATACATATGTTTGAAATAAAATCATAAATTTCTCATCATATTATATCTCAAGAAAATGATTTGTTTTTTGTAATAATTTCATCATATCATAACATGGAAAAACAAACAGGTTTCATTAACATTTCATCTTATCATCACATAATATCCTTTGTAAAATAAGAGTATTCTTAAAAAATAGAATTAACATAATCAGAAACCATCCAGATAGATAATAAGTATTGTAACATTGGGTTACATTCCCAATAGAGCATAAGTAGAATTGAGTTTTTTTTTGGTTAATTACTTGAAATATCATTAAATTAAAATCAAAAATATTATTGAGGAAAATATCATAATGACATTGACATCATTTATTTTAAATATTCTAAATCATTAAATTTTAATGATAATATAATCTTAAAAATGAATCATGAAACCTTAGAATGAAATATTTAATAATATTTTTGATCATGATTTTCAGAAATTTTTCTAATACTATACACATTAAACCAATGACTACTATTAAATTTAATGTAAAATGTCAAAATAAAATCATTTATAAATTGACAATAATATTTATTTTAACATATTTCATAAAAATTAAAACATCGTAAAAAATATCATTGTAATTTTTTGAATAATTGGAAAAAACATCGATCAAACCCTATTTAGGTAACATAGAAATGGAAGACTAGGGATTTTTCCTTGAAGATAGAAATATAGTTTATTTCCCTTCAAAACCTTCTATTTGTAGAATTAGTTATAAAATATGGTGAAATTATTGAAAAAATATATTCTCTATAAAAATATAATTAAAAACTAGTGGTGTTCTTGAGATATAGAGATTAATAATTAATAAAAGGAAGCATAATAATAAAAAATCATGATAAATAATGATATTGTGTAATAAAATCCTTACCATGTCAGCAACATTTGAAACATCAGACCCATGATGAAAAAACAATTTATATTGACATTTATATACCCTATTTTTAATTATAATAATTGTTAAATAAATTTATTTATAGTATATAAACTATAAAATGGAAATTAGCAGTGAATATGGAATGTGTCCAATAGAGATAAATGTGAGACCACAATCCCATACATCAGCTCTAACATCCATCATATATGTTCAAATAAAATATATATTAAATTAAGTTTATTATAAATAAATTATAGAAACATAATCATATAAAACATATAATATATGATTTAATTATAATCATTTAACACCAATATATAAAAAATTATTTATTAATATCATTGTTTCAGTTGAAAAATGCTTCATTTTTCATTTTTATTTTGGTACAGTAGATTTGTTACGTGTAATTTGTTAATAGAAACATAATTTGTATAATAATATTAATGAAATAAATAATATATATTAATTATATAAATAATTAGATCAATTATTATTATTATGTGATAATAAATATTAATTAAATAATTCTTTGATATTTTAAGTCATTCGTATGCATAAACATTACTCCATTTTTCTATGAATGGAATGATTTATAGTTAAAAAAAATTACACATTATAAAAAAAATTAAATTATTTATATAATATATATTAATTGAATATATTCTTATTTATATACAATTAAAAATAAAATGAATAAAATCATATAACATCAGTTCGTTGATGCAGTTGTCTACAAATAAGAAGGAGTGACGATATCATTTTGAAATGGATTGGATGAAAAAAGGTATATGTGATATTATATTTATAGAATTATAATAATTAAATAAATATTTTATATATATATTAAATGAATCATTATGTTTAGTTGTGAGAGGCTGTTATGGGAACCGAATTACCCTACCTCGTGAGGTGGTTTCCTGATGTAGACATGATCGTTAGTTTCATTTCCAATTTTATTGAAGAGGAGATTGATTTATCATATTACATTAACATAATAATATATATTAATATTCGTGATATTTATGTTATTATATTATAACGGTGGAATATGATTTCAATGTGGAGGAAGAATAAATTAAATGAAAACACTCGGTTAAGAAAGATAACTCTTCTTTAGGCAACAAATTTATGTTAGCACCAAATCCTCCTTATGTGGCTTTATTATACAATAAAATCCATATAGACATGATTAAGGAATTAATTGTGTGTGTGGTGAAGGTATTTTCCATAAATAAGAATAATCAATTGTCGATATTTTTTGAGAGAATATGACTTTTTTATAAGTTTGGGAGGGAACCGACATGGAAATTTCCAAACAGGATACAAAATGGTGAATTATTTCCCATGGAAAATTATTTCATTTAGAAATGTATGGTACAAAATATGTTTGAAATACTTAAACCTAATAGGATATAGAAAATATTATTTTTAAACGTGCCTTTAACTTTTGTTTTAACCCCGGGTAAACATGTTTTTACACTAATTATAAGTAATCAATTTTTATTATTTTTATAATTCATCAGGTAAAAAATAAGTTGAGCATGATATAACCTTTTAATTTTTTTAATTAAAAATATATAATATATATTACAAAATTATATTTATAATTTTTTATAATTTAATTTAAAAATAATCTCACAGATGTGACAGAAAAATTATTTACCAATGTAAAATTTTTATATGAAAAAAATGTTTTCATATCGAAATTGTAACACTAATTTATTCCTCTATGATAAATATTATTATTAGTAATTTAAATGATTTAATTATACATTTAAAAGTCCATTTAAAAAAATAACTTTTTAAATTTTTTTAAAAGTGATTATACGTTTTAATAAAAATCAATATTTTCCATTATTAATTTAAATAATAATCATTATAGAAAATTCCCACATATTAACTCTTAGGTAATATATGGATATTGATTTCAAAAATTCTACTCATCCTTTCAAATAAATTTTTATAAATAGAAATAGATATTTCTTTTAATCTCGGTGCATAAAATGTTATGAAAAAATATTAAAAAAGGTTTTAATAATTAAAATTGATTTATTCATATTACATGCATAGAAAAGGTTTTATATAAATGATAATAAATTTTAATATATAAATAAAATATAAATTTCACTAAAATAATTCAACAATATTAAATCACATTATTTATTGAAATAAAAACAAATTGTATACAAAAAAATTGATTTTCATAAAATATTTCGTTTACTGTAGAACAATTTTTATATTCATTTATCAATATTTTATAAATAATTAACTATATTGGTAGATTTATCAACCAAATAGTATTCATATTTAAAATTTTCCATTTTATTCTCAATATTTTAATAGTTGGGTTATATTGACATAATAAGTTATGTTTTGTTAATACTCGTTGTCGCATCTAACACAAGCTACGAGTTAAATTAAATTTATTTTACTATTTTAACAAAAATATCACGATATTTAAACTTACCTTAAACTCATATATATTTTTTTCTTTTTATAAAAAACCATGTATAATTGAGTAAATTTACTATTATTTAGAGATATGTAATATAAATATGTCATATGAAAAATATGTAATCTAAATTTTATAAATTTAATTTCAATATATAACACATTTAAACCCATAATGAATATAATACAAATAATAAAGAATTTATATTAATGGGAAAAATATTAATAATAATTTATTAATTAAAAACTGTCAGAATAATGTTTACAAAAAAATATAATACTTTTTTCACACAAGATATCAACCCTAAAGAAAATATAATTCAATATTGAACATAGTCATTCAATAATATAACATTTCCAATTGAATAAGAAAAATAGATATAATTATCAACAAAATAGTTAATTTTTATTAACAACAATATAATATTATATTTTATTTAACTCGTGTATTAAATATAGATACACAAAATTACAACACAATTAAGACATTTATTTCTCTAAAGTAGATATTTTAGTATATCCAGTAAATCTTAAACTTTAATTAAAACAAATTATTGCAATTTCAATATTTACTTGATTTTTAAAATTATTTTTCCATCATGCAATATATCATCCAAGAATTTATTGGTTTTGTATAAAAATGAAAATATTCTGAAAAAATAAAGTTTATATTAATGAGAAGAGTATAAAATATGATAATTTTCATAAGAAATTTACCAATAAAATATTTACATGAAATAAAATTTAAAAACCAATTTTTCTATATGTTGAACAAAAACACACATCCCATAATTAAATCCATATATTCATTTCCATGTATAATTTTTCACACAACATAATAGAAGAATGATTGGAATTAATAATTAATAGCTAATCATTATTAAAATATACTATATATTTCAAGAAATAATTCGTAACTATGATTATTAGATTATTTATCAAAACATGTAAATATATATTTTAATGTTAAACTATAAAAAACAATCACATATAATTAAAAATTAATAATACACTTCCAAAATTACTCGAATAATTTTTTTGAAAATAAATATATTAAATATTCATCAATATGTAAAATATGTGGAAATAAACAGGATTATCCACTAAATATATATATAAAATATCAAAATTTGAACCAAATAGACATTTAGTAGAAAACAATTTACTGATCAATAATTATAAATATTGAAATAATTTTATGAAATTATGATGTGTGTTCTTTTTTAAATATATGACTATCATTCTGCTACACATTAAGCAATTTTATCACATTTATTTATCTCATATTAGTGGAATATATTTAGGTACTAGATTTCCAAATAATATAAATTTTCATGTAATTATAGATATTCTCAATCATTTCAAAAAATTTCAAACAAAACATTGTTTTCAAGGTTATAAATAATATTCACGCGATCCTCAAGGTGTATATAAATGATAGTAATAATTGATTATAATGATTTTTGAAATTAAATATTTACATAAGTATAACACCCATAAATTATAAAATATAAATCTAATTCATTCTGAATAATAATATTTTCCATTTTAAGCCCATATAATCTTGTTTAATGATCTCAATAGTATAAAATTTGATGTAACAATAAAAATTTATGTTACAATGGTAAAAATGAAATTTAAAATAAAATGGTGAACTCTAATTTTCCTCCCCATGCAAGGAGGATAATACAAAAAATTATCAATTGAGTAACTCTCAAACATAAACTATTATATTATTTTATATAAAATGAATTTAAAATTTGTAATTATTTATAATAGAAAGAGAAAACCAGATTATGATGGGTAATTTCTTAGTGTTGAGATACACATAGTTGGACACACTGATAAATTTCATCACACATATAATATTAAAGAATGAAGAAATTAATATAATAAATTTACTAAAATATTGACAAATATTTTTATTTTTATTTTAGGTGAACAATAGTTTAAGATATAAACTAGTAGATAATATGACTATATTCTCTCAATAATCCCATATGAAAATAATATATATATCCAAAAAACCCAAAAAATTGAAAATCATAAATCAAAATATAGTTCAAATAATCATTGGATGACCACTTCAATGTGTAAATTGTTTCTAAATTTCATTTTTGTGTTAGCGACTGAAATATATCACTAATCAGATGGGAAATGAAAATTCCTCTATAAGAACCACTGTAATTATTTTCCCCTTTTGTTTTTAACATAAATTTCTTATGGGAACCAACTTTGTCAGATTATTCAAACACATATTCATAATTATATATAGTGGGGAGTAATAGAAGAGGTAGAGAACAATATTGGTCATGTTTCTATTTATTATAAAAACCCAATATTTTACTACATTGAAATCAAGAATGTTATTTACCAAAAATTTTTTAGGGAAAATAAGGATTTTTATTTATAATTCATCTTGGTACCACAATCGTCTTACACATAACATAATTCACAAATACATTTTCTTTATACTCATCTTAAAATACATTGGGTGTAATATCTTCATATTTAGTAATCCATGAAATGGGACATTCAATAAAAACAATGAGTTTAATAAGTTTCTCAATATTTTTCTTTTCATATTCATATATGGTAACCAAATGCTTAAAGAGGTCAGGAAATCTATAAAAACCAACATATATAGAAGAAATATCATTCTAATTCATAACATTTTTACAATCATTAAAATATTTATCCAATTACATTATATAGCCATCTACTTGAGACTACAAAATGTGATGTTCATACTAACAATGTAGTTCTCCTTACAGTATTTTCGGTATATATGAATGGTTTTCAAACTTCTACATACTCCCCCTATTATATGTATCAATAGACATTGTCTGTTATAAGAAAAATAAGGGGAATTAAATTTTTTCACACTACCTATGAACAGAAAATTAATTAAAATATAAAAGGTAAAATTTATTTAATTTTTTTAATGAAGAACAAATAATAAAAAATTTCCCTATCATCTTCAAATTTATCATTATTCCACTCGTTCTATCCCCCTAAAAAAACATTCCATAGGTTGATCTAAAATTTTAATCCCATTAATAGTAGAAATATTATGTCCAAAATTGGATTCTTTATCCCTTCCTCTTATTATATTTTCTATTTTCATTATTCCTATAATAGAACTCTCTAACCAACTTATACTATATATTCTATTTTATTTTTCATATATATCATTCGATGAGAAATCCAGATTTCATTTTTAGTGATAACTTTTTCTTCTCATTCTTCTTTCCAACATTAAAATGATTCCTTTGTCTCTCTATTTTTCAAAACCTTTTATGAATATAATTATGTACTACATTATAATACATGTAAACATATTACGTTTTTTGATTATAATAAAAATTAATGGATTATATACACTCTAAATAATTCCATCATCGACAATGGAGAAATTTTTTACATGTCATTACCATGACACTATTAAAAAATTCTCTTTTTCTCCCACTAGATATAGACAATTAGATATCTATGAGAACATTTGTTGGAGAAATGTATGAAATATAAAATATTTTTAATACATTTTTTTTTGTTTTTTCAAAAAAATTAATAAAAAATGAAGAAAAACTGATATTGTTTTTTTGAAACAAATGTAATAATAGAAGAACATATGGAATACGATAGAATATAAGATATAAACAATCTATCATATAATTTTTTATTATAATGTTATTCCATCTATCATAGAAAAAATAAATTCACTAACAAAATGACTAATGTCTCAAATAAACTCCACTCTCACTAATAACAGTGCACACTCATTCTTGGTTGTATCATACTACATCAAGTATTCTACCCTATATGATAAAAAATTAAAATTATTGATTCTAACGATATTTATATCAATAAAATACAATTTATTAAATGTCATCAGGGCATATATCATCCCTCATCATAATCATTTTAGTTTTAATGAAAGGTGAAGAGAGAATAAAAATTAAATTATCAAAATAAATATTAGAACCTAGATTTTAATGGCGTATGGATATTTTTTTAATTATATTAAATTATTTATATTTATACTAATGGATGTTTCTAATGAGGTCACTTCTATTTGACGGGGTGTTTGTGGTTTATAAAAAGCTTGGATCCTAGACATTTGGGAGAAGTAAATGGGTATCACAGTTAATATAAACATTTCAACTAAGTACACGTGGATACTAAAAACATAAAGGGTGATCTGTTGCATTGTTAGAGGGTGAAATAGTTTTTTTAAAATCATAAAACGGTCTTCATGACCATATAAAGTAGTATTAGAGGGTGTGTGTGTGGTTTTCATAGTTTTCTTAACTATGTTATCCAAGACTCTTGAGGGGTTTCATGAGAGAGGGTTGGGTGACTGTTGGAACATTTCTTGGAAAAATTTGTGGCCAAACCATTATATTTTTAATATAAATTATATTATACCATATTTTTCTTCTTATCTTTATAGGTTATAATCCTCTTTCTAAAATGTTTTCCTATAGAAAACATCCCCTTCCCTCTTCACATTGAATATTTTTCCAGTCTTAAAGCTAGAATTTGATGATTACTCTTCCCCTAGACTCTGAATAACTATCCATTAGTCTCAATGGTAACCACTAATTAGTTCAATATTACCCTTTCATCAATATTTATTCATCATCATGTTAAAATATTTATTTTCAAGCGATATCATATACACCATTTCCTGGGTGTTTATCTTTTTTCTCGATTCCTTCCAGTGTATCTTGGATTAGAGTCTAACAATGGAAATTGAGTCGACTTCCAAGATGGTGTAGGTGGTCTTGTTCTTTTCCGACAATTCCTTGGTTTTTATATATACATGTTTTTGTTCTATGATCCATACCTTCCTATAAATACATATTAAATTGGTTTATTCATTAATTAAATTGGTAGCCTAAGAATATATAAACATTGATACTATTTATATATCATTTATGGTAATGCAACATGAATTTTACCTCCCCTTTTGCAGAGTTTTTAAATTGAAATAAACTACAATCTGTGGCCTTTGAACATGATTAAATTTAGAGGTTTTCTCTTTACTTCTTTCATTTGGATGCAAAATTAATTGTATAAAATGTAAATATAATTGAATTGAAGGGGTATGAATAACCACTTCCCAATAAAATTGCTTGTTTCTCATATTTTTTATGAGAAACATTTTCTTTTTATCCAAATTCTCAATTATGATAAATGTTTGGATTCATGTTATGATAGGACTTCTAAACATATGAATTTACATGAGGCACTATCTTAGGATAAAAAATTTCTTCTGTACGTGAGATGAAAAAATGAGTAATGAATCATAACACCACAATATAAAAAAGTGTGGATAATTTAATTAGTTGAAACATTAGTTAGTTTACCATGAACCATAGGTGACACATTTGTTTTTATATGATCACCATAGACAAACTCACTTATTACTGAGATTATTAGGCTCATGTGAATCTTCGAATACCTATTTGGACTAACAATGATTGACTGAGTGGGAAAGAAATTATCATAACATGTGTTGTAGTTTGAACCCCTATTGGGATTGATAATGATGTTATTATAGAGAATTTTGTTATATATGAAATGTGGGAGACATTGGCTCCTATTGTGGTCCACCAAAGAAGGAATCATAGGGAAGTGACTTTATACTACACACAGTTAAATACCATGATTACTATAATGGATTCCTATGAAATAATTTTATGTTTATGTTTCCATATAATCTTATAGAGATACATTGGTAACATATTATAACTTCCACATATAGGCTTAGGACATTTTTATATGTTAAATGCAATGATTATACGAGTCATCTTCAATTCAAAAATAAAAATATTTGATTATTTTAGAGCAGTAGGTTTTATGAATGGACTAATTATCATCAAATTGATTTGATATGATTGATAAGGGATTTATAGTATTTTTTGGAAATGTTATATATAAAGGTGGTGGTTTTCAAATGTTGTATTTTATAGTCAAAGATATATATTTTTTGTTGAGGAAGATTATGATGAATGGAAAATCCCCACACATTTTATATGGTGATAATCATATTGATCCATGTTTTCTGAAAAATCTAACGTATTATTTCCATTTTAATGAGAGGAATCTATTTGGAAGAATAGGTTTTGATCTGACTCACCTTGGGTATGGAATGAATGAGAAAACATCTGAAAATAAGTAAATGGTGATTAGATTCACCTTTTATCTGGTGTGAAAGGACTGATTATGTAGTTGATATATCTAAGTTTGGATGGCTATGAGAAAATTAAATGTGATGATGCTTTGATGATTTTTATTTCACATCGATCATAAGATGATTGACGGAATTATTATTCATTCTTGATGGAGGAAAGATGAAAATAAGTAGTCTAAATCCTACTGATATTTATCATTTTGTGTGAAAAAACACAAAGTGATGCGATCGACCAAAAATAAATCTTCCACATGACTATCGTACTCAGGAACTATAGAATCCAATCAACCATCATATGAATATAAAAATATTAATAGCCTTGAAGATCATACTCAAAATCAGGAAAAAAATGATCATACATAGTATAATCATATTAAGAATTATCATTCCAAGATGGATTGTTCTAAAAATGGACGTATCTAGCTTAATCATACTCATAAAATATCATATAAGGGTTGAGAAGAAATAGAAGAAGTTAAGATGAATGGAACATTATGATATATTCCAATTGAAGTATAATGATCCAGAAGTTTTCTTTAAATGAATTTTATGTCATGAAAGAGGTCTGGATACATGCATAGGTTCATGAGTAAATGAATTTGGTAAGCGTGAGATGGGGCCAATGAAAACTGTTATAAAAAATAAAAAATGTAGTCAGTCATTCAAAAATGGTTGAATCAGTGTCTAGGTTATAATTAGGGAATGTGTATTTGAGTTAGGGTTGAATTGTTTTATATTATTTCAACTAGGTCAAGGGAATAAGTGAATAATTAAAAGCGGATTAAATTTACAGTTTTCTAGAAGTACTATCATGATATGATCTTCATTTAATAAAATGATTGTATACATCATTTATTGTGGTTTCAATTTCTTATTATATTCATTCGATATAGTTTTAGTTAAAATGGATTCATAAAAATTAACCCATGTATTAAAATCAGACTTTAAATTGAAATAAAAGTATGATGAAATAGTAAAATTTTAGAAGAACCAAGAAACATATAGAATAGTTGGTGAATTCAATATTCAAATGATATTTTAGTGTAAATTGAGATTAAGGTGAACTTTATTAAGCATGATTTTTTTTGGGATTCCCACCAAAGCCACTCAAGGGTCACCTATAAAAGGTGAAAATTATATCATACTTTTTTGAAGACCATGGTACTATTCATGACAGTGAGGCTACACGTATAATAAAGATAAATAAATTTCTACAATCACTTCTGTTGATTATGTTTTTTCAAATAGAAGAAAAATGAGAAGATATAATATAGAATCATTGTATTCAATTGATCATCATACCCAATGATTATCCTACATAATTGACTATTGTATGGGTCATGTAAATTTTATTATTCTATTCATCGCATCTGTCTATGTAATGACCTAACAATTCTGTATATTTTTTTAATTATATGTAATTTTTACGAGCCCTTGAAATTTGACGGCACGTGATTCCAAGGATCGGAGTGTGCTGAATAATCCATCAAAAATTGTTATGATCATAATAGCACACATGAGTAGTTTTCCTAAAAAAGTGAAATAATAATTGAACAGGTGCCTGGATTATAAATCTGAGGGAACCGTTGTGTTTAGGATGGCAGGTTTACACTAGGTGTGACTTATGTTTAGTCGGTGCAGACCTCCATGGAGAAAACCCGAAAATGGAATAATCATAAATAAAATAATTAAATAAAATTATTTTTCGTTTCAAATTCTTATAACTCAAGAATGGTGACTCGAATTAAAAATCTAAGAAAAATATTGAACTCCTAAGGGTATGCTTTCCTTGTGTGGATAGTAACCTTTGCCGGTGAGGGCCACCAGTGGAAGTTAGTTTGAGGTCATACGTAAAATAATTAAGTGATAATTATTTTACTGTAAAATCCTTAACATCTAAATGGAATCTCAAATTGAAAATCCATGAGTGCCTTTGATCACTTGAGAGAAATTTCCCCTTACGAAGAGCATAACATCAACAATGGAGGTCGAGGAAGACTGTTAACAATTTTTTTGAACATTTGTAGAGGTACATTCAATAAACCCACGGGCGACATTTTCTATCTTTTGATCTAGTACTCAGATTATAAATCTGATGGCAACGTTGAATCTGCAACGCCGAGATTCGCTTAATGGATGGCTAATATTTACCGCAGATCATCGGGTGAAAAGATAGACTTTTATACTTTTTAAAAAAATAATAAATTACATAGGAATTGTAGTTATTATTTTTCCTACCACCTGTTTAGTGTCGGTGGAAAGGAGCACAGAGGTGGTCATACTTTTAAAAATGGGATATTAATTACTCGGTTACACATTGGTTGTGTAACCACCCCTTGAGACATTAATGTGGAACAATAATTACTTCAAATAATGAATATCATTTATTCCTTGGGGCGTAACTCACCTTTTGCCCATCTATTTAAATGGGGCTCGGGTAGAGATTTTGAGACAACTTCTTCAAGCGAGGATCCTCTAGCGAAGTGATGTGGCACCTTCCATCAACAGAGACAGAATCTTGGGCAGCAATGAACCAGGAGTGATGAAGGCCAACAACTTCATCAAATCATGGATTATCCTTCCACCATTATGATGAATCCAATGATTCTTGGGGTTGAGGTTGTATTTTAATTAAATATATTACCACGAATAATCTTCTCATTCTTGATTTTACTGGTGGTCATTGAGGGGGGATTTAAATGGGGTTTTTCAATTTTTTAATGTGTTGTATAAATTACTTCTGCTAGTTACAATTATAATACAGAGGTTGCATTCCAAATGAACAAGGCCCGGACACACTGCAGCTGGATTTTTATTTCATTCATTGGAGACATGTTTCTCTAACATGAAGTAACCTTGACATCGGGTGGCGCGCAATGACAGCGACATTACGGAAGGACCACATGCACATCCATACTATAGAAAGGACCATTAGGGGTCACCCAGTAGCCCAAAGAGGACCCACCAACCACAAAAGAGTGTAGAACCATGACAGAACCATGACAGGACCAAAGGGGAGGCTGACAATTAGTCGGCCACATTGCTGAGGAGGGGCATCGTCGCGCACTGCGGTGAATGGATCACGACCTCGAATATGTGGAAAAAGAGGGATCCGTGCCCCACGGACCCTACAGATCATGTAGAGGCACCAAATTGTGCTACTAATTGAAGATATGAACAAATCTTCTTATGTCGATAGAGGAGAGGTGGCCACCCACCTAGAGAGACACGGTAGCGCACCAGGCCATGTCGCACGACGAGTCATGCCTAGCCGGTGAGACGGGCTGTTCTGTGGCCCAATCGGCAGAGCCTACTGCAGCCCCGCCCACCAGAGCCAACCCATGATGGTTTTTGCCAGAATAGGTTGGGTCGCCCTGAATTGGGTTAGGTCGGCCCCTTCTAGGTCGGGCCGAGTCAGTTCAACCGGGACGAACATGACCGAGACCCATTTGTTCCTAGTTACGCTTAAATGATTGTTCCTTGTGAACCGGATGTCCATTTGATTAAATTTCAACGGCGCTGGGATCCTTAGAGAAATATGGTCCTTTAAACATACTCCATTTAATTTTAGAGAATTTTAGAGTTAGGATTGGTCAGATTTTAGAAGAATCTAACCGGGCCCTCGATATTAAAATTCCAATAGCTTAGAGACCAGGTGTCTGAATGATGTGATGTACATTGCGTTGGAACCCGTATGACATTAAAAATCATAAAGTCACTTCTTTGTGTAACTTCATGGTGGTTAATTTATTGTAGATAAACATGAAGATAAGAACCAGGGTGTTAGTGAGAGTCTGGATGGATACTCCCATGATGACTCAAGCTGCTGGTATTCCTTACTCATCTTCTCTAGTAGAGATGGGACTCCCCAATTCATGAGTGCGGGTTCGTTTACCTCTAATTGTTTTTTCATTGTATGGGGTCAGTACACCCCTATTAGACTAGGGCGTAGGTCCTCCATACATAACACACATAGAGTCAGGTACTCCCCTACCGGGTAGGGTGCAGGTCCTCTTTGTTAGAAGTAGGTACTCCCCTATCAACCCAGGGTACATGCCCTCTTAATGCAGTACTACAATAGAGTCAGTACTCCCCTACCATACTAGGGTACAATTCCTCTATCAAGGGGTTGGTACTCCCCTGACGTACTAGGGAACAGGTACCCGATAGTGAACAAACTACGATATTTATACTCCCCTACTGGGTAGGGTGGGGTCCTCACATATAGTGTTAGTACTCCCTTAACATGCCAGGGTGCGGGTCATCCATCCTGGGTTCGGTACTCCACTAACAAACTAGGTCGAGGGTCCCCCATAAAAAAACCTACCAGAGTTAAACTCCCATACCGCGTAGGATGTGGGTCCTCACCAATGGAGTAGTATTCCCCCGTCTTCATGTATCGTCGAGCAGTGGGTCCTTCAGGGGGTTTGGAGCTCCCTCGATGTTTGGGCACAATTTCGAGGAGTGGGGATGTTCACTTGGTTTCCCTTTGTCTTGTAACGGGCACAATATTGTGACTGTGATACCTCTAGTTTCTGGAACTAGACACAGTTCTTGTAGAATATTCTTGATGGGGCATGACCATTCAGTCGCTCCATTAAGAATAGATAAGTTGTAGATGATGGGGGACATCTCTCAGACAGGTGCAATCATGGATGGCCAGTTCATGGAGTGTGTGCTCCAGATCCTATAGTTATGAATTGACCCTTCTTTTGAAATCCTAAAAATGGATTAAGGTTGGTGCATTATGATTCATTATGGATGAGATCAGTATATCAAATTTAAGGACTATCTTTTTCTTTTTTCATTGTGATTGAGATCATGATTGTGGTTCCATTATGGAATTTTGAGAAGCTTTCGAGGGTCTCAGGGTCCCTACTTGGTATTATTATACTGACCCCAACATGGACTTTTCTCTCACCTGGTTGTGTCTATTGCATATAATGGGAAACCATGACTGGGACTCAGATAGCTTGGACCTGACAGTTGATGGAAGTGACAATTGATGAAGAGTTCTGTGGAGATGAGTTGTACCTACACTTAAAGTTGGTTTCCTAATTGATGATCCTAGGTTATACTTTATGTTTTCATTTGTACTTGTATCTGTTCATTTGGGCTTGTATTCTGGCCCCTTAATTTTAGTAGTCACTGTTACTACATCCATTTTACTTCATGGTTGAATTTTGGTGCATTATAATATGTGTGTCTATACAGGTTTAAAGGAAAGTCCTTCTTATTTATGGATACACATTTCTGGTGGCAGTCTTCAACCCCTAACCTTTGGAAGGCGGGCTTGGGGTAGTCACAGAATGGGCCACGGGGGACTGATTGTGACAAAGTGGTATTAGAGGATTTAGTTCAACCGAATAACTAAGAAATTTATCCTAACAGTGTAGAAATAGTGTTAAGTGTTTTGAGTGTGGTTTTAAGTTATTGGAGTCCATTGTCAGTGTGGAGGTCGATGTATCCATACACCATGACCCTGACTTCTTATTTCTAACTCGGTGCATGAAAACACTGAATACGTGTGTTTTGGAATTTTTTTTCTTTGATCTCTTTTTGAGTCATCTCACCAGGTATATATTATTGACCATGGATAATTTTTATTATATTATAAGATGACTCCATGCATACAGCCAACCAGGATTCTAGTATGTGACTTTGAGGATGGTCTGTAGAGTGTGGAGGCTTCGGTATAGGGACTGATTACTATGATGGTACTTTCAGGTGGTTTCTTAGTGATACCACTGCCCATTGGTCAAAGGTTACTACTCACGGTACTAGTAAAACACATTTATAGTATCAATGACTTACATGATTTTCAGTGACTGATTCCACTTAGGTTCCAAGGTGAGACATACTCACTAGTGGATAATTAATGTCCTGAGGTGGTGACTGAGTTTCCATCTAGCCATGGTACAATTAGATCAGATGGTGGCCCTATAAGTGAGAACTCAATGTGGCTCAGCATGGTGATGATAGGGTTTAGATTGCCCCTTTCATATGATGAGTTGAATTTTTCCATAGACAGAGCATGAGAACCTTTCTTATATAAGGGGGTCTCTTTCCATAAAAGCTAATGGGTATGTGTTCCTAAGAGCATTTACATCATCAGAAGGTCGATATGTCAGTAGATGAGTATTCGTCGAGGCATTCCCACTATTTCAGGTACTCGATGAAATTGATTCAGCCAATGCTTTAGGCCTTGGAACACTGAGTGAGATGTGTTTAGGGACATCAAATCAAGCAATATTCCTCTATGCGTTCCAACTGATTTTTTGGTTATAGAGGAAACCTTTTTGGTTAAATTTTTTTTGGCAAAGATTATACAGCCATTGAATGTCAGTAGTGGGAAAAGGGGAAACTGTCTTATGTCATGGAGAATTAGATGTATAAAGAAATTTCATTGGAAGAGATATTTATTTTTACAGATGAATCTGTAGGGTAGAAAATGTGGAAGAGGAGCTATGAGAGCAGTATGAGGTGGTATACATTTTGACACATTACAAACAACACCCCAACATGGTCCCTACCAGGCTTAGTGATTTATAGGACATGGGAAGTGAGTAGTTGCATGCGTTCAATGAGTGTGACCCATGTTCTCTCAGAATGATTCGAGGTACGATCCCTATCTACTACTAGCATTCGTATTAAAAGACATATGTACTAATCATTGTTTCTAATCACGAATATTGTTTAAGACCTAGAGTATCTTGTTAAACCATTTACTTAACCCTTACATATTGAGATACCTTTGGTAAGAGAATCAATAATCACACATATGCCGATGATGTGATCTACCCATGAGGTGATGGTTTTTCTTAGCACCACATGGTGGTAGCATCAAGGCCTTATGACATTATTTTGGGTACGGATTGGTCATCCAAAGTTCATGCTCACATAGACTATTTTATGGAAAAAAGTTTGTTGTATATCTATAGATTTGTAATGGGGTTTTTCTTGGTCAATGAAAAAAAGAAAACTCAGGTATCACAACGTAAACTCATGCATAAGAGGGTGCAGGCGATCAATCTAGAGTCGGCCAACATTACCCTTGTGGTAGTGGGAGTTTTGAGTTTTCAGTTCCCTTCACTAGTGGAAGAGTGCATGAACATCCATTCAAATGATTTTTCCAGAATTACCTCCCTATAGGGAGAGGTACTACTATATTGGATTGTACCCAACGATGACACCAATATCTAAAATTTCATATTGAGTGTCTCCCACCCCAACTTTGGGAGATGAGCATTAATAGGGGGATGTGGTGGAAGATGAACTCAGTTGTAGGTCTAGTTTATAACTAAAGAATGAGGTGAAAAAGCAGCTAGCCTCATTACAAAAATTCTTCATAGATAGTGAAGGAGTATCCTACCTCTAGTCTATAAATATCAATGCCTCATATCACTTGTGAGTTCGACATGCCTAACATGGGTACGTAGACTGTGAGTCCTGACATGCACATAAATACTCATGATAGGCTCTTGAAGTTTTCGCTAATGGTGGAATGCACATCATATTTCTTAGAGGACACACAATGGTACCAGTGATGCTACAAGAGAAGGTGTAGTTGGACATCCACACATCCCCTTTCTGTTGTAAATCCTTGCGTGGTGAAGATATACTAGGTCCTCCGATGTCAGTACAAGTGGCTAGGGATAAAGACTTCCCAGATTCAGCAAAAGTCTTATGCCTATAGGAGACGGATAGTCCTAGATTTCTTGGAGGCAGACCATGTCTTCCAGTGGGTCTCTCCTAGGTGGGGATTGTGAAGATTTGACCTGGGTGGTTAGCTATCTATGAGGTTCATCAAACCCTTCCAGATTCTCAGCTAAGTTGGCGAGGTAAAGTACCACCTAGATTATCCCTCACAGATGCACTGAGTGCATATTACATTCCATGTGTTGTAGCTGAGTATATGAATTCATGATCTGTCACACGTTATCGACTACAGAAAGTTTGAATTTGAGGATGGGGTGAAATTTACGATGTTCCCAGTGGAGATAGAGGATCGACTAGAGTGATTCATTAATGGACAGTTGATTCATCTGGTGTATGTTTTGGGAAACATTGGAATTACTAGGAGATAAAATTGGACTGGGAGGCTCAGATTTGGGCTAAGTAGTCTCATTTGATTAATTTTCCTTTATTTTGGCATTCAGGGATGTAAAGACCTAATGTAGGGAGAATGTAACAACCCGGAAATTCTGTAATTTTTTTTTAAATATATGGAATTGTAATGAGACCGCGAATGTAACGACACACGACTTTGAGGCCCTGAGAGCAGGAATGATCCTTCAAAAAACTGTTAAGCATGAAATAGAGCTCGTGAGAAGTTTTCCTAAAAAAGTATAATATCTCTTAAATGGATACCCATATAAAAAATTTGAGGGCCCTATTGCGTTCCGGATGGTGGGTTTAACCTAGGAGAGACTTAAGTTTAGTTAGCATAGGCCTCTTGTAAGAAAACCCAAAAATTGAATAAACATAAATAAAATAATTATTTAAAATTATATAATTTTTTAAATTATTATAACTTAGAAAAGGTGACTCAGAAAAAAAATTGAGACCACCACTAAACTCATGAAGGTGTGTTTTCTTTAGGTAGATACTAACCATGGCTGGTGCATGCCACTAGTGGAAGTTAGTTTTTGGCCATAAATAAAAAAAAATTATGACAACTATATTATTGTGAAATCCTTAACTTCTAAAAGGTAACTCAGATTTAAAATCAGAGAGTACCATTGATATTGTGATGTCATTTAACCCTTAAGAAGAGACTAACCTCAACCTGCGTAGGTCGTGGGTGAATGTTAATAATTTTTTGAACTTTTTGAAAGGAACGTTCAGTAAACTGGAGAGCGGAATTTTCTATATTTTGAATACGGGATCAGATTAAAAATATAATGGCACCATTGAATCTGAATCACCATGTTTCACTTAGAGGACGATTAACTTCAACCACATGTTGTCCGGTAAAAATTTAGTTTTTACTACTTTTTATAGAAATAATAAAATAATAGTGTAATTGTTATTTTTCTTCATACAACCTACTGAGCAGTGGTGGTAGGGACCATAGAGGTAGACAATCATAAAAAATAAGGGATATTAATTGCCCGGTTATACTTCGGTTACGTGACCACCATTCATGTAATTAAATTGGCACATTAATTATGTAAATTAATAAATCTTATTAATTTCTCAGTGTGTAACTCAACCTTTTCCACCTCTATTTAAATGTTTCTCATGGTAGAGATTTTGACAAAACATCATCAAGAGATGTACCTCTAGTAATGTGAGGCGAAACCTTCCACCGACAGAGATAAAAGCTCAGTCGGCAATGAACTGGGAGTGACGAACAACGACGACTTCATCAAAGTTAGGATTTTATTTCCACCACTACGATGAATCCAACGATTCATGAGGTAAGGGTTGTCTTTTAATTCAATTTATTCCCACAAATCATCACCTCGTTCTTTATTTCGAAGGAGGTTATTGTGAGGATATTTGAATGAGGGTTATAATTTTTTAAATGTGTTTTATTAATTACTTACGCTAGTTACAATGCTAACATGGAGGGAGTAGGAAAAATGAACAAGGGCCGGACAATCCACTTCATGATTTTTCAATGTGTTTTTTAAAGATGAGTTTTCTCAACTAGACACAACCTTGAAACCAGGAGGCACGCAACAATGGAAGCATCACGAGAGTACAACAGGCATGTCCGAAAGGACGAACAGACCATCAGAGCTCACCCATTGGCCTGAGAACAATCCTTCAGCGCACCACTGGCACTGTCAGCAGTGACAGGGACCGGTGTTTGTAGGACATAGATGTGGGAGGTACCGCCTGGCGCTACTGCAGGCCCAAAGGGTTTGGAGTAAAGCATCCAGCCGTGTGGACGAAACAATGTGCCATAGTGTGCCGTCGTGAAGGGGTCGTGCCCTTGAATCCACGACAAGAGGGGAACCCACACCCCACGGGTCATGTAGAACATGTTTTGGCTCAATGTGGCGACGAAAAATAAAGAGTCAAACATCTCTTCTTGAGCCGTTCTGGGAGATGGCAGCCACCCAGTTGGCGAGCCATGCCAGTGCCCTGGGTCGTGTCACTCGATGGGTCATGCCCTACCGGTGGGTCGGGATGGTCCATGGCCTAGCAGGCCATGCCAGCCATGACCCATCCCAACTGGGCCGGCCTAGGCCGATTTGGGCTGGGGAGGTTCGAACCCAGACCGAGTTTGGCGACCCAAACTGGATCAGGTTGGGCAAGGCCGAGTTGGGTCGGGTCACTCCGACTGGGTCGGACCGAGCACTGACCCATTCGAGCTCAGTCACGCTTAAATGACCAGAACATGCAAACCAGAAGTCCATGTGATGACGCGTCTATAGAAATCTGATCCTTGGAGAAAGACAATCCTTTTGAGATACTCCAAATTACTTTTGAAGAAGTTGGAGTTTGGTTGGTTAGGATCGTAGTTGAATCTTACTAGGCCCTCAGCATTAAAATGCCAATCTCTTATAGATCAGGTGTCCGATTGAGGTGATGTATGTTGCATTGGAACCCTTATCACTTGTTGGATCATTGATTTACTTCCTTCTTGAGCATCGTTTAGGGTGATTTATGGTTGATAAACCAGAGGATAAAAACAATTTTTTTGTTGTAGTAAGTGTTGTGATGGCTACTCCATTGGCTACTCAAGGGGCATGTATTCTTTACTCCTCTAATCTGGAAAAGACGGGTCCCCCATGTCATGAGTGAAGTTTCGTTTCCCTCTGATTGTATTTTCTATCATTGGATTCGGTAATCCCCTATTGTACTAGGGTGTGGGTCCTCCATATATAACTCACATAGAGTCAGTTACTCCCCTAGAGAGTAGGGTGTGGGTCCTCTATATTAGGAGAAGGTACCCCCTACCAACCAAGGTGTGAGTCCTCCTTATGCATTACTATAGTCGAGTCGATACTCCCCTTCCGTGACAGGGTGCGGGTCCTCTAGAATTGGGTAGATACTCTCCTACCATACTAGGTTTCGGGTCCCCCACAGTGAACAAACTACTAGAGTTTTACTCCCCTACCGGGTAGGGTGTGGGTCCTCACATATAGAATCAGTTCTCCCCTGCCATGCCAAGGTGCGGTTCTTTTAGAAAGGGGTTGGTACCCCCCCTAACATACTAGGGTGTTGGTCCCCCACATTAATCAAACATGAAATGTTTCACTCCCTGACCGGGTTTGGTGCAAGTCCTCAATTATGGAGCAGTACTCCCCCGTCTCTAAGTAGTGATAGGGAGAGGGTCCTTCAGGGGAGTTGGACCTCCCTCGACTATAGGACACAGTTAGGAGAGGGCCTCTTCACTTGGTTTCTCTTATACTTGCCTCGATCACAAAACTATGACTGTGATTCCTCTAGTGTCATTCACTAGTGGTAGTTATACTATAATGTTATCGATGTAGCACGACCTTTCTAACTTTCCATTATGAATGGTTGATTTGTACTTGATGGAGTACATCTCTCAGATGGGTGCCAACAGTGATGGCTAGTTCTTGGAGTGTGTACTCCCGATCCTTGAGTTTTTCTTTGACCCTTATTTAGAAATCCTAGAAATGGATCGAGGATAGGGCCTTTTGTTTCTTTGTGGATGAGACGAGTGTCTCTGGTTTGATATGAGCCTTTTGATTTTTCGATTTGTGATTGAGGTTATTCTTGTGGTTGACATCTATCGAATATTGAAAGACATTCGAGGGTCTTGGGGACCATACTAGGTATTTTTATAATCACCCCAGAACGGGCTTTTCCCGCACCTCGTTGTGTCTTGTGCAGTCAAAAGGTAGTCTTGACTGGGACTTGGGGAGCTAGGACCTGACGGTGGATGGTGTTGATGTTTGATGTGGAGAGGAGTTGAGATGAGCTATACCTAACCTTCAGGTAGGATTCCTTGTGGATGATCTCAGAATCTATTTTTTTTTTCTATTATATTAGTATCTTCTTTTTTTATCTTGTATTCTGGCCACTTTGTTTCAATACACACTTTTACTAAAGCAGTTTTTCTTCATGGTTGTGTCTTCTTGCATTCTAGTTTGGGTGTTTGTACGGGTTTAAAGGAAATTCCTTCCCATTTTAGGGATACTCCATTATAGTGATAGTCTCTAACCCCTGGACTATGGGAGGTGGGCTTGGGGTAGTCACAACATTGGCCCCGAGGGACAGGTTGTGACAATTTTGATTAATCTGATTGGGATTTCCATATCGGGGTTTTTTGGACTAAGGATGATGGATAATTGATGTTCTGTTGATTCATCTCTACCATATTCTATCGATGTAAAAAAAATTAATGGGAATAATTTTATCTAGAATTATAATATTTAGAAATGTTGCATCATGGAGAATCGTAATCGGATGAATCAGACTTGAAAAAACAGAAGGGGAAAATTAGACATGGGTTTTCATGAAAAATTACATAAATTTCTAATAATATTATAGGTAATAAATTGAAGATGTGTTTTCAATTGAATACATTTCTTTTAATTGAAAACAATAATAGGTAACATGATTAGTTTCAAAAACATTATATTACCCTTTTGTGATAATACTATGAACACACTCTATTTTAATTGTTTACATCGAGCTACATAAGTGTAAGGTAATATTCGACTTATTGTAATCCAATGATTGATTTCAAGTTGATTGTATTGTATTGGATCCATTTGAAGCCTTATCTAGTATGTAGTTGTTCATATTTAATAGTGAACCTTGTAAATACATGTGTTCTTATGAATGTGGGTCTTATTGCTTTCTGGTAGGGAATAAAAATCATTATTATTAGGCAAAGGTAGTTTCAAGGAAACATAAAAAGAAAAATTATAATTGATTCACCCATCCCCCACCGAGTGAGATAATTATCCTACTTGGGCACTTTCATGGGGTATCCGTGCATAAGATCCCATCACATACTCTTTGCAGAGATAGAATATGAATTGTGTGATCAATTGAAGTATTTCAATCATTGATAGAAAGAAATATCCTATCTATAAATATATAATGCTGACCTATCTTATGTCACATAGTTATGATTTTATTGAAGCTATAACAGTTTGGTTGTAATTTCATTCATGACAAAGATCCACTTACATAAATTGATAAGAATAATATAGAGAATGATGGATGGTCCAAGAATGACATATTATCATCACTTTATAAATGTGAATTCATTAGAGTGAAATCTATTTCCATAAAAAAATGTATATGGAAAAATTTATAATCATATAGAAAGGAAATATAATACAGAAGAAGGAAATCTACAATTCAAGAGATTGAAATATGATGAATTAAAATTATGTGAGCATAAATCTGTTGGGGATTTCACTACCAGTGAAAATGAAATTGTGAGTTCTATCAAATGTCTTGGTGGACTTTTATATGATTTTACCGTGGTCCAGATGATATTATGAATCCTTCCAAAAAAATTTGATGCAAAAGTTTTATTATTGGAAAAAATTCATCCTGAAACATTATCTATTTATGATTTTCATAGCACTCATATCACTTATGAAATGAGAAAGGATAATTCTATGAAGAGAATAAAAAATGTTGATATATACATTTCATTCAAGGCTTCTAAGAGATAATATTAAAATAATATTCTTATGAAGAATATGTTGGTCAACGCATTTCTAAAAATGAGGTTTGTGAAAATAGTAATAATATTTTATCTGTGTTTTTTAAAAATGAAAACGGAGTAACATGGAAGTAAAGATGTAAAATTCCCATGAATATTTTTTAATGTGGCATCATTTAGAACTTTTTTAACAATTTTTTTTGAATAACAAAATAAGAAGATAGTGAAGAAGAAGAAATAAATCCATGAATATCATGGAAGAAATATGGTGAAAAGGGAAATTTTATTCCACCATGAGTGATAGGAAAAAAATGATCTTACAAAGAAGTAGATGAATATATAATGATAAAGAAGAAGAAGGAAGTGTCGTTGAAACCAAAAAATCACCTGAGTATGGTATTCAGAATAATTTTATTATAATAGTGAATGATAAACAATTTATAAGAAGTAGTTATGAAGAATAAAAAAATCCACATGAAATTCATTTGAATGAAGAATTGAAGGATTATTGAGAAACATCACAAGGCATGAAAGTAAAAAAATGTTGGTATATTAATGTTCCTCAACAAGAAGTCAAAAACTGTTTTATGAAGAGAATTTGAAGCTAGTAAAATATATTGATAATTTTAATAAATCTCTAGAAGTATAAAAGAATCATAATGAATATATTTAAATGAAGGTGAATAAAAAATAAATATTGTAGGACATTTTCTAGAAAAAAACATACTAAAGCTGAAGAAAGAAATACTAATTTCAAAAACACTATCTCCCATGTTGGTGAATGTTCTTAAAAAGATAAACCAAAGAATATTAAACAAAATATATCATCCATGGTTGAAAAGAAATATGGATTTTTTTTAAAAGAAGAAAGGTTGGAATATTATATATGTGGCCAAGACCAACAATGTTTAGAATTATGAAGTCTCAATGAACATTGAATATGGAAAAGTTTTTCATACTCTAGGTTTAGATAATGTAAAAAATAAAACTAATTCACTGATTGATAATAGATTAGTTGGTCACTCTAAAAAGAAATTGATGATGGTGGTTGAGAAAAATGTAACTAATTCCAATCAGAATGGTTGATTTAGAGTCAAATTTTCATTTTATAGAGATTTCTAGTGTTGTGGTGGATTCGTACATACCAAAAATATGTGTTGGTTTGATAAAAAACATTACTATTATCCCAAAGGTTCTGAAAGTAAATGGTTTAGGGGGAGTCAACATTCATAAAGGAAGAAACCTGAAAATGTGGGAGGGAACATTGATAATAGGTTTCATCCCCTATAAACTATTTGATAGATATTTAAACAACATGGACATCTTTGAAATGATGTTTTGTTTTTTAATACCATAACAATTATTCTCTAAAATTCTCAAATGCTAAAGATGATGAATGACAAGGGAGAATATATTGATCTTTTTGTTGAAACTGCTTTGAATGATACAAAATGGAGAATGACCATTGATCCTTGATAGTGGAAATTATTATTATATGTCATTATATTTGAAATTTAATGAACATGAAATATTTAAATGATGGAACAATGACATTTGGAAATGAAGAGTTGATGAAAATAAAATGTGTTTGTTCATACATCATTGGGGAAGTAAATATTAAATCAAAGATAGCGTTGTATGTTGACGGATAAAAGAAAATTTTTTGTGTATTCCACAATTGTGTGATGAGGGTGAGAAATTCATATTCAGAAAATATGGGATAGTTTTGAAAAGTTAAGAATATGGAATTATTGTTACAAAATTCCATCATAAAAAAGAAATTTGTTTCAGATTGGAGAAATAAAAAAATCGTGCACCAAGATTATGGTGGAAGAGAATAAATCATGTCATTAATGGTTGGGAAAAATTTATAAAATAAACATGAAAAAATTATATAAATGAGATAGTGTTCGAGACATTATTAATTTTCCATGAATAAGATATTGATGTTTCATAGTTATTTCCAAAAGGAATGATTGAAAATACAGTGCATAAGAATGTTTCCATTTGTTCAAAACAAGCCATGGAGATGATTCATTCTAATATTTACAGGAGAATGATAAAATAATCAATATATTGAGATAATTATATCATCACATTAATAGATTATTTTACTCATATTACTAATATTATTTACATGAAAAATAAATCATATTCATTGAAAATTTTAAAATGTTTCAGAAGGAAGGTTGAGGAAGAATGTGAGTAAATTTTGATGATGTTGAGAACAAATAATGGTGCGGAATAGAGAAGTGGTGATTTTTATTGGTATCTCAAGAAGCATAGAATTTGGAATCAGTATTTCTCTCTATACACACCTCAACAAAACATGGTTTCTGAAAGAATGAATAATTTTTTTGTGAATGTGGGAAGAACGATGTTACTTGAACATGGCCTTTCTCATTACTTTTATAGGAAAGTAATGAGTTCTTCATTTTATATCCAAATTTTTTTAATGTACTCAATCAGATATGACTCCGTATAAATTGTTTTATGGAAATACTCTATGATTGATACACTTTAGTGTTTTCAGTAGTCTGTTCATTATAATGAATAATGATGAATGCTATGGAAGGTTCTATCATAAAGGTGATGAGAGAGTAATTATTGTCCATGCTCTGGATGGAAGATGATATAATTTCTTCAACAAAGAGGCATAAATAGTTTTCAGTCTATTGATATGAATTATAATGAAATATGTGATAAGGAAAACATATTCAAGAAAAAAAATAATGTAGAGTATGATATTTTTGAAAACAACTATGATAAGGATACTGAAAAATATATTTATACTCAAGAAGAAGAATCTACTCATCCAACTCTAGATCTGAAAAGATATTTTAAAATATAATCTAAGGATGGGGAAGAATGTGGAAGCTCAAAATATAATTGGGGATCAACATCAAGAAGGTTTATTCAGGTAGAACAATGAATTTTATTACACATACTTCTTTGTATTCAAAAATATATCTGAATGTTGCGAAAGAAGCTTTTGAGCATCCAGAATGGGTTTCATCCATAAATGATGAGTTGTGTCGGATTCAAAGTAATGATACATAAGAACTCATACTCAATCCTAAAAATAAAAAAACAATATTAGCACAAAATGGGGGTTTTTGAAGAAGATAAATGAAGAATTTTATTTGATAAGAAAGAAAAAATGATTTTTGTGAAAATGGAATTTACAAATTGAGGGTTTTGATTTTGATGAAAACATTTCTCATGTTGAATGACATTAAACAATAAGAACACTTCTTTCCCTTATAGAAAAAAGAGGCAATAAGATAATTCCAATGGATGCTAAATGATTAATCTTAAATTGATATCTTGATGAGGATGATTACATTGAAAGAAAATATGCCTTTATTGTAGGGAAATATTATAGTTATATATGTAGATTTAAAAATGATTTCTATGGCCTAAAAATGTTCTAACAACATATTATTCCAAATTGGATACATTCTCAAGGAAGGTGATTTTCATGAAGAAAAGGTGGGATATTAATATTTACATCATATAGAGTCAATATTATTACCTCATTTTAATTATTTATGTTGATGGTATTATATTTTATACAAATGATGATTGAAATTGTGAAATATTTTATGATGAAATAAAGAAGGAATTTGGAATGTCCATGCTAGGGGAAATGAAATAATTTCTTAGGATACAAATACATGAAATGATGGCATAAATTTTTTCCCTAAAATATTATGATAAGGATATTCTTAAGATATTTGGCATGGAAAACTCAAAACCCAATCCAACACCAATATTAATTGTAATAATGTTGTCTAAAGATTGAGAAGTAAAATATGTTGATCACAAGTAATTGTGAAATTTTATTGGAAGTTAATTATGTTTTTCTTCCTCAAGAATATAAATTCTTTATGTTGTTTCTTTATGTAATACATATTAGAGTTATCCAAAATATTCCCATTTAATTTCTAGAAAAATAATTACTAGATACCTTAACGGCATAATTTTTTTTGAATCAGGTATAGTAGATCAGATAGTATTGAGTTGTGTAGGTATTCAGATACGGATTGGGTAAGAAATTTTGATGTAGAATATCCAAAAAACGTAGATTGTTATCTTTATGAAGAAATAGATTTAGTTGTAATTCAATGAAATATTATTAATTAACTCTTAGTAAGGATGTAGCTGAGTATGTTTCTGCCACATAATCCATTACTCAACTTATGTGCACGAAAACTAAATTGGATGATTAACATGTTGAAGTAATGTTACACATTCTCTTGGTTTATGAAAATCCAAGGACAATCAATCTCACCTATAATCCTATAAAATTTTTTACTTTAAAACTTATTGATGTCAAATATCATTTCATCAAAGGGAAAGATAATAAAAAATAATTGATCCTTGAATATAATCCAACATCAGAACATGTTACTGATATTTTCACGAAACCTTTACCATAGGAGTCATTTTCTATATTGAGGTGGAACATGGGAGTCCAACCTCTATATATTCAAGTTTTAGGAATGTTTTTCTTTCCCCTATCACATATTATATTTTTATTTTATTGTCAAAGGGGATAATTGTTTTTTAAATCAATGTCAACAATATCATATAAAAAGCTGGGGTTGTGGGGATTATGTGAATTCATAATTTTTTTTGTGAGTGAACTATTGTAACTATTTTATTGGAGTGGTTGTATTGAAATAAATTATTTTTTATTCTAGGGATGATGACTAAAATATAATTTTGAAGAAAATCTGATGAACAAAACAAGTGGTTTTCATAATAATTTTTTTGACGGCATGTTTTTTCAGTCAATGATTCATGTTTCCTATAACGTGTTAGCTCACATTAGATTAGAAATATTAATAAGTAATCCATTTCTTAAGGATACCAATATCATTTATTTATGAAACTTGGTTGACAATAAAATCCAACTTGGGAGATTTTTAGGACAAATATAAAGATAATGGTGATTTTTTTAATGTTTTATTTTATTGTCAAAGAAGGATTTTTTTAAATGTAATTTATGATAAAAAGAAAAATAAAACCAATTTGTATTTAGTGAGAATAATATTGATCGATTTTTTATAAAAAATAAAAATTAATTTCTCTTTTATAATGAGAAGAAGCTATCCAGAAGTAACGGTTTTGATCGGACTCACCTTTGGCCCAGAATGAAAGGGAAAACATCTTTCTATATGTAAATGGTCTTCATATTCACTCTCTATCTAGTGTGGTATGAATGATTGTTCTGAAGAAGTATAAGAGTCTATATGACAATTATATAATTATATGTGATGATGATTTGTTGATTTTTATTTCACGTAGATCATATGTTGATTAAAATATGTATGATGCAAGATTTTCAGACAAAAATGGAAAAGAGGTATAACAAATTGTACCCAGATTTATCGTATTTGGGAGTAAGATAACAAAGGGATTCTACCAATTGAAAAGATATTGTACTCATGATAATCATACTCATGCACTGTAGAATCTGATTATCCATCATACGAAAAAGAAAAATTCAATACAAAGGATGATCATACTCAGGCTCATGATGAAAAAATTTATACCAAATATGACCATAATTAGAATGATCGTATCCAGAATGATTATACCAAAATATGATTGTATCTCTCCCAAAAGTAGTCTTAAAAAATCATACTTGGTCCATCGAGAAAAGATAGATGTCGTGATGAATGGATAGTTTTGATATATTCCAATAGAAGTCTGACAATTTTGACGATGTTTTAAAAAATATTAAAATTATTGAAGGAAATCATGATACAAGAACATGTTTTTGAACCAAAGAAGATATTAAATATGAGATGAAACTGATGAAATTTTTTATGTAAAATCACCAATATATTCATTCATACAATATGGATTGAATTACATTTTCAGAATCAATTTGGTCAGGATTAGTTATATCAGAGTAGAATTGTTTTATATTTTTTTAATCTAGGACAAAATATGAACTGAAGAAGTAAAATTGGTTTTAATGTTGAGTTGGCTAGATCTTTTAGCAAGGTATATCTTCACACTCAAAAAATGATTCTATTCATCATTAAAAGTTGTATCCATTTCTTTGTATATTCATTCAATATAGAAAATAGTTTTGAAGAAATTAGACTCTGAAAATTGGACTCATGTATTGAAATATGACGTACAATTGAAATTAAATTATGATTAAGATGTGAAGATTTTATAAGAATTGATATATTTTGAAAATAGTGGACAAAGTCAAAATTATCCCAATAATTTGGGGGAAATTTATATTAAGATGAATTTGGTAGGGTCGGATTTTTTTTTGGATTCGTCCCAATCCATTTGAGGTTTATCTATAAAAGGAAAATTGTATTTCTGAGGGAATATCTATGTTTTAGGGAGAGAAATATATTTCATTAATTACATTCATTGAAGTTGTTTTGACAGATTGAAGTGAAAATAGAAGATTCAAGATTGCAACATTGTATTCAATTGATCAACATACTCATTGATTATCGGTCTCACCTAATTACTATATTCGGCATGCCATTTTTATTCTGATCATCAATGTATTAGGCCAGATTAATTAGTTTGGGATCTCCATACTGGGTTTTCTGGACAAATGATTATGGAGAATTAATGTGGTTGATTTTTCCTCTAACTCATTATATAAATTTTTAATTTTATATAATGGGAAGAATAGTATTGAGATATATCATAACGATAATATTTTATTAGGTAGATTCATACCAAGATGAATCATAATTAAAAAAATGGACTTCGTTTTTCATAACAAGGTCCCAAATTTCTTTCCAAATTATATGTAATAAATTGAAGAAATTTTTTCAATATAATATATTAGTGGAATTAAAAATAAGTACATGTAAAATGAGTTTTTATAAAGACATTGTTTTACAAAAAAATTTCAAAGTGGGTGCACACAGGCTATTGGATTTGTTTACATAGTGCTACAAAACCTTATGTGTATATCCTACTCATTATAATCCATGTATTTATTTCTAGTGGATTTTGTGGTATTGGATTAATTCAAAACTGTAATAAGGAATTATCTATTCTTATTAAATAGTGAACCTTTTGAATATGTTTGTTCATGTGGATTTCATTCTAATTGTTTTTGAACATGGAATTGAAATATTTAATGGGAGGCAAAGGTTGTTTGAATGAAGAATAAAATCAAAAAGGAATCATTTATTCCCCCCACCACCTCTTAGTGGTACAATTATTTTGTATGGTAACTATAATGGATATAATTAAGTTCCTAACGCCTTATCACTAATTAAATATTGATTTAACAATTACTTAGAGATATTCAGTCTTATGCCAAATTAGATAGAAGAGGATGAGAGTTCAATAGAAACCCAAAAAAATGTGGGTTATTTACTTAACACACATAACGTAAAATTTTTATTAATAGATGAACATATTTATTATATATTCATTAATTGAATGATATTAGACATTGTTGGTGGTCACCAATTGAGTTTATCCCACTCACTGCTCACCCTACTAATTTGTACCTGGATAGTCTTCATGAATGTAAAGTAGGGATAGGGGTGAGAAATAGATTTTCGGTGATTGATTTACTGTAGCATGGGATTGAGAGGTCACTGAACCAATATGTGGCTTAATATACTAATTAAAGAGGGTCATTTGACCTATTTATATTATTTTGGTACTCTAATAAGCATGTGAACATACATCCATGTCTTTGTATTTTTCATTTTTTATAGAATTCAATTATCACCATATTGTATATTAATTTCATGCATGTGATTAATAGTTTACATATATTATGGATTTTTACTCATCCACTATTTAGTTATCTATTATACCTATATATTGATTTATATGACTAAACAACTGTTATATGATTTAATCATGAGGGTTTATCATGTCCACTATTCCACTATAGACACTTACTTCTAGTCAGTAGCCATGGGAATAAGAGTAGGTGCACTTGGGGTTATGTTAAAAACTAAGATCAATTACTCTTTAGTGAGCTAAGACTGAGAGATAAAAAATTATATCATAAGATTCATTTCCTTACTATTCTGTTTTGGGATAATAAAATTGATAAGTGGAATGTTATATGATTTATTCATGAGAATATAGCTTGTAGTATCTAAGCCACCTAAATTGGAAATCCAAATTTCATTGAGGGGACATGTTTTTTTGAGTAATCGTATTATAGATGGATTGTTTTCAACACTGTGTGCATCATATTATTTATGATGATCCATATGAATATGTATTTTTACCCTTGGATTATATGAAATGGATGTAATTCACCCTGAATAATTTTTGGTAGTTCATGATTTTTATATTTCATTCATATTCCATGCCATGTATATAATACTTTGTCCATTTTTTGCATCATGTTTTGGTTCATTTATTTCTATATCGACAAAATAGTGAAAACATTTCATAAGTGGATTTGATAAAAATATACACGGTATTAAATGGATGTGAAATTTCAATTCATATGCTGTAAGGGACCTTGTAAATTTGAAATATGGATCAATAAAATTAAACATGCTCATGATATTTCCTAGTAAATGAGTATGAATTTTAAAAATAAATGGTCTCCATAAAATGTTGGTTCCAATTGATATTTTAATGTTTTTTCCTATTATTTTCAAATAAAAATCTATATTCATGTAACATTGAATTATGTCAGAGAACATGAAGCTTACCTGACCGCAGTAGTTGGTTTTAAGAAGTGTATATTATTTTTCTAATGATATGTACCTCATTCATACCTAGAATTAAGAGTATGCATAGGGTTTTCAATCTTCAATAGGTAATCTCATACCAATCATATTCTTATATATATATATATTCTTTTGTTGGTAATTAAATATCATATTGATGCATGTGGTAATAATTTTCAGTGTCCGGAAACCACGATGGCTATGATTCATGCATCGATAGGGTGGTGAGACTATGCTTCAGAGGTGGGGGACTTGAGCCTGTAGTTGGACCACTAGTAGTGCCTCTTCGGGAACCACATGTTATACTTGATGTGAGTGTTGTTGTCAAGATTCAAGAAATTTTACTATGATTTATAAAAACAATTCAGTGAGTCATATAGCCTACCCTAACACTGGAAGTGTTGAATCGTGTTCTTCAAAAACATCATCCACCCATTTTTTTAAGGGATGGTGGTGTAAGAACCCTTGTTTTGAGCCTGCAAGACTTTGAAATTCTTTTGATGTTATTCCAGAGAAGGGCGTTATGATGTCGTGCGATTCTAATCCTCGGTGTGGCAAGAATTAATTTTGGCGTGCGTTCACACTGGGAAGGCTAGATAGATATATTAAATCCTGAATGGTAGCTCTGATGGGAAAAGCAAGGGCACCATTGAGTCCAGAACATGCCGTTTACCCTAGGAGGGGTATAATTTTCGCGGGTGCGGGCCCGCTGTGAAAAATGACCCTAAGGGAAATTTTGTAATTTAGCGGTCTGGGGCGTCGAATTTTATAATTATTGAACAGAGGATCGTATTAAAATTTCTAGGCCTCCATTGTTATTAGGGAATGGTGTTTACCCTAAGGGAGTATTAATCCCAGCCCCGTCGAAAGTTTGGGTACGAGCTGATGAGCAGGTGGGTAATTGTGTTTTTTATATTTAAACACACCACCCACCCTCTTCAATCCTCCTTGGACATTATTACTTGGAGAAATGGATCTAAACAGGTATGCAACCTCTCAACCACCACTCTAGAAAGGCGTGGTGGCTCCGACATCCCAACCATGAAGCGACGGGCAACGCCCCGCGAGGTAGGCTCGTGTTTTATATTTTTCATTCTCGCAATCTTCTTAAATTTAGTTTAGTCCCATCAAATTGTTGTCTGATCATCTAGAGAAGCCTTTGGTTTTGTAGTTCTCGAGTTTATCTTCACAACGATCATTTCAGAACAATTTTTGGAGTCCCTGGGTGGCCTCGGGTAGTATTCCGACCCAATACCCCTTTTCCGGTGGAACCAGGGTGGTTCGGCGACCTTTGGCGGCGGCGCAGCGCATTCCAATGGCGGTCTGTGCTCCAGGTAGCGGCTGCGCTCTAGGTTATAGGCATTACAGTAATCCAGGGTACAGGCGGTGTGGCGGGCTGGGCTTCAGGCGACCCGGCGGCCGCGCTTCAAGCGTCAGGCGGCGGACACACCCACGACACGGGGGTGGTCTGGGGTTGCGACATGCGACCCAGCAGGGGAACAAGACCCATGGCCTGTGGGTCTTCACACGGGAAGACCAGCCTCAGCCGTTCCGAACATGGACCGCGGTTCCGCGACCATCCCACGCGGTAAATCCGCGGGCCAGTGCAGCTAGTCGGGCCGGCCGGCTAGGTCGGTCCAGGTAACTAGGCTTTGTCCCCTCCGGCTCCGAACACCTATAACATTCGATACGGGTGTCCGTTTTACAAGCTGTCCATGGCAGGGTAATCCTCATCTCAAGGAGTAAGTTTTGAGAAGGTTTCAGGGACTATAATTCCCAGGACTGGAGCTCGATGGCGCGACACATGCGTTAAGGGCTATGCCAGGATCCTTGTTTTGATTGGCGCGAACACATCTGGTGTTCGATTTGAGCACCGTCAGTGGAGATGTGACCCTGGTGTCAAGGCGGAGATTTTCTATATGGGTTCAGGCATTGATGTGGGAGTTGACACGTGGGCCCTACGGGCCGTCTTTGCGCTGTGTGCATCATTTTTGCGCCTTTTTCACCAGATGTCCGTTCATGGCGTATGAGTAATTGTTTATGCATGTTTTTCTGAGAGCATCATGATAGAACAGTTTTCCTAATGAATATCAAAGCTGGGGTGAGAACCCCACATGGTCCAGCTATGGTGAATAGTTCCATATTCACCGGTTGTCCGTTTCAGGAAAGTAAGTATTCTATCTCGCATGTTTCTCAGTGAGAACTGCAACAGTGCAGCCCGTTTGGGCATGTGGAGCCTTTTTTGAGATCATGTTAATGTGGGATGACGATATTATGTTTAAGCACTCCGAAACAATGCATGGTGGTGTTGTTGGTGAAACCTGGTGATGTCAATAGCAATGCAGAGCTATCTGGATGATTTTGGTTCTAAGCTCCTATAGGGCTGGGTAGTGGGTCACCCGATGACTCTTTAGGGTCTACCCTCCAACAGGGCTGGGTAGTGGGTCACCCGTCGTCTTGTTCCAAGTCTACCCTCCAGTAGGGCTGGGCAGTGGGTCGCCTATCGAGGTGTCCCGGGTTTACCCTCCAGTAGGGCTAGGTAGTGGGTCACCTATCATCTTGTTCTAGGACTACCCTCCAGTAGGGCTGGGCAGTGGGTCGCATGTCGGCGTGTTCCGGGTTTACCCTCCAGCAGGGCTGGGCAGTGGGTCACCCATCGTCTTGTTCCTGGTTTACCCTCTAGTAGGGCTGGGCAGTGGGTCGCATGTTGACGTTTTCCGGGTTTACCCACCAGCAGGGCTGGGCTGTGGGTCACCCGTCGATTTATTCCAGGTCTACCCAACAACAGGGAAGAACAGTGGGTCACCTGATGAAGTATTAGGGTTTACCCTCTAGTTGGGATGGGTAGTGGGTCACCCACTGACGATTCTAACTTAGCGCATCATATGAGTCTAGTCGGTGACCTTTTCGTCATGAATACCAGAGCGGGACCCTGATTGTGAGGATCAGTGGTGTGATAGTTTTGACGTTACCTAATGACCCACAAGGAAGAGGGGTACTTTCCCCACTAAGACTCGTACTTGAGACGCGACCTAAAACCGTGCGGGTGAGTTAGTGCCGCCCAAAGTGGATAGTATTGGAGTGCGGTGATTGAGACCCTCTGACATGGGCTTCCTAGGTGGATGAGACGAGATGCTGGGCTGTGAGGATGGATTTACATGGAACATATGGCGACTTATCCTTGTATGATCTTGGAGATAGATATCCCCTTTCACACTCAATTGGGTTTCTTGTTGAACATATATATATATATAATTGGACCCGAATTTCGTTCCCACTCCCTAGGTTCTGTGCCTACTTATTTCTGATGGGTTGAGCTGCACTATCTTTACTAAACTTTTCTACTGCTCTTGTTAGTATACTTCCCACCTCTTTAGTGCCTCCTTTGTTGCTCCCTCGAGCTTTCGGGGCATCCTACTGATTATCTTAATACTCACCCCTTCTTGGGCTTTTCCCACACCTAGTGTGCCCTTGTAGAGGACAGAAAGGTCAATCGTGACTACGGAGGAGCGTATAGGCCACATCAGTTGGAGCAGCGTACTGCGGTATTTCTATAGTATTCAGGTGGGAGTCTACCCAGTTTTCTTCTTTTGTTTACCTATTTCCGTGTTGTGGATTCTTTGTGGTTGGGCCCATGGTTTCCATTTTTACTTTTCAGTTTACTTGTCGCTACTTCCAGCACATTAATTACTCTTTTATGTTATTTATGCATGACTGTGGTTGGGGTATAGCTGCCTATATTTTGGTTTCCTTTTTACTATGCACTACTGTGTCATGTGGGTTGTGTGTGCGTGAGTATAGGTACTTAGGAAAAGGCCCCTCGACATTGTTACGCCTTCTGCGCTGGTCACCAGCCTCTATCCTATAGGGGCGGGCTTGAGGTAGTTGCGGCTCGGGACTGGTGGGGTCAGGTCGTGTCAAAGTGGTATCAGAGGTGGTCTGTTCCTTGGGGTGTTGTTCGGACGTCCCTAAAGAGGAATTGGTTGGGATTTAGGGCAATGATGTTGACATGTCTCGAGAGCGGCTCTCAGGCCAGGGAGTCCAATAATGGTACGAGCAACCGATGTATCCATTCACCAGGATCCTGATAACCTGCTTGTCGACTCGGCATGCTGAGACACTGGTTGTAGGGAATTTTGAAACATGCATCCCGTAGAAATGAGTCTTTTACTGTCTTTGTTTGAGTCATCTCCCCTTTGTTCTTAATGTTATGTATATATATGTTTATCTGATCATGGTATCCCTTGATAATTTTCAGGATGCCCCCACGATAGCAGCCAGCTAGGTTACCCTCTCCAGCTCGTGATGGCGATCTGGAAAGTGAAGAGGTGTCAATTCAGGGACCCTCATGTGATCCCCATCTGCTCAGTGCTTCAGTAGTAGCCCCTACTCCTGAGGATCTGGAGTGAGTACCGGAAGCTCCGGCCGAGGTTGCGCGCATACTGAGAGCGCATTGAGACTTCCAACATCAGAGGCCGTCGAGGTTCTACAGGGACCCGGATCCCCAGGTGGCGAAGGATTGGCTTGAGGCAGTGGCATGACTCTTCAGGCTGGTACAGACCCCAGGAGACCCGATGGTGTCCCTAGCTGCCAGTCTTTTCCTCGGGATAGCCGGGCAATGGTGGGATCTGGTGACACATACCCATGAAGAGTCATCCCTCACATGGGATGGCTTCCCGTAGATTTTTAGGGAGGATAACTCCCCCTTGTGTTTGCGCTCCATTTGGATCCTTGAGCTTCTAGAGCTGAAGCAATAAGGGATGTCTGTGTCCCAGCACTCGGCTCGGTTCACTGATCTTACACACTACTTACAGGACATGATCCCTGATAGCTCATTCCAGGCGTAAAAGTTTGAGCAAGGTCTTCGCTGGGAAATCTGAGCAAGCATGGTACCCTTGTGAATCTCCACTTATGCCAGGGTGTTGGAGCGGGTTCTTGTGACCATGATCTTCTTGGCCAATGGGTTCTAGATAGCAGGACCTAACAGTGGTCGTTCTAGAGTGGAGTCTTCAGCAGTCATATGACAGAGGGTGGGGCCTCAGCCGAGGAGGCCCTTCCGTGAGCAGACCCAGGGCTAGGGTCGCACACCACAGTGGCTCCGAGGTAGACAGGAGAGAGACGATGCTATTCTTGTGATGGAATGGGTCACCTAGCACGAGATTGCCTGACCAGGCGTATAGATCTTCCGTGGCAGGCAGCAGGCGCACCACAGAGGCAGAGGCAGCGCCGTGACTAGGGGTCACCTAGGCGAGGACCCGGCGGTCCTCAGGGAGGTGGCATAGGCAGAGCGGTAGGACCAGGAGGTGGGATAAGGCATTTCAAGATCCCCCCCCACCACCACCACCAGGCGGCCCATGCCAGGCTCAGGGAGCTGGCAGTAGGGGCCGCGGGTAGCTTCAGGCCATGGGTGTTCGACATCCTCCAGCACACGAGATGGTTCTAGGTACGCTTTGTGTTTACTCCACAATATCTTTAGTACTATTAGACACAGGTGCCATCCATTCCTTTATATCACTGTTGTTTTTACGAGATTTGGATATTCTTCCAGAGGCGCTGACACCTGTACATAACCTTGAGGTTCATACGGGAAGTGCCTCGTTGGTGACATTTATCTACAGACAGTGTGAACTGTCGTTCGGGGGAGGGAGTTTCACGTGGGACCAGATCGTCATCACAATGCAACCTTACAACATCATCATGGGCATGGAGTAGATATCTATGGTTCATTCTCACATCGACCGTCATCATAGAAGAGTCAGAGGTTAGTTTTCTGATGGGACGAGGTTCACTATCCTTGGTTAACGATACCTCTTGGAAGAGCAGATGGGTACTCCGAGCAGGAGACCCTGACCCTTTTCTCACCAGCTGTCGAGTATGGATCTCGGAACATCGGATGCTACAGGCACCTGGATCCCTACCATGGTAGAGGGTTACATGGACTTCTTTCCCGAGGATGTTCTGGGACTACCTCCGAGGCGAGAAATGGAGTTCTGAATTTGCTCCAATATCTTGTGCAGCATATTAGATGGAACCCACA